>CM077671.1:149544773-150144773 GCA_039707655.1 Elymus sibiricus | reverse complement strand
TTGTGCGGCCGGTCCTTGCTGAGGCATATGGATTTGGCCCTGAGAAGAAAATGTGCTCGTTGAAGAAATTGGTCTTGATGAATTTGGGGCGCTTTGAGCCTTTGAGGGGCAACTTTGGCTTCGGCTGAAGATTTGGCTTGAAGCAGCCCACAATTTCCTTAGTCATAGGAGGAACTTCTTCATATTGAGGAATTTGACTCGCAGTTTCCTCATTTGTAGTTGGAGCAGCAATTTCTTCAGCTGTTGCAGCTGGAATTTCTTCAGTATGAATTTCTTCAGTCTGGGCTGGAGACTGAGGAATTTGAGTAATTGGTGTGGTCATTGGAGAATTTGGGTGTGCAGCTTCCCAATACTCATCATTGATTAGAGGAGTTGTGTTGCCAATGTCCACATCCTCTTCCATTTCTTCAACGCCGGCCTCTTCAGCAGTCAACTGAGGCAGGGGCGACGATACTAGTGGAGTTGAAGCATTTGCTTCCACTTCAATTTCTTCATCAATCTGCTCTGAGGAAGCAGCAGAATGATCTTCTTCATCTTCATCATTTGGAATGTCATAGTCGACACCAAATGGAACAATCTCATAGGCAGGCACTGAGGAGATTGGGGTTGCATCAATGGGTTCAGTTGAAGAACTTGGCAGTGTCTTCAATTTCTTCACCGCTGAGGAATCTGAAGTTGATGCTTTTCTTTTCTTAGCTGCAGCCTTCTCCGCAGCCTTAGTTTTCTTCGCTTCTGTTGCAGAAGGAAGGTTGATGTTCTTCACCCTTGAGGACTTTGCAGGTTCAACAGAGGGTGAAGGCGGAGCATTTTCTTCAGGCACGACTGATGCAGTCGCCCTGGTGGTCTCAATTTCTTCAGGCGCAGCAAAAGTTTCAGCTGGCCTGGCAATTTCTTCAGGCGCAACAGTGGAGGTTGCCCTGACAGGTTCTTCAGCAGCCTGAATTTCTTCAGCTGCGCGTGCAGTTTCTTCAGCAGGCTGAGAAGTTTCTTCAGCCTGAGGAATTTGCTGTTGCAGTTGAACTGCAACCCTTGAGTTCTGATCTTTTACTGCAGCTTGGGCTGCCCTGACAAATCTCACTTTGGTGCCCTTCCATTCAGCATCATATTTTGCTTGTTCATCAGTCAGGCAGCGAATCTCAGATTGAACTGTGATGAGTTGAGTGGGAGTCAAATTCATCACATTGTCCTTCAGGAATTTTTCTTTTCTTGCCCTGCTCCTCTTGGCTTTCTGAGCTTGTTCTCTTTTCCACTTTTCTTCAGCAATGAAGTGTGTGAGGACATGGTCCACGCCAAGAGGTAACTTTAGTGAGGAAAGTGGAGTGCTGGGATCCTCATGCCAAATGTCGATGAAATTGAGGATCATCTTAGGATCCAGCATCAGAGGAATAGAGCTGCCCTTGGCAATTGCAGCCTTTTGCTGGCTGTTTCTGATGATTTCTTCTAATTCTTCATTAGTAGCCTCATCATCATCATCAGACCCTGAGGGTACATTCACAGTAACTTGCCTTTTGTGAGGACTTGGTCTCTGACCTCGTCCAGCAGTTCTTTTCAACTTCATCAAAGTAGGGCTGGTTGATGACTGTGCTTGGGCAGACGAACTTGCAGAGAGCCCAGAAGCAATTGACAAGCCAATGGTTCTTTGACATGTTGCAAGATGGACTGGCGTTAAGGACTTTCTGGCAGCATCTGATGATTGTGCAGCTACCGAATGCATTTCAGTGGCCTTTGAAGAATTTGCTTGAGGATTTTGCTGTGATGACTTTGAAGTTGAAGATTTTGATTTCACAGCAGATTTCTTCACCAGTGATTTCTTCGGAACACTCTCAGAGGCTCCGGCAGAGGCAGCAGCATCTTCATTGAATTTCTTCACTGCAGCTTTGGCAGTCCTCTGAAGCTTTTGTTGATGCTTTGCCCAATCATCAGGAAAGTCTTCACCACGAGCAATGCTAGTGGGATCGACCTCTTGGTTAGCAGCAGGAGGAGCCCTTTTGCAAGGAGGCTTGAGGGCGAATTTCCTCATGTACTTGGGAGTGACATAGCGATAGTCTCTCCACTCCATTGCCCACCTCCGTTCAATTCTTTGGATTCTGATTTTCCTCTGCTCTTTCGTTTCTTTGCCATGAATGGCCTCATCTGGAGTACAGTAACCAGCATACAAATCCTCAGGTATCTCAAAAGTTGTGTTCTGTTCTGCCTTCTTTCCACCCTTTTGAGGTCTTTTGCCATCAGCCATTTTCTTCACCTGATGACTTTGAATTCTTGATGATTCTGAAGATGTGCACAGTTTTTCCTCAAGAAACGCTGCAAATGAGTTAAGTTGATGAGAACCTAGTGATTCATCAGTAGACATTTTGGTACCTGTGAACAGAGTATAGGTGCGAGGAATTTGAAGAGGTCATATGCGTTCTCAGAAATTTTTCAAAATACATCAAGCTGAGGATTTTGACCATAGATGTCTTGAGGAATTTCACTAAGTGTTCTTGTCTTAGGTTCCAGAGTTGTGCGAATATGTAGATCCACACAATTGAGGAATCTTGAAGAAAATCATAACTTAGAGAAAAACATCAAGGGATTGAAACATGTGAAGTGCTTAAGAAGACGATTCTTGAATAATAAACACTTTTGAGGATTTTTGGAAGAATTGAAGATCAAACAAGGGCAGTAAAATTAGATTTTATTTACCCTGATGAAGAACACGACGAACAGTGAGAAGAAATCTGGGAAGTTCGTTCGTTCAGATCTCCCACGCCCTAGCTTGGCAGAGGGAGACAGCTACAGCGGCGGCGGGGTGAAGACTTCCGCGGCCGATGCGAGTACGACGACGGCGAGGTCGAGGCAGTGAAGCTCTTCCTCTTCGGCGGCGATGATTTTAGTGGCGGCGCTAGGTTTGTGCTCGGGAGAGATGGAGTGAGGAGTAACTCGAGCACAGTGAAGGGGAGGGGGTATTTATAGCGGCAGTAAAAACGAGTCGGCCCGAAGATTTTGGACCAGATTGCCCCTGACCCTTACTCTCCAAGAGACATGTGTCACCCACGATCTGAGTAGTAGTGATCGTGGGGGATCGTGGCTTATCCAGTCGCGGGAATCGGAACGGTTTGAGCGGGAAGCGCCGAAAAATTTGATAGTGAAAATTTTAAAGTTTACATTCGCAAATTCTTCAGCTGTTAAGGATACAGTGAAGACTTTGAACGAGTTTCAAAGTAGAACGCATATGAAGAATTTGTGAATAGACTGGGTTGAGTTTAGCATAGAGGGGGAATGGGTCCGATCACATTCACTTAGATGAAAATCAACTTGAAGAATTTGCAATAAGTGAATGCTGTTGAGGACATTGAAAACTCAAATATATATATATATAGTCAATGAAAAACTTCAGTTTCATAGTTTGAAGAATGTGAAAAGTTGAGGAATTTGCAAACTTGAGGAATTTGAAAATTTGAAGACTTTACAAAATGATGAAAAACTCAACTCTGAAGAATTTCAACTATTGTTGATGGCGTGACCCACCGTATAAGAATGATGATTTTAGACACCGCGTACAATTGTCGTTGGGTTCTAAGAATCAAATTCTTCGTTAATTTCTTCACACTTAGAGAGTTATTCTTCATTGATTGAGAAAAACGTTACTTCGTGTGTTGCACATCAAAGTCATCAATTTTGCATAAGTGTTAGGATGTGTGTCCTTTCATAGAACATTCGAAGATTCTAAGATATTTAGCTCACACCGCAACTTGCAAAATCTCTTTTCATCCAAGGGCTTTGTGAAGATATCGGCCAGTTGTTCTTCAGTGGGGATGTAGTCGATGGAGATGTCGCCCTTGAGTACGTGATCTCGAAGAAAATGATGACGAATCTGGATGTGCTTGGTCTTGGAGTGCTGAACTGGGTTGTAAGCAATCTTGATTGCGCTCTCATTGTCGCAGTAGAGAGGCACATTCTTCACCTTGATGCTATAGTCTTTGAGGGTTTGCTTCATCCACAGCAACTGAGCGCAGCATGAACCAGCAGCAATGTACTCAGCTTCAGCAGTAGAAAGTGACACACAGTTCTGCTTCTTTGAGGACCAACAGACTAAGGATCATCCGAGGAAATGACATGTGCCTGAGGTTGACTTGCGATCCACACGATCTCCAGCATAGTCAGCATCTGAGTATCCGATGAGGTGAAGATTTGAGCCCTTGGGATACCATAATCCAAGCGTTGGTGTGTGAGCTAAGTATCGAAGAATATGTTTCACAGCCTTATGGTGTGATTCCTTCGGTGTTGCTTGGAATCGGGCACACATGCAAACACTCAGCATAATATCAGGCCTAGATGCACATAGATACAATAAAGAGCCAATCATGGAGCGATATACCTTCTGATCGAAATCTTTACCATTTTCGTCAGTGCAGAGGTGACCTTTTGAGGGTATTGGAGTTTTGACGCCTTTGCATTTGTGCATGTTGAATTTCCTCAAAACATCCTTGAGGTATTTCTCTTGTGAGATGAAGATGCCATTGTCTTGCTGACGAATTTGAAGACCTAAGAAGAATTTCAACTCTCCCATCATAGACATTTGATATTCTTCACTCATCATATAGGCGAATTCATCACTGTAACGTTTGTCAGTACATCCAAATATAATATCGTCGACATATATTTGGCATATGAATAGTTCATTGTCATAGGATTTAGTGAAAAGAGTTGGGTTGAGTGAACCGGGTTTGAAGCCTTTCTTCATGAGGAATTCCTTCAGAGTGTCATACCACGCCCGTGGGGCCTGCTTGAGGCCATAGAGGGCCTTGTTGAGTCTGAAGACTTTGTCAGGGTGCTTAGGGTCTTCAAAACCTGGGGGTTGAGCAACATATACTTCTTCCTCAAGCTTACCATTGAGGAATGCACTTTTCACATCCATTTGATATAAGGTGATATCATGATGGTTAGCATAAGCAAGCAATATTCGAATAGCTTCAAGTCTAGCAACAGGTGCAAAAGTTTCATCAAAGTCAATTCCTTCAACCTGTGTGTAGCCTTGAGCTACAAGACGAGCCTTATTCCTTACCACAAGGCCATTTTCATCTTGCTTGTTGCGGTAGATCCACTTGGTACCTATGATGTTATGCTTGCGAGGATCTGGCCGCTTGACAAGTTCCCACACGTTGTTGAGCTTGAATTGATGCAATTCCTCTTGCATAGCTTGAATCCACTCAGGCTCCATGAAAGCTTCATCAACTTTGGTGGGCTCTATCATAGAGACAAAAGCAAAATGCCCACAAAAGTTAGTCAGATGTGAAGCTCTTGAGCGAGTGAGAGGACCTGGTGCATTGATGTTGTCGATGATTTTGTCAATCTGCACTTCATTTGCAACTCTTGGATGAGCAGGTTGACGTGGCTGAGGATTTTCTTCAGCACCATTTTCTTCAGGTGTATCAGCATGAATGTCTTCAGTTATTGGAATGACTTCCTCAGTAGGTTGAGGATTTTCTTCAGTGGGTACTACATCCTCAGTAGCCTTCAACTTAATGGATTCCTCGGGAGACTTTTCATCTGTCACAGAAGGCAGGTGCTCTCTTTGCGAGCCGTTAGTTTCATCGAACCGCACATCTATAGTTTCAACAACCTTTTGATGGTAGGTGTTGAAGACTCTGTAGGTGTGCGAGTCCTTTCCGTAACCAAGCATGAAACCTTCATGTGCTTTAGGTTCAAATTTAGAACTGTGGTGAGGATCTCTTATCCAGCATTTTGCACCGAAGACTTTGAGATAACTTACATTGGGTTTCTTTCCAGTCATAAGTTCATATGATGTCTTCTTGAAGAATTTGTGAAGATATACCCGGTTGATAATGTGGCATGCTGTATCAATTGCCTCAGGCCAGAAGCGACGAGGAGTCTTGTATTCATCAAGCATGGTGCGAGCCATCTCAACAAGAGTCCTGTTATTGCGCTCCACGACGCCGTTCTGCTGAGGAGTATATGGGGCAGATAGCTCATGAGTAATACCAAGTTCATCAAGATATTCATCAAGATTGGTGTTCTTGAACTCAGTCCCATTATCACTCCTGATATGCTTGATCTTGACGCCGAAGTTTGTTGAGGCCCTTGAAGCAAATCGTCTGAAGACATCCTGCACTTCAGACTTGTACAGAATAATATGCACCCAAGTGTAACGAGAGTAATCATCAACAATGACAAAGCCATACAAACATGAAGAATTTGTCAGTGAGGAATAATGAGTGGGGCCAAAGAGGTCCATGTGAAGCAATTCAAAAGGTCGAGATGTGGTCATGATTGTCTTCGAGGGATGCTTGGATCTGGTCATCTTCCCAGACTCACAAGCACCACAGAGGTGATCCTTGAGGAATTTGACACCTTCAATGCCAATGACGTGTTTTTTCTTCACGAGCGTGTGCAAGTTCCTCATACCAGCATGTCCAAGTCGTCGATGCCACAGCCAGCCTTCTGAGGACTTTGCAAGTAGGCACGTGGCAGGCTGAGGACCTGTAGAGAAATCAACAATATACAAGTCTCCTCTCCTAAAGCCTTCGAAGACTTTGGAATGGTCAGCTTCCATGATGACAACACAACGATATTTTCCAAAGATGACAATCATATCAAGATCACAAAGCATTGAGACAGACATAAGGTTGAACTCGAGGGATTCGACAAGCATCACCTTGTCCATGTGTCGGTCCTTGGAGATTGCAACCTTACCTAGACCCAATACCTTGCTTTTTCCTTTGTCAGCGTAGGTGATATGCTTCAGATGAGATGGGGCAAGTGGCATATTCATTAGTAGACTCTTGTCACCAGTCATGTGGTTGGTGCATCCACTATCGAGGACCCACTCAGTAGTTTTTGGAGTTTCATCCTGCAGATGAATTAGTACAACTTACGAACTCATATGCTTCAGAGTGAAGAATATGACATCAAATTCATCAAGCAGAATTTCATCACACAACATAGTAAGTAAAGCAGTGTGAGGACGTGAGAAATGAGGAATTCATTTCTGCATGATTAGCTTGCGTCCTTTCAAGCATTTTCCTCAGGTCTCCAGCAAATTTATCAGACGTTCAAGTTCGTCTGGAGACCTGACCCTGCATAAGAAGTTAGTTCAATTTCATCACCACCCACATCTGGAGGGGTGGCAAAGAGTTCATCATTCTGCGAGCTCCACATGAGAAGGGACGCATTGAAGCTAGTGCACTTCGTTTCACAGGACTAGGGTTAGAGTACTCATATGAATAAGCAGAGAAATTCTTCGAGGACTTATGAACATAATGATTTGAAGAATAATGCACATATTCAGAACTCTTAGATTTTCCCTGCGAAACAGATGCATTAGCACGAGAATGATAGTTTTGACCATTTGAGGAATTTGGTCCAAGTGAAGACTTTGGTCCATATGAGGAGTTTGATCTGGGGTTCCTTTTTGTTCATGGGTGGTGTCGTGAGGACATTCACTTGAAGATTTTCCAAGCAGCTCTTAGGAACCCAGATTTTCCTCATAGGTGAACCGTTCCTGCAGTTAGTTCCAAGAAATCTGGCAAATACTTCACCTTTCTGATTTTTGAAGAATTTGTAGTTGGAGTCAAGTGACTCATCAGAGGAATATGAAGTTTCACAAGTAAAGCCAGATAAAGTGGATGGATCCACAGGAGGTCCTTTTGCAGCAACCCATGAGGTTTTGGGGTACTGCTCAGGTGTCCAGTAGGATCCATCAGCATTGAGTTTCCTCTCAAATGCAATACCCTCTTTCCTAGGGTTCCTGTTCAGAATCTGCTTTTTGAGCACATCACAAAGGGTTTGATGCCCTTTGAGACTTTTGTACATGCCTATCACATACAATTCCTTCAACCCTGCATTTTCGTCAGTGATACTTGTGGTATCCTCAGATGAGGAATTTGTGATCACGGGGATAGTTGAAGAATTTGCAGCAATAGAAGCCTCAATTGACTGCAGGATGCACTAGACCATGACGCCTAACCGTCTAGAAGATACACAGTCTTCAAAGGTAACAAGCGTTGGTTCCACACAGGAACAATTTCTTCAGTGGTGCTCAATCACTTTGGGTTTGGTGGTTTGGTTTGGGGTTTTTCCTCACTGATGATTTTCTCTCAAAGTCCTCGAGGAATGGGATGCTCTCAAATGACAAGTGTCAGTTCTCTCTCAGAGCAGCCCACCAGCTAGTGGTTGTGGGGGGCGGCTATTTATAGCCAGGGTGCAACCCGACATGATAAGACATAAATGCCCCCAATGATATGACCGTTATGTGGATAGGATGATTGGGGACAGCTGGCGCTTGGCACAGCAACGGTCGGAATTTTGAACTATGAAAGTCCTCAGGCTTATCATATTCCTCACTTGTAGGCAATTCGCACTGGCGAAATCCTAACTCCTCAGTCAGACCAATTTCCTCAGTAACCAGAAGATCATCGTCTCTGTCACTGAAGAACTTGACTAAACTGCAAGAGGTTTCCAAAGGCTTCACTCGAAGGATTGGTTAGGTTGAGGCTTTTGAGTTGAGCATCAGTTGGAAATTTTCCTTAGTATTACCTCGGCCCCCTTTAACAGTACGGTGTTTCCTATGACTCAAAGAAAGGAAATGAAACTACGAAAACAAAAGTCTTCACGCTTCATAGTCCTCGTTCATATCTTCAAGGTCACACCGACTTCGTCTTTTTCAAAGTCTTCAGGGAATACCAAAGTCTTCACCAAAGTCTTCAGTTGAAGACATACATTTTTAGGGGTCGATAATCTCCGAATATATCAAACTCCTCAGCGACTTATAGAGCCTGTGTACACTTACAAACGCATCAGTCTCTTAACCTATAAGTCTTCAATACACCAAAATCTCTAAGGGGCACTAGATGCACTTACAGTCATCAAGTGAAGAAAATGGCAGATGGTAAAAGGCCTCAGAAGGGTGAAAAGAAGGCTGAACAGAACACTGCTTTTGAGATACATGAGCCTCTGTATGCCGGTTACTGTACTCCTGATGAGGCCATTGATGGCAAAGAGACAAAAGAACAGAGGAAAATCAGAATTCAGAGGATTGAACGGAGGTGGGTGAAGGAGTGGAGAGACTATCGCTATGTCACTCCCAAGTACATGAAGAAGATTGCCCTCAAACCTCCTTGCAAAAGGGCTCCTCCTGCTGATGATCAAGAATTCGATCCCACTAGCGTTTCTCGTGGTGAAGACTTTCCAGATGAATAGGCAAAGTATCAACAAAAACTTCAGAGAACTACCAAAGCTGCAGTGAAGCAATTCAATGAAAATTCTGCTGCTGCTGCCTCTGCCGGAGCCTCTGCTAGTGCTACGAAGAAATCGATGGTGAAGAAGTCTGCAGTGAAGGCAAAAATGTCAACCTCAAAGTCCTCACTGCAAAATCCTCATACAAATTCTTCAAAGGCCACTGCAATGCCTTCAGTAGCTGAACAATCATCAGTTGCTGCCGCAAAGTCCTCAACACCTATGCATCTTGCAACATGTCAGAGGACTACTAGCTTCCCAATTGCTTCAGGGGTCTCTGCAAGTTTCTCTACCCAAGCACAGTCTTCAACAAGTCCTACACTGATGAAGTTAAAGAGAACTGCTGGACGAGGTCGGAGACCAAGTCCTCACAACAGCCAAGCTATTGTGAATGTACCCTCAGGATCTGAGGATGATGATGAGGCTGATGATGAAGAATTGGAAGAAATCATCAGAAACAGTCAGCAGAGAGCTACAAGAGCCAAGGGCAGCTCTGTTCCTCTCATGCTGGATCCCAAGATGATCCTCAACTTCATCGACATATGTCATGAGGATCCCAGCACTCCACTTTCCTCACTGAACCTACCACTTGTTGTGGACCATGTCCTCACACACTTCATAGCTGAGGAAAAATGGAAGAGAGAGCAAGCTCAGAGAGCTAAGAGAAGCAGGGCCAGAAAATAAAAGTTTTTGAGGAAGAATGTGATGAATTTGACTCCCAATCAACTCATCACAGTTCAGTCTGAGATTCGCTGTCTTACTGAAGAACAAGATAAGTATGATGCTGAATGGAAGGGCACCAAAGTACGATTTGTCAGGGCAGCCCAAGCTGCAGTTAAGGAACACAACTCAAGGGTTGCAGCTCAATTGCAACCACAAATTCCTCAGGATGAAGAATCTGCTCAGCCTGCTAAAGAAACTGCACGCGCAGCAGAAGAAATTCAGGCTGCTGAAGAAACTGCCAGGGCAACCTCCACTGTTGCGCCTGAAGAAACTGCCAAGCCAGCTAAAACTTTTGCTGCGCCTGATGAAATTGAGACCACAAGGACGACTGCATCAGTCGTGCCTGAAAAACTGCTCCCACTTCACCCTCTGCTGAAACTGCAAAATCCTCAAGGGTGAAGAACATCAACCTTCCTTCTGCATCAGAAGTGAAGAAAACTAAGGCTGCACTGAAGAGAAAAGCATCAACTTCAGATTCATCAGCGGTGAAGAAATTGAAGACACTGCCAAGTTCTTCAACTGACCCGATCGATGCAACTCCCATTACCTCTGTGCCAGCCTTTGAACTAGTGCCATTTGGTGTTGACTATGTCATCCCAAATGATGAACAAGAAGAACATCATTCTGCTGCTTCCTCAAAGCAGATTCATGAAGAAATTGATGTTGAAGCAAATACTTCAACCCCACAGGTATCATCGCCCCAGCCTTAGTTGACTGCTGAAGAGGCCGGTGTTGAAGAAATGGAAGAGGATGTGGACATTGGAAACACAACTCCTCTTATCAACGATGAATATTGGGAAGCTGCACACCCAAATTCACCAATGACCACTCCCCTCACTCAAATTCCTCAGTCTCCAGCCCAGACTGAAGAAATTCATATAGGATCTGATGACTTGGCTGCACCAGTCCTTGAAGATATTCCTCCTGCATCAGCTGAAGAAACTGCTACTCCAATCACAACTGAGGAAACTGTTGTTCAAATTCCTCAGTCTGAAGAAGTTCCTCCTATGCCTAAGGAGATTGTGGGCCGCTTCAAGCCAAACCTTCAACCGAAGCCCAAGATGCCCTTCAAAAGCTCAAAGCGCCCCAAATTCATCAAGACCAGTTTATTCAACGAGCACATCTTCTTCAATGGGCCAAATCCTTATGACTCTGCAAGGGCCAGTCGCATCAGATTCTGGACACCCACACAGATGAACTATTATGCTTTAGTGCTATTTGACAAGGAGAAAGTCTTTGAGCATCAGCAAATTCCTCATGCGGACATGGAAACTATCCCATGCTTCACATCGGTGCTCGCGGTCCTTCATGATGCAGGAATTCTTCCATTCTGTGTGGACATATGCGATTGGAATGAAGAGCTGATTCTTCAATTCTATGCCACCTTGCACATCACAGGTGATGCCTCTGATGTCAATTCTTGGGTCTTGGACTGGATGACTGGATCCACTCACTACACTGCTCCAGCCTCTGAACTACTTCGATCAATCCCAATACCAATTCCCTCAGAAGGAGCAAGATGCCTGTTTGATGAACCTGCTCTGCCCAATCACATGATGCAAGTGCTGATGAAGCCATTGGCTCCTAGACAACCTCAAAGGACTTCCTTCCTTGTGAAGGATTTGCTCTATGTGCCCAGGACAGTCTATCGCATTCTGACCAAAACCCTCAGTCCTCAGAAGGGCCACAACTCTGAAGAAGAAGAAGTGGAGGGAATCATGAAAAACATGCTATTCAACATCATTCATGGGATTCCCATCAATTACCATGATTTCTTCATGAGGACTTTGGCCAATGCTGCTTCAACCCCATTTGAATTGAAGCCTTATGGTCCTTGGATCATGAAATTCATCAGATCAAGGTCTTCACTTCCATTCAAGGCTGACTTTCAGAATCACTTTGGCTTTCTGCCTCCAATCGAAGTCCTCAAGAGCTCATTTTCTTCACTTAAGGGAAAAGGCAAAGTTGTCATTGATGAAGGTACTCTTCCATTGGATGGTTAGTTTCGCAAAGCTGCATCTTATTCTACCAATGATGACACTGCTACCCAAGATTCTGCTGCAAAAGCCTCAGCGCAAAATCCTCAATACACTGCCCCTCGTGTGATGACTGATCGAGAGCTTCTTCTAAGTCTTCATCAGAAGATTGATCGCAATCACAAGTGGGTAAAGCATCAGTTTGGTTCACTTCTTCGAGACATGACTGTCACGCACAACTCTATGAGGAAGAACCACTATTATCTTCATGAAGTCTTTGACCGCACATGGGCCATCCTGTCTCACCTCAAGACTCCTGAAGAACTCAAGGAGATGGAATTTCAGCAGGACTTTGATTGGTCCATCCCTCCAAGGAATAAATGGAAGAAACTTCAAGTTCCTCAGCTGGTTACAAGCTCATTTTCTTCATCACGCCAGGCGGATAAAGCTGAGGACATTGACGACACTGCTGCAGGTCCTCCACCAACCGACCCCGACAACGCTGGCGCTCCTCCACCACCTTCAAGATGAAATTCTTCAGGGGCGTTAGTCCTCAATTTCGTCCCTTTTGGTCATTTGATGACAAAGGGGGAGAAATTTGAGTTAGTCTTCAAGCGGGTCTATATATATGGGTTGTTTTTTGTTTTAAGTTACAACTCTTGCTCTTTTGAAGCTTTTGTTGATTGAGTTGTAAACTTAAGTCCGATGGTGGTCTGATACTTTTGAACTACTTTCCGCATGCTTATTTCCTCAAGTATCTCAATGCACGCATGCTGAATTTCCTCAGACCCCATTTTCCATCATGCATTTCAATTTCCTCATGATATATATTAAATGCGTGTATGGATTACAAGATATAGGGGGAGATCTCCAAGATTTTATCCTGCCATGTGCATTTGCAGTCCAAAGCAAATTCCTCAAATATGCACATCTTCAGGGGGAGTTCCTCTATATCTTGCAAATCAAATTCCTCAAACTCAGTACTTACACTTCATATTATTATCCCCGTTGAAAACTTAACCTATTTGTCATCAATCACCAAAAAGGGGGAGATTGTAAGTGCATCTAGTGCCCCTTAGTGATTTTGGTGTATTGAAGACTTATAGGTTAAGAGACTAATGCGTTTGTAAGTGTACATAGGTCCTATAAGTCGCTGAGGAGTTTGATACATTCGGAGATTATCGACCCCTAAAAATGTATGTCTTCAACTGAAGACTTTGGTGAAGACTTTGGTGAAGACTTTGCTGAAGACTTTGGTATTCCCTGAAGACTTTGAAAAAGAAGAAGTTGGTGTGACCTTGAAGATATGAACGAGGACTATGAAGCATGAAGACTTTTGTTTCCGTAGTTTCATTTCCTTTCTTTGAGTCATAGGAAACACCGTACTGTTAAAGGGGGCCGAGGTAATACTAAGGAAAATTTCCAACTGATGCTCAACTCAAAAGCCTCAACCTATCCAATCCTTCGAGTGAAGCCTTTGGAAATCTCTTGCAGTTCAGTCAAGTTCTTCAGTGACAAAGACGATGATCTTCTGGTCTCTGAGGAAATTGGTCTGACTGAGGAGTTAGGATTTCGCCAGTGCGAATTGCCTACAAGTGAGGAATATGATAAGCCTAAGGACTTTCATAGTTCGAAATTCCGACCGTTGCTGTGCTAAGCGCCAGTTGTCCCCAATCATCCTATCCACATAACAGTCATATCATTGGGGGCATTTATGTCTTATCATGTCAGGTTGCACCCTAGCTATAAATAGCCATCCCCCACAACCACTAGTTGGTGGGCTGCTTCGAGAGAGAACTGACACTTGTCATTTGAGAGCAATCCATCCTCTGGGGACTTTGAGAGAAAATCATTAGTGAGGAAAAACCCCAAAACCAAACCACCAAACCCATAGTGATTGAGCATCACTGAAGAGATTGTTCCTGTGTGGAACTGACGCTTGTTACCTTTGTGGACTGTGTATCTTCCAGACGGTTAGGCGTCATGGTCTAGTGCATCCTGCAGTCATTTGGGGATCACGAAGTGACCTTGGTCTAGAGCATCCAGCAGTCAATTGTGGATCGCCGGGTGACCAGTTTGTGAGGGCTTTGGAAGTCTACCTTGAAGACTTACCACGAGTGTTGGGCAAGGTCTGTGTGACCTTAGCTCAAGGAGAATACGGTAAGGACTGTGTGTCCTCTGGTTTAAATACCAGGCCACTCCGAACCAGACGTACAACTGTCACATCAGTTGGAACTGGGTCATCAAACCATTGTCTTCATCGAGCTACCTGGTTCCATTTCCTCAACCCTTCCATTTCCTCGTATACTTGTCGATGAAATTGATCGTTACTGTTTGAAGAATTTGACTGAAGACTTTCCAAATTTCCTCACCTCAAATTCTTCAAGCTACCTTGTTCCTCACCTGCTTATCCTATATCACGCTACCTGTAATCCGTGCATGCTTCATTTCATCATGATGACTATGCCACTGCTATGTTACGCATGCACTTGAGTACTCATTCCGCTGCTAGTTATTCATCACATTTCAAATTCCTCAAGTTGAAATTCCTCAGTGATGAATTTGTAAAAATCGCCAATTCACCCCCCCCCCCCTCTAATCGATATAACGCACTTTCAAGGTCCTTTCGTTTCTTGGAAATCCTTCTAATGTTCATGAACATATGATGCTGCCTAAATTAGATAGTTTTGTTTTACTTATGAATGAAGGACCTAGCATGGACAAGCAGGATGGCCATTGGAGTGGGATCAAGCATGGATAAGATGGTGCGCGTGTGGGAAGGAACAATGGAGTTTTCAGTGGTGATTTTCGCACTTTTAAGGCACCATAATGAGGGCATCAAGGCTTGGATAAAATATTCAAGATGCCACTTTATAAATTTCGTCCATAGTCTATTATAGGTGTTGTGCCACCTTATTTTTGGACCAGGCCCATGTAATTTTGGAAATACCATATTATAAGTTGCTTTTAGAGTCCGTATGTGTGGGGAAAGTGAGTTAGGGTTGGTTTCGGACCCCTCCTCCAAGCGGCCACGAAATCCCCCTCTATTTCCCCATATATACAGCCTTAGGGCACCGTTTTAGACTTGGGTTTTGTTTAGATTACAAGTTCACCATAGCTGCAACTTTGTGTCCTTTGTTTGTGTTCTACGACCAGACCAAGACATCATAGAACCCCACTTTCATTAATAAAGCTTTCCTCTTATATTCGCAATATCCTGATTGCAATTTCAGTTTCTTGCTTGTTCCTTGTTTGCGTGTAGGAAATAGACCCTCGTGGTCAGGTTGATTGTGCTCCGGCATGGTCAATAACCTCTTGGAGTTGGTTTAGCGATTACTAAGGCGCGACATCATCGCACATTCGTAGTCGGATCATCAAAGTCTACTCCACCGAAAAAGATAGCCACCATCTCATCGAAAGACAGGGACAACTCCGCCTCTATCAAGTGGTATCATATTTCCAGGTTGCTCGGTGAGATTTTCTAGTTTTTCCTAGTTAGATCGCCTCTTTCCTTCATACCTAAAGTCCACGAAAAAGCCACAAAAAAATTAGGGTTAGATCATCCTATCCAAACCAATCTGAGCCTTTTCGCGATTTTCTGTTCGGTGTTTTGCTTTGTTGAATTTGCAGTTGTATCGTCGTGTCAAGTTGCTGGTCTTAGCGTCTAGGTCTTTAGAGTTTCGAGTTATGTTCACAAGTTGTCACGCCGCTGCCGCCGTACCATATTCATCGCATCTGCCATATACCACCACCGCACCATCTTCATCGCATCTTCCATACACCACCACCATCAATTTGTGTCCGTATATACCACCACATATCCGCCATCAATCTGAATCCATCACATATTAGGTTAGTTTTTGAGATCCCTTTGTTTTCAGTTTCGTGTTTCCTTGCCTGAGTAGGATTCAGACGAAAAAAAAGTCTGGAGACCCCCTGACAGTTTTTAGGCCAAAGTTTCGGCGGGTGAAAATATTTTTTCCCTATCCTGTTTTTAGGCTGTCCAAAGCGTTTTGAGACACTCGCCATCATGGTGATTTTTTGTCGCAATGTTTGGTCGTCACAACCCCAAATCGCTCCCAGAATAAAATAGTCAAATTTTTTTGTGCCTATCATGTTTATACGTCTTGGGAAGGGTTTTGAGACACTCGCCTTTACAGTGATTTCCTAAAAAAGAGTGCAAAAAAATAGCGCCAAAAAAAGAAGAGAAAAATTAGAGTGTGCTCTTCCCTTGACTACGTGTAGCGTCGTGCTTTTGTTGGTGTTCTAGGCTCGCGTCTCTAGTACGGTCTAGCCTAGGACCAGCACGGTTCTGTCGTTGAGCATCTTTTCAACTTTGCATCTCTGAACTGATTATTGCTGACCCTTTTTGCTACCATATTATAAGCCTTCCTAGCTCCACATACATCTACATCGTGTGTTTAATACCACCTGGCAATCGCTCTTTCCAAGCTTGGAGAGTTTTGACTACAACGGTTGCCGATCACCACCTGTTGCTGGGTAAGAACTAGTAAGAAGTTGAGATTTGCTTGACGGAATTGTAACACACTGATGTCTACTACGCAACTTTATTCTTATAGATTTGTTGGGCCTCCAAGCGCAGAGTTTTATAGGACAGTAGCAATTTTTCCTCAAGTGGATAACCTAAGGTTTATCAATCCGTGGGAGGTGTAGGATGAAGATGGTCTCTCTCAAACAACCCTGCAATCAAATACAAGAAATCTCTTGTGACCCCAACACACCCAATACAATGGCAAATTGTATAGGTGCACTAGTTCGGCGAAGAGATGGTGATACAAGTGCAATATGGATGGTAAATATAGGTTTTTGTAATCTGAAAATATAAAAACAGCAAGGTAGCAAGTAACAAAAGTGAGCACAAACGGTATTGTAATGCTTGAAAACAAGGCCTAGGGTCTGTACTTTTGCTAGTGCAATCTCTCAATGATGCTAATATAATTGGATCACATAACCATCCCTCAATGTGCAACGAAGAATCACTCCAAAGTTCTTATCTAGCGGAGAACATAAGAAGAAATTGTTTGTAGGGTACGAAACCACCTTAAAGTTATCCTTTCCGATCAATCTATCCAAGAGTAAGTACTAAGATAACACCAAGCTATCCTTTCCGATCGATCTATCTAAGAGTTCGTACTGTAATAACACCATATGATACGCATCAACCAACTCTAATGTCACCTAGATACTCCAATGTCACCACAAGTATCCATGAGTTAATTATACGATACGCATCAAACAATTTCAGATTCATAATACTCAATCCAACACAATGAACCTCAAAGAGTGCCCCAAGATTTCTACCGGAGAAAGTAGGACAAGAACGTGTATCAACCCCTATGCATAGATTACCCCAATGTCACCGCGGGAATCCACAAGTTGAGTACCAAAACATATATCAAGTGAATCAATAGAACACCCCATTGTCACCACAGGTATCCACATGCAAGACATATATCAAGTGTTCTCAAATCCAATATTCAATCCAACATAATGAGATCTCAAAGGGAAAACTCAATTCATCACAACAAGATAGAGAGGGAATAACATCATGTGATCCGACTATATTAACAAAGCCCGTGATACATCAAGATCGAGACATCTCAAGAACACGAGAGAGAGAGAGAGATTGAACCCATAGCTACTGGTACATACCCTCAGCCCCGAGGGTGGACTACTCCCTCCTCGTCATGGCCTCCTCTGGGATGATGAAGATGGCCACCGGAGATGATCTACCCTCTCCGACAGGGTACTGGAACGCCTCTAGATTAGTTTTTCATCGATACAGAGAGTTACGGCGGCAGAATGAAGAGTCTAGGGTTATTTCTGATGGTTTCTATATTTATAGGAATTTTTGGCATTAGTTTCACGCGAAGGTGGGCCACGAGGTGAGCACGATACACCAGGGCGTGCCGGGGGGCCTGGCGCGCCCTGGTAGGTTGTGCCCACCTCGTGGCTCTTCTGGCCCTCCCACGAAGCGTCTAGTGCCTCTTTTGTTCCAAAAAAATCATCAAAAAGTTTCGGGTGATTCCGAGAACTTTCAGTTTCTGCACAAAAACAAAACCACGGTAGTTCTGTTGAAAATAGCGTCAGTCCGGGTTAGTTCTGAATAAATCATATAAAGTGCATCAAAACCATATAAAAGTATTGTAAACATAGGTGAATATGGCATGAATACTTCATAAATTATCGATACGTTGGAGACGCATGCCCAAGCTTAATTCCTACTCGTCCTCGAGTAGGTAAATGATAAAAGAAATAATTTATGAAGTGTGAATGCTAGCATAGTGCATAAGTTGGATCAATGGTAATTTCAACCACTTTTCCTAGCATCATAACAGCAACTCTTTCTCATAAAACTCATCATGATAAAGTAGCAACCAATTCACATGTTATGGTTCAAACAATGAATTCTTTTGAAACTTAACAACCTATGTTCTTAGTCACCAAACAATTGCAATTCAACTTATTCTCAACAAAGTCTAAGTAAGAGCCCCACATACTCAATCATCATATAGTCTTCTATGATTGCTAGTACTCAAAGCATATTTTTAGAACAAATGGCACCCATCGAACACATAGAAAGATAGGGGCTTAATGTTTCGCCTCCCAACTCATTTATCATAGAGATAATTGTCAACAATAATAAATCATGATCAAATATATTTGACTGGATATATATGTTTCGATCTTTCCCCACCGTATGATGCCTGCCAACTAATAGACTGAGGTTGGAATAAGAAGTTGACTCAACATGAATAGTAAATAAAATGGAAGTAAATAGATTGTCTCTTTGTGGAGGGAAGCAGGGATTTGCATATGTGCCAGAGCTCATTGTTTAAAAGAGAGATAAATATAATTTTGGGAGGTGCACCCTTCTTGTCAATGTTACGACCAAGAGTTATCAATATCTTCCATGTTAAACACATTAGCTGCGGTTCCCAAGTGAGGGAGTCCGGGATTAAGGGGTCCTCGGACCGTCGACTTATTCCCTATGGGCCGGACTCGTGGGCCGCTCGTTGGAGGATTGGACTGACCGAATACCTCGTTACCAGGGGGAGGATCTCAGGAGCCGTGGCGTGCCCTTCAAGCTTAAGATGATAGAATAGGCATGTTTATTCCTTCGGTAGGCAACCGACTATGTGCAACCCTAGGGACCCCTGGTGTCTATATAAGCCAGAGGGTTTAGTTCGTAGAGGCAGGTGAGCTCATCTAGGGTTTAGTCATTTGATCTCGAGGTAGATCAACTCTGTAATGTTCATACACATCAATACAACCAAGCAGGACATAGGGTTTTACCTCCATAGGAGGGCCCGAACCTGGGTAAAACATCGTCTCCTTCGTCCCCTGTTACCCATCGATCCTAATCTCACAGCTCGAGACCCCCTACCCGAGATCCGCCGGTTTTGACACCAACATTGGTGCTTTCATTGAGAGTTCCGATGTGCGATCGCTAAAGGAATCGATGGCTCGCCTTATCATCAGCAATGAAGTCTGCAACAAGGACGTTTTCGTTCCTGGTCAGATTTTCGTGTTTGGCAGCATCGTATCGCGTGCCGATCCGACCGGCCATCTAAGGCAGGTCGGAAGTTTCATCCCCGATCAGGAAGTCAGGTTCGGGAACCTTGAGTTCGTCACTGACTCCCGGGGAGATCTCGTTTTAACAAAACTCTCAGCCTTCATGGAGGAGCCCGCAGGCCCCGACGCCTTAATGCCGGAGGCAACAAGTCCTGCTGTGGAAGTGGCCTCTATCCCTGGGTCGGCCATAATGCCCAACCCATCTGATATGCCCAGAATTGCCACGGCCGAATACAACCCGGGCATGCCGTCAAGTGACCCTGGGACAACGGCGCTGCGGGTCGACCACATGCGATCCAGCGACATAGATCCCACCGACATCTCGTCGTTAAATGAGTTACTTGGTCGGATTTAAACCACGTACGTGACCGACGGCCAAACCTCGGTCTATGATCGGATCGGGTTTAATCCCGATAATAGGGAGATTCGTGTCCCACCGATCACTCACCTGGTCGCCACCGTCGAGTGTCCGGCCGAAGGCTTGTCCTCTCAGCTACCGAAATTAAAAACAGTTTACACCCCGGTCTCCGACTGTCAGGATTTCTCCTACAATCCGGAATCCAAAACCCAGACCGGAAATAGTTCGGGATCGGCAGCCGATCTAGCGCGTAACCTAGAACCCGCGCAGAGGGGTCCTGTTGACAATATGGACTCCAAACCCACCACGCCGAACTCCGTGTTGACACGGGAGGCAAACGCCGTGATCCCGGACTCACATCCTGGCGCGAAACCAGAAATTTCCCTGCCCACCACCCAAGTCGAGCGCTCCTCGGGCAGCACAGGACAACCCAAGTTATAGGGCTTAGGGAAGTAAAACAACAGCCAGGGGAATCAGTCCATCACTTCTGGGCTAGACTCCTCCTTATCAAAGACAAAGTACCAGACTCTAGTGGCCAGGAGATAATAGCAACCTTCAGGCGCAAATGCCACAATGAAGGAATCCTCAATGCCCTAGCCCGTCGAAACATTCATGAATTCACCGAGCTATCGGACCTGGTGCAAAAATATTGCGCCATGGAAAGCACCTGGCAAGCTGAACATTTGTTTTCGGAGCCGGTCTCCTCCGAACACCTTAGAGGAGCTCAGAAAAAGCGAATACCTCCACAACGGCCGGCCAAACATGAACCCGCCGAGAAAAAGAATAGATCCCGTACGGGAGACAAAACTGTCCTTGACGGACTATTAAACAAGCCATGCCCTATACACTCTGCGTTACTAAACACAAACCCGACTCACAGCCTTAGAGCTTGTTGGGTCGTCAGGCAGGTGGCAAAAAGCAGAGAGGCCATCCTTGAGGCCCTACATCCAATCAGACGCTCAACAACACCACCCGAATACAACGACAAGATCCTGATGATCTACGAAACGTTTTCCTCCAGGAATAATGTGACGCCCCCAGCCTCGACCGTACGCTAAACATACACGCAATGCGTACGATCTAGATTAGGGACTCACTAATCAATATCACAACACAACTCTAAACATAAATTAAAGTCATACAGCTTCATATTACAAGCCAGGGGCCCCGAGGGCTCGAATACAAAGCTCGACATAACACGAGTCAGCGGAAGCAAACAATATTTGAGTACAGACATAAAGGTACACAAGTCTTTTCCTTAAGAAGGCTAGCACAAACATAACATCGGATCGAAAGAGGCGAGGCCTCCTGCCTGGGAACCTCCGAACTACTCCTGGACGTCAGAGAAGTCTACGTCGTAGTAGGCTCCATCCTGGTAGTAGTGGCCTCCGTCGAGGTAGTAAGAGTCGTCGACGGGGTAAGCTGGATCCTGTGTCTCCTGGGTGCCGTCATCTGGTCGTGGCATCGTATCAAGGGGAAAGAGGGAGCAAAGCAACAGTGAGTACTCATCCAAAGTACTCGCAAGACTTACATCAGAACTAAGCTAGATATGCACCAGTATCAAAGGAATGGGGCTATATCTTTGGACTAAACTGCAGAAATGCCAGAAGAGGGAAGAAGGCCTAGTACTATCGAAGACTAGCATCTTTAGCGTCTTGCAGCATGAGAAAAGAGTTGAGAGCAGCATATTTTATTAACAGGGGTAGGTTAGCAAGGCCCAGAGATCCTTCCTCGACTCCCCGCGAGAAAGCAGTCCCGGAGCCAACAATTCAAGTAACAACATAAGTATCCAGTTCTAGTTATCATAGATCAGGATACAACTCTGAGTGTCCGTTACTGTGGACACGGCTAAACGATTAGTTTAACTTCCCTGTAGGGGTGCACAAACTTACCCAACACGCTCGATAAACTCTGGCCGGATATAATTTTCGGGTCATACCCGGCCTCATCCATCGACACGACGTAGTCCTACCTAGGCTCAACGGAGAGGCCAACACGCCGGTCTACATCCTAATGACTCGGGGTCTTGGGCCATCGCCCTCGCCATCCTGCATGTTACGCTCTCGGCCAGGACCAGTCCTAGCACACCCTAATCCAAGAGCTGCGCGTTCCAGACCACCCGGGCACGAGTCGCTCAATGTGACATCTGAAGAGCTTTCGGGAGAATGTACGCCATAGAGTGCCCACTTTTATTCCCGCGTGGTGGTTAGTGCGAAAGTGGCCAGAGGCCTTCTCAGATCACATATCCAAACCCGTTAGTGACTTGATAATTTGTGGCGATGATCGGTCCCACCATCCCGTCGCCCCATCTCGATGCTTGTGGCAAGGACATTGTTGTCCGGCCACGCCTCGTAATAGCCCTTTGGATGCCTTACCGGCGCATCCCACCACATCTCACACTCGCGGGTACCCTTGGGGCTGACCCGTCTTTCTCATATAAATCAGTAGTAAGACAAAGTGGCTGTGAGTCAGTGCCCCAAGTGAATTCACACTCGGGGTATGAGAGGTCATGTGTTGGTAATGGCTTGTCAGTCAGGATGACTGAGTCTTCTGTCTTCAAGTCCTCGGTGATGACGGTGATGATAGCAGGGGCAACAACAATAGTAAAATGGGAGTCACAGGGGGATACTATCCATACCTATACTACAACAGTATATGAAAACAGGTATGAAAGCAGTATTCAAAATCAAGCTATGCATCAGAATAGGTACTTGTTTAGATACAGTAGCAAAATCTAATGCAAGCATGAGGGAGAAGGAATAGGTGATATTGGAATGATCAAGAGGGGGTTTTGCTTGCCTTGTTGCTCTGCTGCAAAAGGCTGGTCGTCGAGGGCGTAGTCGCACTCGGCAGCAGCGTCAGTCTCGGAAGCTACCGGAGAGAAGAGGGGGAAGAAACAATAAATACAAGCAAGAAGATGCAACATGATGCATGACATGGCAATTCGTAGTGCTAGGGATGATCTAACGCAGTATTACGCGTATCAGATGAAGCGGGAGAATATCTGACGATATTTCCCGATCTGCGGAATTATCGGACAGATGAGTCAGAGGGAAAGTTCAATGTTCACCATGCTAGGAGCATGTGACAGATGAATGGATGGCATATTTGGATTCCTTGGAATCTTCTGATCATTTTTCATATATAAATTATTTTCATCTGACTTATAGATTATTTTATATGAATTTTCAAAGATTTAATCATTTTCTGGAATTAACAGAATTAAATTACTTCAAAAATCCTTTATGACGTCATGCTGACATCAGCACTGCATCAGCAGTCAACAGCACAGTGGCCAGGTCAAATCTGACCTGTGGGACCCACCTGTCATTGACTCATTTTAAATCAAGGGTTATTTTAAATCTAAACAGAGTTAATTAACAGTGTGGGGTCCAGTGTCAGTGACAGATTAGTGTTAAACTAATTATTTTAATTAACCTATTTGCTAATTAAGTGCTTGACAAGGGGGGCCCATATGTCATAGACACAGGGGGCTTGGGGCCCCACATGTCAATGACTGGGGTCAACCCAGTCAGCAGTTGACCCAGTCAACTGGGCCAACCGGGGCCATTGGGGCCACTGGCGGTGACCCAGGAGGTGACCCCTGGTCAGCCACGCCAGCGGTGGCCGACGACTGGCCGCCGGCGAGCACAAAACACGGCGGAGGGGCTCGGGGTTCGCCGGAAATTGGCTACAGAGGGCCATTTGGCCCGCGCGTGCACGCATTCGAACGAGCAGAGAAGGCCGCATCGATCCATGGCCCTAGCGCGAGCTGAGACGGCCGGAGACGAGCGCTACGACCTCGCCGGCGGCGAGCTTCTCGGGTGAGCTACGGGGATAGCAATAGGTTGCGCGCACGGGCGATTTAAGTAGCTAGCGACGACCTACGTGCGCGCGTGATCACAATGGCCACGAGCCCGTGACCAAAAGGTCATCGAAGCCATGCCGGCGACGAGCAGAGGCAGCGGCGCAATCGGGCTCCGGCGAAATCGATGGCTACGGCTACGGATTCGACTAGGGGAAGGAGGGGAAGGAAGCGGGGCCTCACAGCGGTCCTGTAGGTGAGCAAAGCGGGCTCGGGGAAGGCCTGGGGTGGTCGGAATCGTCGGTGAAGCTCGTCGGAGCAGAGGAGGAAGAAGACGGCGTCGAGGGCAGTGCGGTTGCTCCCGGCTTGCTCCAGTCAGGGAGATCGACGCAGGCGACCACGGCGGGTCCGGTGGGCACAGCGGGACAACGAGAGGGGTACGGTGGCCGCGAGCTGTACGGGGGAGCGGCCATGGCGGCTCTCGGGTGAGGTGGGGAACGAGGGAGAGGAGTGAATGGAGTGGCTAGGGTTTGCCAGGGGTTGAGGGGGTCCTTGTAGGCGACGGGGAGGCCGTCGGATGGCGTTAGGGCAACGGGGACGGCCGGCGGAGCGCATCGCCGCGTCCACGTCCTCCCTGGTGAGCATGAGGAAAGGGGCGACCAGCGTGGTGGGCTGGGCCGGCACTGTAGCCGTGGGCTTGAGTGCACAGGTGAGCTTTTCCTTTTATTTCTCTTTCTTTTCTGATTTATTCCACAGCTCTGTTTTATTTTATTTTGTGCATTATTTCTATATTGCAAAATGTGCCACCTGGCCCATTAATTACTTTGCAATATTTTGCAATACTTCACCAGGTTTGGGAATTTTTCAAATCTGTTTGAATTTATTCAAGGAATTAAAGAGCACATTTAATTAATGCAAGGAGGCTCTGTTTTGATGGTGGGGTCCACACAACATGACCTGTGATGTTGTTTTCCTTAACAACATTAGTTTTACTATTTTTCACTAATGTTGAACATTTTTGATTTGCTGTTTGCCTCCATATTTTATATCAATAAAGTTTAAAGGCATTTTGAAGTGGAATTTGAAATGAGATATGAATTCAACTTGATCACAATCCACTTAACAAAATAATTTGACACTGATCTTGGTGTTCACTGTGCACCATTACATGGGGATGTTACAATTCTCCTCTACTAACAAGAATTCTCGTCCCGAGAATTAAGGAGTAGAAGGGAATAGCTTAGGGTATTCTGCGCGAAGCTGATCCTCGTGTTCCCAAGTGGCTTCATCTTCAGAATGATTTGACCACTGAACCTTGAGGAACTTGATAGTCTTCTGACGAGTCTTTCGTTCAGTTTCATCAAGAATGCGGATCGGATGCTCCTTGTAGGAGAGATCATCTTGCAGATCAAGCATCTCATAATCCACTACTCGTTGCGGATCCTTGAAGCATTGACACAATTGAGAAACCTGGAAGACATCATGCAGGTGAGAGAATTGCGGTGGCAGCTCCAGTTGGTAAGCCACTTGTCCATGTTTTGCAATAACGCGAAAGGGACCAATGTAGCGAGGGGCTAACTTGCCTTTGATACCAAATCGATGAGTGCCTCTCATAGGGGTGACACGCAGATAAACCATATCACTGGGTGGGTAGTTAAGTCCCCAATGTTTGAGGTCATAACTACTCTTCTGACGTGACTGAGCCATCTTGAGATTCTCTCGTACAATTCGAACTTGTTCTTCTGCTTGTTGAATGATGTCCGGACCAATGAGTGCACGTTCCCCAGTTTCAAACCAATTCAGAGGGGTTCGGCACTTACATTCATATAACACTTCAAAGGGGGCCATCTTTAAGCTAGCTTGATAACTGTTGTTGTAGGAGAACTCAGCATACGGAAGAGATTCTTCCCACTTCTTACCAAAGGAGATAACACAAGCACGTAGCATATCTTCAAGAACGTGGTTAACTCGTTCAACTTGACCCTGAGACTGTGGGTGGTAAGCAGTGCTCCAGGTTATATGAGTGCCCAAAGCTTGTTGGAAACTCTCCCAGAACTTCAAGGTGTAAATGCTACCTTGATCTGTACCGATTTTCTTTGGAATGCCATGTAGTGAGACAATTCTGGAAATATACAACTCCGCTAACTGACTAGTAGTGATAGTCTCCTTAACTGGCAGAAAGTGTGCAACCTTGGAGAGTCTGTCAATGACGACAAAGATAGCATCATGACCTTTCTAGGAGCGGGGGAGACCTAGAATGAAATCCATCTGAATTTCATCCCATTTCCATTCGGGAATAGGCAGTGGTTGTAGAAGTCCTGCGGGTTTCTGATGTTCTGCTTTAACTTGACGACAAGTGTGACATTGTTCAATGTACCGAGCAATATCTTGCTTCATGTTGGACCACCAATACCGCTGATGAATGTCGCGATACATTTTGGTGCTTCCAGGGTGAATAGACAATAGAGTGTCGTGAGCTTCTTTCATAACCTTCTCATACATAAGGTCAACTCGAGGGACCACAAGACGACCCCTGAAATATAAGGCTCCATCTTTATCTAAAGAGAAGTCCTTGGCTTTCTCAGTTCCAAGTTCTGTTTTAATTGCTTCTATTTCCAGGTCCTTCCCTTGTGTAATTACAATATCTTTGTGAAGGTCTGGTTCCACAAAAAGGTTATTAAGAAAACCTTTCGGTACAATGTGGAGGTTCAACTTGCGAAGCTCTTCATGAAGATGGGGATTAGCTTTCTCAACCGTGAAGTTGTTGCAATAAGATTTTCTGCTCAAAGCATCTGCCATTACATTAGCCTTGCCAGCGGTATATGAAATACCAAAATCATAGTTGGTGAGGGATTCCATCCATCTTCGCTGACGGAGATTTAAGTCCGGTTGTGTAAACAAGTATTTTAGACTTTGGTGGTCAGTATAGATCTCGCAACGATTACCGAGAAGGTAATGTCGCCAATTGAATAGAGCATAGACCACTGCAGCTAACTCGAGATCATTAACTGGATAGTTCTCTTCATGAGGACGTAACTGTCTTGAGGCATAAGCAATTACTCTGCACTCTTGCATTAGGACACAGCCTAATCCTTGACGAGAAGCGGCGCAATAAATGACAAAGTCCTTGCGAGAATCTGGAGGAGCAAGCACTGGAGCTGAGGTAAGCTTGTCCTTGAGAGTCTGGAAACTTTCCTGACATTTGTCTGTCCATTCAAACTTAACACCTTTATGAAGCAGATTAGTCAGGGGTTTTGCAATCTTGGAGAATTTCTCGACGAAGCGACGGTAATAGCTAGCAAGCCCAAGAAAACTTCTGACTTGCTTAACATTCTTCGGGGGAGTCCAGTCAAGAATAGCCTGAACTCGTTCAGGGTTGACGGCAATACCATCCTTGGAGATGACATGGCCAAGGTAAGTCACTTCATTTAGCCAGAACTCACAATTAGAGAATTTTGCATATAGTTGGTGTTCTCAAAGCCTTTCGAGCACAAGATGAAGATGTTCGGCATGTTCTTCTTCATTCTTGGAATATATCAGAATGTCATCTAGATATACCACAACAAACTTGTCGAGATAATCCATGAAGATATAATTCATCAACCGAGAGAAGGTTGCTAGGGCATTTGTTAAGCCGAAAGACATGACGGTGTACTCGTATGAACCATAGCGAGTAACAAATGCTGTCTTTGGAATATCTTCTTCACGAACACGAATCTGATGATAACCCAACCTCAAGTCGAGTTTAGAGAACACTGACGATCCAGCAAGCTGATCATACATGTCATTGATCTGGGGAAGCGGATATTTGTTCTGAATTGTTGCTTGGTTGATAGGTCGGTAATCTTGAACTAGCCGATTAGTACCATCCTTCTTCTTGACAAAGAGAGAAGGTGCTCCCCAAGCTGAGGAACTAGGACAAATAAAACCCTTGCGAAGCGATTTGTCAATTTCTTCCTTAAGCTCAAGAAGTTCATGAGGAGGCATTTTATAAGGCCGCTTGGCAATAGGGGTAGTGCCTGGTTTCAAGTCGATGACGAACTCGACTGCTCTAGCAGGGGGAATGCCTGGAAGCTCTTCTGGAAACACATCTTGAAAGTCTCGAACCACTGGGATGTTTTCTATCCCCTCAAGAGGTGAAGCATTCAATGCGTTCATATTATGTATCTGGGTCTCGGCATTACGAGTGAGACGAGCGGTATGAACCACTAACTCATTGGAAGGGTGCAGAAGATGCACAGTCTTAGTGGCACAAATGACTGAAGCACTATGTGCTATCATCCACTCCATTCCTAAGAGTAAATCAATATTGGAAGACGCCAACACACAGGGACATATCATAGAGGTCTGACAATTTCCCGCGGCAGTGGATACCATTATTTGAATGTCCATGTTCTCGCACTTAAGGTTATGCTTAGATGCAAATTCTTCTGACATGAATGAATGCGATGATCCAGTATGAAATAAAACGGATGCGGGTATTGAGTTAACAAGAAGGGTACCCATCACAGTAGAAGGCTGGCCTTCAGTTTCAGCCATATCAGTATGGTTGGCTTGAGCACGAGTAAAGGGAACTCTGGCATTGCTGTTGCGGGGCTGGTAGTTCGGCAGTGCAAGTTGTTTCTGACCCTGCCTGCAATCTTTAGCACGGTGACCTGGACGGCCACACCTGAAGCATAGTCCATCCTTGGGACGAGATGGTGGTGGCTGAGGTGCTCTTGGCGGCATAGGTCTTGGCTGTCTTGGCGATGGGGGGGGTAGACGAGGCGCCGCATAGGATGGCCTCGGTGCATAAGCAGGTGGACGGTAGCTGTTGGGGATCCAGATCCTTTGCTTCTGAGGACGTGAGCCCGAAGATGAACCCACGTCAGTTTTGCGCTTAGTGTGATCCTTGTACCTCTGCAGACCTGTCTCAATCTGGATAGCCTTATTCACCAAGGTGGCAAAATTAGGGAAGTCGTGAGCTAGGAGAGCAAGGTGAACATCTGGGTGAAGTCCTTCATGGAATTTCTCCTGTCTACGTGCATCAGTTGGCAGGTCCTCTTCAGCATAACGGGACAAGTCCAGAAATTCCCGCTGATAAGCGTCCACTGACTTGCTGCCTTGGGTAAGGTTGCAGAACTCTTGCTTCTTCTGGTCCATCATTCCTTGAGGAATGTGGCGAGCACGGAAAGCAGCTTCGAACTCTGGCCAGGTGACGATGGCGCCTACTGGCAGAGCATACTTGTGGCTGGTCCACCATTGGGCAGCGGGACCTCTCAGAAAGTAGGCCGCATAGTTGACATGGTTGGCAGGGGGAACCATAGCAGAGTCCAGTATGTGAGTAATGTCACGCAGCCAGTCATTAGCATCTAGCGGCTTAGTTGAGTTGTGGAAAGTTGGCGGGTTGAGACGCACAAAGTCCTGCAGCGACATTGCAGCTGGCTGCTGGTACATAGGGGGCCTCTGGAGTTGGTCCACTAGTCCTTGCATGAACTAACGTTGAACTTCCATCTGCTGAATCATTCCAGTCATGTAGTCAGGTGGCGGTGGTGCATTGTCAGCACGGGGACGTCCTGCTGGTCTAACCATCCTGCTAATTTATAACAGTGGTAGTTCAGTATTTGAGCAATAGCAAGGCAAGGATTCATTCATGAGGTAATCATGCACAACAAAGGAAGTGCAATTAAAATACATCATAGTAGTCAAACACGACTTAATGGTCCATACATATGTCTGTTACAAACCATAAGTCTATTACAAATAGACGATAGGTCCGGCATGAAAATACCCTAGACAAACTAGGCGGCACGCAGGCACGCGATAGAGGGATACAACAATGGGACATAGCGACAAGCTACATCAACGTCGGGGACAACGAAAGAAGCCAGGGAACTGCAGATGACCCTGATTGTGAAAGCCGATGGCAGGGTCCTGCATCCCGTGTACACTCCGATGCAGAACCTGCATACCAAGCGGGAGCACAGGTCCACATGCCGTAGTACAACCTCCAACCTCAGGCCACTCAAGACCTGGCGGAAAGTCTGTCCGGGGTGGGTAAAGGATGCGCTCCGGATGTATCCTCGCACGGACTGCTGGCAACAAGTGCTCCATGGCCTGATACAGACGAGCTCGGGTTGCGTACAACTCCACGTTAAGAGCCCTGACAGTGCGATCCAGAGCCTCAGTGTACTAAACTAGAACCTATGGATCGTAACGACGATTCACATAGGGGGTACAGATAGTAGTGTAGGACCGGTCAGTACGCTGCCGAGCGAAAGTAGTCAGGACCTCAGCGTCAGCTGTCGTATCAACTCCAACAGGGACATACGGGATGTATCTGTATGCCATGTCCTCCAAACAGGAGTTCGCTGCACGGAGACGAACAATAGCAGCATAGGCAGCATCTTGTACTGCCATCTCAACAGTCACTCCAATGCCACGGAAAGTGTGTAGCTCAGTGATGGAGAGATCCCGTCGATCCCAGATAACCATCTTAGCCTCATACTGTTCCTGGTTGAACTCGCGGTAGTCCTCGTAAACAGTGTACTCACGGTACCAGCGATATCCCAGATTCTTCAAAAGGCCGACCAGGATGGCCGGGAACCCAGTTGTATCGTCCGCGTAGGTCAGACGGACGATCTGCCTACCGGGACGCATATGTAACAAGGAGATTCAAGATGTCAAATGACAGTGTGTGCATCATACTTCAAGGGAAAACAATTGTCGATGAAACAAATCTCCGGTGGATGTGATCACGAGAACCTAATGTTAGAGTTAGGAAATCTTTAACCCGAAAGAGAAGAGAGATCAGAACCCAGAGTATAGACGAGGAATAAAAGATCCTAATACCACCCGATTGAGATGTGGGCCCGTAAGCCACAGCATTAGTGTTAGTAAAAGTTTTTCAATGACTAGACTCAACTTTGGCCAAGGATGTGGAAAGGGGGCTACCTACAGGCAGTCGGCTCTGATACCAACTTGTGACGCCCCTAGCCTCGACCGTACCCTAAACATACACGCAATGCGTATGATCTAGATTAGGGACTCACTAATCAATATCACAACACAACTCTAAACATAAATTAAAGTCATACAGCTTCATATTACAAGCCAGGGGCCTCGAGGGCTCGAATACAAAGCTCGACATAACACGAGTCAGCGGAAGCAAACAATATCTGAGTACAGACATAAAGGTACACAAGTCTTTGCCTTAAGAAGGCTAGCACAAACATAACATCGGATCGAAAGAGGCGAGGCCTCCTGCCTGGGAACCTCCGAAGTACTCCTGGACGTCAGAGAAGTCTACGTCGTAGTAGGCTCCATCCTGGTAGTAGTGGCCTCCGTCGAGGTAGTAGGAGTCGTCGACGGGGTAAGCTGGATCCTGTGTCTCCTGGGTGCCGTCATCTGGTCGTGGCATCGTATCAAGGGGAAAGAGGGAGCAAAGCAACAGTGAGTACTCATCCAAAGTACTCGCAAGACTTACATCAGAACTAAGCTAGATATGCACCAGTATCAAAGGAATGGGGCTATATCTTCGGACTAAACTGTAGAAATGCCAGAAGAGGGAAGAAGGCCTAGTCCTATCGAAGACTAGCATCTTCAGCATCTTGCAACATGAGAATAGAGTTGAGAGCAGCATATTTTATTAACAGGGGTAGGTTAGCAAGGCCCAGAGATCCTTCCTCGACTCCCTGCGAGAAAGCAATCCCGGAGCCAACAATTCAAGTAAAAACATAAGTATCCAGTTCTAGTTATCATAGATCAGGATACAACTCTGAGCGTCTGTTACCGTGGACACGGCTAATCGATTAGTTTAACTTCCCTGCAGGGGTGCACAAACTTACCTAACACGCTCGATAAACTCTGGCTGGATATAATTTTTGGGTCATACCCGGCCTCATCCATCGACACGACGTAGTCCTACCTAGGCTCAACAGAGAGGCCAACACGCTGGTCTACATCCTAATGACTCGGGGTCTTGGGCCATCGCCCTCGCCATCATGCACGTTACGCCCTCGGCCGGGACCAGTCCTAGCACACCTTAATCCAAGAGCTGCGCGTTCCAGACCACCTGGGCGCGAGTCGCTCAATGTGACATCTGAAGAGCTTTCGGGAGAATGTACGTCGTAGAGTGCCCACTTTTATTCCCGCGTGGTGGTTAGTGCGAAAGTGGCCAGAGGCCTTCTCAGATCACATATCCAAACCCGTTAGTGACTTGATAGTTTGTGGTGATGATCGGTCCCACCATCCCGTCGCCCCGTCTCGATGCTTGTGGCAAGGACATTGCTGTCCGGCCATGCCTCGTAATAGCCCTTTGGATGCCTTACCGACGCATCCCACCACATCTCACACTCGCGGGTACCCTTGGGGCCGACCCGTCTTTCTCATATAAATCAGTAGTAAGACAAAGTGGCTGTGAGTCAGTGCCCCAAGTGAATTCACACTCGGGGTATGTGAGGTGATGTGTCGGTAACGGCTTGTCAGTCGGGATGACTGAGTCTTCTGTCTTCAAGTCCTCGGTGACGACGGTGATGATAGCAGGGGCAACAACAATAGTAAAATGGGAGTCACAGGGGGATACTATCCATACCTATACTACAACAGTATATGAAAACAGGTATGAAAGCAGTATTCAAAATCAGGCTATGCATCAGAATAGGTACTTGTTTAAATACAGTAGTAAAATCTAATGCAAGCATGAGGGAGAAGGAATAGGTGATATCGGAATGATCAGGGGGGGGTTTGCTTGCCTTGTTGCTCTGCTACAAAAGGCTGGTCGTCAGGGGCGTAGTCGCACTCGGCAGCAGCGTCAGTCTCGGAAGCTACCGGAGAGAAGAGGGGGGAAGAAACAGTAAATACAAGCAAGCAGATGCAACATGATGCATGACATGGCAATTCGCAGTGCTAGGGATGATCTAACGCAGTATTACGCGTATCAGATGAAGCGGGAGAATATCTGACGATATTTCCCGGATCTGCGAAATTATCGGGCAGATGAGTCGGAGGGAAAGTTCAATGTTCACCATGCTAGGAGCATGTGACAGATGAATGGATGGCATATTTGGATTCCTTGGAATCTTCTGATCATTTTTCATATATAAATTATTTTCATCTAACTTATAGATTATTTTATATGAATTTTCAAAAATTTAATCATTTTCTGGAATTAACAGAATTAAATTACTTTGAAAATCCTTTATGACATCATGCTGACATCAGCACTGCATCAGCAGTCAATAGCACAGTGGCCAGGTCAAATCTGACCTGTGGGACCCACCTATCATTGACTCATTTTAAATCCAGGGTTATTTTAAATCTAAACAGAGTTAATTAACAGTGTGGGGTCCAGTGTCAGTGATAGATTAGTGTTAAACTAATTATTTTAATTAACCTATTTGCTAATTAAGTGCCTGACAAGGGGGGGCCATATGTCATAGACACAGGGGGCTTGGGGCCCCACATGTCAGTGACTGGGGTTAGCCCAGTTAGTAGTTGACCCAGTCAACTGGGCCAACCGGGGCCATTGGGGCCACTGGCGGTGACCCAGGAGGTGGCCCCTGGTCATCCACGCCGGCGGTAGCCGGCGACTAGCCGTCGGTGACCACAAAACACGGCGGAGGGGCTCGGGGTTCGCCGGAAATCGGCTACACAGGGCCATTTGGCCCGTGCGTGCGCGCGTTCGAACGAGCAGAGAAGGCCACATCGATCCATGGCCCTAGTGCGAGCTGAGACAGCCGGAGACGAGCGCTACGACCTCGCCGGCGGCGAGCTTCTCGGGTGAGCTACGGGGACGGCAATAGGTTGCGCACGCGGGCAATTTAAGTAGCTAGCGACGACCTACGTGTGCGCGCGATCACAATGGCCACGAGCCCGTGACCAAAAGGTCATGGGAGCCACGCCGGCGACGAGCAGAGGCAGCAGCGCAATCGGGCTCCGGCGAAATCGATAGCTACGGCTACGAATTCGACTAGGGGAAGGAGGGGAAGGAAGCGGGGCCTCACAGCGGTCCTGTAGGTGAGCAAAGCGGGCTCGGGGAAGGCCTGGGGTGGTCAAAATCCTCGGCGAAGCTCGACAGAGCAGAGGAGGAAGAAGACGGCGTCGAGGGCGGTGCGGTGGCTCCCGGCTTGCTGCAGTCAGCGAGATCGACGCACGCGACCACGGTGGGTCCGGTGGGCACGGCGGGGCGACAAGAGGGGTACGGTGGCCGCGAGCTCTACGGGGGAGCGGCCATGGCTACTCTCGGGTGAGGTGGGGAATGAGGGAGAGGAGTGAATGGAGTGGCTAGGGTTTGCCAGGGGGTCGAGGGGGTCCTTGTAGGCGACGGGGAGGCCGTCGGATGGCGTTAGGGCAATGGGGACGGCCGGCGGAGCGCATCGCCGCGTCCACGTCCTCCCCGGTGAGCAAGAGGAAGGGGACGACCAGCGTGGTGGGCTGGGCCGGCACTGTAGCCGTGGGCTTGAGTGCACAGGTGAGCTTTTCCTTTTATTTCTTTTTCTTTTCTGATTTATTCCATAGCTCTATTTTATTTTGTTTTGTGCATTATTTCTATATTGCAAAATGTGCCACCTGGCCCATTAATTACTTTGCAATATTTTGCAATACTTCACCAGGTTTGGGAATTTTTCAAATCTGTTTGAATTTATTCAAGGAATTAAAAAGCACATTTAATTAATGCAAGGAGGCTCTGTTTTGATGGTGGGGTCCACACAACATGACCTGTGATGTTGTTTTCCTTAACAACATTAGTTTTACTATTTTTCACTAATGTTGAACATTTTTGATTTGTTGTTTGCCTCCATATTTTATATCAATAAAGTTTAAAGGCATTTTGAAGTGGAATTTGAAATGAGATATGAATTCAACTTGATCACAATGCACTTAACAAAATAATTTGACACTGATCTTGGTGTTCACTGTGCACCATTACATGGGGATGTTACAAATAAGAGGAAGAGAGCTCTTCGAGAACTCGAACAAATCTATCAGGTGGCAGCAACAAATTCATGGGCAGACACACCGATCACCTTTAGAGAAGCTGACCAACCAATCACCCGCCCCGGCCAAACACCTACCGCACTGGTCCTCAACCCCATTGTCGATGGCTTCAGGTTACAAAAGGTGCTAATGGACGGCGGCAGTGGTTTAAACCTCATTTACGAGGATACCTTCGAAAAAATGCAGTTCGATCGATCCCGCGTCGAACATAGCAACAAAACCTTTCGTGGGATCATCCCTGGGAAAGAGGCACGTTGTTCCGGACACGTTACCCTTGATGTGGTATTCGGGACGCCCGAGAACTACAGATCCGAAGAACTTCTCTTTCATATCGTGCCCTTTCACAGTGGCTACCACGCCCTATTGGGGCGCGACGTTTTCACAAGATTTCAGGCTATACCAGATTATGGGTATATGAAGCTCAAAATGCCATGCCCAAGCGGGGTTATCACAATAACAAGTGACCCGAATAGAGCCCTTTGAGCCGAAAACAGAACAGCAGCACTCGCCCTCGAAGCACTAGCTGAGACCCTGTCGGCAGAGGAACTGACCGCACTCCGGTCAACAGTAGACAAGGATTATGTGGTCCTTAGCAAGAGGCCCATACCCACGTCTTTTAAACCCGCAGACGAAATTGTCAAGTTTCAGGTACATCCAACGGACCCCAATAAAATAGCATCCATCGGAGCTCAGCTGGACCCCATGGTGGACGAAGCACTGCGAACTTTTTTACGAGAAAACTGGGATATCTTTGCCTGGCATCCTTTAGATATGCCGGGAATCCCACGACGGCTAGCAGAACATAGCCTGAACATAATCGCAGGCTTCAAGCCCGTCAAATAGACTTTACGCCGATTTTCCGAACCCAAGTGACAAGATATGGGTGAAGAACTCGCAAAATTGCTGCAGGCCAGATTCATAAGAGAAATCAAACACCCCGAGTGGTTGGCAAACCTGGAGATGGTACCGAAGAAAGATAAATCCAGGTGGGTGTGTGTCAATTTCAAAGACCTCAATAAAGCTTGCCCCAAGGACCCTTTCCCCTTACCACGCATAGACCAGATTATTGACGCCACAGCCGGACACGACTCATTGTGCTTCCGATGCTTATTCCGGATACCATCAGATCAAAATGAAGGAATCCGATCAAGCTGCAACTGCATTCATCATCCCCTACGGGCCATTCTACTTTAACACAATGCCTTTCGGGCTAAAAAACGCAGGTTGTACATACCAGCGTATGATTCAGACATGTCTCGAAAAACAAGTCGGTAAAACAATCGAGGCATACGTGGACGACGTGGTCATTAAGACCAAAAACGTCAGCCAGCTAATAGACGACCTCAGGCAAACTTTTGCTAGTCTGCGGGAATATGATATACGGCTCAATCTGGACAAATGTGTCTTCGGAGTTCCCGCCAGTAAATTACTCGGATTCATTGTTTCCCATAGAGGAATAGAGGTGAATCCTGCTAAAATCCGCGCCCTATCTCAACTTGCGATTCCTACAGAGCTAAAGCACGTCCAAAGACTGGCAGACTGCGTGGCGGCCCTGAGCCGCTTTATCTCCCGCCTTGGCGAAAAGGCTTTACCGCTCTATAGGCTGTTGAAACGGACCAAAAACTTCGAGTGGACCGATGAAGCAACGGCTGCACTAGATGAAATTAAAACACTGTTGGCCAGCAATCCCATACTCACGGCGCCAGGCGCCGGTGAACCAATGCTACTGTACATCTCGGCCACCAATCAAGTGGTCAGTGCGGTACTCGTCGTCGAACGAGATGACGAGGGTCACAAATTCAAGGTGCAAAAGCCAGTTTACTATGTGTCAGAGGTGCTAACGCCATGCAAGTCCAGATATCCGCACTACCAGAAGATAGCCTATACAGTGTTTATGGCATCACGAAAGCTCAGACACTACTTTCAAGAATGTTCGGTCATGGTGGCATCCGAAGTACCCCTGAACAATATAATCAATAACAGGGACGCCACCGACTGAATAGCCAAATGGGCCATCGAACTCCTTCCTTTCGAAATCGCCTATAAGCCACGACGAGCTATTAAATCTCAGGTTTTGGCCGATTTCCTCACCGAATGGACAGAGGTCAAGCTCCCAGAGAATATAGTACATACTCCCATTAGACGTTGTACTTCGACGGATCCAAGACACTGGCCGGACTGGGGGCTGGAGTTATCCTCACATCTCCCACGGGAGATAAGGTCCGGTACATGTTGCAGATCATGTACGCCAATTCCAACAATGCGGCCGAGTACGAAGCACTATTGCACGGGCTTCGGATGGCAGCATCGATGGACATACAATGGCTTGAAGTACGGGGAGACTCTAATCTCGCCATCTCCCAAATCAACGGCGAATTCGATGCTAAAAACCCAAAGATGGCAGCGTACAGAAATATCGTCCTTAAAATATCCACATGGTTCGAGGGGCTAGAATTCCACCATGTCGCTAGAGACAGCAATCAGGCTGCTGACATACTCGCCCGTATGGGGGCCAAGCATGACCCCGTCCCAAAAAACACCTTCCTCGAACGGCTTTTCAAGCCATCGGTGGTATGGCAGGACGAGAATAAGGACGCCGGAGCCATCAGTACGGAAGAGATTGTCCCTCCTAAAAATGAACCAGACGAGCAAACCATTGGCGGCTCCATAATTGAAGAAACGCCTTCGGCTCATGAGGTCATGGCATTCATCGCACCATGGACCGAGCCCTTCCTTGCCTACCTTCTCCGCCAAGAACTCCCCGATGACCAGACAGAGACGAGATGCATAATCACGAGGTCCAAGGCCTATAAGGTCCACGAGGGTGAGTTATATAAGAAAAGCACTACCGGGATACTCCAACGGTGCATATCTGAGGAAGAAGGAAGACAACTTTTGGCCGAAGTCCACGTGGGCATGGGCGGCCACCACGCTGCAGCACGGGCCTTAGTAAGTAAATCCTTCCGAGCCGGATTCTTTTGGCCCACCACTCGAGCAGACGCCCAAGCACTTGTCCAACATTGCGTTGGTTGTCAACTATTCGCAAATCAAAGCCACATGCCCCCGACAGCTCTTCGGACTATTCCGATCACCTGGCCTTTTGCGGTCTGGGGGCTGGATATGGTCGGACCACTTAAAGGGGGGCTAAGAAAAATAAATATCTACTGGTCATGGTCGACAAGTTCACCAAATGGATTGAAGCAAAACCTGTAAGATCAGCTAAGTCCGGACCAGTCGTCGATTTTATATCCCGCGTGGTACACCATTATGGTGTCCCGCACAGCATAATAATGAACAATGGATCCAATTTCACCGCCTAGGAGGTGAAGGACGGGTGTGCAAACATGGGCATCAAGCTCGATTACGCCTCGGTGTATCACCCGCAGACCAATGGACAAGTCGAACGGGCCAACGGCCTAATCATGAGTGGCATCAAACCACGTCTGGTCCGATCTCTTCATGAATCCGACTGCAATTGGGTAGAGGAGCTTGACTCCGTTCTGTGGGGTTTGCGCACCACCCCGAATCGATCAACGGGATACATGCCGTTTTTATGGTCTACGGGCAGAAGCAGTCCTTCCCTGTGATATCATCCACGACGCACTGAGGGTGCGCATGTATGAAGAAAAGGAGGCCGAGTTAGATCGGCAGGATGACTTAGACACCTTGGAAGGAGAGCGTGATATAGCTCGGGCCCGATCTACTTTCTATCAACAGCAGGCTCGACGCTACCAAAGCAGGGAGGTTAGAGCGAAGGCATATAATGTGGGCGAACTCGTCTTACGACTCCCAGAAAAACAGAAGCATAAACTCAATCCCAAATGGGAGGGGCCCTTAATAATTCACGAAGTACTTACAGGAGGGGCTTACCGCCTCCGCAACTCGCTGGACAACCGCCTCGAACCAAACCCATGGAACGCAGCTCGTCTTCGGCGCTACTACGGCTAGACCGGTGTCGTCCTATCTCTTACCTTTCTTTTTCTTTTTCCTTTTTCTTCTTTTGTATTATTTCCTTTCCATTTTAGCTTTACAGGATTGGTACCATTTCTCAGCATGTGTTCGGGTAAACTGAGCTTGTGTTAAGTTTTTCGACATACATCTTCAAATGTCCTATCCGATAAAAACACCTGGGGGCTTCTTCTCGAAGCCGACTATTATATATTCTGTGCACCGATTCACGTGTATTGTGCAAGCACACTTCCCCTATCGTTTTTAAGCCAGTATATGCATCAATTGGACCTAAGATTTTGGCCAAGCTAGGTTGCCTCGCTCCTGTGCTTACCCTCTACGTTCCCGACTGTCCGGCTACAGGGTAAAAGGAGCACCTCTGCGATTGTTATGACCGGGTCATCCGGATATGTACCTCAGACGGGTAAAGCTGAAAGCTAGCTATCTTAAGAAGAAAATTGGTCGGCTACGATGGAAGTAAAAAACTTGTGGTGATTATCACCATTGCCTGGGGTTATTTTCCCCCAAAGAAACCATTATCCGCATACTATTAGTATACGGCCTTGATATCTACGATCTACGTAGCAACTCGAAGGAAGGTTCCGATAGAGGGACTATTTTCTTCGGAAGATGTTTCTTATGTTAAGCAGTAATATAACATATCTCCCTATGCACGTTCTGTCTGTTCGCACCGAATGGCCGGATTGCATGGTTCCCCGAAATAAATTCTTTTCATTTAGGACACTCGATACGGAACACTCTCACGCTCTTAGCGATGGAGGTCGAAGCCGATGGCCGGTTAAGACAACGTTTACAGCATAGACGGAGCAAATCTTGATCTAAAGTACATAGTTACATAGAATCAAACACCTGGTTGCTGGTCAAGATTATCTATTAAGGTATCCAGGGTGCAATCTTCTTGCGAAAGACGAGCGGCGGGCATCACCTGATCGTAAACCAAATGAAGTGGCACTTCTTGCCCATCCGGCCCTACCGGCCCAACCCGAGCCATATGCTCTGGGTTAAGTTTGGTAAAGCAGGTCTTGATCATTGCCCATGCCTCCCGCGCTCCCTCTCGACAAGTCGATGTCTTCCATAACTCAAAATGACATCGGGCTCCTTTAAACCGATCAGCCAGTTCGGACATCCCTTCTGGAGGCGTCTCGGCAGGCCAGAGCACTTTGGTCATTCTCCTCATGGCTCTTCGAGCCCGCTCATGTACGGCAGATAGTTCCTTCAGTAGGTTCCCTCAGAATGATCCGATTTCTTCCTCGGGCCGCCCGGTCAGGAGACCTAGACACGAGATGAAGCATGTCCCTTACACTTGATATAATAAAGGTACTTTTCGGAATTACAAAGATATAAATACACTTACAGAACATGCCCCTATGTAATCTCTGGTTCTCTTCCTGGGTTTGAGCCAATTGAGTTTTCAAACTCTCAAGCTCTTCGGCTTGCCGCTGGTTTTCCGCCTTAAGTCGGTTCTTCTCCTCAAGACTTCGGGTCAACACACGGTGGCCAGCCTCTTGCTGAGATACGGCATACCTCTGGGATTGTCGGGCTGCATCCAAATCTTTCTGCAACTGCCCTATGGATTCAGCTGCTATAAAGTACTCTCTCATCAGTACGGGAATGTCGCATGAAATTAGGCAAATTAACGCACTCACCGTGCGCCTCTCGGGTGAAATTCTTCACTTGCTCAAGCTCGGCCTTCACGGTTTGCACCTGTGTTTGGCTAACCTCGAGTTCCTCGGCCAACTTCTCATTTTGCTGCCGTGAGGCCTACAATGTACATAAAACAATATTCAGATCCTTAACTCGGCCGTTCTGACCAAATCAAGGCTCGGGGGCTACTGGATCAATATTTGTGTTCGGTTGTTAAAACCGATTACTCACCTCCAGACTGGACGATATCAGTTTGGCGGCTCCCTCAAGCCCCGCTCGGGCAGCTCCGATGTATGCGCCCACCGAACTTAGGGCATTAAACTCTTGATCGGAAAACGCTTGATGATGCAGGGCTTCTTTGCGCCGCCGGTGGTTCATCGCACTCTCTACCTCGGAGTTAGTGACTGAGACGTCCTCGGAATCTTTAGGGGGCTGATCCATCGCGGGGGCCTCTGCATGAAGTTCAGCCTGAGCAGAAGACCTTGATTCATGATGATTTCCTAGCGCCTCGGCGACGTCCCCGGAAGGAGGTGGCTGTACTAGTCTCCTGAGTATTTCGACACGAGATTTTGTGAGTACGTGTTGTAATCATGGCAATGGCCGAACTAAATGGTCAAATAAAGTACCTCTTGGTTGAGTGCATGGTCGAGGTGGTCCCCACAGCTGGCTCACGAGGAGGATTCCTGCTGTTACTCGGAATGGGCCCTGCGGCTGTCGACGACATTCGACGCATGGACCAATGACCAATGGGAATAGAGGTCGGCATACTTGGGTTGGCAGGGGTCACTCGCCCTTTACGGGAAGAAGCTTTCTTTTTACCAGTAGTGGAAATAGATAGTGATCTAGGGTGATCGGCTAGAAGAGCCACCTTGGAGCCATCAAGGCTCTCCTAGTAAAAGACCCCATCCACGTAGTCAATTGATAGCTCCGGATCATCGTGGAACCCGGGATCGTCGTCGTGAGAATAGCTCTCTGGTTGAGGAGCCGGACAGTCGACTGTCTCGATCCAGTGCCTCCAACTCTGTTCAGATAGATTGAAAAGTTTTGATCAGAAGGATTATACATAAATATCTGAACTCATAAAACAATGCCAAAGGCTTACCCATTCGATGGGGTTATGACTCGAGTAGCCTTCCTTGGCTGACAGTCGAGCAAAATCTTCTTTTCTCCTTTGAAAAGATTAGCCAGTATGGCCACCATTGCCGCCTGATTGGCAGGACCCTGCCGTTGGGAATGGGTGGTGTCATTTGTTCCATTGTAACACCACAGGGGGTGAGTCCTTTGCTGAAGGGGTTGAACGCATCGAGCAATGACGGCTGCCATCACATCGATGATGGTCAACTTACTGTGAACTAGTAGCCTCACTTGGGTGGCTAGGCATTTTACTTCGACACTTTCTTCCTGGGATGAACTCTTCGGTCGCCAGTTGAACCTTTTCTTCAAAGGAGCATCAGAGTATTCGGGCAGACCCCTCCGAGCTGGGTCGAACAGGGGAACGTCCTCAATGTAGAACCATTCCGAGGTCCATTCTTCGGACTCTTTCTTTGGAGTCCCCACGGGATACCCCGTCTCGGCTATACGCCATACTTCGTCTCCACCCACTTCCCGAATTGTCCCACCCCGAGTACGGGGGACGAGGCAGAAGTACTTCCTCCATAAGCCGAAGTGGGCTTCGCAGCCCAAGAACATCTCGCAAAGGGCAACAAAGCCCGAAATGTGCAGGATGGATCCAGGGGTGAGATTATGGAGCGGAATCCCGTAAAATTCCAATAGTCCCCTCAATAAGGGGTGAATGGGGAATCGTAAGCCCCGTAGGAGGAAGGACACGAAACATACCCGCTCTCCCTTACGTGGAGCAGGGAAATTCTCCGCGAAAGCTTCGCCGTTCGAAGAAGTTAATCCGGCGCGGGTGAACGCCAGATCCGAGGTGGGGAGATAACCCTGGGTCTCAAGGTTCCGCAGCCGGAGGAGGGATACTGAGCAGCTTGCCCAATCTCTGGAAAGGGGGCCGTGAGGACACGAGGAGGAGCCAGGGGCGCTCGCCATGTTCTCAAGTTCTCTCGCTTGGGGCTTTTCGATGGTGAGGAAGAGGAAGGGCTTGCCTAAGCCACGAATCAGCCTGCTTAAATGGGCGGTTCCTCCCCTTCGCTTGCAGGAAGGGTAGTCCTGTAAAAGGCTGCTGAGTCGCCTATCTCCCATTGGTATACAGGGATCGAGGGGCGTTGTTAATTCTGGACGGCGAAATTAATGTTGTGGGCCCTGCGATGTTTCGACGATCGAGAGCTCGCTAATGGTCGGATCATTGTTTATCAAACAAGCTGAAGACTTTGGGAGAACAGGACTGTCCGGACTATATACCTTGGCATTGGAGGCTAGTTCGGGGGCTACTGAGGGAGTCCGGGATTAAGGGGTCCTCGGACCGCCGACTTATTCCCTATGGGCCGGACTCGTGGGCCACTCGTTGGAGGATTGGACTGACCGAATACCCCGTTACCAGGGGGAGGATCTCAGGAGCCGTGGCGTGCCCTTCAAGCTTAAGATGATAGAATAGGCATGTTTATTCCTTCGGTAGGCAACCGACTATGTGCAACCCTAGGGACCACTGGTGTCTATATAAGCCAGAGGGTTTAGTTCGTAGAGGTAGGTGAACTCATCTAGGGTTTAGTCATTTGATCTCGAGGTAGATCAACTCTGTAATCTTCATACACATCAATACAACCAAGCAGGACGTAGGGTTTTACCTCCATAGGAGGGCCCGAACCTGGGTAAAACATCGTCTCCTTCGTCCCCTGTTACCCATCGATCCTAATCTCATAGCTCGGGACCCCCTACCCGAGATCCGCTGGTTTTGACACCGATACCAAGAGGTAAAAGTAAAGGTTTACTCCCCCTCCACCAACAAACACACTCCACGGCTAGCCGAATCCACGGGTACCGTCCATACCAACAACATTCCTGGGGGAGTTTTGTATAATTATTTGCATTTTTTTTATTTCGGGACTGGGAATCCCTATTACCGCCCCTCTCGTGCAAGGACGATTGAATAAACAATCATCATGAGAATAACCCGCTTAACACGGAAGATACTGACCGCCCCCTGTCGCTCCATGAGCGGTCCAGGCACATAAAACAGATGCTCATTTGAAATTTTAGAGGTGGCACATGCAAATTTACTTGGAACGGCGGGGTAATGCCGCATATAGGTAGATATAGTGGACTCTCATGGCAAGAAACTGGGTTTAAGGGTTTTTGGATGCACAAGTAGTATCTCTACTTAGTACGAATTTTTGGCTAATAAAAGATCCTAAGCAAACACCACATGTTGGAGGATCCATAACAATATAATTTCTATGCAAATATACACAACCATAACTCATTACGTTGTCTTCCTTGTCCAACTTCAACTAATTTTCTCAAGTTTGAAAATAATTAATGGGTATTCACAATCATAGAAGATGTCCAAGATAATATATTTGTATGTGAAAGTTCTCTTCCTTATACTAATCATTCACGAATTGCTTGTATGACCAATATTGTGATTGTCAAACTTCAATAAATTTTACTTTCTAAACCAGATGTGAAGCTACTACTAAGCATAAAGCACATTGATAATTTCATATTTATGATATTTCATTGATTCACAATTTACTCATAGGATATAAGTGAAGCACAACAGTAAACATCAAACTACTCTCAAAAGATATAAGTGAAGATCAATGAGTAGTCAAACAATTAAGTAGCGATGTGAGGACTCTCTCTCTCTCTCTCTCTCTCTCTCTCTTAATGAAGATTTTCAGATCTGAGTGTTTTATTCAAATAGCAAACTAAACAAAAATAGAACTCCAAGAATAGCACGCATCATGTGAACGAATAAAAGTTTAGGCTCAACATAGGCTAACCGCTAGTTGATGAAGAGAGGTGGGATGCATAGCATCCCCAAGCTTAGATGCTTGAGACTTCTTGAAATATTTATTTGGGGTGCTTTGGGCATCCCCAAGCTTGAGCTTTTTTATCTCGTTCAATCCTCTCATATCACAGTTTCACCTATTCTCAAAAACTTCATCCACACAAAACTCGAAAAGAACTCGTGAGATAGGTTAGTACACATAAGAACAAATCAACACTTCCTGTACTGCCAAGACAAGTTGTATAATAATTTCAAACATCATCTACTTTTTACTATAATTTCCACAATTTATATCTACCAATATAGGCTATGGAAACTATAGGATAAGCAGATAACAAAACTATGACCGCAATCTGTCCAAACAGAAAAGTCTGTAGCAATTTATGAAAACAGTCTACTTCTGTAACTCAAACAATTATGAAAATTTAGGAAAGGCTAAATAATTTCTATTAAAACACTGTGTAGAAATTTCAGAAACTTTCCCCATTCCAGTAAAATATGAAAATTCAAACACTACAGATAAGTTTCTGTTTTTACACAGCACACATCAAAACATGCAATGCAAGCATCCTAAGACAATTCTTGGAAATTTTTATTGAAAAACAAGATTATAAATAACACCTAACATAAAATAACAAAATATAATGATGATCCAAGCAAAGAACATATTATGTGACGAATAAAAAATATAGCTCTAATAAGATATACCGATAGTGTTGAAGACGAAAGAGGGGATGCCTTCTGGGGCATCCCCAAGCTTAGGCGCTTGAGTCTTCCATGGATAGTACCTTGGGGGTGCCTATGGAATCCCCAAGCTTAGGTTCTTGTCACTCCTTATTCTCCTCATATCGGTGTCTCACCCAAAACTTGAAAACTTCAATCACACAAAACTTAACGGAACTTCGTGAGAAGGGTTAGTGTAATAAAGATAAATCATTCACTTAGGTACTGTCAAGACAAGATTCATAATTGTTCCTACATTATACCTACTGTATTATATCATTCCCATAATTTATACCACTAAATATAAGCTATGGAAACACTAAAACAAGCAAACTATGCATGCAAAACAGAATCTGTTAGAAATAGAATAGTCTGTGAAGATCTGTAGTATAGCCATACTTACATGTCTACAAAAATTCTTAAGAATTAGTAAAATCTGAATAATTTGTATATGAAGACTGTATAAAAATTTCAGATCATTATCACACTCCAGTAAAAAATCAAAATTCATGTACTGGAGTCAAAAGTTTCTGTTTTGGTTCAGCATCAATTCTACTCATCTTGTGAGTCATCCCAAAGGCTTTACTTGGCACTTTATTGAAATAAAAGGCACAAAACATTATTACTACAGTAGCTTAATCATGTGAACACACAAAACAGAAAGGAAAAGTGTTGGGTTGTCTCCCAACAAGCGCTTTTCTTTAATGCCTTTTAAGCTAGGCATGCTAATTTCAATGATGCTCGCATAAAAAGTAGTAATTGAAACATGCAAGAGAGCATCATGAATCTCATGGAAAGCACATTTAAGTCTAACCCACTTCCTATGCATAGGGTTTTTGTGAGCAAACAATTTATGGGAGCAAGAATCAACTAGCATAGGAAGGAAAAACAAGCATAACTTCAAAACTTTGAACACATAGAGAGGAAACTTGATATTATTGCAATTCCTACAAGCATATGTTCCTCCCTCATAATAAATTTCAGTAGCATCATGAAGGAATTTCACAATATAACTATCACATAAAGCATGCTTTTCAGGATCTAAAAGCATAGAAAGTTTATTACTCTCCACATAAGCATATTTCTTCTCATTCATAATAGTGGGAGCAAACTCAACAAAATAACTATCATGAGACACTTGATTGACATTCAATATTAAAATCATGATGACAAGTTTCATGGTTAATATCACTCTTTATAGCATACATGTCATCATCATAATCATCATAGATAGGAGGCATGCCATCATCATAATAAATTTGCTCATCAAAATTTGGGGGACTAAAAATATCATCTTCATCAAACATAGCATCCCCAAGCTTGTAGCTTTGCATATCGTTAGCATCATGGATATTTAGAGAAATAATACTAGCAACTTTGCAATCATGCTCATCATTCAAGGAATTCTCATTAAGTATTTTCATAATTTCTTCCTCTACAAATTGAGCACAATTTTCTGACTCCTTATTTTCACGAAAGACATTATAAAGGCAATACAAATGATGCAACCTAAGATCCATTCTTTTTGTAGTTTTCTTTTATAAAACCAAACTAGTGAAAAACAAGAAACTCAAAGTTCAATGAGGTGCTTGTAGTCTGTAGGTTTATATTCTTGTGTTTTCCTATTGCTGCTAACCATGCCAGGATCACAAGCTAACGAGATCAACTGGTATGACCAACAAGGAGCTCCGTGATAAATTTGAGCAAATGATGGCTGACCAGGTACAAGACTTCGTGACCAGCCTTGGAGAGGCCATGGAGAAGCTAGATGGTTTGGAGAAGACATTTGACACCAAGATGGACGCCAAGTTCAATGAGGTGCTTGCCCCTCTACCACCACCAGCTGCAGCTACCGTCCCTCTCCAACAACAACAACAACATCAACAACAGGGCACAAATTTTGTGGGACGAGCACGACGTGTGCCTCTCGACCAAGGCCAAAATTCTGGTGTCGCTGCTACTGCTGCTACTGTTGCAGCTTATGTGGCTCCTGCTGCCACTATCGTTGAGCAGAATGAGGATTATGATGCTGATTACGATGATGAGGGAGAGGCTGCTCCAAATCAGCACCGGGGGCAATCACCACCACAAGCACCGGGTCGTCCACATGGGTACCATCGCAACGGTAGGGATGCACCACCCCCTCAGGTACGGGATCATGACCATCTCCCTAAACTTAAATTGAACGTTTCGACATTTGATGGTAGATATGTTCCTGATAAATATCTTACTTGGGAGTTAGAAATAGAACAACGTTTTACATGCTTACAATTTCCTGAGGATAGACGTGTTGCTGCTGCTATTTGTGCATTCACTAGTTTTGCTTGTGTTTGGTGGTCTGAACATTGTAGAATACATCATGCTAATGTCCCAACTACTTGGGCTGCTTTGAAAACTGCTATGCGTACTCGTTGGGTTCCACCATATTATCAACGTGAATTACTTCAAAAATTGCAGCGTTTAAGACAAGGAAAAATTATGTAGAAGAGTATTATCAGTTATTAAAAACTGGCATGATTAGATGTGGTATTGTTGAGGAAAACGAAGCTATGCTTGCACGTTTTATGGGTGGATTAAATAGAGATATTCAGACTATTTTAGAGTATAAGGAGCATAACACTACCACTCGTTTATTCCATCTTGCTTGCAAAGATGAACGTGAAGTGCAGGATCGACAGGCATTGGCCAGAACTAATTTTTATGCAGGTCGCACTTCATCATGGACGCCACAGACCTCATCTACTTCCACACGTCCTGCTGTAGCACTGCCTACTTCAGCCACCAACTCCAACCGAGATACCAGGAATCAGGCACCGCCACCAGCCTCAAGCAAGGGCAAGCCTTCGGGGCCTGCACAGAGCTCTTCTTCATCCATGGCATCTACAGGGCAAACACATGAGGTTATATGTCGTCGTTACAAGGGTAGAGGTCACTTTGTGAGAGAATGCACATCCAGGCGTGTGATGATTGTTACTGAGGATGGTGGATATGCCTCCGCTAGTGATTATGATGAGGAGACTTCGACTCTTATTGCAAGTGAAGAACATGGTGCTGAGGATACTAAACAAGAGACACACTACATGGCTGCTGACTATGTGGACAGGTATGAAAGTTTAGTTGCTCAACGTGTTTTGAGTGTGCAGGTAACACAGGCTGAGCAAAATCAGAGGCACAACTTGTTCCATACAAAGGAAGTTGTGAAGAAACGTTCTGTCCGTATTATAATCGATGGAGGGAGTTGCAACAACTTGGCTACCATGGAGATGGTGGAGAAGCTGTCTCTCACCACTAGACCACATCCTCATCCTTATTATATCCAGTGGTTCAACAACAGTGGCAAGGTTAATGTAACACGTACTGTTCGTGTGCACTTTAGCATTACTACATATACTAATTATGTTGATTGTGATGTGGTACCCATGCAAGCATGCTCTGTTTTACTTGGTAGACCATGGCAATTTGATAAAAATTATGTACACCATGGTAGGACAAATCATTATACTCCCTCCGTTTAAGTGAATAGGGCATTTAAGGATGGTCATCAAGACCAAGGCGAGCACAGATTGGACACAGCAAAAATTTCAAACCATGAAAAGGGCCAATCAGCACGCCATTCTCTTCCTTAGAGATGCAGTCAAATATAGCAGTCAATCACCGTATTTATTATCATGATGGTTAGGCTATCCTATGCAGAATTTTTCTCTCCCATGTTCTCAAGAACCCCAATTGTTGGCCAATCATTTAAGAGCCCGCCGGCATGCACTGGTGTGGACTCTGAAGTACAGTAATTAGGAAGGAGAACCAGCCACACTGGTGAACGCAACGAGGTGCAATTAACAACAATCGCAACTTACACTTTTGGAAAAAAATATTTCTCTTAGGCGCCCTTCACACCTGGACGGAGGGAGTACTCTTGTTCATAAGGATAAAAATATAACTTTGCTTCCTATGTCTCCTGAACATATTATGAAAGATGACATTGTTAGAGATAGTAAAGCAAAATAGGAGCAAACTAAGAGTGAAAATCAGATTGTAGCAAAAGAATTTGAGCAACACAATAAGCCTAATAAACCATCATCTAGTGTTGCATCTGAAATAAAATTGAAGAGTGGATGTTTACTTGCCACTAAGTCTGATATTACTGATCTGGATTTGACTACATTTGTTTGCTATGCTTTTGTGTGCAAAGAGGTATTATTTTCATTCGAGGACGTGCCTCCCTCTTTGCCTCCTGCTATCACTAACATTTTGCAGGAGTTTGCTGATGTCTTTCCACAAGACGTGCCACCGGGATTACCACCTATTAGAGGGATTGAGCATCAGATTGACTTAATTCCCAGTGCATCACTATCCAACCGTGCACCATACCATACCAATCCAGAGGAGACGAAGGAGATTATGCGTCAAGTACAGGAGCTGCTCGACAAAGGTTATATACGCGAATCTCTTAGTCCTTGTGTTGTTCCTATTATTCTAGTGCCGAAAAAGGATGGTACATCTTGTATGTGTGTTGATTGTAGAGTCATTAATAATATTACTATTTGTTATCGTCATCCTATTCCTAGGCTAGATGATATGCTTGATGAATTAAGTGGCTCTACAATTTTCTCTAAAGTTCATTTGCGTAGTGGATACCATCAAATTCGTATGAAATTGGGAGATGACTGGAAAACAACATTTAAAACTAAGTTCGGATTATATGAGTGGTTAGTCATGCCTTTTGGGTTAACTAATGCACCTAGCACTTTCATGAGATTAATGAACGAGGTTTTACATGCTTTCATTGGACGATTTGTGGTAGTCTACTTTGATGATATACTAATTTATAGTAGATCTTTGAAGGAACACTTGGATTATTTGCGTGCTGTTTTTATTACTCTACGTGATGCACATTTGTTTGGTAACCTTGGGAAGTGCACCTTTTGCACCGACCGAGTATCTTTTCTTGGCTATGTTGTTACTCCACAGGGAATTGAAGTTGATAAAGCTAAGATTAAAGCTATTGAGAGTTGTCCGCAGCCCAAAACGGTCACACAAGTGAGGGCTTTTCTTGGACTCGCTGGTTTCTATAGGTGTTTTGTGAGGGATTTCAGCACCATTGCTGCACTTCTCAATGAGCTTACAAAGAAGGGTGTGCCTTTTGTTTGGGGTACCGCACAAGAAGAAGCCTTCACGGTATTGAAAGATAAGTTAACACATGCTCCTTTACTCCAACTTCTTGATTTTAATAAGACTTTTGAGCTTGAATGTGATGCTAGTGGAATTGGATTAGGAGGTGTGTTATTACAATATGGTAAACCTGTTGCATGCTTTTCTGAAAAATTGAGTGGGCCTAGTCTGAATTATTCTACTTATGATAAGGAATTATATGCTCTTGTTCGGACTTTGGAAACATGGCAACATTATTTATGGCCCAAAGAATTTGTTATACATTCTGATCATGAATCTTTGAAACGTATTAAAAGTCAAGCAAAACTGAACCGTAGACATGCTAAATGGGTTGAATTTATTGAGACTTTCCCTTATGTTATTAAACACAAGAAGGGTAAAGAAAATGTTATTGCTGATGCATTGTCTCGTCGTCTACTATGCTTTCACAACTTGACTTTAAAATATTTGGTTTGGAGACCATCAAAGATCAATATGTGCATGATGCTGAATTTAAAAATGTGTTGCAGAATTGTAAAGAAGGGAGGACATGGAACAAGTTCGTCATTAATGATGGATTTGTGTTCCGTGCTAACAAGCTATGCATTCCAGCTAGCTCCGTTCATCTTTTGTTGTTGCAGGAGGCGCATGGAGGAGGATTAATGCAACACTTTGGTGTGAAGAAGACGGAGGACGTACTTGCTACACATTTATTTTGGCCAAAGATGAGACGGGATGTTGAGCGTTTTGTTGCTTGCTGCACTACATGTCAAAAAGCTAAGTCACGACTCAATCTTCATGGTTTATATATGCATTTGCCTGTACCTAGTGTTTCTTGGGAGGATATATCTATGGACTTTGTTTTAGGTTTATCTCGAACAAAGAAGGGGAGAGATAGCATATTTTTTGTCGTGGACATATTTTCAAAAATGGCACACTTTATACCATGTCATAAAAGTGATGATATTGCTAATGTTACTGATTTGTTCTTTCGTGAAATTATTCGCTTGCATGGTGTGCCAAATACAATTGTTTCAGATCGTGATGCTAAATTTCTTAGCCACTTTTGGAGATTTTTATGTGCTAAGTTGGGAACTAAACTGCTTTTTAGTACTACATGTCATTCCCAAACTGATGGACAAACTGAAGTAGTCAATAGATCATTGTCTAGTATGCTTAGGGCTGTTTTGAAGAATAATCTGAAAATGTGGGAAAAATGCTTGCCTCATATTGAATTTTCTTATAACCATTCGCTGCATTCTACTACTAAGATGTACCCTTTTGAAGTTGTGTATGGTTTCTTACCTCGTGCACCTATTGATTTGTTGCCTCTTCCATCTTCGGAGAAGGTTAATTTTGATGCTAAAGAACGTGCTGAATTGATATTAAAAATGCATGAATTAACTAAGGAAAACATTGAGCGTATGAATTCTAAATATAAACTTGCTAGAGATAAGGGTAGAAAACATGTTGTCTTTGCACTTGGAGATCTTGTTTGGTTACATTTGCATAAGGATAGGTTTCCTAATTTGCGCAAGTCAAAGCTAATGCCACGTGTTGATGGTCCTTTTAAGGTGTTAGAGAAAATAAATGATAATGCATATAAGTTTGAGCTGCCTGCAGATTTTGGGGTTAGTCCCACATTTAACATTGCAGATTTGAAGCCTTATTTGGGTGAGGAAGATGAGCTTCCGTCGAGGACGACTTCATTTCAAGAAGGGGAGGCTGATGAGGACATCTCTACTAATGTTACACCCACATCCCCACCAACTACATATATTGGACCAGTTACCAGAGCCCGCGCACGCCAACTAAATTATCAGGTACTTTCGTTTCTTGGAAATCCTTCTAATGTTCACGAACATATGATGCTGCCTAAATTAGATACTTTTGTTTTACTTATGAATGAAGGGCCTAGCATGGACAAGCAGGATGGCCATGGGAGTAGGATCAAGCATGGAGAAGATGGTGTGCGCGCGGGAAGGAACAATGGAGTTTCCAGTGGTGATTTTCACACTTTTAAGCACCATAATGGGAGCATGAAGGCTTGGACAAAATATTCAAGATGTCACTTTATAAATTTCGTCCATAGGCTATTATAGGTGCTGCGCCACCTTATTTTTGGGCCAGACCCATGTAATTTTGGAAATACCATATTATAGGCTGTTTTTAGAGTCCGTATGTGTGGAGAAACTGAGTTAGGGTTGGTGTCGGACCCCTCCTCCAAGGGGCCATGAACTCCCCCTCTATTTCCCTAGATATACAGCCTTAGGGCGCCGTTTTAGACTTGGGTTTTGTTTAGAGTACAAGTTAGCCATAACTGCAACTTTGCGTCCTTCGTCTGTGTTCTACGACCAGACCAAGACGTCACAGAACCCGACTTTCATTAATAGAGCTTTCCTCTTATATTCGCAATATCCAGATTGCAATTTCAGTTTCTTGCTTGTTCTTCGTGTGCGTGCAGGAAATAGACCCTCGTGGTCAGGTTGATCGTGCTCCGGCATGGTCAATAACCTCTTGGAGTTGGTTTAGTGATTGCTAAGGCGCGACGTCCTCGCACGTTCATAGTCGGATCGTCAAAGTCTACTCCACCGAAAACGATAGCCACCATCTCATCGAAAGACAGGGACAACTTCGCCTCTATCAAAGTACACAACACATCCTTTTTAGCGGAATAAATGGCCACAACGTCACCACATATGAGTGTAACTAAATCTCATGTTTGATACTCTAACTTATGTACCAATTTCTATTAACACGACTAAATTCTTTTTGCCATTCACGTGAATGTTGGTGAAATATTCCTGTTCATTTTGGTTCAATATCAATTAATGTATTTTTCATTAGATATAGGCAGTGGCGGAATGGCAAGGCGTCCGGTCAGATGACCTGGGTACGTGGCGAGTTGGGGGCTCTCGACTACAACAACATCATCGAGGCAATCTATATTGGTTCGTCAATTATTACGAGCCTAACACAACATGTTTTGAATTGCAAAATTACTTTTTTTTCTTTTTTTCTGACTAGAAGTAGCAGTTTCTGCTGTTGTATTAAGATTTTAACGAGAATCCAGAATGGGCTCTAAGGGAGCAAGTGTGTTTGGCGCCTGGAGGAGCGTCCGGGTTAAAGGATCTAGCCCTCTCCATCGATACCAACGGTGTCGTCGCCGAGTACATCTGGTACGTACACATGAACCTCCCTCCACTTCAATGTTGCTGATGTTTGTTTCGTCAGTCGGACTCTGTTCCTAGAGAGCACAGTTGTAGCTTCAGGATAGGGGGCCAAACCTGCATTTTTAATGATTTATTTTTATTTGATTAGCACTAGAGCGAGCATTGCACTGAGGATTTGGCCCCTTAAAGTTCATACTACTAATATCCAAAGTTTTCAAGACTTGGCGGGTGATAAGTGACGGACGTATTCTGTAGTTATCTTAGTCCTGGTTCCAACTGGTTGAATACATGTTCTTGAAGGCAAAGGCAATTGCGTGTTACTAATTCATGTACTGTCGGAAGTAATGTTCTTTTACCTTGAATTGTACTAATTAATGTACTATAAATTGTGTGTTACTAGTTCATGTACTATAAATTGTATGTATCACGGTAGACTTCAGAGGCAAGTCAATAGGTTACACACATCTAATTTCCGATGGCTCGAGTGATTTTAGGTAGTAGAGATATAGATGACAAGCAGTAAAATTTAGACAGGAGGTATGTGGTGCATGTTAGTTCATCAATACATAAAGGAATATATGTGTGTGTGGTTGAGGAAAAGTTTCTTGCACCTAGCTTGATGCCTTCACTAGCTTCCTGCGAAAAGGTAGCCTCACTTTCGTTTACTGGGGTTAATTTGCACTGTTGTATATGGGAAACTAGAAATACTCTAATCCATTCCTACAAAACGGTAGCCTCCAAATAACACTGATTATGGGTTGTGTCATCTGTTTTAATATTTTGAAAGGATGTTTTCAATGGACTTCAGAGTTGCTTATTTCTTGGACTTGGACAGGATGATATGAAGCATTTCACACCGGCGCTCACCTCTTTCACAAGCCATGCTTTCTGGGTTTGCTTGCAATTCAGGTTTGGCCACTTGATTTCCTGCCCCAACTCCTCTATAATCGAGTATCATCAACTGATGTGTGTTTGTTCGCTTTAATCCTATGATATATACCATTTCTTATATCATGGCAGCAAAAACACACTATGGTGGTCACCCTCGGCCGACGGCGTACATTCCTTGGTGTTGGGAATCACCCTGGGATGCTGTATATGGGACAGGTGGGAGAGGGCGATGCTATGGAGGGAAGGGGAGACGACGCTGGAATGTCGTGGCCTGCTTTGATGCCAACAACGCCAGCGAGGAGAGAAGCTGGTGGGAATGAGATATGAGTGCGAGCGTTGCCGCGGGGAATGCGATATGAGTGTGAGTGTTGTGCCATGTGATGAGAGAATGAGAGAGTGAATTGCTTTTTTTAATAAGAAGAAAAGGAGTGGCACTTTTTTCTAGGGAAAGTTGTTGATTGCTATGAGAGAAATATCACATACTTTTATATAGTGATATAGGGAAAGCAGTTGTTGGCTATGAGAGAACTATCACATACTTTTTTATATAGTTAAAAATATTAGATACCCTAACAAGTCATGTTTATGATGGACCAGACTAAAAAATCATTGAGTTTTAACAATCATAAGAGATGCATACAAATAATGGTTCTAATATATTTGTTCTGCACGGTAATACAAAAGGTGTGTGTGTATATATATATATATATATATATATATATATATATATATATATATATATATATATATATATATATATATATAGGGATTGACTATTCATCACCCTGGGTGAGGAATAGTTATTCTTCACCCCACTCTATTTTAACATCACTACACTGTAATTTTACGTTTCGTAAATTTTGTCTTATTTCATACGTAAAAAGAGAACGTAAGAAAATATATAATCGCTGTAAAAAATATTTTATGTTACGTAAAATTACAAACGTAAAAACATAGTGTGAAATATACATAAAATGCAATTTTTCTGGTCTTATGACCTATATTTTTGTTTTCTTATACCAAATTTTACGTAGTGAATCACTGTGAATGTAACTATTTGTATTCAAAATGTAATTTATTTATGAAACGATCGTAAAATTACCTCAGGTGAAGAATAAATTATTCTGCACCCTGGGTGATGAATAGTAACACTATATATATATATATATATATATATATATATATATATATATATATATATATTCATAATACATTTATTTATTTATACTATGTATGAGAGAGATAAAGATGAATTATGTCGATGTTCACAAAGAATCCACCAAATAAGGGTGTAGAGGCGGTGTTGAAATAGGCCAAAAATTCACAGAGTTTTATATACAACAAAAGACTTGTGGCAACGCACGTGCGTTCTGTACTAATTTATTCTTAGACGAAGGTGGTATGCTCGCGGAGAGCAGCCTGAGATTTATTTCGTTTGGACACGTTGTTATCAGGTGAATACTTAAGATAACATTGACGAATGCGGGAAGGAGGATAGGTAGCCGCTTGGTGGTGAGTTGTTGTTAAATAGAGGATGTTGGGCATCCGGGTCTTGAGCCATGTGATATTTCTCTCTCGTTACAATGCACGGACTTATTTTCTATTAAAATCCGAATGCTCAACACGGGGCTTTTGCGATCCAATCTGCGTCTATATGTATGCGTCCATGTGGTGTCTCAACGAGTTGTCCCATTGATCAATTAAACAGGTTCAAGTGCTAGCTTCACATGACAATCAATACCAGGGAACGAAGATTTTTGGCACACCCGTCTCAGGTCACCGAGTCCTCTGCGTGCTTTTATTTTTGTTTTCACATATTCGAGCTCTATATCTTTTGAATGAACAGCTGATCGAGCGCCAAGGTCGGGCCTGCGCCAACATTGACCCCATCGAAACGAACACGCCGAGCATGCAACAGCTAACCACAAAGCATAATTACGAACACTGCCAATAAACCGACATGAATTGTCAAAGCTCAAAAGGGAAAAGGAGACGACAAGGAAAAAAGAAAAACAATACTTGGCACGATACCGAAAGTAAATGGTATTCAAAGGCATGCAGTGAGCAGCGTGGTCACAGCTGGCAGGCAGCTCCACCGGACACCGGTGGAGACTTCGGACGCCCGCCGGTGTTGAAACAAATAATTTCTCGATGAATAACTTCTAAACTAGTCGTTGCAACTTGCAAGTTTAAAGAAAACTTTTCTCTCGATGAGTTTTTCCAAACTAGTCGATGCAAGTTCAACCAAATAATTTCGCTTGATGTTTGACTGCAGCACCTTGCATTCCAAATACCTTGGACCAACCAAATCGATGGCCACAACATGGGTTACAACATCAGGAAGGTTTGCTAGCCAAATATATTGGTTCCCAACTTCCCATAGGCATCAAGGCGGCAGCCAGCTCGTGGGCTGTTTGTCATGCACGACGTCTGCACAAGAGCAAGACCCCCTCCCTCCTATTCAAGTTGGACATTCGCAAGGCCTTTGACTCTGTTAGATGGGAGTACTTGCTTGACCTCTTACGGAGGAGAGGTTTTCCAAGCAAATTTCGAGAGTGGATTGCGGCCCTCCTTTGTTCCTCATCTTCGAGGGTCCTCTTGAATGGGGTGGCAGGCCCCCCCATCAAGCATGGCAAGGGGCTTCGACAAGGGGACCCAATCTCCCCACTCCTCTTCGTCATTGCTATTGACCCTCTGAAGCATATCCTCGACGTGGCGACTAGGAAGGGCCTTCTTCATAAGCTTCGTGGGAGAGGGGTCATGGTGCGTACCTCTCTCTATGCGGATGACGCGGCAGTGTTCGTGGCACCAATAAAAAGGGATGTGGACAACCTTGCGGCTATTCTGAGAGGTTTTGGGGATGTCACCGGCCTATGCACAAACTTCAATAAGAGCTCAATGGTGCCCATTCGGTGCGCCAACCTCGAGTTGGCCCACATCACCCAAGGGTTGCCGGCTATAAGGGCTTCCTTTCCGCTGCGATATCTGGTGCTACCACTCTCTGTGTGGAAGTTGAAGCTTGTTGACTTGCAATTTCTTGTGGACAAGGTGGCAAGCAAGTTGACAACTTATGAGGGCCAGAACATCACCACCATTGGGCGTGTGGCTCTTGTCAAGTCGGTGCTCGCTTCTCAAGTGATCTACTTCATTACGCCGCTTGTCGTCCAACCTACCATCCTGCAGAACATTGACAAACTTGAGCGGGTCTTCGTGTGGTCAGGGTCCGATAAGACAACAGGAACAAAATGCAAGGTCAATTGGGACACGGTCAGTCGGCCGTCTGCTTATGGGGGACTTGGGGTCCTCAACACCAATAAGTTTGCGCGGGCCCTGCGCTTGCGATGGCCTTGGTACGAGTGGAAGGAGCCCACAAAGCTGTGGGTAGGAAGTGGGAACCCGTGCGACGCAGTGGACCTCGACTTCTTCTATGCTTGCACCACCATCACGGTTGGGAATGGTGCGAGGACTCCATTTTGGGACTGCCCTTGGCTTCTTGGCCGCAAGCCTAAGGATATTGCTCCGCTCATTTTTGAGTCCTCCTCCCGGAAGCACTGGAAGGTACGGGAGGCCCTGATGGAAAACGCATGTATCCTCAAAATCAGACCGCCTGCATCGGTTTCCGTCGAGCATGTCACGCAATTCTTCAACCTTTGGATGCTTCTGCATGAGGTGCACCTTAATGAGCTCGCTGAGGATGATATTATTTGGAAGCACACAGAATCTGGGCAATACTTGGCGGCCTCCGCCTACAGGGCACAGTTTTTGGGTTTGGTTCTCTCCCCCATGGACCAAATGGTTTGGAAGGCTTGGCACCACCGAAAGTCAAATTCTTTGCCTGGCTTGCACTCCAAGATAGGATCTGGACGGCGGACAGATTGGATAAGCGAGGATGGCCAAACTGTGGCCCATGTCCACTGTGCAGGGGCATGCAGGAATGTGGTCCACATCTTTTCTTTAGATGTCGTTATACTGTCAGGCTTTGAAACTTGGTGATTCAGAAATTTCGCATCCACGACTTCGACACGTCCACCTGGCACCAGTTTGACTCCGTTGAGACGTGGTGGGCAAGCACGAACGCCGTGGGCATCGCCGACCGGAAAGCAAAGGCATCGATCATCATGATGGTGTCCTGGGTCATATGGAACGAGCGTAACGCAAGAGTGTTCCGGCAAAAGAGCACACCTCCGCAAATCTTGCTCAGCTTCATTGTCGAGGAGGCCAGCCTTTGGATCAAAGCCGGAGCAAAGAAGTTAGGGTCTTTCTTATTGCCCGAATAATTGTCAGGCCGTAACTTGGGTGTGTTGTAACAAACTCTCTCTCCTCCTTATTTAATATATGAGGCAAATCTTTTACCTCCATTTCAAAAAAAAAATGATAGCCTCAAGCCTGCTAGATACCCCAGCAATCACTCTCAAAAACAACACGACCCATACCATGGTCTTCACCCAATCGGACAGCATGCATCAGGGCACAAGCTTCAGCGTGCAGGGCTTTGCACATGTTTTCCAACACGCTGGCGGCTGCGAAGAGGACATCTCCTGCATGGTCCCGTGCAACACATCCACATCCACCAAGCTGTGACATACCACTAAAAGTTGCGTCAACGTTGATTTTAAACGACATCCAAAGCTGGCTTAGCCCATTTCTGCTCCTCTACACCTTTGGTTGTTCGGATTTTGCATTGTATTCACGCCATTCCATGACGAGTCTAGTGATTGAAAACTGAAACTCCTTCGCTACCTCGCGCGTGCAAATCGAACGTCATATCAAGAAGGAGCAACCATCGCCGCCGCGCCACACGTTCGGCCGCTTCCACCTGAAGTCCCCACCGGTCCGTTTCCAGCACAGCAAGATCGCCGCCCCAGTGGCACCGGTGAAGGAGGAATTCGGCAACGCTGTCACCAACACACGCAGCCACATCCTCCACTACCTCGGACGCGGCTACGACTCCTCGTCCCGGCGCACGTACACGTTAGACAAAGACTGAGCAAGCGCGCCGGGATCAGGGGCGGAGGCGATTTTCAAAGGGGGCTAGTACTAATCACTGCTGTGTAAGAGCATCTTCGACTTGCAAATCCGGCCTCTCAAACGCCCGCGGACACGCCCGGACGTGTCCGTTTTGAACCCCTACTTTTTCGTTCGTGCAGCCGCATCTCTCATATTTTTCCTCATATGTTCGGTCACTTGCACGTAATTGGTGGAGAAGAAGAGAGAGAAAGAAAAAATAAATAAAGAAAGAGAAAAGGTGGTCCGGGGTGGGGTCACGTCCTACGTGGCGGACTGACCGGGCGTGCCCGGGCGCATCCGCGACCCCTCATATCGTCCTCATATTTAAGATGGATATGAGGGGTGTCGATCAGTCCGGGCGTTTGAGATGAGTATGAGGGGTCTGTCTGGGTCGTTTTTTCGTGACCGGTCAGTGACCGGGCGGGCTGATCGGTCGTTTGAGGAGAATACGAGGGATTCGGCTGTAGATGCTCTAACCGTCTTTAATCTGCCACAGGCCTTTTTATTTTATGTATCCAGCATTGCTGGCCGGCCCATACCCAACATAATTAGCCCAAAAGAGATTTGTTTCCCGTGAGTGACGGACGCATCAATGCAAACACCGATCGATCAATGGCATGCGCAGCAATAGACGCATCTACATATACAATTCTGTTTCGTGCCACGCCGTTTGACCTAAGCATCAATCGCGATTTGTTGCCGCCACCGCCCACGCCCAGGAGGGGACCTCCAAGCGTTCCCATCGGCTATCGTCACCATGCTAGGGCGTTCGAATTGATCTGTTGCCTGCCTAAACATCAACCAACGTGTTATGAGTTATGACGAGCAAAGGGGGCAGGCAGGGGTTGGATCTGACACTCTGGTATGTATTTCGGCGACCTTGATCCCCCCATTTTTTCTAATACAACACGAGTTGATTCTATATGTGCAAGTACGCCTACACCTTTTGTAGCTATCAAGTAAATTTGTGCCGTCCCATGCAGTGATTATTTTCATTTAAATTGTACGAGTGCAAGCTGAATCAAGCTATTAGTTATACAGTGATTGATTATGTTCGTATATCTTAAACATACGTATGATAATGTTCTGGAGCAAAGTGCTTTATGACATATTTTGAAATGGTTTGATTATCAATTTCATCTGCGGCAACATATGTGGATTTTTTTTAGCAATTTGAGAGGCATGAAATATTTCTAGCTTCAGGGTCGTCTCGCCCCCCCCCCCCCCCCCCCCCCATGTCCAAATCCTGGCTCCGCCCCTGGCCGGAATTGTCGGGACGCGACGCGCCGGGATCAGCGGAACACGCGACGTGTCCAACGTCGTGCCGGACTAGGTCCACCTAGACCACCGCGGAAATGCCCGCTCAGCGTCGGCGCCGCCTCAACGTCCAGCTCGTCAAAATCGGATTGACCAAGTCCATGCAGACCACTATCTCCTCGACGGCTAGGGCAAGGCCAAGGGTTGCGTCCCGTGGCCGACATTGCCCTGTGCTAGGAGTCATAAAGAAGTCGATCAGCTGAGCCTCGAGCAGCAAGCGGCCACAAATCAGGGCTGTTGCGGCCCCTATGTGTCAGCTGAAAGGACCATAAAGACAACTCCGATGGCGGTGGTGACGACGATGAAGGCATCGCCGGCTAAGTAGGCCATGTGTGCAATGTCACCATCCAGTACCTCGTATAGTTTAGTTTAGTTTTCTTTAAAATTTGTTTGAACTTGTCCAGTTTTGTTTGGTTTGCATGTAATGTGATATATCTAACTTTCCTAAATTTCGTTCGTTTTGTTGCATTCACATTTGAAATGTGATGGACGTTTGCTACATGTGGTTGGATGGCCGACTTTCATATTCGGATCCACGCACACGATCACGATGTTTAGTGTGTGTGATTTGTGTAATAACACAACTGGAGTTTGGTTTGCCAGCCAACTGAGCTTGGAGGGTTGGGACTTGGGAATCCTTGACTTGAATTTATTTGCTAGGGCTCTGAGGCTTCGATGGCTTTGGTTCGAATGGGCTGAGCCTTCCAAGATGTGGGTCGGAATGACCAGCCCGTGTCACCACCTTTTCTATGCCTCCTCACGCATCAACATCGGCAACGGTGCACGCGCCCCCTTTTGGGACTCTCCTTGGGTTGACGGTGAAAAGCCCTCTGACATCGTCCCCCTCATCTTCGAGGCCTCTAGGCGGCGTAATTAGAAGGTTTAACAGGCCTTGCGTGAGGACAAATGGCTCACCAACATCAAACTCCCTGACAACTGGACGATGGAGCATATCCGGCAAATTGTCACCCTATGGGCTAGAATGAGAGTTATTAATATTGTCGAGGACACTGAGGACACCATTACTTGGAAGCACACTGCCGATGGAATATACTCCGCCACCTCAGCGTATCATGCCCAACTCCTCGGGAGGGTCCTCTCGCCCATGCATGCCATGGTTTGGAGGGCTTGCCCCCCCCCCCCCCAGATGAAATTTTTCGCATGGCTGGCAATCCAAAATCGGGTTTGGACGGCGGATAGACTTGAAAAGAGGGGATGGCCTAATTGTGGGTTATGTACGCTTTGCAAACGGTTGGCCATATTTTCTACAAGCGTCGCTTCTTTATCAGACTTTGGGGTATGATTAAGGGTTGGCTAAACCTCGATTCCATCGACCTCACAACCTGGCCGGCCCACCGCACTATCAAGGATTGGTGGACCAACATATCGGGCGCCAGCATGCCAAATAGGAACGCGATCGCCTCCCTCACTATGCTAACATGTTGGACCATCTGGTGCGAGAGGAATGCAAGGGTGTTCCAACACAAGTCTACTCTTACATCTGTCCTATTGACTAACATCCAAAGCGAAGCGAAGATTTGGGTCACCGCAGGGGCAAAAAAACTGGGTCACATCATGCCGGGAGAGTAGTGGTTTTTGTAATTTCTTTCTCGCTTTCGCTGTAAAAGCAACTCTAAACTTCTTCTTAATTAATGGATGAGGCAAATCTTTTGCCTCCGTTTAAAAAAAAAACATTGCATACGCCCACAAATCAATCTGTGGTTGGATGGTTAGGAGGATAGTGGTATCCCCAGCCACCAGAGTTCAAGTCTCATGTTTGGCATTGGTGCTCGTATTTTTCTGGATTTATTTCAGGTCTTCTCGTGATGTGCATTTAGTGGAAGGAGACGTTCCCATCGACTACGAATCTGTGATGACTTCGTCGATCTCAAGATAATGTGTCGGTTCAGTCTCTCGGAGATGCTCATAAGGATAGGGCGTGCGTGCGTGCGTTTATGGAGGTGAATGTACGTGCGTATATATGAGCGTATACATATGTACCGTGTTAAAAAAACATTGGAGATGCCATAAACGTAAAAGTCTTTATACACGCAATCCAGGAATCATGTCTCCATGAAAGGGGGCGACGACACGGAGTCGTAACCCTAAAGAGGTAATCGAGACGGGTCATATCTAATGGATGAGAGTATTTACAACCACACGAAAGCAGACATTTGGCTCTTGGATGTATGAATAAATCTTCTATAACACTAAGAGCATCTCTAGCAGACCCCATATAATGCCCTGACCCATAAAATAATCATCAAAATACGGGTCCGCGCGAAAAAAGCTGCCCGATCAGACCCCGCAAACGCGTCGGACCCGTAAATATTTTTGCCGGCGCGGCAAAATTCCCACCCAACCCGCGAAAACGCAGGTTCTTCCCCTCGCCTCGTCGGTGCCCTGTATATAGCGGGAGCGGTTGGCGGGAGGGACATTTCAGCCCGCGCTTTTCCCCACCCACCATCGTCGGGCCGCCGCCTACGATTCCGGCCATACCAGCCGTCGAGATCACATCGGCGGGCCGCCACACGCCCGAGATTGACCTCCACCACTTCCTCCTGCCTCGGCCGGCCGGAAAGTTGCAGATCGGCGGCTGTTTGTCGCGGCCTCCGGATTTGGCGTTTTCGGCCACCGGCGGCTGCGCCAAGCCATGGATTGGTCGGGGAGCACCGCGCACAGCCCCGGCAAAGCCCCAGCGCCGCATGCATCTGGCCGCCATCGTCGGTTTGCCAACAAGGACTCGGTCGGCCGTCGCCCGGGCTCGGCGCTCGCGTAGCGGCTCGCCGGCTGGCTGATGCGCTCATACAGTGCGACGCCTGCACACAGACAGTGACGCGGCTAACATCTAGCACGCTGCAACACCCCGGATGGGTATTCTTCAAATGCAAAAAACGACGGGGTATGTTCTTATTTTCATTCGTCTTTGTCAACCTATTCGGTTCAATTTTCGGTAGCTTACTGAGATGGTCATGTGTGTAGGAAGGTGGATGCTCATTTTGGTATTGGAAAGAAGAATACATCGATTTATTGATAGGAAGAAACTTAATAGATGTTCGTGCACTCGTTGGTAGAATTGAGGCTAATGATGTGGCTGCATGTGCAATTAGAGAAGAAACTAGAGGGGAAGCAACGACTACTTCTTTAGAATCAAAGAAGAAGAATGAAGAATGCAAGATCAAGAATCCGCGGCTCAACAATGAAGGCATGGAGAAGAAGTTGGTCCAACTAGTGGGAGCAGTTATGGAAGTTGGATATGTTCTAAAATGCCTAATTGTGGTTCTTGTTTTCTTTGGTCTTGCTATTCTAGCAAAGATTTGGTGAATTATTATGTATCCAATGCCCTTGAAGACAATAAAGAAGCAAAGGAACGTGTTTTCATGACCGAAATTGAAATGCAAATTACTGATTTACAGGTCGGCGCGGGCGAATATCCTTTTTTACGGGTCCGCTTTGCGGGGTCTGTTCGGCCGCCGCCCACACCGGCCCGCAAAGCCGTTTTTCCGCGAACTGTAAACGCATTTACGGGTCGGCATTATACGGGGTCTGCTAGAGATGCTCTAAGCTCCATAGTTTTAAAGAACCCACATTTAATTGAGGTCTTCAATTAGAATTGGATCATCCGATTTTAACCGGGTCAACAATTTCTCAAAACTCTCTTTCTATTCTTTTATATTATACGCCATGCTTCCAAATTTAAGACCTCACAATTAATTAAGGTATTCAATTTAGAATTGGGTTATCCGATTTTGACCGGGTCAATAATTTCTCAAGCTCTCATATTCAATTCTTTTAATTCATTACACTTCCTAATTTTGAAGCTTTTTCATTCAATTGAGGTATTCAATTTTTTTGATTTGGTTTATGATTGTAATGGGGCCAATGATTTTTTTAAATCAATCAACAACAACCGACCTATAAAAACATATCAATCATGCGCAACCTCCCATCACCTAGAAAAAAAAGAACCACCATTGATATTGTAGCACCAATATGATACATACAATCATCGAATCAAAAAATTCTTCACATAAATATAGGTTGGTTAGCACATAACACAGAATGACACCACAAATGGTCCACCAAATCACCGCATTATAAATAAAAATAAAACACACTATATCATCTCCGCCACCCGCCAAACTAAATATTCCATCAGTTTCAAAATATAAGGGGTATTAGTTTTTTGAAAAGTCAAATCTCTTTAACTTTGATCAAGTTCACAGCAAAAATATGGGCATCCATAATATTAAACAAAATAAGTATAGAAATTCATTTCACGATGAATCTAAAAATACCAATTCGATATTATGAATTTTGATATATTTCTATACAAATTTGATTAAATTTAAAAGGTTTGACTTTTTTAAAAAGTAATACACCTTATATTTTGAAACAGGGTGATTTTTTTAAGAAACCCAACAACACCAACGGCGCAGCAAAAACGCGCCCAACCCTTCTACTAATTTAGTAATTACAAAAAGGTTACAAAATTCTGAGTTTGTTTTGAAAACAAACTTGACTTTCCGTTGTATTCGTACAAAAAATTTCATGAAAGGAATGGCTTTTTTTTAAAATGAAAGGTAGATCTAGTTCTACCTTATATATTCCAAAACAGGCAAAAGGCTGGGGACCGAAAGGTCATTACATGAAGCTTATATTGAGCACCGAGGTGCCAAGGCTATAAGCAGCCTATAGGAAGCAGAACAGTGGGGGAGGAGGCCCATGGACATTCAGCAAGAAAAACTATGTCAAGCTAAACTAGGAACCAGCCAATGAACCCAGGCAGCTAGAGCATCAGAGTCCTCCTGCTTCCTTGTTCTAGAGGTCCACAGAGAGTAGTTGGGCTGCATACTGTCGAATATAGGTTGGTGACCAACGCTTGTTGTTGAAAACTCTGTCATTCCTGGCATGCCAAAGAGTTACAGCGGAAGCAGCAAAGATAATATGAAAGCGTCTGGAGGATGGCCACACATGTTGAGCTGTTTGCATGAAGTCCCTGAGATCCGTTGCCTGTGAAGCAAGGTCGGAAATGTGAAGAGTTTCCCAGATCACCGATGCCGGGTAGCAGCGCAAGACTATATGGTTGATAGATTCGCAGGCCGGGAATATATCACAATCCTGATGAGAAGCTATCATCGTCCAGTTTTTCTTCAACATATTGTCTCTCGAGTTCAGTCTCCCCCGGAAAGCAAGCCACAAAAAAAATTCGGTTTTTCAGAGGAATAATTGTGTCCCAGATCCAAGACTCAGCCACGCACGAAAGGCCCCTAAAAGTGAGGAGCTGGTATATGTGTGAAGTGCTGATCACCTTATTGCAAAGGAACGACTTTCATGGCATTTTAGGTGAAAGAAAAACAAAATGAAATTTATGAGTAGTAATAAAGCTGGCGTAAAGCGTGAGCTCTAGTTCCCCGGGACAGGGGGGCACCCACCGTCGATCATCACATTCACACGCTCATAGTCATAGACGGGGTTCCGCCGATTCCCCCGGCCTCTGCCTCTCGCTCCTCCGGGAGATTTGATGATAACCCCCCCTGGTTGGTTGACTTCTATCATAAGCCCCTTTTGTGTCTTGCCCTAAACAGTGTCAAACAGTGGGAAGGGGCTTATGATCGAGAGGCAGACCAACGGGGGGTTTATCATCAATTCTTCCTCGCTCCTCTCCTTTTTAAACGAGCCGCACGCCACCGCGACCACCCCGAGTCTTCATCGTCTCTCGACTCTCGTACCCCTCGCCCCTCCCCCTCCCCCTCCCCCTCGGCCAGCCAGCACACGACGACGAGACGAGACCTAGGGGAGCCGCGAGCCAGGCGGTCCGAAGCGAGCTAGGGTTTGCTCGATCCAAACCCCCACCCAACACGAGGTGCGTGCTCCTGCTGGTGCCCCGTGCCGTGATCCTACCGAGTTCTTCCTGGGGCCGGGTTACTGCCGTGTTGTAGTGTACGATTCGCCGGGTTTGGAATTCCGGGACGGCGAATGCGGGATCTGGCGGCTCCGATCCACTTTGTGCTGCCCTCCGGTTGCATTGTCTCGTTTTGATCCGGTTACGTTCTGGCTCCGATTTGGTCCTTGCCTTCCGCCCAACACGTTAGAAATTAGTGGTGAATCCAAGGTGATCAATTAGTGAGCGCGCCAGATAGGAGATCACAATTGGAGCGAGAATTTGCTTATACGGTGTGATTTTATTCTCCCCTTATAAAACAGGAGAAGCGACTTCACTTTTCGTTCAAAATATCTCGTCCCCCCCCTCCCCCCCCACCCCCCCCCCCCCCCCCCCCACCCCCCAAAAAAAAATGATTTCCGAAAATTATTGTGTAAGATAAGATACAGCAGCGGCACATTTCAACCCTAAGATGGTCATCTTTTTGTGTGTTCCAGTAAGATTCTTGCATCAGGAGCAGATTTTGTTGGTGATTCTGGCTTCTTTCTGCTGCAGGTTCTGCCTTTTGAGGCCATCAAACCTGGCCAACTGTCATGGACCTGGTGGGATCACTGCTGGTAAACATGACCCGCTGGGTTGACCCTTCTGGGATTGAATTCTTTGGGTGGCTCGTCACAGCCGGTTCCTTTGGCCTGGCGGCACTCATCTACGGTCTCCTCAGGCTGCAGAGGGAGGCGTCTCTCTACTGGCTCAAGGCGGCTGCCAGGGAGAAGAAGGCTGCGTCCAAGGCGCTACGGTGCCCCTCCTCAAGCCATACATGGACCGAGGACTGCTTCCGTGGTGGCCAACCTTCGACGTGCTGTGTGTGCCTGTCGTCGCTGGGTTCGCCTCAGGGTGTAGGCTCGAGGGCCCTTGACGCTGATGTTGTTTGCCGGTGCTCTGTATGCGGAGTGGCGGCTCATTGGTACTGCTCACAGGGCGCTGACAAGGACTGCAAGTGTGTCACGCAGGCTGGTGCTTCCACTTTGCTGCATCACTGGTCGGAGAGGTGGGTGGAGATGGACGATAACCCGGAGATATCAACCTTCTGTTATTACTGCGATGAGCCCTGTGGTGTGCCATTCCTTGGCGTCTCTCCTATATGGCGTTGTCTTTGGTGCCAGAGGCAGATCCACGTTGATTGTCATGCAAAGCTGTTGAGGGAGACGGGGAACACTTGTGATCTTGGCCTGCTCAGTAGACTTATTGTTCCACCTCTATCGGTGAAACAAGTTGGTCAAGGTCGGGCAACCAGTGGAGTGTTCAACTCAATCAAAGAAGGGTTTGTCACTTCTTCAGTTAGGGGGCGGATTAGAAGGCCACGCAGCAAGAAACGCATGAACAATCAGTCTGGTGTTAAGACAACTCCGATTTCCGCAGACAGTTCAATTCTTGACTCCGTTCTTGAAGGATTTGCTAGGCTGCAGAACCTGAATGGAAAGTATACTCTGGCAAACCCCAAGTTATCTGGAAACACTCTCAAGCAAACACGTGGATCTGACATAACTAATGGAGTGGAAAAGAAGTATGAGCTTGTAGATTTGCCACAAGATTCGATGCCGCTGCTTGTTTTCATCAACGGCAAGAGTGGGGGCCGTAATGGGTCTTCTCTTAGAAGAAAACTGAACATGCTGCTGAATCCCATACAGGTAATGCGACCTTGTTCTTTCAGTCCCAAATGGACTAGACCTTTTATTATGCAATGGAGGGAGTAACAGATTTGTGCTCTAATCTTGATCTGACAGTTGAATTCTTATTTCAGATATTCGAGCTAAGCGCTTCTCAGGGACCTGAAGTTGGATTGCAACTATTCCAGAATGTAAAACACTTCAGAATTGTTGTTTGCGGTGGGGATGGAACTGTGGCATGGGTTCTTGATGCCATAGAGAAACAGAACTATGAATCCCCTCCCCCTGTTGCCATTCTTCCGCTAGGAACAGGAAATGACCTATCGCGTGTTACCCGCTGGGGTGGAGGTTTGTCTTCTGTTGAAGGACAAGGGGGAATAGGTGCACTTTTAAATGACGTTGATCACGCAGCAGTTATGGTTCTTGATCGCTGGAATGTAGCCATCAAAGAGAAGAATGGGCCACAAGGTCAATGCACCAAGCAAGTAAAATTTATGACTAATTATCTAGGTAGACTATCCTTCAACTTCCACTATCTTAGTCAACATTTGATGTGTTACGTATCTCACTCATCTAGAAGATGCTGAAATCATTTAGTTTCTATTGACTTGTAGGTATTGGATGTGATGCCAAGGTTGCATATGATTTCCACACAACTAGGGAGGAAAGGCCAGATAAATTTAGCAGTCAGGTAGGGATATTCCCTTTTCCCCCTTTTGCAGCTTACATCCATGTTACTGCAGAATTTATCTCCCCCCCCCTATTTGGCACACATGAATTTACCATATTCCCACATAAGAACAGTTTCTTCTGAAATTCCTGAATAATTTCTCCATTTCAGAGAATGCTAAACATTTGATATGCTATGTTCCAGTATTCTTTATGTCAGAAAAAAGTGTTAATGGAATTATTTCCATGGTGCAGTTTGTGAACAAGCTGATATATGCTAGAGAAGGCGCTAAGGATATGATGGATAGGTCATGTTCCGATTTACCATGGCATGTTAGCCTTGAAGTTGATGGAAAGAACATTGAAATTCCAGAGGCAACTTTCTCTATATCTTTCATGTATCTTCACTTTCTGATTTATCTTTGGCAGATCTTCTTATCTGCTGTGCTTATCAGGATGCAGAAGGTGTGATCATTCTGAATATTGCTAGCTACATGGGTGGTGTTGATCTTTGGCAAAACGACAATGATCATGATGATGATTTCAGTTCACAATCAATGCATGACAAAATGCTTGAGGTGGTCTGTATATCTGGGACATGGCATCTCGGCAAACTGCAGGTAAACATGTCGAACACGATGTGAACTTATTCTCATTTTCCAGAACATCTCTTGTTATCGCCTTTCAACAATAATGTTAGCGTTAACTCATATACAGTTGTTTTCTTGTGGTTGATAGGTAGGACTATCGAGAGCACACCGGCTAGCCCAAGGAAGAGTTATAAGATTTCACCTGCACAGTTCATTCCCTGTTCAGGTTGATGGTGAACCATGGATCCAGCCACCTGGGTGCCTTGAGATATCTCACAGTGGACAGGTACGTTACCTCATTATGTGCACTACATATGTATGATAGAATTCACATGTATACATATCTTTTTTTTCCACATGAAGTTTAATCTACCTGTAGTTTGTGAAATAATGTGAGCTTTCGTACAGACTTATGAAATAATGTGAGGTTTCCTACAGACTTGTGGAAACTGTGAGTTGTGAATTAAATTAGTGTGTTCTGAATTAAAATTGTGTGGTGGAATCTTAAATTAAGTCATCTTATACCCATCAGTCAAATATGATAATAAAACACAGGCCACACAGCTGACTGACAAACTTCATAACTATTTCAACACACTTCATCTGGCATTCAGATAGAAGTTCAGTATATAACAAGTGCAAATACATAGTGAAATCGTTTCTGACGCTGCCTTGCTGCTGCGCAGATGTTCATGTTGAGGAGGCCATCTGAAGAGCCCACGGGGCATGCTGCGGCAGTCATGAGTGACGTCCTCGTGAACGCAGAGTGCAATGGTGTTATTGACGCCGCTCAGAAGAGATTGCTCCTCCACGAGATAGCACTCCGTTTATCCTCCTGACAGTTCATACTGCCCTCTCCCCTCATAAACCTAACACTGTTGATACCAAACCCTTTTGTGTTGAGAAGTCCCTTTTGCACAGATGAAAAAAAAGGCATGTGGTAGGTGTTGATGTATACAACGAGGGAATGGAAGGTTTCCCACGCTTATGGTTGACTGTACCTTTTTCAGAATTTAGATAGTTGGTTGCTTCTTTGTTGGCTGGGGTGCCAGTTGAAGTGGCTATCAAGGTGAGAAAGAATCCCATAGAATTTTGTAGAGACCTTAGAGCACCCTAATTGCATGTAGGGCTTTTGTAAGTGTCTTCAACATTGGAGGTGTGCCAGTTGAAGTAGAAAATTGTGAATACTGGAAAATTGTGTCTTTTACTGGAAAACTAGACGCCGAAAGTGCTGTTCTAGTCCCGAGCTCACATGAGCTCGGGTGAACAGTAAAATCAAAATAAAATGAAAAAAGTTAAAAAAATTCCGAATTTTTTGTGTGTGAAACTTTAACAAATGTTTTGATAGCTCGCAAAATTTCAGCACCAGATGACATTTGTGTAAAATGTGGCAAAAAAAAAAAACAAAATCGATATTCCAAAATGCGTTTGAAAATAACATTTTTTTAGCATCTGTTTTGTTTTTTTTGCCGCATTTTACACGAATGTTATATGGTGATGAAATTTTGCAAGCTATCAAAGCAATTGTCAAAGTTTCATACGAAAAAAAATCAGAATTTTTAAAATTTGTTTTGATATTTTTTCGATTTTACTGTCCACCCGAGCTCACATGAGCTCGGGATCATAACAGCCGCGTCCATGAATGCGCATGCGTTGCAATGGAATGAAAATAAAAAAAAGTGATCAAACTTTCTAACTAAGAATTGTGTGTCAAACATCATGGCATGTGGTCTTCATTCATATAGCCACAAAGTGATTCTCACATGATCGTCGTTTCTCCTTAGACGCCATCACCTAAAGCGACATCTTTCTCTTCATTCCTTCGCCTCGATTTTCATTATTGACACCCTTTTAGTTAAATGATTCTTTTGATCTCCTTTTTTGACGATCAGTCGGTTGAAAGAAAACTTAAACTAAGTGCCTCTCAAAACTAAGTAAACATGAACTATGATGTTGATTGTTTTTATGATAGCTAACCACTCATTCCAAGTGGTAACATTTGAACTTCAGGCCGCGTCTCACGAAAGCTACAAATACAAACTAAAAATCTAGTCTAATACTAGTAAGTTTACACTCTTACAACCCAAAGCATATGATTTGACACCTCCAAGTTTCAACTTTATCTTTAGCCTAAGACATGTTTTTCTGATTTCGTGTAGCTGCACACCAAAGCATCAAGCATGACTGAAAAACGAGAGCAATATGATGAGTTATAAATTAAGTAGGACAACCAACACATCTCGTTGACGTACTACCGTCACACCAAATATTTAAAGTTCTAGTTGTGTGTATGCGCGCACGTTTGTTTTTAGGCTCTTAATATCTAATATCTAAGAAAACAAAAAAAAGTTATGAATAGCATTTTTTAGCAAACACGAGTAAACAAAAAGTCAACCGGACATCCTTCTAGACGACCGTAGTGTAATCAATAGAGTATGTGAAGGAAAATGAAGCATCTGTCTTGCTCAGTACACTCGCTTCGTGTCACAAAAAACGGAAAGCTAAGGTGGAGAGACTCGCTTCGTGTCGCAAAATTTTGAAAGCTAAGGCCGAGACACAACGACCCTGACGCCTCTCCCGAGCTCGGCTAGTCGTCTCCCCCCATGAACGACCTGACCTTTTCTTTCCCTGTCTTCTCCTAGTGCTATAATGTCAATCATACTACACTTGCGAATATGGTAAATGGTCCTCCAACTCTGCAGCGAGCCACGACTTGACACCACGATACATGTATCAAATCATCCGTAGGCATATCTCTATTGTTGTACCACGCCCACACCTCCTCCTAGTATGCCGCAACCAGCTAAGACACATATCGTGCCCTTCACTTCTCGACACGTCACAATGCAAGGAGTGGGCCAACGGTCGGTATACACGGAGGACCTTGTGGTGCGCGTAAAAAATTGCTCCGCACAGGAGGTGTCGTTGCTGGCAAGGGAGGGAAGTCCCATGGATTATGACGAGGAAGGGATCCTAGTGACGGCACCCCTCACCGACACGGGGGATACCAAGGTCATGGTCCTAGTCGTTTTGTGGGTTGTGGCAACAACGTGCCAAGGGAAGAGTCTCCTTCGACGCTAAACCACCAGTCATGTCTGTCGGTGTCAAAACCGGCAGATCTCGGGTAGGGGGTCCCGTGCTGTGAGACTAGGATCGATGGTAACAAAGGGACGAAGGAGACGATGTTTACCCAGGTTCGGGCCCTCCTATGGAGGTAAAACCCTACGTCCTGCTTGATTATATTGATGGTATGAAGGTTACAGAGTTGATCTACCTCGAGATCGACTAGCTAAAACCCTAGATGAGTTTTCTGTGTCGTATGATCTAAAACCCTCCCAGTTTATATAGACACCGGGGGGGGGGGGGGGGGGTGTACCTAAGGTTTACACATGATGGGCCTCCTGCCGAGAATGGAGATGTTGACTTTCTCATCCTAACTTGGAGTGCACGACGCGCCTTCGGGGCTCCCTTCTAGAATGTGGAGTCTTGATGTGTCCGGCCCTTCTTCAGAGAACGGCCCATCAGGTCGGCCTATTTAGAGATGAGCCGACGGCCCGAGGACCCCTTAGTCCAGGACTCCCTCAGTAGCCCCCGAACTAGCCCCCAACGCCAAGGGTCTCAGCTCCAGCTGCTTCGTATGATTAGAGTCTTCGGCTTGCGGGGTGAGTTCTTCTTCCCTTTCCATAATCGGCTGAGACTAGTTCGGTTTCCGATGACACATATTTCTTCCGATCATATGATTGACCGAACACCAGGAATTACTTAGCCCCGAAGGCCAATCGCCAAAGTGTAAACAGTGCTTCTGACACCCCCACCACGACCATTGAACCAGTTATGAAAACTCGATTCGTGGTTCGAGGCCATCTTACAGTGACACGTCTTATCAATGCGCAGATCGTGCCCCGTTTCACACGGGATACGATTAATCCTCACACGCGTATATCGGCACGCGCGTCTTGGGAAGTGAAGGGATTTGCGGCGCGGTAAAGGAGGCTAATCGGTGGCACACCTCATAAAAAGGGAAAAAACCCCAAGGCCTATTCACGCTTCCCATTCGCATCCTCCGCCTCCTCAGTCTCCTCAAGCTCCGAGAGCCCAGATCCAGTTTTCGTTCGCCTTCTCCTCCGAGCTTAGCCATGGCAGGTTCAGGCTCCAACGGCAAGTGGAAGGCCTCCACGGTCACCGACCAGGATATCTGGGACCTAAAGCAGGCCGGTTACCTCCCCGCCAACGTCTTTCACCACGCCCCGGAGAAGAACCAGGTGATCCCCACCCCCAAGGCCGACGAGAGGGTGGTGTTCGTCCCCCACTTCATCCGGGGACTGAGCTTTCTGCTCCACCCCTTTGTCAGGGGTCTTATGTTTTTCTACGGCCTGGACTTCCACGACCTTCCGCCGAACTCTTTCATGCACATATCGGCATTCATCATTGTTTGTGAAGCCTTTCTGCGGGTCGAACCGCACTTCGGCTTGTGGCTCAAGGTCTTCAACGTCAAGCCGAAGACCGTGGCCAGCGAGCACGCAGACTGCGAAGGGGCGGTAATCAGCAAGCTCCCCCACGTCGAGTTGCCTTCTGGCACCTTCATCGACACAATCAAGACCTGGCAGAAGGAGTGGTTTTACATCACTGAGCCAAGGGAGGAGAGCTGGTCGGTGCCTGCCGAATTCAGATCCGGACCCCCAACAAGGCTGACCTCGTGGCTTAGAAAGGGCCTTGACTGGTGGTCGGACGCCGAGGTGAAGCTGCTGTAGAAGCGCATTACCTCGATGATCGAGGCCAAGGTGAAGCTGGTCAACATGGTCCAGGTCATGCTCCACCGCCGTATCCTTCCCTGCCAGCGCCGGGCTTCCCTAATGTGAGCTTATCAGTCCGATGACGAGCCTACCGTGCGCCAATTCTTCTGCACCACCCCTGAGAAGCTGTGGAAGGCCCTATTCAAGCCTCAGAAGGACTGGCTGGCCAAGGAAGAGTATGCGGGCCTAAGCGCCGACAACCCACTGACCAAGGTATGGTATCATTTCAATTTATTGACTCTGTTTCTATGGCAAAAGGCCTGAACGCCTTCTCCCTTACTTTCGCAGAAATGGCTGAGCAAAGCCGCAAAGGTTAACTGCCCGACTCCACAACCCGAAGACCCCAGGTCGGAGCTGTTGGCGGCGATGCTCATTGTGACGCCGTACTCGGCGCCCGAGAAGAAGGAGAAGAAAAAGAAGGCCAGAGAGGGCCTCCGTATCAAGGACCAGCCGGACGCTGCGTCCGAAGAAACCCATGCCTCCTCCAGTCATGAGGAGGAGCAGGAAGACGGGGGAGAAGGCGTTTCCCCCCTCGCAGGGAAGAGGGCGGCGTCATCGGATGCCGCGGAGGATGTGGCTCCTCCTGCCCTGAAGAGGGCGCGTCGGGCGAGGCTGATCCTGCCCGACGACAACTCGGACTCCGTCGCAAAGTCCGAAGACTTTGAGATGGTTCCCCGAAGGAAGTTAAGGGTCAAGCCCCCCGCTCAAAGCTATGAATCCGAAGACTTCCTGAGTTTTTTATGCAGAGCCTGTAATAATTTTTTAATCGCATGGACGCCTCTTGATCTGCAGCCCACCGCACATTCTCCCCACTGACCAAATATCAGACGGGGAGTCTCCACCCGCCGAGCTGGCGGAGAGCGGAACTGCATCGCAGCCCACACCTCCAGGGGCCGCAAAGGATGGCGCAGAGGTGTCATCCGGTCAGGCTCCGTTGGAGCCGAACATGGGCGGCAGGGGCGACCATGCTATGGCCGAGGCTGACGCCGCGGCCGCCGAAGGCTAGAGAGAAGAAATTCTCCAGGCTGCTAAGGACCAGGGGGAGAATGCTCCCCTGGTCACCGAAGAGGGAGGGCGAAGAAATGCCCAGTCCCCTCCGAGGACGTCTCCGGAGCACTCTATGCCTCCGGAGTTACCGGTTCAGTCCCCAATCAAAGATCGGACTATCCGGTCACCATCGATGCCACCAACGACTGGGTGGCCAGTTATGGAGGAGGCGCTAGCAAGCGCGCCCATATCCGAGGATCACCGCACTCTTATGAGTGCGGTTTTACAAGGAATTCAGTCCGTCGATAGCGGACTGAAGGAGGCCTTCAATGGTCTCTTGACGGGCTTCAAGGTGAGTCATGTAATACCTTTTCCCGAATACCTTTTAATTTTAAGTTTGTACTGTCTTTATATAGGTAGTAGCCCCCGAGCCCCGGAAGGGTTTGCAAAAATGCATCTGGGGGTCAAATAAGGGGACATGGGCAATGTTGCACAAGTCACCATTTAGTCCGGTACATGTTCTAAAAGTCCGTAAAAGGACCGAACAGAGAGCCATATCTTTGACAGTTCGGAGGTTAGAGCGCACATAACTGAATGCGTATTTTTGGTTTTTTGTAGGCCTCGTCATCGGCGGTGGCCGGTAATGCTGCTGAGCTATCCGAGCAAAATCGGAAGCTCAAGATCTCTGAAGAGGAGCTTGATAGCCTGAACAAGAGGTTCGATGAGGCACAAGGTGAGCCGAATGGTAATATCCTTGCTATATATCAGAATGATCCTCACTGGTGACCCAGCGTGATTGTTTGTCTATTGCTTCCACAGCTTCAGCTTCGGAGGTCGAAAAACTCAAGACCGAGCTTCAGTGAATGAAGCAAGAGGTCGTGGAGGAGAAGGCCGCCGCCGCACAAGCAGCGGTCATGCTTTCCGAGCTGAAGGCCACGAGTGCCAAGCATGAGGCCTAAGTGGAGGAGGTGCAGCAAGAGCTCAAGGACGCTGGTAATAAATGCGAGGCCCTTGAGCAAAAAGGCAAGGAACAAGCCGCCGAGCTTGCCGCACTGAAATCCGAGCTCCAGAAGGAGCGGGTGGGCAGGCGGTCCTTTGAAGAGGAACTTCGCCAAGTTAAGGCTGTCATCGATGGTAAGCCGTATTCACTACAATGCTCCTTTGGTGGTAGCAAATTCGCTTTGCTCACCCAGGTGTGGCGTTCCATAGGCGTCGGTGCGGATCTCCAGAAGAGTGCGGAGGATGCGAGCAAGCTTTATGCTTCGCGAGCAGAGGATGACGAGGCCCGGCTATTCTGGGTGCAGTTTGAGTCCCCCGAGCGCCCTCCTCTCCTCATCGAGCAAATAAAGCAACTGATGGAGATGCGCAAATTGGTGGAGCCGGCCATGAAGGACCTCTGCGTCCGTCTGTGGCCTGATGAGCCGTTGCCGAGCAGCTACTTTGGCCTAGTGCAGAGGCTATGTGAAGCTGCGCCTCGAGTCGATGTGCTAAAGCGTTCGACATGCATCGAGGGCGCTCGGATGGCCTTTGCGAGGTCCATGGTGCACTGGCCAAAGCTCAAGCCGACCCAGATGGCCACTGCACCTCCGCCTCCTGACAAGAGTCATAGGTGCCCCAAGCTGTACTTCCCCCATGTAATGGAGGGTGCTCGGGCAATAGAGGTCCAGTGCTCCAAGGATGTTTTGTATGAATGAGCTCGATGTAATATGTCTGAGGACCTTAACGCTTTTATAATTGGTGTTGCATGGTTTATCATGTCTTATGAGTAGTTTATTTTTATTTAGACTCCTATGTGGCCGGTTTATCTAAAAGCAGCGAGTCGTCGGCTTCGGCCCCCCACGTAGATACTACGCGGGGTGTCTCTGTATCCGCACTGTTACCCTTAGCCGAGGTATCGGTGCCCGAAGGTGGTAGTGCGAGCAGGACAAGGCAATCAGACTATAGTGCTGTATCGCTTTCACTTAGCCGTGGGAGTGTAGAAAAAATGCGGGGGCCCATGACCAGCCCCCAGTGTTTTGTGATATTCCGATAAATCGGGATCGAAGCCAGCATCACATGGTATGTACTAGTACAAAACCCATCGTATAACACGGAGTAACCACTATCGATTTTTTAGTATGACACTTATGCTCGGATTTGCAGACCGGTTCTCGCTTACTATGACGGTCAGTTTTCAGCTTTCTCCCCTGAGGTGCTTGACCAGACGAGCTGGAAGCACAATCGCAGAGGTTCTCCCTTTGCCCCTTTAGCTGAATGAGCGGAACGTAAGAGGGCAAGCACAGGAGCCGGGCAACCCAACTATTGACCCATGACATAGTTCGGATCCGATACATATAAGGCAAAACCCAAGACGCCGAACACACAACCAGTTGTGCTGGGGTGATGTTCAAGGCAATTTTAAATTCAAGCCCCCGGTCTATTAGCCAGTTGCATCAATATATACCGAACAGTTTTCGCAAGAAGCGTTACCAAGGGAAGAACAAAGAATGTATAAAAGACAACGAAGTGGCCATATATAAACTTGCTCAATAATTCTTATAACTTGGGCTGCCGAAGCCACTGTTTACAGGTAGGTGAAATATGAAATTTACAGAGGGGAGGCTGTACCAGGGGTCTTCGATTGATGACATGACGTCCTCGATGTGCCTTGTCACCTGTCCGTTCATATTCCTCTGTGGGGGTTGCATCCCTTTAAGAGTGATGCTGTCGCCGAGCGGACCTTGGAAAAAAGGTCTTGAGAAGTCGCTGAAGTATGTATGAGCTTTACGCTTTTAGCAGGTCCTTTATGGTGCCTATGTTTTGCCCGAGGACGTGTATTGGTATTGGTCGGTCCAGCCGAACACTTACCATCTGATGGTTCTTCCCCATTGCTGCCCATGGAATCTTGAGCGCGAAGTTGTGCTTTCTTGGCACGTGTTTGGCGGCCTTTAGGGCTGTGCAATGGGGGGCGTACCCCTATTTCTGGGCAGCGGAAGAGTCTGGGAGTTCGGGTTGAAACCGAACTCGTTTGTCGACCTTATGGGCCTTTATGGCCGATTTGGTTGTTTGCCGACCGTCCTCGTAATGGAATTCGGCCGCCAGGGCCAATGCATGCTCCTCAGTTCGGAGGGAACGCTCTGTGTTGCCGTTGACGGTGATGACCCCCTTGGGCCCAGGCATCTTGAGCTTGAGGTATGCGCAGTGTGGGACGGCATTAAAGCGAGCAAACGCTGTACGGCCGAGCAGGGCGTGATAGCCACCGCGGAAAGGTACAATATTGAAGATCAAGTCCTCGCTACGGAAGTTATCAGGCGAGCCGAACACCACTTCCAGTGTCACCGAGCCCGTGCACCGGGCCTCAACACCTGGAATTACTCCTTTAAAGGTAGTATTGCTGGGTTTGATCCTTGATGGATCTATACCCATCTTTTGCACCGTATCTGAGTAAATCAGATTTAGGCTGCTTCCTCCGTCCATTAGGACTTTAGTGAGGTGGTATCCATCGATAATGGGGTCTAGGACGAGGGCCGCTGAACCTCCATGACGGATACTGGTCGGATGATCTCGTCGATCAAAGGTGATCGGGTAAGCCGACCATGGGTTAAACTTCGGGGCTACAGGCTCTACGGCGTAGACCTCTCGAAGGGCGCGCTTCCTCTCCTTTTTGGGTATATGAGTGGCGTATATCATGTTCACAGTCTTTACTTCTGGAGGGAATTGCTTCTGACCTCCATTGCTCAGACCGCGGGGTTCCTCATCGTCCTCGCTGCGTGGGCCTTTGCCCTGCTCTTCGGCGGTGAGTTTGCCGGGCTGTTTGAACACCCAACAGTTACGGTTGGTGTGGTTGGTGGGCTTGTTCGGAGTGCCATGGATCTGGCAAGGCCTCTCCATGATCTTGTCTAGCGGGGTTGGTCTGTCGCGGTTGCCTTTAGAAGGCTTCTTCCGCTGCCCGGATCTTGGGTTGCGGAAACCGGCGTTAACGGCCGTGTCATCGGTGTCGCTAGTGCTGTGCTGGCGTTTGTTTTTGTTGTGTCGTGGTTTCCCGTTTCCATCCCAGACTTCGGAAGTGCCGGGGTCTTCGGGGTTATGGCTTCGCCTTGCTAGCCAGTTATCCTCGCCCGCGCAAAAGTGGGTCATGAGCGATGTGAGGGTGGACATGGTCCTGGGTTTATCCTGACCGAGCTGGCGAGCCAGCCACTCGTCCCGAATATTGTGCCTAAAAGAGGCTATTGCTTCGGCGTCTGGGCAATCGATGATCTGGTTTTTCTTGGTCAAGAACCAATTCCAAAACTGTCGAGCAGACTCTTCGGCCTTCTGCACGACATTGCTTAGGTCAGAGGAGTCCGGGGACCGTACATAGGTGCCCTGGAAGTTAGATCGGAATGCATCCTCGAGGTCCTCCCAGCTCCCAATAGAGTTTTCGGGGAGGCTGTTCAACCAGTGCCGAGCTGGCCCCTTAAGTTTAAGGGGTAGGTACTTGATGGCGTGGAGATCATCTCCTCGTGCCATGTGAATGTGAAGGAGGAAATCCTCAATCCACACTGCTGGGTTAGTCGTGCCGTCGTACTGTTCAATGTTCACGGGTTTAAACCCTTCCGGGAACTGATGCTGCATCACCTCATTGGTGAAGCACAGTGGGTGGGCAGCGTCTCTGACCCGGGCTATATCACGCCACTAGTCGGCGTCTGTTCTGGCCCGGTTTTGGTCCCGAACTCTATTGTTTCGGTCGAGCCAGGGTCGGTATTCATCCCGTCTATTGGGGGAGTACCCTCTGGATCCATAGATGAATCTCGTCGCAGGTCGTACCTGTCATCATTCTCCATTGGCTCCTTTGCCCTTCTGCGGGGTATCGCCGGCCTATAACCGGCCTCGCCAGCTGTCCTATCTAGTCCTCGGGGGGGGGGGGGGGGGGGGGCAGTCTGGCTGGTCGTAGGGAGTGTGCTTGGGGGACGGCGTATTGGGGAGCTCGTTGTCGAATTGTGGCAGCAACCGCCGGCATGGGTAACTCTAGGGTTGATCCCATAGACCGGCGCCATGTTCTTCCTCGGCTGATAGAACCCTGGTCCATCTATCGTTGAGGGTGTCTTGTTTGGCCTTGTGCTGCCATGCTTTTGCCTTTAGGCTTCAGGCAGTGGCTAAAAGCTGTTGCCTGAACCGTTCCTGATCCTCGATGGTTTCGGGGACGATGAGGTCCTCGTCTTCCGGGCTGTCCTCCTCCTCTACAGGGGGGAGGTAGTTGTCATCCTCGGAGTCGTTCAGATCTTTGGGGTCACGCTGGTCCTCCGGCCTTTCCTGGTCCTCTAACGGATACTCGGGTATATCGGGATCGCTGAGGTCTTCCGGGGTATCATTTTCCATGGTGCCAGTAATAGCTTCCCTTCCCCTTTTTGTCTTTGATCGCTTACGCGATTTCCGGTGCCTTGACGGCGCCTCACTTGAGTCATCGCCATTGTTCGCTGGCGAGCCTTTGCCATTATCGGCGGGGGTATCCACCATGTAGACGTCGTAGGTGGAGGTGGCAGTCCATCGCCCGGTGTTGATGGGGGCGGGAGTGCGATCCTCCTCCTCCATGTCTTCTGCCTCCTCGGAGGTGTAGTCCAGCATATCGGTTAAGTCCTCGATACTGGCTACTAAGTGGGTGGTGGGTGGGACGAAAAATCCTTCTCGACCCACCTCAAGACCGATCTGAGTGTGGATCGAGGTTGGGTCGTTGGTAATTTCCATCAAAGAGATCCGATCTAGAGCTTCGTTTAGTGTCGAGAGCTCGATCGGGTCAATCTGCTCAGCGTGTTCGGAGTTAACCTCTGGCACATCCGCACGAGAAGTATGTTCGGCAGGGGTCGATGCCCGGCCATCTGGCGCTATAGCCGGATCTGAATAGAAGTCCGGATCATCATTGGGATTGGCCCCGTGAGCGGGGTCAGAAGCGACATCCAAGGTTAAGGCCTCGGAGTCCTCGGGCGCGTCAGATGGGACTATGAGCCCGGTGAGCAAGAGATCGCCCCGAGGGTCCGCGGTGAACTCTAGGTTCCCGGATCTGACTTCTTGATCAGGGGCGAAACTTCCGACCCGGCCAAGGTGGCCGGTCGGGTCAGCGTGCAGCACAATGCTGCCGCAAGCGAAGATCTGTCCAGGGACGAAGGAGTCCGTGCCCCGGATTTCTTCATTGATGACGACGCGAGCCATCGATTCCTTTGGCGACCACAGTAGAACTCTCAATGAAAGCACCAATGTCGGTGTCAAAACCGGCAGATCTCGGGTAGGGGGTCCCGAGCTGTGAGACTAGGATCGATGGTAACAAAGGGACGAAGGAGACGATGTTTACCCAGGTTCGGGCCCTCCTATGGAGGTAAAACCCTACGTCCTGCTTGATTATATTGATGGTATGAAGGTTACAGAGTTGATCTACCTCGAGATCGACTAGCTAAAACCCTAGATGAGTTTTCTGTGTCGTATGATCTAAAACCCTCCCGGTTTATATAGACACGGGGGGGGGGGGTACCTATGGTTTATGTAACACCCTGGATTTTGCCCATTTCTTTTTTCCTTTGATTTTGGTCTGGTTTTGCTTTTCCGTGGTTTGGTAGTCTTGGAACCTGGAAGGATCACCCTTGATTTCTCTTCCCTAGTGGCTTTCCAACCTCTAGCCCATCCCAAGACCTTGTCATCTCCATCTTGATCCAATCCCTATATTTTTTTCTTGGGAATATTCCTTTTTCTATTAAAGGAATAACCCTGTTTGCTCTGGGTTGTGCAGCAACCCATATTTCCATCATTCCAAAAATTCCCAAATTATTCCCATAAATCCTTTGGATCATATCTTCCTCAGATATGTCAAAATCCTTCCTTGCCATGTTCAAAAATCTTCCTCCAATATTCCTTTTTCTATTCTGTCCCTGGTGGCAGTTTGTGAAGCAAGTGCCATTTATCTTGGCTTGCTTGCTCCCAAACTTTTTGGAGACTCTTTCCTATCCATATCATTGTTGCATGCCAAAATTCAACTCAATTTGGCTATTAAATATTTCTTGGCAAATTTCCAAAGTTTCTGATCCAATGGAAGCTTTATGAAGCAAGTGCTAGCTAAGAGTATGCCAATGAGTTGAAATTTTGCAGGCACCTTGATATGCCCAAATCATGGCTCTCCTCAAGATTTGAGCATCATCCCATCTTTTTTGGGACCCCAGCATCAAATCTTTGTTTCTGGTCATATTTTCCTGTTGTGAAGCAACTATACTTTATATTGCTTAATAATTGCTGAAAATTTACCAGGACATTCTCCTATCCATATAATCCATCTACTCCAAATTTGGCCTCATCCCATCTAGCCATTCTTCCCCAGGAATTTTCCTAAGATTCTGGTCAGAGAGGACCATTATGAAGGAAGTACCATTTGTGCTTATGCAAATGGCATGAAATTTTTATGGAACTCTCATATGACCAAATCATAATCTTGTGCCCATTTTCAGCTCAAGGCAACACTGTATGTGAGTGCCACATCCTGTTTTCCTTTCTGGACCAGATTGGTCAGTTGCAAAGCAACCCCATTAAATCTTGGTCCTCTTCCTCTCAAATTCTCCAGATTTGTAGTCCTTCCTATCCCAAATCTCCCAGACATCTTTGTTGGTCCTTATCTCCTCTCTGTTCAACTCTGTGGAGTGGTCAAGTTTGCAACAGCAAACTTCAGGTGATCTCTCCCATCTCATCTTGGCTTGTTTTGTCGATCTGTCTCCTCTCTGAGACTATTCCTTCGAGGGACAACACTCTGGACATGATTTGGCCGGCTAGGGAGCACTGTATGCCATAGTCCACGCGGTGACCACGAGTTGGATGTGCCATATGCGCGCTCTGTGCAATGGAGCCCTCGGGGTCGTCCGTTTCCTCCTCTCCCGCGCCACCTAGCTGTGTCCAGCAGTTCCCCCTCGTTGTCTTCCCTTCTCTGGACCCCTCTTCCCTCTCTAGTCCCCTCCGACAGGGAGCAGTGGCCGTGCCCGTGGCATGGCCGGTTCTGCCCCCGCCGCGTTCGGTCGCCTCGAGCCCTCCCGATCCTTCCCGAGCTCGCTTGAGCTCTCTTGAGCATGGTAGAGCCTCCTTAGATCCTCCTCTTCCCCTCTGGATGCTTCTCTCTCTTCCTCGTGAGCTTCCGAAGCTCCGGTGTGCTCATCGTTGCGGCCGTGCTCGGCCACCGCGGCGCCCCGCCTATTTAAAGGCCTCCCGAGCTCCTCCCGAGGAGTCCATCGCCCTCGCCGCTCTTCTCTGCCCCTCCCCATTCCCCTGCCCGAGCCCCGGAGCTCTTCTCCGCCTCCAATGCCCGTCGGGGCCGCCGCTCTGCTCCGGTTAAATTTCGGCGAGCCCCGCCTCTTCTTCCTCTCCTGCTACCACCGGGGACCCCACCGCCGTCCCAGGGTCTCCCCGCTCTTCGCCTTTTCCTTCGGTAGCCTCTGGCCATGAGCACGCCCGCGCCCGTCGCCGCCCTCCGCTTCGGCCGGTGGGGCTCTCGCTCCGGTCCTCCCCGAGGTTCCCTAGGGGCATGGGTAGATGCGCACGGCTGCTCTGAGCGCGCCCATGGCCGGAGCACCGCGAATGGTGGCCCGTGCCGCCGGGGCCCGTCGCCGGAGCGCGTCGGCCCGCCGCCCCTCTAGCCCCAGTCGGGGGAAGAAGAAGGCGGGTGAGGAGAGGAGAGAGAGAGGCCTGACGTGTGGGCCCCGACCCCACACGTCAGTGAGAGGGGGAGGTGCCAGCTCAGAGTAGTGGAAGCGCATTCCTTCTATTGCGCTTTTCTCGCTGGAAAGCGTATTCCCAGAAGGGCGCGACCCGCTGAGCTGCTCAGGGACCCGGATGCAATTATCTCTTTTGTTGTTTCCCTTTTGTAGATTAGTCCCTGGACTTCCTCGGTCCATATCTTTTTGCTCGGGACTCCAATCGAGGTGATTCCAAAGCCCTCGTCTTCGTCTCGTCGAGCCCGTCATGCTGGTATCACTTTCACTATGTGGAAATGACCCTTCTGCCCTTGTCCGTAAACAGTCCCTCTCCGAGAGAGAACTGTTTCCGGCAGTCCTTCCGCGGCCTTTCCGCACTCCTTCCCGGTGGATTCCTTCACCCCAGGCAAGCCAGGACACCCATTCCATGAAGTATTTCAATAGCATATGTATTTAATTGAATTGCTTACATTTACAAATAAATTACTTTCATTTACTTGCTATACGATAATTCATAGTAACTAACTTAAATGCCTAGTTGATGCCATTCTAAGTATTGTGATAAACCACTATAGTAGCTAGATGAACTTAGTGGTTGATCTTGAGTCACCTGTCTGGGCATATTCGTGCAACCACATTTGCCGGTATGGGACGGCCCTGACCGGGTCTGACTGCGTGATCTTTCATCGGTACCTCCAAAGAGGGAGGGTTAGGCGCGGCGTGCTACCCTGGCCCGGTAAGCGGCGATAACCCTGTGAGCCCAGATGAGTTGTGCCGGCGTCCCCGTTTGGGACAGTAGAACCCCGTTTGGGTCTACAGAGTTTGACCCCGTTTGGGTCGTGGCCACGACGGTGGCAGGTGTCATGAGGACACAGGGGCCACCCAAGGCTGACCTCCCGGGGAGGAAGAGTGCCGGTGGTACGATGAAAGAGTCACGGGTCAGGCAGGTCTTGTTGAAGCAATGCTGGTCCACCCGAAGGGGATCACGAGGCCAGGTGCTTCATAGTGTGGGTAAAGTGTACAACCTCTGCAGAGTGTAAAAATCTATTCGAATAGCCGCGTCCACGGTATTGGACAGCCCGTCCAGACCTCAGTAGGTGGTCAACCATGACAATGTTAGTAATGATGGAAGAACTCTTCATATGGTCGGAAGTACTCGATGGCTTATGAGTATTCCGAGGGTTGTGGGACAACCCAGTTGAGAGTAAGTTGAGGACTGGTACAACAAGTAAACCACTTATGCATTTAATATGATTTTTGCCATGCTATTGTTTGCTGCATTGTTTGGTTGTCTTGAGCTTGCGAGTACATTCAAAGTACTCACCTGGCATATCATGCCAGTTTGCAGGTCATGCTATGATTGCTTGCTTGCCGTGGATGTCGAGCTTGCGAGCTAGGATGCGCGTTCCAGCCAGAGTCCCTGCGGAGTGGAGTCCATCACCGCAGTCGTTGTTCCACCGCTGAGTGTTACTCCGCTTCCTCAGGTTGTTCCGCTGTCAGCATAGACCTGATTTGTTCTATGCCAATAGTGCCGTATTTCAGAAGACTTGTCCTTGGGCTGGAATACGGGGCATTCCGGTCTTCTCTGAGCCGGGGTGCCACAAGAGTTGGTATCAGAGCCAGGCTGGCTGTAGGACGCGCGGTCTAGGCGTGAGCGTTAGTAACCGGTAGTATAGGATCCAGTTGGTTTGCTGCACCTGTTTGTTGCATTTGATTGTGCATAGCATGCATATGGACTAGATATTTTATCATTAGCGGTGGATCTGGTGAGTATAGGTGGCATCGGTTTCGATTCACCACCTGCGTTCTCCAGATTGCATTCTTGTCCCTTGGTGTGGTGTTATCTCCGTTCCAGCGGAGTGATGCCAAGGTGCTTGGTGGTATTGATCCCTTGTCGGATTGATGCACCGGTACCACACCAATGTTTTCTCTTCAGTTTTTCCCCTACAGTTTCGGTGATAGACATGTTTCTATCCCGGATCTTGTTCACCCCTCATCGCTTTGGGCAACCCTTACTGATCTTAGTTATCAAAACAGGGCAATGCCGCAAGTCCCTCTTTCCATCGTCATCTTTCTCTGCCATCCATCCTCTGGACGAGTACGGCTTTCTCCCGTACGCTTGATGATGATGTGGTCGTGACTTTTGTGTTCCGACCCACGATCACCAAGTTCGTCCTTGCCATCGTGTCCGTCCTGATGGAACCGGTGTAAGCTCCTGTTGAGTGTAGCTTTGTTTACACCAGCTCCTTCCACACATTGATTCACTTTCGTGCACACCGCCACAGCATGTTAGACCGTAACACCAGAGTTCTTGCGAGATTTGTGTGCTTTAGTAGGAATGCATATTATTGCTGTTGCTTGTGTGTGATCTTGTGTGCTTTTGTTTTAGTCTTTTCTTTTGCTTCTTTCTTTGGGCCCTTGGTGTTACCTTATTTTCCCCTTATGGAAGTTGCTCACCGACACTGGACCCAAGGAAATCAGTGAAGAGACAGTCATTTGGAAGCTCAGTTCAGCAATATGGAATTTTCAGCAGACTTCATTATATCAGGAATATCAGGTCTGAATATAAATGATATCCTGGCTGGATTGGTTATTAGCATCAAGTATACATCAATGCAACCTTCACAGCAGAAACCATCAAATCAGCAAGACAACAGACTGTGTGCCCGATCCACAGTACATCCCGCATCAAAGGTATGATTTACATACACGGTTGAGTCTGCTATGAGTACAATTTGAAACTTGCCATATCTTGGAATCAAGACAGAATGTGCTATGAAAGCGGTGTTCAGCAAGAAGGATAGCCGAATACCCTGTTGCCTACAACAAGTAACCGACAGCAGGAACATTAAGGGATATATGTATATATGCACTTAGCTTGCATACGGTAAAAAGAAAGCTTCCGAGGTAAGCAACCCAGTCTTTCTCCGCAAGCTATCAGAGAAGCGTACTACGCAAGGATTCCTTTGTCTTCCTCGATACGACACACGTACAACTTTTGATGCAAGGTACTCGGGCTTCCCCAATAAGATACCGCTGCAGCCTCTAAGGTACCGAGTCTTCCCCAGCAAGTCTTTGAGAAGGAAAGCTTTTGAGGTACGGTACCCAGTTTTCTTTAGGAAGCCATTTGATAAAAACTTCAAGCACGAGCAAGCCAGCCTTCCTCAGCAAGAAAATCTCGATGGCTTCCAGCACAAGCTATGCCATCTTCGTTAGCAAAGTATCGCATTGACATCAGTACAAGCTATTCCACTGACAGTTGGTAGCCTATGACCATGCATTCCAAAGACCAGATCCGCAACAGTTGATCAGATGGCAAAAGGTCAGTCAGGACACAAGCCTGCTTCAGGAACCAGGCGCTCAGCCACATATACTTAATAGATACAGTGGACCTGCTGCCAAGGCCATATGAGTCAACCATACAATAACACCAGCCTGGTGAGAATCCGACGATTCCATGAGCTGTGTAAGAAGAAGAAGGACGCCAGTTATACACTTCAGTGAGATGACCAACAACCAATGGATAAGCTGTATGGGACACGGATGAACCCTTGCCCGTCTTTCTTTGGTGACGGCACCACGCCTGTGTTCTCAGCTGCTTCCAGCCGTCCGGGGTGGATGCGGATTTTCATTTCTCTTGTCAACAACTGGCCCGTGTTCTGAGCTGTTTCTCGGCTGTCTCGGGCAGCTGTTGAATTTCTTTTCGTAGCAGTGACCCTATGTTCTGAGCTGTTTTTTTCCGGCCATCTTAGGGAACTGCTACTTTCTTCTCATCGACACCGTCTCATGCTCTGAGCTGCTTTTCAGCCGTCTTGAGTCGGGGTTGAGTTAATCCAGTAACGTCCCAGATCTGAGTTGTAAAAATCGTTCTGGTGGCTACTGGTTTATTTGCCGGTTTTATCCAAGGGTTCAAACGATCGTTACCCTACAGCTACAACTTGTTAAGTAATATGCCTGCCGGAATATTGTACCTGGCAGCACCCATGGTCATCTGAAGAATCAGGAACACATTAGGCCAATCTCTTTCAGCTAAGGATCCAGGCAAAGAGAATCATAATGAAGGAGCAAGACTGGCCATACAGGTATGATAATGGTTGCAAGGTCAACATGGTACAGATACTCAAAACAGTCTGGTTTGGTACCAATCACCATGGGTACACACCCACGGGGTCTAGTTCGGTTGCAAGGATCCCATATCAAGTCAACCCGCTCAACCAGCTATATATACTCAGAATTGTCAAAAGGGGGATATTCAAGCCTGTCAGATGGACTGATCGGAAGGATGATAATTGCCTCAAAGCATGTGTCCGCATCTAAGGAAATCAGTCAAAAGAAAACCTGCTAGGGACAAGATCTTCCTGCTAGGACCACCGCCAGTCAAGCATGCAGATAATGCTGATATAAGGTCGTATCCTTTATGCTGGTCAAGACAGGCTACAGCCAAGACATTGGTACAAAGGGCAGTGAACCTAGCCAAGATGCCTCTGTAACCCTGCAAGGAGTCTGATACCGTTAGGAGAATGGTACGAGTCACAGTACCATTGGAGTCTGGAAGGCGCACAGCCATTTGAAACCACCCAATGCAAAGAGTAAAAGATTTTGTCCACCGAGAGAACTTTTTATAACTCAATAGACGGTTTCAATACAACACGTCCATACGGAACAACTCTCGGATTTGAGAAGGACAGGTATTTCAGACAGGATAATCCATTGCACCCCCGACAGGTCAACAGACCTAAAAGGACTGAAGTCAGAGTAAAATATGAGGTAAGATCTGTCAGAATGAGAATCCAGTGAAACAGACCACACCAAAGCCAGGCAGTGGGACAGATGAAATCCAGTGGGAGCATAGTACAAAAGCAAAAAGGAAACCCGAGTTGGAAACGGTTTCCTCAAGTGGGGATATTTATGTTTAACCCCTGAGCAACCAAATCTTGAGGACGAGATTTCTTTAAGGGAGGTAGGTTTGTAACACCCTGGATTTTGCCCATTTCTTTTTTTCCTTTGATTTTGGTCTGGTTTTGCTTTTCCGTGGTTTGGTAGTCTTGGAACCTGGAAGGATCACCCTTGATTTCTCTTCCCTAGTGGCTTTCCAACCTCTAGCCCATCCCAAGACCTTGTCATCTCCATCTTGATCCAATCCCTCTATTCTTTTTCTTGGGAATATTCCTTTTTCTATTAAAGGAATAACCCTGTTTGCTCTGGGTTGTGAAGCAACCCATATTTCCATCACTCCAAAAATTCCCAAATTATTCCCATAAATCCTTTGGATCATATCTTCCTCAGATATGTCAAAATCCTTCCTTGCCATGTTCAAAAATCTTCCTCCAATATTCCCTTTTCTATTCTGTCCCTGGTGGCAGTTTGTGAAGCAAGTGCCATTTATCTTGGCTTGCTTGCTCCCAAACTTTTTGGAGACTCTTTCCTATCCATATCATTGTTGCATGACAAAATTCAACTCAATTTGGCTATTAAATATTTCTTGGCAAATGTCCAAAGTTTCTGATCCAATGGAAGCTTTATGAAGCAAGTGCTAGCTAAGAGTATGCCAATGAGTTGAAATTTTGCAGGCACCTTGATATGCCCAAATCATGGCTCTCCTCAAGATTTGAGCATCATCCCATCTTTTTTGGGACCCCAGCATCAAATCTTTGTTTCTGGTCATATTTTTCTGTTGTGAAGCAACTATACTTTATATTGCTTCATAATTGCTGAAAATTTACCAGGACATTCTCCTATCCATATAATCCATCTACTCCAAATTTGGCCTCATCCCATCTAGCCATTCTTCCCCAGGAATTTTCCTAAGATTCTGGTCTGAGAGGACCATTATGAAGGAAGTACCATTTGTGCTTATGCAAATGGCATGAAATTTTTATGGAACTCTCATATGACCAAATCATAATCTTGTGCCCATTTTCAGCTCAAGGCAACACTGTATGTGAGTGCCACATCCTGTTTTCCTTTCTGGACCAGATTGGTCAGTTGCAAAGCAACCCCATTAAATCTTGGTCCTCTTCCTCTCAAATTCTCCAGATTTGTAGTCCTTCCTATCCCAAATCTCCCAGACATCTTTGTTGGTCCTTATCTCCTCTCTGTTCAACTCTGTGGAGTGGTCAAGTTTGCAACAACAAACTTCAGGTGATCTCTCCCATCTCATCTTGGCTTCTTTTGTCGATCTGTCTCCTCTCTGAGACTATTCCTTCGAGGGACAACACTCTGGACATGATTTGGCCGGCTAGGGAGCACTGTATGCCATAGTCCACGCGGTGACCACGAGTTGGATGTGCCATATGCGCGCTCTGTGCAATGGAGCACTCGGGGTCGTCCGTTTCCTCATCTCCCGCGCCACCTAGCTGTGTCCAGCAGTTCCCCCTCGTCATCTTCCCTTCCCTGGACCCCTCTTCCCCTCTCTAGTCCCCTCCGACAGGGTGCAGTGGCCGTGCCCGTGGCATGGCCGGTTCTGCCCCCGCCACGTCCGGTCGCCTCGAGCCCTCCCGATCCTTCCCGAGCTCGCTTGAGCTCTCTTGAGCATGGTAGAGCCTCCTTAGATCCTCCTCTTCCCCTCTGGATGCTTCTCTCTCTTCCTCGTGAGCTTCCGAAGCTCCGGTGTGCTCGTCGTTGCGGCCGTGCTCGGCCACCGCGGCGCCCCGCCTATTTAAAGGCCTCCCGAGCTCCTCCCGAGGAGTTCATCACCCTCGCCGCTCTTCTCTTCCCCTCCCCATTCCCCTGCCCGAGCCCTGGAGCTCTTCTCCGCCGCCAATGGCCGTCGGGGCCACCGCTCTGCTCCGGTTAAATTCCGGCGAGCCCCGCCTATTCTTCCTCTCCTGCTACCACCGGGGACCCCCACCGCCATCCCAGGGTCTCCCCGCTCTTCGCCTTTTCCTCCGGTGGCCTCTGGCCATGAGCACGCCCGTGCCCGTCGCCGCCCTCTGCTTCGGCCGGTGGGGCTCTCGCTCCGGTCCTCCCCGAGGTTCCCTAGGGGCATGGGTAGATGCGCACGGCTGCTCTGAGCGCGCCCATGGCCGGAGCACCACGAATGGTGGCCCGTGCCGCCGGGGCCCGTCGCCGGAGCGCGTCGGCTGGCCGCCCCTCTGGCCCCAGTCGGGGGAAGAAGAAGGCGGGTGAGGAGAGGAGAGAGAGAGGCTTGACGTGTGGGCCCCGACCCCACACGTCAGTGAGAGGGGGAGGTGCCAGCTCAGATTAGTGGAAGCGCATTCTTTCTATTGCGCTTTTCTCGCTGGAAAGCGTATTCCCAGAAGGGCGCGACCCGCTGAGCTGCTCAGGGACCCGGATGCAATTATCTCTTTTGCTGTTTCCCTTTTGCAGATTAGTCCCTGGACTTCCTCGATCCATATCTTTTTGCTCGGGACTCCAATCGAGGTGATTCCAAAGCCCTCGTCTTCGTCTCATCGAGCCCGTCATGCTGGTATCACTTTCACTATGTGGAAATGACCCTTCTACCCTTGTCCGTAAACAGTCCCTCTCCGAGAGAGAACTGTTTCCGGCAGTCCTTCCGCGGCCTTTCCGCACTCCTTCCCGGTGGATTCCTTCACCCCAGGCAAGCCAGGACACCCATTCCATGAAGTATTTCAATAGCATATGTATTTAATTGAATTGCTTACATTTACAAATAAATTACTTTCATTTACTTGCTATACGATAATTCATAGTAATTAACTTAAATGCCTAGTTGCTGCCATTCTAAGTATTGTGATAAACCACTATAGTGGCTAGATGAACTTAGTGGTTGATCTTGAGTCACCTGTCTGGGCATATTCGTGCAACCACATTTGCCGGTATGGGACGGCCCTGACCGGGTCTGACTGCGTGATCTTTCATCGGTACCTCCAAAGAGGGAGGGTTAGGCGCGGCGTGCTACCCTGGCCCGGTAAGCGGCGATAACCCTGTGAGCCCAGATGAGTTGTGCCGGCGTCCCCGTTTGGGACAGTAGAACCCCGTTTGGGTCTACAGAGTTTGACCCCGTTTGGGTCGTGTCCACGACGGTGGTAGGTGTCATGAGGACACAGGGGCCACCCAAGGCTGACCTCCGGGGGAGGAAGAGTGCCGGTGGTACGATGAAAGAGTCACGGGTCAGGCAGGTCTTGTTGAAGCAATGCTGGTCCACCCGAAGGGAATCACGAGGCCAGGTGCTTCATAGTGTGGGTAAAGTGTACAACCTCTGCAGAGTGTAAAATCTATTCGAATAGGCGCGTCCACGGTATTGGACAGCCCGTCCAGACCTCAGTAGGTGGTCAAGCATGACAATGTTAGTAATGATGGAAGAACTCTTCATATGGTCGGAAGTACTCGATGGCTTATGAGTATTCCGAGGGTTGTGGGACAACCCAGTTGAGAGTAAGTTGAGGACTGGTACAACAAGTAAACCACTTATGCATTTAATATGATTTTTGCCATGCTATTGTTTGCTGCATTGTTTGGTTGTCTTGAGCTTGCGAGTACATTCAAAGTACTCACCTGGCGTATCATGCCAGTTTGCAGGTCATGCTATGATTGCTTGCTTGCCATGGATGTCGAGCTTGCGAGCTAGGATGCGCGTTCCAGCCAGAGTCCCTGCGGAGTGGAGTCCATCACCGCAGTCGTTGTTCCACTGCCGAGTGTTACTCCGCTTCCTCAGGTTGTTCCGCTGTCAGCATAGAGCTGATTTGTTCTATGCTAACAGTGCCGTATTTCAGAAGACTTGCCCTTGGGCTGGAATACGGGGCGTTCCGGTCTTCTCAGAGCCGGGGTGCCACAGTTTACACATGATGGGCCTCCTACCGAGAATGGATATGTTGACTTTTTCATCCTAACTTGGAGTGCACGACGCGCCTTCGGGGCTCCCTTCTAGAATGTGGAGTCTTGATGTGTCCGACCCTTCTTCAGAGAACGGCCCATCAGGTCGGCCTATTTAGAGATGAGCCGACGGCCCGAGGACCCGTTAGTCCGGGACTCCCTCAATGTCCAAGCTCTTGACCATATCAAATTCCACACATTCCCATCATTCTTTCACTAAAAGTAACTTAGATACATTCCCATCATTCTTTCACTAAAAGTAACTTAGATGGGCTACTTGTCGTGTATTTTTCTTCGACAAGTTTTTTGCTAGGATAATCCAGGGCCGCGTCATCGGGTGTTCTCTTCATAGTTGCATCCCCCCTGCTTGTAGAGGACGCACACGTGACCATGACCAGTCCCTCTACCTCTTCCCCTTGCATTGGCAAGCTCACCTCGGCAATCTCCATGCCCAGGACCCTGGTGGTTGTCATCTTTCCACATCATCGGCTTGTTCCAAGTTGTATCAGCCAACATCCATCTCCAAAGGAAAAATGCTCGACGTGTGTTCACTAGTGCCACATTATGAGTAGATATGCCCCATTAAACCACATACCTCACATCAGCACAACACCTTTTCATACTTGACCCAAACGACCAATTGGTCCTCCCCTTCTGGTTGTGTGCCGACAAAACTGAGTCAGTTCTTTTATCACATCAAGCATCACCCGACACATACAAACTTGCTACTAGGATTCATATCCACCTGTATCATCTTCCAATATTGCCCGACATGACTTTTACTAGATCAAGCTTGCGTTATAAGTCATGTGTATCAAGAATTTTCACCCAATGATCCACTTGATCAAGAGGTACCTGGGAGATACTAGCTATGCCATCACTAAGAACCCTTGGCCCTCTTTCATAACGTTCTAATATCGGATGCAGTTCGCTTGCACTATGAAATAGTTATCCTCCTTATCGAGCAAAAGCCATTAGCGATAGAGTAGGTGTTTGTAGAAAAAGACCCCCGAGCTCCCGCGACAACTATGCGAACTGGCGTAGAAAAAGAGTCAGTGAGATGGCAGTGCTAGCGCAGACCATGGCGGAGCTCCGGTCTAGACTGGAGGTGAATATGGGTGCAGGCTTGCTCAGAGGCCAAGAGAGGAGTAGTTTTAGGTAGAGGGTGCTAGAGATCATGTGTTCATCGCGGGATCGGGAGAAGTGCTTGAGGCATATGAGGAAGAGAGCAGGTGAGTTCGTTGCTAATTTCCCGGAGCTAGGGAGTGGTTATTCGAGGGATATTACAAGGAAGAATTAGGCAAGAGAGAGGGATTTGAAGTCTTCTCTTGGGCAGGAGGGAGATCAGGGGCAAATTTCTGTAGTTAAGGAAAGGGGACCGTGCGAAATTTCAGCCGTGGGAGAGGGGAAACACCTTGATCCAGATTTTCTTTCCATTGATGAGGGTGTGATTACTAGTTTGGAAAGTCAATTTCTAATGGAGGAACCAAAGGGGAGGAGCCACTATTTCATCTCGTGGGGGGTGAACTCTGCTCTCACCTGAATCCATTCAAACTAGAGTGCCATCCTTCATGCGGCTGCTGTCACCATGGCTAGCCCATCAAAGCAAGTTGAGGTGGTGTTGGGTAAGAGAGTGGAGGGAGAGAAGGAGAAGGGGACAGAGGTGGGGGAAGTGCTCCTGCATCAGGGGCACTGCGGTCGCCGGCGGCTACTAGAGGGGGCGGGGGCACTATGAACCGTGCTTCTCCGCCAATAGTGGGCAAAGGCAGGGTCCCTACCCACCGTGTTCAGGGGGAAATTTGCCCCCTCGTCATCGACATGGAGGTCGCGCTGAAAGCCATGAGTGGCTGCCTGGTGGTGGGACGACTCCTATCGCCATTCCAAGTGAACCCGAAGGTCATTGTGGAGGACCTCTGAACGACGACATGGCGTTTACAAGGTGCGATGACCATCCAAGAGGTGGATAGTGTCGACGGGAGGTTTATCCTCAATTTCTCCAACGACGGCGACAAGCGACTTGTGCTCAATGCACAACCGTGGCATTTCAAGGGGAGTGGCATCATCTTCGCCCCTTTTGACGGTAAAGGGGTCGCTGCCGACATCAACCTCGGCGCAATGGCTATTTAGGCTCAGGTTCGTGGTCTTCCTTTCGAGCTCAAAACAGAGGCAATGGGGTGGACCCTAGGAGAGAAACTTGGTGTGGTCAAATCTGTTTCCCATCCCAATAATATGATAGTTGATAAATACTTGAGAATTTAGGTCGAGATTATGTTACATGAACCTCTTAGAGGCACTGTAGTTTCACTCCTTTGGCAGCACTAAGGATTTAGAATTTCGGGTTAGATATGAGAAATTTTCCACTTTTTGTGCGTGTTGTGGTATAGTAGGACATAAATCAGAGAGGTTCTGTAGCATTCCAAGGGAAACTAGAAAAAGTTTGTATTCCCATGATCTTCATGTTGATGCCTATCGGAAAGAGCAAGCTGCTATACAATGATCTATTTACTGTGGTCGCCTTCCTCGCTTTGAGGAGGGGTCTACTAAGGTCCCAAACAGGAGGTTCCCCCAAAAATAAATGGAGGGGGTTGTCAACGAGGTGGCATCGGCGGTCCATGATCTCGTGGTCTTCGACAAGATCGACATGACTTAGGGAGGGGCGACTGCTGTTTTGCCAGCGGTTCCTGTGGCTGCCTCTGCCCCTGCAGTGGAGACGTCAGCATCCCAGATTGCCCTCTTACCTGTCCAGGAGGGCCGGGTCAGGGGAGGGGTGCTCTTGCCCTCAAGGGCATACATCTGGCCAGGAGGGTGATGTCTACTATGCAACTTTATTCTTGTAGACGTTGTTGGGAATCCACAAGTTGAGTACCAAGACATACATCAAGTGATCTCAAATCCAATATTCAATCCGACATAACAAAATCTCAAAGGTAAAGATAGCAAGGGACAAACACCATATGATCCAACTATATTAAGAAACTCGTAATACATCAAGATCCTGCCATCTCAAGAACACAAGAGAGAGAGAGAGAGAGAGAGAGAGAGAGAGATATTGAACACATAGCTACTGGTACATACCCTCGGCCCTGAGGGTGAACTACTCCCTCCTTGTCATGGCCTCCGCCAGGATGATGAAGATGGCCACCGGTGATGGTTTTCCCCCTCCGACAGGGTACTGGAAAGGCTCCAGATGGGTTTATCTTCGATACAGAGAGTTTCAGCAACAGAGCAGAAGTTCTAGGTTAATTTCTGAAGGTTTCTGTATATATAGGATTTTTCAGTGTTGGAATCACGCCAGCGGGAGCCACATGGGCCCCACAAGCTAACAGGGCGTGCCCAGGGGGGTGGGCTAGCCCTGTTGCCTTGTGGCCCACAGGTGCCCCCCTTCGGTGGTTCTTCACTCCGATATTTATTATTTTTCTATAGAAAAAATCATAAAAAAGTTTCGGACGATTCCAAGAACATTTATTTTCTGCACAAAAACAACACAACGGTAATTCTGTTCAAAACAACGTCAGTCCGGGTTAGTTCTAAATAAATCATATAAAGTGCATCAAAACCATATAAAAGTATTGTAAACATAGGAAAATATGGCATGAATACTTCATAAATTATCGATATGTTGGAGACGCATCGGCATCCCCTAGCTTAATTCCTACTCGTCCTCGAGTAGGTAAATGATAAAAGAAGTAATTTATGAAGTGTGAATGCTAGCATAATTAATAGTTTTGATCATTGATAATTTTAGTCACTTTTTTAGCATCATAAACAACAACTCTTTTCTTGTAAAACTTCTCATGATCAAGTAGCAAGCTATTCACACGTTAAATTATATACCATAAACTTTCTTGAAAACCAACAAACTATGTTTTCAGTCATCAAACAATCACAATTCATCTTATTGTTAGGAAGGGTCTATGTAAGAGTTTTGATTTAGCAAATTCCACATACTCAACTATCATTTAGTCTTCCATGATTGCTGACACTCAAAGCATATTTTTAGAACAAGCAGTTTCAATCAAACATATAGGAAGATAGGGGCTTAATGTTCTACCTCCCAACTTATTTATCTCAGGGATAGTGCCAACAATAATGAATCATGATCACCTATATCCAACTTGATATATGTGCCTGGATCTTTCCCCACCACATGATGCTTGCCAACTAAAGATTTAATAGATTGGAATAGGGATAAACATGATTGACTCTTGCATAAAAGTAAATATAGAAAAGTAAATGCATAAGAGTAAAGATAGGCCCTTCGCAGAGGGAAGCAGAGGTTGTCATGCGCTTTTTATTTTGGATATGCAAACTCTTAATGGAAAGGAACGTCACTTTATATTGCTCCTTGTGATAGCAACTTTTATTATGCAGTCCGTCGCTTATATTTCTTCACCATCACAAGTTCGTACAAAGCTTATCTTTCCTTCCAATAAAAGATCATACATATTTAGGAGCAATTTTTATTGCTTTTTTGCACCGATGAAAACTTACTTGAAGGGTCTTATTCAATCCATAGGTAGATATGGTGGACTCTCATGGCAAGAAACTGGGTTTAAGGGTTTTTGGATGCACAAGTAGTATTTCTACTTAGTACGAATTTTTGGCCAGCAAAAGATCCTAAGCAAGCACCACATGTTAGAGGATCCATGGCAATATAAGTTCTATGTGAATATAAAAAACATAACCATTACGTTGTCTTCCTTGTCCAACATCAACTACTTGATCAAGTTTGAAAAATAATTAATGGGGTTCACAATCATAGAAGACGTCCAAGATAGTATATTTGTATGTGAAATCTCTCTTCCTTCAATATTCTTTCATGAATTGTTCAAGTGACCAATGCTATGTTTGTTAACTTCCAATAAATTTTACCACTTATACTTCTTGTATGTGAAGTCACTACTCCCCGTGGGACAAGCATATGAAGCATACATAATTTCATACTTATGACATTCAAATCATTCAACATTTTCTCTTAGGATATAAGTGAAGCACAAGAGTGAACATCAAACTACTCTCAAAAAGATGTACGTGAAGACCAATGAGTAGACAATTAAGTAGCTATGTGAGGACTCTCTCTCAATAAATATTTTCAGATCTGAGATTTATTTAAAACAGCAAACTAAACAAAAATACAATCCAAGAATAGTACATATCATGTGAACGAATAAAAACTTAGGCTCAACATATGCTAACTGATAGTTGTTGACGAAGAGAAGTGGGATGCGTAGCTTCCCCAAGCTTAGATGCTTGAGACTTATTGTAATATTGACTTGGGGGGGCCTTGGGCATCCCCAAGCTTGATCTCTTGTGTCTCGTTAATTCCTCTCATATCACGGTTTCACCTAGGTCTCAAAAACTTCATCCACACAAAACTCGAAAAGAACTCGTGAGATAGGTTAGTGCACATAAGAATAAATCAACTCTTTATGTACTGCCAAGACAAGTTGAACAATAATTTTCAAATATTATGTGCTGTATACTATCATTTTCACAATTTATAACTACCAATATAAGTCATGAAAACTATAGGAGAAGTAGATAACAAAACTATAACAACAATCTGTCTAAACAGGACAGTCTGTAGGAATTAATTTACAAAGTGCGCTTATGTAACTCCAACAATTCTGAAAATTTAGGACATGATAAAACAATTATATTAAAATACTGTGTAAAAAATTAAGAAACTTTCCACGTTCCAGTAAAATATGTAAATTCAGACACTATAGCAAAAATTTCTGTTTTTACACAGCACACATAAAACATGTAATTCAAGCATCCTAAAAGGTAATTCTTGGAACCTTTTATTGAAAAACAAGATTATAAATAAAATCAAAAATAAAAAAATAAAATAAAATGAGGCTTCAATAAAAACTCATATTATGTGACGAATAAAAATAAGCTCTAAGTAAGATATACCGATAGTGTAGAACACGAAAGAGGGGATGCCTTCCGGGGCATCCCCAAACTTAGGCGCTCGAGTCTTCCTTGGATATTACCTTGGGGGTGCCTTGGGCATCCCCAAGCTTAGCATCTCCTTATTCTCCTCATATCGGTGTCCCACCTAAAACTTGAAAACTTCAATCAGACAAAACTAATCGGAACTTCGTGAGATGGGTTAGTGTAATAAAGATAGATCATTCACTTAGGTGCTGTCAAGACAAGATTCATAATTGTTCCTACATGATAACTACTGTATTCTATCATTCCAATAATTGATACCACTAAATATAAGCTATGGAAACACTAAAACAAACAAACTATGCATGCAAAACAGAATCTGTCAAAAACAGAACAGTCTGTGAAGATCTGAATGGAATCCATATTTCCCTATCTCTAAAAATTATGAAAAATTAGGAAAACTCAGAGAATTTGCATAGAAAAACTTTTTAAAAATTTCAGCTTTGTTTGACTCTCCAGTAAAATGAGAGAAATTCTGCACTAGACTTAAGAGTTTCTGTTTTTGCACAAAATCAAACTAGCAAGTATCCACACTATCCCAAAGGCTTTACTTGGCACTTTATTGAAATAAAAGACACAAAACTTGATTACTACAGTATCTTAATCATGTGAACACAAAAAAACAGAAATAAAAAGTGTTGGGTTGTCTCTCAACAAGCGCTTTTCTTTAAAGCCTTTTAGCTAGGCATGATGATTTCAATGATGCTCACATAAGAATAGTAATTGAAATATGCAAACGAGCATCATGGATCACATGACAAGCTCATTTAAGTCTAACCCACTTCCTATGCATAGGGATATTGCAAGCAAACAATTTATTGTAGCAATAATCAATTTGCATAGGAAGGAAAAACAAGCATGACTTCAAAACTTTGAACACATAGAGAGGAAACCTGATATTATTGCAACACCTACAAGCATATGTTCCTCCCTCATAATAATTTTCAGTAGAATCATAAAGGAATTCAACAATATAACTATCACATAAAGCATTCTTTTCATGATCCACAAGCATAGAAAATTTATTACTCTCCACATAAGCAATTTTCTTCTCATTCATTGTAGTAGGAGCAAACTCAACAAAATAACTATGATGAGATACATGATTTTCATAACCAAATTGAAAATTAAAATCACGATGACAAGTTTATTAGTTATCATTATTCTTTATATCATACATGTCATCATCATAATCATCATAGATAACAACTTGGTTGCCATAATCAATTGAAACCTCTTCCAAAATAGTGGAATCATCATTAAATAAAGTTGTGACCTATCCAAATCCACTTTCATAATTATTACAATAAGATTCAACACCCTCCAAAATAGTGGGATCATTAGTACCTAGAGTTGACACTCTTGCAAACCCACTTTCATCAATATAATCATCATACATAGGAGGCATGCTATCATCATAGTAAAATTGCTTATCAAAACTTGGGGTACTAAAAATATCATCTTCATCAAACATAGAATCCCCAAGCTTGTGGCTTTGCATATCATTAGCATCATGGATATTCAGAGAATTCATACTAACAATATTACTTTCATGCTCATCATTCAAGGATTTAATGCCAAATAGTTTATTAAATTCTTCTTCTAACACTTTGGCACAATTTTCCGATCCATCATTTTCAATAAAAACATCATAAAGGTAAAGAATTTGATGCAAAATCAACTCCATTTTTTTGTAGTTTTCTTTTATAAACCAAACTAGTGACAAACAAGAAACTAAAAGATTTAATTGCAAGATCTGAAGATATACCTTCAAGCACTCACCTCCCCGGCAACGGCGCCAGAAAATAGCTTGATGTCTACTACGCAACTTTATTCTTGTAGACGTTGTTGGGCCTCCAAGTGCAGAGTTTTGTAGGACAGTAGCAAGTTTCCTTCAGGTGGATGACCTAAGGTTTATCAATCCGTGGCAGGTGTAGGATGAGGATGGTCTCTCTCAAACAACCCTGCAATCAAATACAAGAAATCTCTTGTGTCCCCAACACACCCAATACAATGGTAAATTGTATAGGTGCACTAGTTCGGCGAAGAGATGGTGATACAAGTGGAATATGGATAGTAGATATAGGTTTTGTAATCTGAAAATATAAAACAGCAAGGTAGCAAGTGGAAAACGGCAAGCAAAATGTTATATAAATGCTTGGAAATAAGGCCTAGGGTTCATACTTTCATTAGTGCAATCTCTCAACAATGCTAACATAATAGAATCATATCATCACCCCTCAACATGCAACAAAGAATCACTCCAAAGTTCATATCCAGCGAAGAACATAAGATGAAATTTTTGTAGGTAGTAGAACCACCTCAAAGTTACCCCTTCCGATCAATCTATTGAGCTATTCCTATAGGTGTCACAAACATCTCTAGAGTTCATACTAAAATAACACCAATGATACATGTCAATCAACCCTAATGTCACCTAGATACTCCAATGTCACCACAAGTATCCACGGTTTAATTATTCGACATGCATCAAACAATTTCAAATTCATCATATTCAATCCAACACAAAGAACTTCAAAGTGTACCCCAGGATTTCTATCGGAGAAGGTAGGACAAGATCGTGTTTCAACCCCTATGCACAGATTACCCCATTGTCACCATGAGAATCCGCAAGTTGAGTACCAAGACATACATCAAGTGATCTCAAATCCAATATTCAATCTGACATAACAAAATCTCAAAGGGAAAGACTCAATTCATCACAACAAGATATCAAGGGACAAACACCATATGATCCAACTATATTGACAAAGTTCGTGATACATCAAGATCGTGCCATCTCAAGAACATGAGAGAGAGACTGAACACATAGCTACTGGTACATACCCTCAGCCCCGAGGGTGAACTACTCCCTCCTCGTCATGGCCTCCACCGGGATGATGAAGATGGCCACCAGTGATGGTTTTCCCCCTCCGGCAGGGTACTGGAAAGGTTCCAGATGGGTTATTTCTTTGATACAGAGAGTTGCGGAGGCGGAGCAGAAGTTCTAGGTTAATTTATGAAGGTTTCTGTATATATAGAATTTTTCAGCGTTGGAATCACGCCAGCCGGAGCCACGTGGGCCCCACAAGCTAACATGGCGCGCCCAGGGGGTGGGCACACCCTGTTGCCTTGTGGCCCACAGGTGGCTCCCCTCCGGTGATTCTTCGCTCTGGTATTTCTTATTTTGTCTAGAAAAAATCATAAAAAAGTTTCGGGCGATTCTTAGAACTTTTATTTTTTGCACAAAAACAACACCACTGTAATTCTGCTGAAAACAACATCACTCCGGGTTAGTTCTAAATAAATCATATAAAGTGCATCAAAACCATATAAAAGTATTGTAAACATAGGCAAATATGGCATGAATACTTCATAAATTATTGATACGTTGGAGACGTATCAGAGGCAAGGAACTTGTTCTTGCTGTAACAAGGTCGCATGCTGGGTTGCTCAGCTAGGAGGGCTGGGTGATCCAACCAATCGGCCTTGGTCAGGAGGGCCAGGATCATCTTTTCCCGGTGCCCTCGACTGCCAATCCGAGGGTATATCCAAACGTTGGACCCGGGGCCAGCCTCTACATCAACATGGCTGCTCCTGGGATGTGGATGCTTGCGGCCAATCCCTGGAGATCTTTGCTCCCAGCCAGGAGGGCTGGAAGGCCGGATGGTTGCTGTCTATGCCCCGGAAAGTGTTCCTATGACAAGAACTCCATCTGTTGTTGGTGGTCTGCAGCGGATGATGGATGAAAAGGCACGAGGAGATGAAAGAGTCCCATGCTTGATGTTACTAACAACCAGCAAACTGACTTTTTTTAGCATCTTCTGCTTTTGCTTCGCATTTTAAATTTACTGCTGGAGCTGGTGAGGGGAAGGACTTGAAGGGGAAGAAAGTAAAGCAAGCAAAGAACAATTGGGTACGTGCAAATAGAGAATAAGTATATGTCAGAGGTAAATTTGTGAAAGGGAATGGCAGTGGAAGGGAGTTTATTGGGGTAAGTCTACTGGGAGCAAGATAAGAGGTTTGTACGAGGCCCAACCTACAGGGAGGGATTTAGTTTTTTTCTTTTTAGAATGTGAGCAATGATAGTATGAAATTCCTGTTATACAATGGTGTAAGCATATCTTGTAAGCGTGCGTGTGTGGGTCGTGTAGAAACCTTCAGGGGAGTTGATGGTTCTATTAGACATGTTGCAAAAGAGGTGGAAGAGAGAGAAATGGACAACATGGAGAAGAGGAGGGAGTCTATAGGTGATGGGAAGGAAGAAAATCTGGCATCGGCGGCCTCTGACCTAGAGGACCGCCGGGAGAAATGAAAACAATTGGATGGAACTGTCGTGGGATGCTCTCAACCACGACAGTTCGTGAGCTCTTGGACCTTCAAGGGCGTGTTAGAGCAGATATTATTTTCTTTCGGAATCACATGTCAATAACATAGAAGCTGGCGAGCTACGCTGTAAGTTAGGTTTTGATTCCAGGTTTCTAGATGAGAGTGATGGTAAGACTGGTGGACTTATATTATTCTATCAAAATCAAAATAAAATCCAAATGAATTATTTATCTTCGCATTTTATTGACATTATGTTTATGAAAGAGAATCTTATTGATTGGCGTTTTACGGGGTTTTATGGCTATCCTGGGTGGAATGATAAATATTTGTCTTGGAAGGATCTTCGTGAGTTACACAATCATGCTTCTTATCCATGGGTTGTCATGGGCGACTTTAATGAGATTTTGTACTTGGATGAAAAAGCAGGCAGCAATGCCAGACCAATTTCTTTCATGAGAGATTTCTATAATTGTTTGGGAGAATGTGGGTTGGAAGACATGGGATATATTGGTGACCCTTTCACTTGGAGGAGAGGGGAAATCGGAGAGAGACTCGATCGTGCAGTATGGAATGGGCAAAAAAAATTCCCTCAAGCCACAATTATTAATGAAGAGCATGTACACTATGATCATCACCCTCTAATCCTGGATACAAAGTATTTTAATGGCAATATGTTTAATTGCCCGTGACGACGAGTGAAGCCGTTTGAAGCTCGTTGGCTCCAAGAGGAGAGAGTTATGGAAATAATACATACGACATGGGAGAAAGCGAAGATGATGGGGATTGGGCGTTGATATGTCTTCGTTGTATCTATAACTTTTGAATGTTTCATGCCATATTTTACAACTTTTATATACTATTGGCAACAATCTATATGATTTTCTTGGACTAACATATTGATCGAGTGCCTAGTGCCAGTTCCAATTTGTTGCATGTTTTTGTTTCTCAGAAAATCCATATCAAACAAAGTCCAAATGGATAAAAATTTACGAAGAATTATTTTGTAATATATGTGATTTTTGGGAAGAAGAATCAACATAAGACGATGCCCGAGGTGGCCACAAGGCAATAGGGCGCGACCAGGGGGGTGGCTGCACCGGGTTGCCTTGTGACTCCCTTCTTTCTCCACAAGAAAGATAATTTCCGGATAAAAATCCGCTCAAAATTTCATCCCAATCGGAGTTACGGATCTTCGGAAATATAAGAAACGGTGAAACGCCAGAAACCAGGAACGCGAAACAGAAGAGAAACAGAGAGAGATCCAATCTTGGAGGAGATCCTGCCCTCCGGGAGCCATGATGGCCAAGGACTAGAGGGGAACCCCTCCTCCCATCTAGGGGGAGGCCAAGAAAGAATAATAAGGAGGCACTACTTTAGGATGGTCCAAAGACGGCACATCAATCAGAGACCCTTTGATGAAACTGTGTGCGATCCATCAATCCCAAACGGTATAGTTCAAGCTCTGCCGCCAATGACGAAAACCGTGCGTGATAGAGGATCCATCAAATACAATTCATAAAATAGTTGCGTGCATGATCTACAGCAAACAGTTGGTTCTTATGAACTGTTTGTGATTATGGACATAACAGAAACGGTTAACAAACTGCATACATGTGCGTAGTGCGGCATACAGTTCACTCGGGAAAACTGTTTGCGCTGACCAAGCAGAACGCAATCGAGTTAGCCTAAGAAGGCGTGTGTGATACCCGGCAAACAGTTCATTCATCAGAATTGTTTGGGAAGACCAATAATAACCCAAACGATTCATCCTGACAACCGTGTGTGTTGTGGGTACCCGGCAAACTGTTCATTCACCAGAATTGTGTGGGAAGACCAAAAATAACCCAAACGATTCATCCTGACAACCTGTGTGTGTTGTGGGCAGACGGTTGCTGCTAATAATTATATGAGATGTGATTTGCTCTGTTTGCACTTCTATATGCTCTGTCTATAGAATACCTACATTAATGTTGCATAACCAACTTGAACATCCAGTTACATAAGTGACTACAAAACACATGTACATTCCTCAATATAAAGTTACAAGAAGTAGACGATCAGCAAATCATACTGTTCTTCTAACGATGGTTGCCGACACTGCTCTGCTTGTGGCTATCCATCGCCGTCTGCAGGAAGGAGACACTTCCTCATGTAAATGATCCTCCTGTACATCTCGTAGCTTGTGTACGCGTCCTTTGCCGCATACTTGATGTGTTCTTCATCTAGTTTGTTCACCCATGCCTTGTGCCAGGAAGACTTGTCCTTGTAGCACTCAGCCTTCATGTCTTGGTAGTAGGGGTCGATGATGGCCATGGCGAGGTCAACCAGGGAGTTCTTCTGCTTCTTCTCGCCGCTCCAGACCCTGTACTGACCTTGGATGTTGACAAGCTTGCGGCAGGACAAGCCCGTAGTCTTGAGCACCTTTAGATCATTCGTGGTGTCCACCGTTGCGAACCTGTAGTCGGGGCTGTTGACAAACCTGGCGAAATACTTGCAAGGACTTGTGGCCAGGCAGTAGTGGTACACGAGCACGTGATGGCGCACACACAACTGGGCGACGACAACCTTCTGATCATGCCCGGCATGACCGTCGGTGTACTCAAGGTCGAAGCCAACCACTTTGTACTTGTCATCCTCAGCAAGCAGCTACTCCAACGTGTTGATGGAGTTCACCACCACGACTGGGTCATTGGTGTACACCACCGAGAGGTCCATCTTCTTGATGTGGGTGTCCACTTTGTCAATTTTGGCGAACTGCCGCTCGGCGCCGACAGCCGCCATTGGATCCGCACGGGAAGGTTGAAGCAATGAAGAGATCGTAGGTGTGCTTCTTGTGTTGTGTGGCACAATTGGAAGGTGGAAGAGACGAAGGTAAGTGGCCGTGAGAATAAATTGCGCCGGACGTCCTGGAATTTCGGCATGTCTGCATGGCAGTTTTTGCAGCGCTTAACTGCATGGTGGCGCTGGGAGTGGCACAATCACGTCCGCATGCATATGGCGCCTCAAACGTACATGACCGTTTGCGCGTGGACGCCTACAGAGTGAGCGCGCACAAACGTGAGCACAACGCGTTGCCGCCGCATCAACCGCCTCATGCGTAGATTAATTTGCGATGGTGCATACAAAACGACCGTTTGCTTTGTAGTAAAACGCAAACGTTTTTTTATTAACCATTTGTGTACTTGTCATTTCTCCCACCTCCGTCCCATCTTGTAATCGCGTTGCCGCCCGAGGATTCCAGTGCACGCTTCGGGAGCGCGCAGGTTCCCGCGCAAGCTTCCCACTCGGCTCGCCGAAATCCCCCAATCACCCAATGCTTCGGGAGCGTTCAACGTTTCTTTTGGGCTTCCCGTTCCCGCGCAACCGTGCAGGAACGCATGCAAGCTTCCAGCCCGGCTCGCCTTGGCCTCCTTCTTTATAAACCCTCACGGCCGGCACCTCCACATCACATTCATCCCCTCCCTGCCCGTAGCTTCCCAAGTTTGCTTCTCCCCCAATCGCCAATGGCACATGTCCGTCGTTGTCGCTCCGCCACTCCGCCAGAGGGTAGCTCCAGCTGGGAGGCTGCACCACGTCGGCGACGTAGTACCCGGAAGCGTGTAGTACGTGTGGCATCCTTGTTGGCTGTGCGCACGGCACCCACCACACGCTCCTCCACATTTGCCCAAAAGCCGCTGCTATCGGCGACCACCATGGCCCCCACCCCATCGCCGACCGCCGTTTCAGCCACCCCAACAGCTGCCTCCTTGGCCGCCACCACACCAGCGTCCGCCTTGGCAGCCACCCCACGGTCAGCCGCCAGGGCCATCACCCGCTTCGCCATCGCGGCCCGAAGGAGGGAGGAGGCTGCCGCCGAAGCACAGCCACTCGGCTTTTGCGTCAGTGGCCTAGCGCGCTACATCAACTTCCTACATGAGGAGGAGGAGCGCTAGGTTGAGGACGCAAAGAGGCTCACCACCGTCGTGGCCGCAGCTATGGCGTGGAATGAGGAGATCTACACCGAGTCCTGCCGCTTCGAGGAGGCGCGTCAGGAGCGGCGGAGGGCAGCAGCGGCAGCCGACGAATTCGACTCCTCCAGCTCGACGGTAGGCTTCTCCTCCTCTGCCTCTTACTGAACGTGCTCGGCAGAGGAGAAGGCTGCTGGCAGTAGCACGAAGTCCCTCCGGAGTAGTATTTAGGGGCTATTTTTTTCAGTTCATCTAACTATAGATATGATTGAACTGTCCCACCTACTTTAAATTAGCTAGTATATATAGTTGAACTAGCTATTTCAGTACGTGGTTGGCAACAAATTGGGAAAAGTTTGTTCGATTCGGCTATCGAGTTGAACTATTTTGTACAAAGACCAATGCTTGATCTATGAATGAAATCTATGTTTACTGAATTTCAGTTGCAAAATTGCACCGTGATAGTGATTTTGTTCCTGCAAAATTGGACAAATCTCAGTGTTTCCAATTTGAGAAATGAAAATTTACCCAATATGACATGTTTGAATCTCAACTGACTCTTGCTGCCAATGCATCGATCGGTGCTTACTTGGGGTGCTTAGTGTATTAAATATCTTAGCAATTGAAGTTCACAAAGCATTATTGCTGAGGTCCCTTCATTTAAAGATTTAGCAACTAAACTCTTGCATGCATTGGTGAGTTTCCTTCATTTAAGTGTTTTGCCAAGGCTCACGTGCTTGGCATTGTTTCTTCATGTGGTCACCAAACTCATATCTCTCCTTAATTACCTTCCCACATCAGATTTTTTTTCATGCATGGCAACCTCACCAGTTAGCAGCAGTACAAGGTGTAGCATCGGGAAGGGCACATGGGTCATCTTTCACAACCGTTTGTGATGACGCAATGAAAAAAATTCCTTCGCGCCACATTTTCGCTTGGCTTAGTAGGGAAGGAACAATTGCCCTCGGTTTGCATACGTGTATTCAGTCTGAAACATCTTTGACGACTGGCAAAGGACACATCACCCCGATGAGAGTGCGCAGGACACTGCTCGCACGCCACCCGTCTACTTAAACACCTGTCCGCATGCTACCTCCTTGCCAATACAGATAACGACACGTGGCCCACACGTAAATGGCCTGTAGAACGTCCACGAATTATAAATAATACGCCCGTTTGCAATGGTAACGTGACAGATTTTTGTTCCAAAATGCCTTTGTTGGCTATTAATAATGCTTGCTCTTTCTCTCAAAGTGGACACTAAAAATACCACAACATATTTGTGCTTTATATGATGAGGACCTGCCCAACATAGACCTTGTGACTGTAGTTCATATTTTAATTATGTACATTAAATACACATAAAACTCAATTAATGTATAAAAAAGCCATATGAACCCTTAATAATATCATATTTTTGCAGTACACACCTATTGCTTTATGTTGTTTCTAGAAAAAAATGAAGGAGAGAAGAGGCATCGGATGTCATTTCACCCACAGATGTGGCATGCATATGTGACATTACGAAACCACTGGATGTAGCTTATTGTGTGAGAACCTCCGGTTTGTAAGAGGCTTGTGACAAAACATGTCCAAGTTGGTATTTTTTACCATGGCATATGTGTGCCTTGTCATGACACCATTCCAAGTTTCATGAATTTCTGACGGAGTTTTGGATTTACGAGAATTTGGAAACCAAGTTTCTCGATGTTTGTGGTCGAGCCAACATGCTTAGATGTTTGAAATTCGTTCTCATTTCTTGCATGTGACCTAACACATGCATCCAAGGACACATATATATGATTTTTCAACCCATTTTGCCGCCCCGAACCTTGTGATTGTAGATCAAATTTGAATTATGCACATTAAATAATGCATTGAAAACTTAATTAATGTATTTAAAAGCCAGATGATCCCATAATTTATACATATTTTTGCACTTCGCACCAACATGTCTTTGTTGTTTCTATAAAGAAAATCAAGGAGAGAAGAGGCATCAGATGTCTTTTCGCTCGCATATGTGACATGCATATATAATGTTCCCTATCGAAACCACAAAGCTTCTTGTGAGGAGCTCCGATTTGTAAGGGTATTGTGCAAGAACATGTCCAATTTGGACAAATTATTTAGCACGGCATATGTGTGCCCTTAAGCTTGTCACCACACCATGCCAAGTTTCATGAATTTCTGTCGAGTTTTGGATTTACGAGAATTTGAAAATCAAGTATCTCAATGTTTGCAGCCGAGCCAACAGTCAATGAGATGTTAGAAATCCATTCCCATTTCTTGCGTGGGACCTAAACATGCATCCAGGGAAAGGCATATATTTTGTCAACCTATTTTCCATGTGTTGGACCTTGTGATTGTAGTCCAAATTTGAATTATATGCACATTAAATGGCTAGAAAACTCAATTAATGTGTTAAATAAGTCTCACGAACCCTGGAAAAAATACACAGTTTATCATGACTATCATGTGTTGCTCTATGGTGACTCCAGAAATAAATTCAAGGCGAGAAAAGACAACGGATGTTGTTTCGCACATAAAATGTGAACTTTCCCTATCGGCACACATGACTTTCTTTGTGATAACCTTCGGTTTAATTTGTAAGAGGCTTTGTGCCAAAACTTGTCCAAAATTGGGCAATTTTTGTACCACAACACACACAACAGGGCAATTGATGGCACCTCCAAATTTCATGAATTTCTGTCGAGGTTTGCCTTTACATGAATTTAAAAACTAAGTTTCCCGATGTTTGCGGTCGAGCCAAGACGATGATATGTTTGAAATTCATTCCCATTTCTTGTGTGGGACCTAAACATGCAGCCAGGGAAACATATATGGCTTTTTGACATATTTTCATGAGCTGGACCGTGTGATTGTAGATCAAATTTGAATTATGCACATTGAATGCCTAGAAAACTCAATTAATGTACTTAAAAGGCCAAACGAACTCTGTAAGATTCCATTGTTTTGCACGACACATTCATGTTACTCTATGGAGACTCTAGAAATAAATTCAAGGCGAGAAGAGACATCGGATGTTGTTTCGCACATAAAATGTGAACTTTCCATACCAGAACCACATGACTTCTTGTGAGAATCTTCGGTTTGTAAGAGGTTTGTGCCAAAACTTGTCCCGAACTAGGCATTGTTTTTACCGCAACACACATGCTCCATGACATGACACCATGCCAAGTAATGAATTTCTCACGATATTTCGCTTTATTGGAATTTGAAAACACGTCTTCTCAAAGTCTACGACCCAGCCAAAATACCGAGAGGTTTGGAATTCGTTTAATTTCCATTTCTTGCATGGGACCAAAACATGTATCTAGTGACAAATAGATGATTTTCAACTCATTCAGGTGCACTCTAGTATGTGCTTAACTACAGTTCAAATTTCAACTATGCACATGAAATGTCTAAAAAAACTCTTTAAATGTTTAAAAGGGCCTAAACAAACCTAAATAATTCCATATTTAACACAGTCCTATAGTTGCAAGTTCACTGCAGATAAATGTTATTGCCATCCAAACACCTTCAATTGCCAATGTAACTTCATTTTTCGTTTCAAAGCAATATGAAAATCAAAAACATCGCAAACAGTTCTTGATCATGAAACGTGTGTGATGTGGTATAAAAATATCTTGGGCCAATCCTCATATATGGCTTAGGCCAGAAGATTCAGTACATCGTCGGCGCGTCAACCACACTGTCACACTAGTTCCCCAAGACCACTGTACTGTTCAATCGTCGCCGGTGAAAGATGGGGACGTGTATCCGCGTCGTGAGGGTAACTTCGGCGACCCACTCTGGCCCGAGCACGGCTGCATTAGCCATGAGCATGCTCACAACATCCTTGAGCGCGGCCGCACTCTCCGACAAGGCAGCTTCGGCCGCCGAAAGGGCAGCTGCTGCATCTGAGATGGCGGCAGCAACATCCATGACCGGGATAGCAAATGGAGACAATGGCACAACAGTTGTCCATTCCTCGGCGGCTGCCGTAGCCCTGATGGCGGCTGCCCATGCCTATGCCGATGCCGCCCATGCCCAGCTCGTGTCGGTCATCGCACAAATAGCAGCGGCCTTCTCCGACAACGGTCGACAACCTAAGTCCGAAGAGTTGACAATCGCTCAGAACGCTCGGGTAGCCGTCCATTCGTTGGCAGTCTCCCTTGCCAAGATGGAGCCGTCAATGCCCGGACCGTGGCCGCCCACACCAAACTCTTGGCAACTTTTTCCAAAGAGATGGCGAACGTGGACAGCGAGATGCTTGCAGAGTATGTGGCGATGGATTCCATGGAGCCCCTTCCCCTGGAGATCGTCGAGCGCGAGCTGGTCATGGAGGATGCGGCGGAGATCGCCGAGCGTCAGGCAGAATATTAGTCTTTCTTTAGAGCGCTGGTCTTTTGTTAGAGTACTATTTAGGTCAACCAGCTCTGTTTAATTGCTTGATTAAGTAAGTGTGGGCTGCGGTGTAGGCTCTTTTGTGCAGTACCCAAATTTGCAATTGATGTTAAATTATGCGACGACGTGGATGACCACTATAACCAGGGAAATTCGGACCAAAAATTTGCCGCCCCATTCCATCTCCCAATTGAAAATGAAATTGAAGTTCATCACACACAATTTTTTGGAACGAACCGTGTGCAATGTAGTACCCAACCTTACATCGAAAGCTTGGAGACAAACATTTTCACGTCCAAGTGCATCACACACGGGGTATAGCACATGTTTCGTTTGTGATGTGTTGATATCGAGAACTATTCTGCACCAAATGAAAATTTTGGGCTGCCAAGGAGATATCTACGTCCCTCGCCCCCCGATACCAATCAAAAGCCACATTTCCCCCTTTTCCTCTACCTTTCCTAGTTCAAACCTTCACTGCTTGCTTGCAGCGCCGCCTCCTCGCCGGCGACGCTCCTTCCTGCTGCTCGGCCTCCTCCATCTAGTCAGATAATCCACACCTCCCCAATACCCCCTCACCCCTCCTCCTCCCTCCCACATGGCCCGACCGGCACGACACCTTCCACCCAAATCACCGCCCCATCCTCCAAATAATCGCCGCCGAAAGCCATGGTGCACGCAGTATAGCCAGGATCTCAAAGAGCATTTGGCTCCAGAGAAGAAAATCACGTCTGCACACGCAGATGAGGCAGCTATCTCTTCCATGCATGCTAACCCCCAAATCTTGGAGGAGCACCTCGATGTCGAGGCCACCGTCGACGCCTCGCACGCTGACGCCGCCACACGGTTGGCTGCTATAAACAACAGCTCGTGGTCTTTTCTCGAGGGCACCGCCGGTGCGTTCGACGAAGACTTTGATGTGTTTTCTCAGCGTGCCCGTGCTTACCTCAACTCCAGAGCCGGCATGTTGGTGCCGGGGCAGGATCATGCCACTCACCACTACGAGGGGTGCACCCATGGTGTGGAGGCCTCGTCCTCTTCCAAGTTGAAGGAGCCCATCATCATCGATATCTCTGATGATGAGGAATAGCTTGTTTTTCTTAGTCTTATCACTAAGGACCTATGTTCACCTAGCTACGCTGGTTCAACGTGTTTTGTTTACCTGTTGCATGTGTCGCTACTGCCTTTCATTTAGAAATTCTAGTGAAATGTCCAATGTAATGCTACTGCAACCTGACCTTCTAGTATGTTCTATTGTGCAATGTGGTGCTTAGTTAACTATTTTGTTCATTTGTTGTGGTGATCATTTAACTATTTAATTCAATTCTGAAATGTGATGTACGATTGTTGTTGGTACAATTTTGTATTGTTATGCATGTGATGAATAAATCGAATTTAGATGTACTAAATACATGTGAAACATATAGAATTGCTATATTTCCTAGTTCTTAGCATGCTTGGTTTAGATAACTGGCTTTTCCATGTGACTCGAACTAATCTATTGGATTCGCAATGTGTTTATTTTCCATTAACATATTTCACTGATAGTATGCCAAATATCACTTGTAACCTGATCAATATTTGTCTTAAATATGTTGCAGGGGCAAACAATGAGGGACACTGAAGTTTACCATCGAGGTTTGCACATCCATGGTCGTTTGGCTAATAGCACATTATTGTGCAATTTGTAGAAACCATTGTAATATTAATGTTTTTCATAAATTGTTCTTGCACATGTAGGTCCTGCTGTAAGAGGTTTAGATCCACTGTTTGACCCTTTTTGCATGTGGGGAAATGAGGTGTCCTTGAATATCTGTCAAATCAAGTAACTCAGAAAGATTGTTAAGATAAAGAAACTAGCTACGAAAAACAACAAGATGTTTGTCTGCACAATGAAGAAGACATCAGTCAACTATACGATGGTACCATCTCTTTCACCTTGTCCTTTTCCCTTTGCGCCATTTCAATTTTAGAAAAAATATTTATGTGTATGTTTGTTTTCAGTCCTTCTCAAGGCAGTTCATCGATGATTACGTCTCAAACCACCTGTATGATCAAGAGGCGAGGAAGGTATTCATACAGCACCCACGGTATAATCTTGAAGTCTTCCTCAAGAGGACGAAGGATGGGCGGGCAATCATCCACATGCATTGGCCTAAAGTTGCGAGGACCTTCAACATCATTGAAGGCTCAATATTTGCCTTCCGCTTTAACAGTTTTCTAGATGAGACTCATCTGTCTATTTATCATCTATGATGATACTTAATTTCCAAAGGTTTTAGATGTTGCATTTGAAACATTGTCCTGTTGTGCAATTGGGTAGCTAGGTAGTATATGCCTATATGATGTTGTACCCTAATGTAATTCAATTATGAAATCCTGGTTACCGTACTACGAATAAGAAATATATTTTGTGCTTGATATGAAATGTTAATTTGATTACTAAATGGATTATAAATAATAGAGCAATCAGGCTTATTATGGGGGTTCCCATTCCAGACGGTTTCTAGGACTACACCGTGGGCGATAACCACAACAAACCCACACGGTTTCTACAAAGTTGGCGTGTTGGATCGGTGAGGAATCACACACGAATTCTGCTCAACAACTGTGTGCGTTAGGACACCCAATCACACACGTTTTCTTAAGCATGTGTGTGTGATGGCCAGCCCAATGCCAAACAGTTTCATCTAGACACCGTGAGTGATGTTTTGAATAACGCAAACGACAAATTATAATTATCGTGTGTGGTGACTGATACGTCCATTTTGCATCATGATTTCCTACTGTTATTTACTTTTTTTTGTTGAATAATAATGCTTTGGGGAGTGATTCTAATGCCTTTTCTCTCATAATATGCAAGGTTTACACAAAGAGGGAGAATACCGACAGCTGGAATTCTGGACCTAAGAAAAGCACATCAGAGATACCTATTCTGCACAACTGCAATGAAGCTGAAACTTTACAGAGATTATTTTTGTATTTAATAAAAAATACCGGAGCAGAAAACTACCGGAGGGGGCCTGCCAGGTGGGCACAATCCACCAGGGCGTGCCAGACCCCCCTGGGCGTGCCGTGGTGTATAGTGGCCACCTCGGCCCACCTCTGGAGCCCATCTTCTGGTATATAGTCACATTTTACCTAGAAAAAAATTAGAGGAGGACTTCCGGGACAAAGCGCCACCGCCTCGAGGCGGAGCTTGGGCAGAAGTACTTTTGCCCTCCGGCGAAGCGATTCCGCCGGGGGAACTTCCCTCCCGGAGGGGGAAATCGAAGCTATCCTCATCACCAACACACCTCTCATCTTTGGGAGGCCAATCTTCATCAACATATTCAACAGCACCGTCTCCTCTCAAACCCTAGTTCATCTCTTGTGTTCAATCTTTGTACCGGAACCTCAGATTGGTACCTGTGGGTGACTAGTAGTGTTGATTACCTTGCGTAGTTGATTACTATATGGTTTATTTGGTGGAAGATTATATGTTCAGATCCATTATGCTATTTAATACCCCTCTGATCTTGAGCATGATTAGTATTTGTGAGTAGTTACCTTTGTTCTTGAGGCCACGGGAGAAGTCATGTTGCAAGTAATCATGTAAATTTGATATGTGTTCGATATTTTGATGATATGTATGTTGTGATTCCCTTAGTGGTGTCATGTGAATGTCGACTACATGACACTTCACCATTCATGGGCCTAAGGGAATGCATTGTGGAGTGGTTATTAGATGATGGGTTGCTAGAGTGACAAAAGCTTAAACCCTAGTTTATGCGCTACTTCGTAAGGGGCTGATTTGGATCCAAACATTTAATGATATGGTTAGATTTTATCTTAATACTTTTCTCGTACTTGCAGATGCTTGTGAGGGGGTTAATCATAAGTGGGAGGTTGTTCAAGTAAGAACAACACCCAAGCACTCTTGCTATCAAACTATCTATTACCTACAATTTCAGTGCTTGCAGAAATTACCTTGCTGAAAATCGCTTGTCATTTCCTTCTGCTCCTCGTTGGTTTTGACACTCTTACTTATCGAAAGGACTATGATTGATCCCCTATACTTGTGGGTCATCAGTGACCAGCCCTATCACAAATGATGTTATGCAGAAAATTGTGTGTGATCTGCAATATGAACAAAGACGTAACCTTGGGATTCCCTGTGTGGGATGATAAGCTCATCTCACACGTCTTCACCAATATATCTGTTTGTGATGGCCCTTTGAATCACAAACAGTATATTTTTGCCCATCGTGTGTGACCGGGTGCAGGCATCGCCGACGGGTTTTGTCTATCGTGTGGGACAGCTCCCCCCATCGCCCACACATGCAACGTCGCGGAAAGGGGTTAAAAACCGTTTGTATAGCGCGTGACTGCACTAGTGAGGGGTACTCTCTCCCCTTCCCTCCCGGTGGCGCCGGAGTGCCATCGGGGGAACTAGCATGGTGGTGATCTACACCAACAACTCCGTTATCTTCCTTAATACCACCATCACCTTCCCTCATCTATTTACATCGGTCCACTCTCCCAGATATCTGTACCCCCTACTTGAACATGGTGCTTTATGCTTCATATTATTATCCAATGATTTGCTGCTATATATCCTATGATGTTAGAGCAGGTCCTCTTTGTCCTATCGGTTGATTGATGGTCTTGATTGGTTTGAGTTGCGTGGTTTATTTTGGTGCTGTCCTATGGTGCTCGCCGTGCCACGCAATCGCGTGGAATCCCTATTGTAGGGTGTTTCAATACGTTCATGATTCGCTTATAGTGAGTAGCGAGGGTGACAACAGCTTATACCCGAGTAAGGGGGTTGTTGTGTAGGGGAGTAAAGGGGACTTGTTACTTAATGCTATGGTTGGGTTTTACCTTAATGATATTAGTAGTTGTGGATGCTTGCTAGAGTTCTAATCATAAGTTCATATGATCCAAGTACGGAAATTATGTTAGCTCATGCCTCTCCCTCATATAAAACTACAATAATTACCGATATAGTTGTTTATTAAAACACCACCTAACTTTTATTTCCACGCTCTTTATTATCTTGCAAAAACTATCTACTTACACCTACAAAGTACTTCTAGTTTTATTCCCGCAAAGTAGTTTATTTCTTGTACTAGGTATAATGAACATTGTTGCACGTAGAGTTGTGTCGCTGGTCGATAGAACTTGAGACAGTATTAATTCTACCTTTAGCTCCTCGTTGGGTTCTACACTCTTACTTATGAAAAAGTCTACATACGATCCCCTATACTTGTGGGTTATCAAGACCTTTTTCCGGCACCGTTGTCGGGGAGCAATAGCGTAGGGTGGATATTCTCGTGTGTGATTTTTTGCTTTATCTCTAAGTAGATTTTATTTTCTATTGTAAGTTGTTTTATATCTTTATTTATGGATATGGAACACGAAACACCAAAAAAATTAGTTGTACTTGCTACTCACGGAGATGGAAAACCTCCTAAAACCTTCGGTGCTCGTTATATGGAAGACATTAAATACTACTTTGATAATCCTAATAAATCTCCATTCAACTTGATAATGGGAGATACTTTAGATCACCTGGAATACTTTAGGGATTATCGTTTGTCTCAAAAAGGGAAACACTTTTGGGATCAAATTAAAATGTTGCAATGGTATACTTAGGATCTATGCTTGAGATATGATTATACTTGTTGCTCTAGGATGAAGGCTCCACACCTTCCCTTAGCATGTGAATTTAATGATAATAAAACATTGGTTGCTTATGGTAATGGGTTATATGACTACTATGATGTGGAACAAATAGAAGAATTTGTTGCTTTTAAGGGTGCTTATGAAATTGAATATTTGTATGAAAAGTGTGATAACTTTAATGATGCTGTCTACAGATTTGAAAATTATGCTATACTTAAATATTGCTATGAGAATTATGAATACAATGCCTATATTGATAAATTTATTAAGAAAGTCTCCGCTGCCCAAGATGAGACTAATATTTTGTAGGAATCTATGGAAGAAGAAATTGCTGAAACTGTGAGCTCATTAGATGAAAAGGACGGGGAGGAGAGCGAAGAACAAAAGGAGGAAGAGCGGATTAGCTACCCTTGTGTCGGTGCCAAAACCGGAAGACCTCGGGTAGGGGGGGCCTGAGCTGTGAGATCGAATCGTGGGTAACAGGAATCAAAGAACATGAGGTTTTTACCCAAGTTCGGGCCCTCTCGATGGAGGTAAAATCCTATGTCCTGATCTTGTTGTATTAATGATGTAGCACGTATAGAGTTGATCTACCTCGAGATCGTAAGTTTGTGGTTTATGATATGTCCATTTTGCATCATGATTTACTATTAATATTTATATTGACGTTGGTCATTATTCCATTTATGATACAATTCTAATGTATTTTCTCTCTTAATTTGCAAGATCTAACACAAAGTGGGAAATAGCCAGAAACTAGAATTCTGGACCTGAAAGCCATGGAAAAAGCTAGAAATACCAACTTCATGAGGATTTTTATGGAATATAACTGAATTACGGGAGCAAACAAACACCAGAGGGGGGGGCCACCTGTGGCTCCCAAGCCAACATGGCGTGACCACCCCCCGGGCACACCCTGGTGGCTTGGGAGGCTCATAGGCAGGCTCCAGCCCCCCTCTTCTGCTATATGAAGGGTTTTGACCTAGAAAAATCAAGAGGATACTTTCAGGATGAAGCGCCGCCATCTCGAGGTGGAAACCAGGGCAGGAGCCCTTTTGCTCTCCGGTAGAGAGATTCTGCCGGGGAAACTTCCCTTCGGGAGGGGGAAATCGAAGCCATCGTCATCACCAATGCTTCCTCCTTCATGGGAGGACCATTCATCAACATCTTCAACAGCACCATCTCATCTCAATCCCTAGTTCATCTCTTGTATTTAATCTTTGTCTTAAAACCTCAGATTGGTACATGGGGGTTGCTAGTAGTGTTGATTACATCTTGTAGTTGGTGCTTGTTGGTTTACTTAGTGGAACATAATATGTTCAGATCCTTTATCATATTCATTACACCTTTGATCTTGAACACGGTGATGATTTTTGAGTAGTTACTTTTGTTCTCTAGGACATGGGAGAAGTCTTGTTATAAGTAAGCATGTGAAGTTGGTATTCATTCGATATTTTGATGATATGTATGTTGTTTCTTTATTTAGTGGTGTCATGTGAATGTCGACTACATGAATCTTAACCATACTTTGGGCCTAAGGGAAGGCATTGTGGAGTAATAAGTAGATGATAGGTTGCGAGAGTGATAGAAGCTTAAACCCTATTTTATGTGTTACTCCATAAGGGGCTGATTTGGATCCATATGTTTCATGCTATGGTTAGATTTATCTTAATTCTTCTTTCGTAGTTACGGATGCTTGCGAAAGGGTGTAATCATAAGTAGGTTGTTTGTTCAATTAAGAACAACACCTAAGCACTGATCCACCCACATATCAAATTATCAAAGTAACAAACACGAATGAACTCAACATGATGAACGTGACTAGATGGAAATTCCCATGTGTCCTCGAGAGCACTTTTCTTCATATAAAAGAACTTTCAGGCATGTACTTTGCTATAAAATTGATTGGGCTACCTTGCTGCACATTTGCTACTTTTGTTACTCGTCACTTGTTATGAATTATCTTACTACAAAACTATCTTTCACTATTACGTACAACACTTGCAGAGAATACCTTAGTGAAAACTGCTTGTCATTTCCTTCTGCTCCTCTTTGGGTTCGACAATCTTACTTCTCGAAAGGACTTCGATTGATCCCCTATACTTGTGGGTCATCAGTCTAAACCCTAGGGGTTATGATGTTGTGTATGGGTATCTGATACTTGTGATCTGCGTTGGGTTTTCCGTGAAGAGGAACGGGTAATTGCAGCACAAAGCGGATAAGTATTTCCCTTAGTTACGAAACCATGGTTTATCGAACCAATAGGAATATCAATCATCAACCGTCTTCAGCGGCTGCACACAGATGAACAAACGACTTGCACCCAACGCGGGCAAGAGGGTTGTCAATCCCCTTGATCTCGTTATTTGCAAGCAAATGAGTTGTGTAGATAATTGTTGATAAATATAAATTGCAAAATAAATAAAAAGTAAATAAAGACAGTGAGGTAATTGTAGCGTTTGTAAATATATAAGTGAATAGACCCGGGGGGCATAGTTTTCCCTAGCGTCATCTATCATGTAGGCAACATACGGTGGGTAACAAATTAATATTGGGCAATTGATAGAAACGCGGATAGTTATGCGATGTTCATGGCAATGATCATGTGTATATAGGCATCACGTCCATAAGCAAATAGGCCGACTCCTGCCTGCACCTATTACTATTAGTCCACTCATCGACCGCTATCCAACATGCATCTAGAGTATTAAGTAAAACAGAGTAATGCTTGGAGAACGATGACATGATGTAGACAAAGTAAACTCAAACAATATGAATGAACCCCATCGTTTTATACATAGTAGCAACAACACAAAGACGCATCTTGTCCCCTACTTTGTCACTAGGATATAGAAACTCGCCAGGTTGAACCTACCACAACGCACCACTCCCACCGATGAAATATCAGTCTACTTGGCCAAAGCATATCAATAGATCGGAGATCTTTATGAAGCTATAATGATCATGCACTTAAGAGATAATATAATTCAGAGGCATCTCAAATACTTTTCATGAATAATCTGAACATAAACCCACAATTCATTGGATCCCAACAAACACACTACACAATAGGATTACATCGGATAGATCAAAGCAAAGATGCGATGATCATTGTATTGAAGATCATAAGAGAGAGATTGCCATCTAGGTATTAGCTATGGACCCGTAGGTCTATGGTGAACTACTCACACATCATCATGAGGGCAGCAAGGTTGATGAAGAGGCCCTCCGTGATCGATACCCCCTCCGGCAGGGTGCAGGAACGGAGCTCCAGATGGCCTCGAGACGGAGCAGAGACTTGCGGCAGCGGAAAAAGGGTTTCAGGACTGCCTTTAGGGGTTTTGCAATATTAGAGAATTTATAGGCCGAAGAGGGACGTCGGGAGGTGGCTGAGGGGGCCACCACATATGAGGGTGCACCCCGGGCGTGCCCTGATGTGTGGTGGGGCCCTCGTGCACTTCCTGGCTTCCTTCCGAAGCTTCTAGTTCTTCATATAGTCCAGAAAAAATCATCAAAAAGTTTCATGGCAATTGGACTTCATTTGGTACAGTAAACCTGAAAAGGCAAAAACATGCAGAAAACAGCAACTGGCACTTGGCACTGGGTCAATAGCTTAGTGCTCAAAAATATTATAAATTGGTAAATAAAGTCCCAAAAAGTATCCTAGAATGATAATATATCAGCATGGAACAATCAAAAATTATAGATACGTTGGAGACGTATCAAGCATCCCCAAGCTTTATTCCTGCTCGTCCGTGAGTACGTAAATGATAAAAACAGAATTTTTGATGTGACATGCTATCCACTATGTAATATTGTACATGTATGCTCATTGAGAAAAGATGAATTAACAAATATTAACATAGCAATAATTTAAATGTAAGAACCAGAATTGTTAATTCTTAAAAGTATACGATCCTTAAGAAATGTCACCCCCATTCTTCTTATTGTATTAGCAAGGCATGGCTCCATCTTCACCATATTAATACAAATGTTAAGCACCACGGTGTCCAAGTCAGGCAACTGGTTTGTACTTTTTCAGTATGCATCAACTTTTTATTCTTCACGCAATACATGAGTGTGAGCCATTGGACATATCATTTAAGTGGAATAGAGTATGGTGGTAGATATCAAAGGGGTAGGAAGTGGAGAAGATAGTCTCACATCAACTAGGCGTACCAATGGGCTATGGAGATGCGCATCAATAGATGTTAATGAGAGGAGTAGGGATTGCCATGCAAATGATGCACTAGAGCTATAAGTGTATGAAAGCTCAAATGAAGCTAAGTGGGGTGTGCATCCAACTTGCTTGCTCATGAAGACCTCGGGCACTTGAGGAAGCCCGTCATAGGAATATACAAGCCAAGTTTGTAATAATGAATAGGTAATTCCCACTGGCAGTGATATATCATGAGACTCTATACATGAGGAGCATGGTGCCACTTTGAGGCACAAGTGTGGTAAAGGTTAGTACAGCAAAGTCCCTCCTCTCATTTTCTCTCTTTTTTTGAATGGATGGTGGGCTCATTTGGCCTTCCCCATCTTTATTATCGTCCGGAGTCTCATCTCGACTTATGGGAGAATCATCATCTCCATCATTCTTTCCTCATCGGGACAATCCTCTAATAATGATGATCATCACACTTTATTTACTTACAACTCAATATGGAGAACTGATATGAAGATATGACTCTGTATGAATGCCTCTGGTAGTGTACGAGGATGTGCAATGATCTAGCGTGACATGTATCAAAAATATGATGAAAGGTGGCTTTGCCATGATGAAAGCACATTTGCTCCCTTGGTGGTTTTGGTAATTAATAACAACATATATGTCATTGAACTAATGTTTCCACTAAGTATATTTCAGGAAAAGTTCAATGATAGGGATGGCAAAAGGATTGTGGAGATACCCCAAGATGCAAGGAAATGGATTGGCCAAGATTCAAGCAAGAGGACTCTACATTTTACTTTGTGAGAAATCACTTTGAGTCCATAGGGAAGCCAATACTATTAAAAGGGGGTAAGGTACTGCTGGTGAAAAAGATGCTCCACGTGCACAAGAGATAGTCACCAAAAACACCCACAAGCTCTTCCACAAAAGTATGTCCAAAGCCAAATATCCAAAATCGGTGCAACCAACAATTTCCACTTGGTGCCACCGATTCTCAAACTCAGACATAACCATGCCAAACCCTAGCACATCGGTGCAACCGATTCCACTTCGGTGCCACCGAGTTTGGGTTGCCAACTTTCTGTTACCTCGATTCACAAAATCGATACCACCGAGTTTGTTGGATCGGCGTCACCGAGTTGCGCAATCTGACCGTTGGTCATCAAATCGGTACCACCGAGAATTATATATCGGTATGACCAAGTCACTTCGGTACCACCGAGATTCACACATCGGTGTCACCGAGTTGGTCACTTTAGGTGTAACGGTTGGATTTTTGGGGATGCCTATATATACCCCTTCACCACCACCCACTCGAAAGAGAAGCACTCAGAACTATTCCATACTTGCCCCATCCAATTTTCTGAGAGAGAGCCACCTACTCATGTGTTGAGATTTTGCTATTCCACTCTATCCATATGAATCTTGATATCTAGCCTCCCTAAGTTGCTTTCCACCAATTCAATCTCTTCCACCATAGCCAAATCTGTGAGAGAGTGATTGTGTGTTGAGGAGTCTATCATCTTGAAGCACAAGAGCAAGGAGTTCATCAACATTACCGAGCCTATTACCTTTTGGAGGGTGGTGCCTCCTAGTTTCGTTAGGTGTCGCTTGGGAGCCTCCTACTTCGTGTTGTGGAGTTGAACCAAGAAGTTTGTACGGGCAAGGAGATCGCCTACTTCGTCAAGATCTACCCATAGTGAGGCTAGTCCTTCATGGACGGAAGCCGTTATGGAATAGTCAAGGTTGCTACTTCATGGACCCTTATGGGTGGAGCCCTCCGTGGACTCTCGCGACCGTTACCCTCCGTGGGTTGAAGACTCCATAAACGTGGACGTATGATAGCACCACCTATCGGAACCACGGTCAAAATCTTCGTGCCTACAAATTGTGTTTGATCTTCCTTCCTACCCTCTACTATACATGTTTGTTGTTACTTTCCACTGCTATACTCTTAGACATGCATGTGTAGGGTGTGCTTGACTTGCTATCATTGCTAAAATCTGCCAACACTTAAAATTGGGAAAAGTTAAGATTTTTATTTGGTCAAGTAGTCTAATCACCCCCCTCTAGACATACTTTCGGTCCTATAAGTGGTATCAGAGCTTTGGTCTCCATTGCATTGGTCTCACAACCTAGGAGAGTATGGCGTCTAGTGAGGGAAATTATCACCGTAGAGGTCCGTACTTTGATGGCACTAATTTTGCTAGTTGGAAGCACAAAATGAAAATGCATATTCTTGGTCATAACCCCGCCGTTTGGGCTGTTGTTCGTGTTGGCTTGGAAGGTGAATTCTTTGGTGATGGGAAGGAACCGGATCGTGAAGCAACCGCGGATGAATTGAAGATGTTACAATACAACGCTCAAGCGTGTGACATTCTCTTCAACTGCCTATGCCCCGAAGAATTCAACAAAATCAACCATCTTGAGAATGCAAAAGATTTGGGATACTTTGGTTGATATGCACGAAGGTACCGAATCCGTGAGAGAATCAAAGTTGGACGTTCTTCAAATTCAGCTTGACAAGTTCAAGATGAAGGATGGTGAAGGAGTCGCAGAGATGTACTCCAGGCTAGCTCTCATCACAAATGAGATTGCCGGCTTAGGAAGCAAAGAAATGACCGGCAAATTCCTCATCAAGAAGATACTTAGAGCTTTGGATGAGAGATACGACACCGTGTGCACATTGATTCAAATGATGCCCAACTACAAAGATCTCAAGCCTACAGAAGTCATTGGAAGGATTGTTGCTCATGAGATGACACTCAAGGACAAAGAAGACCTTCACAACAAGTCTAGCGGTGCTTACAAAGACACAAGTGATGCTCCCACAACTTCAAGCGACAACCTTGTCACCAATGAAGAGATAAGCCTCATGGTCAAGAAATTCAACAAGTTCTACAAGAATAGAGGCAAAGAACGAAGCTCTAACTCTAGATATGAGGAGAAGCATTCGTCAAGTCGTGACCGAAACCGCTACAATTGTGGGAAGCCCGAACACTACTCCAATGAGTGCATGGCTCCCTACAAATGAAGAGAAGAGTCACCTAGAAGACGAAGCTCAAGGAATGAATCACCTCAAAGAGAGAGAAGGAGTAGAGATGATCGTTATGAACGAAGACCCTCAAGGAGAAGTAGGGACTCGGAGAAGAAGGACAAGTACACCAAGAGCTACACAAGGAGAAGACATCAAGCTCATGTTGGTGAATGGGTTTCTGGCTCCGACTCCGACAACAACTCCGAGAGAAGCTATCACTCCAACTCCGACTACAGTCAAGATGAAGGTGTTGCCGGACTTGCACTAGTGACTACCAACTCCTATGATCGATTTGATTCACCAAATGAAGGGAGTGGAAGTTGCTTCATGGCTAAAGGCCCCAAGGTATCACACCCCGGGTATCTTGATTTCGATAGTGATGAAGATGATTTACTTTGTGATGATGACTTGCTCTTTGATAAAACTAGTGATGTTAGTCACAATGAACTTGATAATTCTCATGCTAGTCAAGATAAGTCGTTTGATGATAAGATGAAAATAGAACAACTAACTAAAGAATTAAACACTCTTAAGTTAGCCCATGAATCTACTCTCGAAGATCATAGAGAGCTTGTAAGGACTCATGAGAAGCTACGCTTCGAGAAGCTCACCTTGGAGCAAGAGCATGAGTTTCTTAAAGCTATCAATGATGATCTCCGAAAGAAGACTTCATCTTATCTAGCCAAACGATTACTCTTGTCTACATTCATGCCACAAGTTAAATCTAGACAAACTAGTAGCAAAGGCAAGAAAGGTTCTTCATCTAGTAGCAACAATAAAAATGCCAAACCTAATGATGTTGCATCTAGTATTTCTATTGATTCCACTAATGATGATTCTCTTAGCCAAGTTACACTTGAGCAAGAAAACACTTTATTGAAAGGAATTATAGAGAAAGGTATCTACAAGAGTCTTGCCGGGTGTAAGCAATTTGAGGAGATTGTACGCAAGCACGGAGGATACCGGAAGAACCATGGCATTGGCTACTTCAACGCTAATGGAGTTGAATGGGAAGAAGGTCAATACGCCAAGCCTAAGTTTGTTCCTCAGAAGGAGAAGTATGAACATACTCTCCCCAAGGTAACAAGCTTTCAAGATAAGCTTCCACCACAAGACCACAAGCTCAAGGGCAAGAACAAGCTTCAAGAGGACATTTACTCATATGAAGATGAATCCCAAGCTTTGGTGGAGTGGGTTCCCAAGGCTACTTCAAGCTCAACTTCTACAAGTGCCACTTCAACACTAAGGATCCCCATCAAGTTGATGTGGGTCCCCAAGAAGAAGAACTAGAGAAGTTCTTGAGGGGTGACTCCGCCAATGAAATTCACTCACATTCATTATTGGCAAGAACTAGTTGCAATCAACGTCAACATCATGCAATAGTTCAAGGAGTCACATATTCCCTCAAAGGTAATCAAGGGACAAGGTAATCAACAAATCCATGGACATCATCACACATGCTTTGCACTCCATGTCCATAGATATCCTTGTATTTGTCTCTTGTGTGTTGGGACTAATGTAGGTGAGAAGAGTAAGGAAACAACAAGGATGCTCCCAACTCATGGTGATCTTCATCAACCTTGAGCATCCACCACTACCTCACCAACATGAAGTCTTCATCGACAAAACCCAAGGTTAGTTTATCCCTCCTATGGGGGATGTCACATTAAGGGGGAGCTTTACTCTAAGACTTGAGTTAAAGCATCTCATAGTATGTGATAACATTAAATGCTTTATGTAAAAGTGGTAACTCCACTTGTGCTTAAACGATGAGTATGACCTATGATCAAGTATTCTTACTTTGCTCCTATGTCAATATACTCATATATAGATGACTCCATCATCGCCAAAATGCTTGATAGATGCTAGTATGTATGTGCATGTTTGCCATGATTTCATTTGACATTTTATTGTGTGAGCATGTTGGTGTGCATTTATTTATCCTTTCGAGGACATCCAATTGTTGCTATTTGGCTTTTGATTTTTTTCTTTTGCCAATTGGATGGACAAGAATGACTAGGACCACTCTCTAGCTATCTATGCTTTCTTACCTCATATTCTATTCTTGCTGCATCACAAAATTTGAACAAGGACTTTTCGATCTCTCTGTGTGAGGAGCACTCGGAGTTCCGTATCGACAAAGGACTGACCATTAAAACCTCCCAAGTGCATCTCGGTGGAACCAACCCAAAATTTCGGTCTCACCGAATGCCTAGGGTTGATCTGGTTTTCTATCTCGGTACCACTGATTCCATCTTCTTGGTTACATCAAGTTTCCCTGTCAGCAGACAGTTGAGGAACTCGGTGACACCGAAAAGTTAGAATCAGTGTCACCGACAACCATGGGTTTATATAGAGGCGGACCCAACTTTTGAAATCTATTCTTCAACCGTCACCCCCCCGAAACCCTTGCTGCCGAACCAAGGCCCCTGGTCACCACCTTCGTCTTCCCGAGCGCCTCCGCCATTGGAAGTCTCCGTTGTCGACGGAATCCTCTCCCCCGTCGCTGTCGTAGCGAAGTCGTCACCAAGCTAGGGTACGATTTCACCCCCTCTTGCGCTCCAACATCCGATTCTTGTGCATTAGGGCTTCTCCATCAATAAGCCACAATTTGAGATTGATTCATCCATGAGAAACTCCAGTAGAATAGCGAACGATTGATTTTTTTTAGGTTTTGCCGTCCGCCACATGAATCTCGGTAGAACCGACGCGAAAGAATCGGTAGCACCGATACGTTTTTCCTGGCAAACTGAGAACACCTCTGTGGAACCGAGTGCCAATTTTTGGTGTGATCGAAAATGGTGCCAAGTTTCTGGAAAGTAGGTTGTCTGTCTCTGTGGGTCCGAAAAATTTGCTTCGGTTGTACCGACATACATTTGGCAGAATGCAAAATTTAAGAAATCTTAGTTCAAACTTTTGAAAATATCTGCATTTTGTGATGACTCATCCCTTCCACTCTTCTATACTCTATTCACAGGGTCAGATATGTCAGGCTCAGATGATAGTGAGAACAACTTCAGAGAGTAGAGTGTTGACATGAGCTCATGCACTAGTCTTGAGGGGAGCTATGATGACATCCCTAGCTCTCCTGACTTGCCCAAAGCTGCAACCAGGGCAAGGAGAAAGCTCAATTCTAATGAGGAGGATGAGGACTTCATCCCTAAGGAGCTGCCCAAGAAAGATGCTGCTGTCACTACTTTCAAGAATTAGACAACTATCAGAAAGGAGTATGCTAGTTCTGGGTCAGCTAGAGCACCAGAGAGCTCCAGAGCAACTATGACAGTTGAGCCTCCCAAAAAGTCCATGCCTAAGAAGGCAGGAGAGAAGAAGAGAGCCAGGAAGAGGATCATTCATGTTGTTGGTAGACAAACCTCTATGTTTGAGGATCCAAAAGAGGCAGCTGCTGAAGAGGAGGAGGAAGAGCCAGTTGCAAAGGCACCTCCAAAGAAGAAGAAGAAGCTTATGGCAGATGCAATGCCTAAGGCTGCCACATCCAAGAGCACCAAGACTGCTCCCAAGAAGGCTGCTGCTGCTGAAAAGCCTAAGAGGTTCTCCAGAGAGATACCAGCTTCTAGAAAGAACAAGACCTCCACTTTTAGGGAAGCTAAAGATGATGATGATATGACTGCTTTGATGAAGCTCAGACCACACCTTCCAGAGCACAATGCCAGCCATTTGCTTGCTGAGGACATGAAGAAGAGGAAGGATTCTGGTTTGAGGGAATGGAGAGCTATTGATCCATATGCCCAGAGGAGGAAAACATCTGTGGATTACAGGTTTTATACCAAGGAGCAACAAGATTTCTATGAGACAATCTTGCTTGATAAGAGTTCAGCTGTGAGTGACATGAGATACGTTGATGGGAAGTACATCAAGGCAAATGAAGATTACTTCCCAAGTGTTCAAGACAACTTTCATTGCATTGGCTTAGATGAATTTGTTGGCAAGGAATTCACTGCATGGAACGATGAGATGATCATGCAATTCTACTCCACTGCTCACTTCTATGGAGATGGTAGGATTGTGTGGGTGACTGAAGGAGCAAGGTATGAATCAACTGTTGAGGAATGGGCTGCCATCTTAGGAGTCCCAAAGGTGGAAGAAGGACATCTGGATGTCTATTATGAATCCAAGGAGAGCCACAATGCTATGGCCAATATGTACAATGAGATCCCTGCTGCACATGTGAAGTCTCACAAGCTAGGATCCATCTACTTCCTCCAGGCAGGCCTCCGCACCATCAACACCATCTTGAGGCACACCTTGATGCCTAAGTCTAGAGATGAGAATATGATTAGAGGCTATTCCATCAACATGCTGATCCATCTTGATAGACACACCAGGATAAGAGTGATGGACTTGATAGTAGAGACTGTGAAGAGGGTTGCTGCTGATCAGAAGCGCTCATGCTGCTATGCACCCTACATTCAGATGCTCATCAACTCCAAGCTGGAGAAGCACATCTTTGCTCTCGATAGGACACATTTTCCCCTACAGCCAGATCTTGAGGATAACATTGTGGTGATGAACCCAGATCATCCCACCTCAGCTGCAGCACAGGCAGAGGCAGCTAGAGTCACTAGTGCTCAAGCCCCTAGATCTAGGAACGAGCAAATGGATCTCTTGATCAGTACCGTTCAGGGCATGTAGAAAGATATCAAGGACATATTGGAGAATCAACATAGTCTTGTGAGGCTCATGGAGAATAGGATCAAGACCCTCAATGACAAGGTGGATGGGCTGACAAAGACCATGAACGAGCTCATGAAGGAAGTTGATAGCGTGCCCAGTCCCGACACTACAGATGATGAGGATGACTCTCCTCTCAGGCCAGGCACTCAGTTCACTACTCAGGCCAGATCAGCTACAGTGCCGGCTCCAGAGTTGAGGCCTTCTTCATCAGCACCTGCTAGAGCCTCTTCAGCTCCATCAGCTACTGCAGTTCCTCCAGTTGCTACTCCAACTCCATCCATGACATCTGCCGACATCTTCGCCGATGCAGTTCTCTCGACTCCTTCATCGACCACCGGAGGAGATCAGCCCCAGAAGAACGATTAGGCATATACCTTTGATCTTTTTGGTAACTTGTTGCCAAAGGGGAGAAGAAGTAAATAGATCTTTAGGCTTCGAGTGAGAGAGCGTTGGTTTTTATCGCTTTTTCAAAAACATTTGATCTTTTGGTTTGGAACCTTATTGGTGTTTGATCATACACTTGATGTGTATTGCTACTATTTCCTATCATGGTTATGCTTATGAAGTGATCATTCACCGTTACTTGATTGTGTTGTGCTATGATGTTCATTCTTATTATTCTCGCACACCACCAAGTTGTATGTGACATGAAAGAGTGCCACGTGTACCTAATCGATTGTGCATTTGCATTCAAACGCAAATTCAAAATAATGCACAAATTTAGGGGGAGCTCTTGCCTTATCACATACTTCTCAAAGCGATAATTATATTCATTGATTATATCATATGTCGAAGCTTTGATCTATATGTTGTCATCAATTACCAAAAAGGGGGACATTGAAAGCACATTTACTCCCTTGGTGGTTTTGGTAATTAATAACAACATATATGTCATTGAACTAATGTTTCCACTAAGTATATTTCAGGAAAAGTTCAATGATAGGGATGGCAAAAGGATTGTGGAGATACCCCAAGATGCAAGGAAATGGATTGGCAAAGCTCCAAGCAAGAGGACTCTACATTTTACTTTGTGAGAAATCACTTTGAGTCCATAGGGAAGCCAATACTATTAAAAGGGGGTAAGGTACTGCTGGTGAACAAGATGCTCCACGTGCACAAGAGATAGTTACCAAAAACACCCACAAGCTCTTCCACAAAAGTCTGTCCAAAGCCAAATATCCAAAATCGGTGCAACCAACAATTTCCACTCGGTGCCATCGATTCTCAAACTCAAACAAAACCATGCCAAACCCTAGCACTCGGTGCAACCGATTCCACTTCGGTGCCACCGAGTTTGGGATGCCAACTTTCTGTTACCTCGATTCACAAAATCGGTACCACCGAGTTTGTTGGATCGGCGTCACTGAGTTGCGCAATCTGACCATTGGTCACCAAATCGGTACCACCAAGAATTATATATCGGTCGCACCTAGATTCAAAAGTTACTGCCTTTTGGTCACTTCGGTACCACCGAGATTCACACATCGGTGTCACCGAGTTGGTCACTTTAGGTGTAACGGTTGGATTTTTGGGGATGCCTATATATACCCCTTCACCACCACCCACTCAAAAGAGAAGCACTCAGAACTATTCCATACTTGCCCCATCCAATTTTCTGAGAGAGAGCCACCTACTCATGTGTTGAGATCAAGCCATTCCACTCTATCCATATGAATCTTGATCTCTAGCCTCCCTAAGTTGCTTTCCACCAATTCAATCTCTTCCACCATAGCCAAATCTGTGAGAGAGTGATTGTGTGTTGAGGAGTCTATCATCTTGAAGCACAAAAGCAAGGAGTTCATCAACATTACCGAGCCTATTACCTTTTGGAGGGTGGTGCCTCCTAGATTGGTTAGGTGTCGCTTGGGAGCCTCCTACTTGGTGTTGTGGAGTTGAACCAAGAAGTTTGTACGGGCAAGGAGATCACCTACTTCGTGAAGATCTACCCATAGTGAGGCTAGTCCTTCGTGGACGGAAGCCGTTTTGGAATAGTCAAGGTTGCTACTTCGTGGACCCTTATGGGTGGAGCCCTCCGTGGACTCTCGCGACCGTTACCCTCCGTGGGTTGAAGACTCCATAAACGTGGACGTACGATAGCACCACCTATCGGAACCACGGGAAAAAATCTTCGTGTCTACAAATTGCGTTTGATCTTCCTTCCTACCCTCTACTATACATGTTTGTTGTTACTTTCCGATGCTATACTCTTAGACATGCATGTGTAGGGTGTGCTTGACTTGCTATCATTGCTAAAATCTGCCAACACTTAAAATTAGGAAAAGGTAGGATTTTTATTTGGTCAAGTAGTCTAATCACCCCCCCTCTAGACATACTTTCGGTCCTACACACAAATACTATGTCAGCTCTATATGATCATGCAAAGCAATATGACGATGAACGAACTAGTCATGTGAAGTGATGATGGAAATTGCATGGCAATTTCTCTCGGAATGGCTATGGGAATGCCATGATAGGTAGGTATGGTGGCTGTTTTGAGGAAGATATAATAAGGCTTATGTGCAACAGAGCGTATCATGTCACGGGGTTTGAATGCACCGGCGGAAGTTGCATCGATCCTCCAGGTGAGAACGGGCTATGCACGGTACCGAAGAGGCTAGCAAATTATGAAAAACGTGAGATTGTGTATGTCCATGGTTTCACATTAGTCATAAAGAACTCATATACTTATTGCAAAGTTTTATTAGTTTATCATAAATCGAAGTACTAATCACATCCCCCGAAGGAAGAGGTTGGTAGGAGTTAACCATCGCGCGCTTCCGACCCGAAACAACACTAGGATTTCAACGAGGAATAGAAATGCTCACACATCATCACCATGCCTCTGTAATTTTTAGATGAACTAAAAGGTCAACCTTTCTTAATATTGACACTTCTACGGTTTAACAATTATGAACTCACACCTTTTCATATTACAACATCAATACCATTGACCCACAATTTCTTTATATGTGCTACATGATGGTTTTGATTATCACTCATTGAATACCTAATATTTTTGGACTAGTCTTATGACCCATGAAAATTACCATCACTATTTATTAACTCTCAAAAAAATATAAGTGAAGAACGAGAGTGAAATCATTTCTATAAAATCTACACGCCACCGTGCTCAAAAAGATATAAGTGAAGTACTAGAGCAACTGCTAAGCTCAAAGGATATAAGTGAAGCACATAGAGTATTCTAACAAATTATGATGAAGGTGTGTCTCTCTTAAACTGATGTGTCCAGCAAACAATGATTGTGGCAAACTGAAAGTAAAAGCAAACAAAAGCAAACGACGCTTGAAGCAAAACTCATATCATGTGACGAATAAAAATATAGCTTCAAGTGACATACCGATGGATTTGAGACGAAAGAGGGAATGCCTTCCGGGGCATCCCCAAGCTTAGACGCTTGAGTCTCCTTTCAAATATTACCTTGGGGTGCCTTGGGCATCCCCAAGCTTAGGATCTTGCTACTCCTTATTCCTTTGTCCACCAAGATAACACCCAAAACTTGAAAACTTCAATCACACAAAACTCAACAAAACCTCGTGAGATCCGTTAGTATAAGAAACATACTGCATACTTTAAGTACTGTTATAAATTGACTCAAAATTTCATAAATGCATAATAGGTACTGTATTCTAACTTCTCCATGGCTTATACCCCCCGATACAATCCATAGCATAATCAAAACAAGCAACTATGCAAGCAAAAACATAATCTGTTTAAAACAGAACAGTCTGTAGTGATCTGTAGAGAGCCGATACTTCTGTAACTCTAAAAATTCTGAAACATTAGGACAAACTCGAAAATTTGTATATAAACACTGTGTAAAAATTTCAGATCATTATGACGCTCCAGTAAAGAAATAAAAGTTCCTGTACTGGACTCAAAAGTTTCTGTTTTGTTTCAGCATCGATTCTACTCATCTTGTGAGTCATCCCAAAGGCTTTACTTGGCACAAACACTAATTTAAACACAAAAACATAATCATTATAGAGGAACTAATAATTCTACTAAAAATAAACAGAAAGTTTAAAGAATTTTTTTAAAGATAACTATTGTGTTGCCTCCCAACAAGCGCTATTGTTTTATGGCCCTAGCTAGGCATAATGCATAGTTTCAAGTGTTGTCATCTTTAACACTCCACCCATAAGTGGCTCTCATTATTGATTCATAAGGTGGTTTAATTTTCTTTCTAGGGAATTGTTACATCCCTTTCTTTAATGGGAATTGGAATATTATGTTTCCCTCTTTCATGTCAATGACTGCACCTATAATTCGTAAGAAAGGCCTTCGAAGTATTATGGGACAAGAAGGATTGCAATCAATATCAAGCACAATGAAATCTACAGGCACATAATTTTTATTTGCAATAATAAGTTCATCATTAATTCTACCTAAAGGTTTCTTGATGGTAGAATCCGCAAGATGCAAGTTGAGGGAACAATCTTCAATATTAGTGAGAACGAGCACATCACAAAGTGTTTTAGGAATAGTTGAAACACTAGCACCAAGGTCACACAAAGCATTGCATTCATATTTATTGATCTTTATTTTGATAGTAGGTCCCACTCATCGTGCAATTTTCTAGGAATAGAAACTTCAAGCTCAAGTTTCTCATCATAAGCTTTTATCATAGTTTCTACTATATGTTTGGTAAAAGCTATGTTTTGTTCATAAGCATTGGGTGACCTAATAACAGATCGCAACAAGGAAATACATTCTACTAAAGATCAATTATCATAATTAAAGTGCTTGTAATCCATGATAGTGGGTGCATCACTAGTTAAAGTTTTGACCTCTCCAAACCGACATTTTTTAGTTTTAGCATCAAAATCATCATCCTCCAAGCAAACGGGACGCTTCTCTACTAAAGTTGACTCATCTCCAGTCCCTTTATCATTTATATTTAGAGAGGTAAATAAATATTCAATAGGAGAAACACCAATCATTTTAAGATCTTCATCATGATTCCGGTAAAAACCGGGTGGAAGAGCTTTTTCTAAGAATTCCCGCTTAGCTCTCAACTTAAGAGGTCCTATCCTTAGTTTCATTGATAGATATTTGGATAGATTTAATAGCATTAGTGAAATCATGCTTGGGTGGCAAAACTTTATTTTTAAGAGTTTCCACATCAAGAGCAATTCTATCCATGTTTTTGGCCAAACTGTCAACTACATGCAATTTTTCTTCTATCATAGTGTTGAAAACCTTTTGAGAATTAATAAATTCTTTAATTGTGTTCTCAAGATCATAGGGAATCCTATTAGATTTTGTAGAAGAATTTCCATAATAATTACCATAATAATTTCCATAATTGTTAGAGGAATTACCGAGATACGGTCTAGAGTTGAAATTTCCTCTATAAGCATTGTTATTGAAATTATTTCGTGAGACAAAGTTCACATCAATAGCATCATTATTTTTCTCAACCAAAGTAGATAAGGGAACATCATTGGGATCAACATGAGCATTTTTTACTAGCAACCATATTCATAAGAGCATCCACTTTTTCACTCAAAGTTGCGATTTCTTCAACATAATTTACCTTCTTACCGGTTGGAGCCCTTTCGGTATGCCATTGAGAATAATTTGTCATAATGTTGTCCAGAAGTTTTGTGGCCTCTCCTAAGGTCACATCCATAAAGGTACCACCTGCAGCAGAATCTAGAAGATTTCTAGACACAAAGTTTAGTCCATCATAGAAGTTTTGGATAATCATCCACATATTTAAACCATGAGTTGGACAATTTCTTATCATTAATTTCATTCTCTCCCAAGCTTGTGCAACATGCTCCTGATCTTGATATTTAAAATCCATTATTTGATTTCTAAGGGAGATGATCTTAGAAGTAGTAAAATACTTGGCAATAAAAGCATCTTTACACTTATCCCATGTTCCAATACTATTATGAGGTAAAGATGAAAACCAAGCCTTAACTTTATCTCTTCGTGAAAAGTAAATAATTTTAATCACAATATCATTATACATATACTTTTTATTTTGCATGTCACATAATTCAACAAAGGTATTAAGATGTGACGCAGGATCCTCATTAGGACTTCCCGAAAATTGATCTTTCATGACAAGATTTAGCAATGTAGCATTAATATCAAAAGCCTCCGCACTAGTGGCGGGTGGTATAGGTGTACTAATAAAATCATTATTATTAGTATGTCACGCCCCAGATGTGCTCCTATCCCTATTAAGGCGCGAGGGCCTCGACGGGGATAGAAGCGTATCTAGTCGTTTCGCAAGTACAAAAATCATTGCATACATGTAAAGAAGAGATGAGTATATGAGTTGGCTTACACTCGCCACAAGCTATCTTACAAATTCACGCAATTATTCATACATTAATCCAAAAGACAGGGTCCGACTATGGACGAAATCAAACGATAAAAGAAAGCAATGAATCTGTCTTGCTAGCCCAGGAACACCACCACTAAGGTCCCCTACTCATCCGGATACGTAACGTACATACACCTACGTTCTTCATCGTACTCCCACTGGAGCTGAGACACATCATCTGGCACAAACTCATCAACACCTGTACCTGTATTGTTGTAGTAATCTGTGAGCCACAGGGACTCAACAATCTCATAACCCAGGTACCGAAACTATGTAAGCCAATAGGTGAGGAATGGTTAAGTGGTGAGGCTGCAGCAAGCACTAAGCATGTATTTGGTGGCTAACTTACGAGAACAAGTATTAAATATGGTGGCCTACGTAAGGCGGACGTGAACTAGAATGACCACTAAGTGATCCTGAACACCTACTTACATGAAACATAACCCCACCGTGTTCCCTCTTGGCTCATGTTCACGAGCAGAGACAGTCATGGTTATGCACACAGTTGGTGTATTTTATTTGAGTTTACATCAAGTTTGCTATAACTGGGCGTTAAACAAATTTCCAAGTTGCCACATAATCGCGGGCACGGCTTCTCGAAAAGATTTAACCCTGCAGGGGTGCTCCAACTCATCCATCACAAACTAACCACACGCCGCGGGAATAACCTCGACCAGGAAACCCGTGATCTCCTTGGAGATTCCGTTGGAAGACCTCAACCTCGAGATAGCCCAAAGTATCCTCGGAATACCTCACGCAAGACATTGGAGAAAGGTAAAACAAGTCCAGCAAGACCTCCCGGTGAGCCAGATCCGCTTCTAGAGCCGTGCGCTCTCTATCAACGGGCATCTCCGTCTATGCGAAGTGGACGGTGTCCTAGAAAATGCCTCGAGTTGCCCCGAGGTGGCCCCGTCGACTGCTAGGTAGGTGGACCAACACTCACGAGGAGCACTGGCCCGGGGGGTTGATTAATTATCCACGGGGTAGCTATGCCCTATGCATTTTTATTAAGTTGTTAAGCAAATGGAGTACCAATGTTGGGTCTTGCCAGACAAGTTTTAATCTAAAACGAATAGTCAAGGGGGTCCCCATAACAACCCCGAGCATGTTAGGAGCGCAAAATATGGAACATAACACCGGTAACAAGTAACTAAGGAGGAAAAAGTGGAACAAAACACCGGGAAAAAGGACAAGCCTTCCACCGTCACCAGATATATATGTGCATTAAATTAAATAGCAATTATATTGTGATATCTCAGAAATCCATGTTGGCACATGGAAACAGCTTGCACCTGCAACTAGCAACGCTATAAGATAAGGGCTGAGCAGCGGTAACGTAGCCAATCAATGTTTTGCTAGGAAGTGGAGGGGTTAGAGGCTTTCATGGCAATTTAGGAGGCTGACAGATTAAGTGGTAGGTAACGAAACATAATGGTAGAAGCGAGACATCGAGCATAGCAAAAATAGTGTCGGGATCCGGGTACGGTCATCTTGCCTATTGGGTCTTTAGGGGGATAAAGTGATGGGTCCTCGTAGACGTCCTCTCCGGTATTCTCATACTCAGGCTCGACACTCGGGTCTACCCAAATAGAAAACAACACAAAATAAACATACAAACAAGGTGCAACGCGCAACCAAAGATGATGCATGACCAATTTGAAGTATTTATCATGGCAACCCTATGCTACTCATGTTTCTCATGCAATTATCAAGTTATTTAGTATTCTGGACAGAACCTCATGTTTATTTATTTGAACATGTATGAACATGGCAATTATGAATGCTCCTCGTAAAATCGATGCAAATGCATATGTAGAACAATGCAAACGGAGTAACGGAACTCACAGAACACTCACGACAAGGTACGCACATTTAACAGAGACAAATGCAAAGATGAAGAAGGCCATGGGCTATTCCTGGGTATTCCAAGGATGCCACTGGATTGGAAATGAAAATCTAGCAAGGATATACCTAAAGATCATGCAAAAAAATGGAGTATAGCTCCCATAAGTCACAAAACATTCAAACACACAATCTATCCACAAACAACAACATGTCATCTTGTAACACAAATAACCAGTGCTACAGCAAGTTGCAAATCACAACCAAGGCATGGACATGAAGCATACAACATGCTAAACATTTCATCTATCGAAAGAAACATGAAAGGAAGCATGGTTCAATGGGAAATGAGCTCACAATATGGCATGCTGAGACAGTTTTTAGGGACGTTGTAGAAATTCCAGTTTAACAGAGTCTGAGATAATATGATGGCATCGTGACAGCAACATTTACATATGCTACATGAGCTTTCATGACATGAAAATTAACAGGGTTATAGAGGACAACATGCACTTCAATTCACTCCATTATATCAATATCAACAAGTGCCCAGATCACTGGCTATCATCCTCACAACATGGCATAATGAGAAAAATAGTCTCTTGGACTTAGTAATTTTAATAAGTGGCAAGCAAGGCATATTATTAATAGAATGCCATGTTGACAGCAAGTTTAAATAAGATGCAATAGCTCTACCTACAAGCACTTGGCACAAACTCACAGAGGGCAACATGCTCATCAACACCTACCATTGTACCAATCTCATAGGAGCTACATATGCATGGGAATCATCAAGACAACATGGCAACAAAATAATAGATTTTAACACTTAGAAATATCTTGAGCATTGAAAGTAACATTTTTGGTGGCATGTTGATAGCAAGAACTCCACCCATATCATGATCTATCATGGCATCCAAAATACCAGGGGCTAGCACACACATCGATGAAAATTTTTCATGTTGACAAGTTTAGCAAATAGTGCAAGAATTAAATCATGTGAAAATGACAAAATGTCATAATATCACAAAATAACATTTTCACAAACTTGTCCAAATGATAAATCTAATGCCACAAATGGATTCACTGGATTTTTCTACCCCAAATTCATATATCATAAGCCTATGGTCCTATGGTCAATACTCGCACAATTCAATTCGAAAAAACACCAATTCAACTTATAACTTAGTACATGCCAAATTTGGCATGTCCAAAAATGGCATTGAGAGATCATGAATTCTCCTAATCTGGTAAGTTTCCTTAAGAGGAAATAAACACAAAAACCACTGATAATAACACTAACAAAATAATAATAATAAAACAAGGGCCCATCTGGCATTGACACCAGGGCCTCAGAGGGGGTGACATCTGGGCCTTGGGCCCACTGTTAGTGGCTCTACACGCTAGAGAAAAATTGGTGGGGGGGGGGGGGGTTAATTTGCTCCAGCGGGGGATCGTACCCGGGTCTCCCCCGTGGAGGAGCGGGCGCTCTACCGCTGGGCTAGGCAAGTGCTTGTGTACAGAACATGCATCTACCCTACATGAGCTATACCCTGGACTAAAACCTGATGATACGTCTCCATCGTATCTACTTTTCCACACTCTTTTGCCCTTGTTTTGGACTCTAATTTGCATGATTCGAATGAAACTAACTCGGACTGACGCTGTTTTCAGCAGAATTGCCTTGGTGTTTTTTTTGTGCAGAAATAAAAGTTCTCGGATTGACCTGAAAATTTACAAAGAATATTTTTGGAATTAATAAAAAAATATTAGCGAAAGAATCAACCGGAGAGGGGCCACCACCTGGTCACAAGCCAGGGGGCGCGCCCCCCGCTAGGGCGCGCCCCTGTCTTGTGGGCCCCCTGTGTCTCCTCCGACCTCGTTTCCACTTCTATATATTCCTATTCAGGGAGAAAAAAAATCAAGGAGAAGTGTTCATCGCGTTTCACGATACGGAGCCGCCGCCACCTCCTGTTCTTCCTCGGGAGGGCAGATCTGGGGTCCGTTTTGGGCTCCGGAGAGGGGAAATCGACGCCATCGTCATCACCAACCATCCTTCATCACCAATTTCATGATGCTCTCCGCCGTTCGTGAGTAATTCCATCGTAGGCTTGCTGGACGGTGATGGGTTGGATGAGATTTACCATGTAATCGAGTTAGTTTGGTTAGGGTTTGATCCCTAGTATCCTCTATGTTCTGAGATTGATGTTGCTATGACTTTGCTATGCTTAATGCTTGTCACTAGGGCCCAAGTGCCATGATTTCAGATCTGAACCTATTATGTTTTCATGAATATATATGTGTTCTTGATCCTATCTTGCAAGTTGTAGACACCTATTACGAGTTATGATCCGCATCCCCCAGGGTGACAATAACTGGGATTCTTTTCGGTGATTACCGTAGTTTGAGGAGTTCATGTATTCACTAAGTGCTAATGCTTTGGTCCGGTTCTCTATTAAAAGGAGGTCTTAATATCCCTTAGTTTCCATTAGGACCCCACTGCCATGGGAGGGTAGGACAAAAGATGTCATGCAAGTTCTTTTCCATAAGCACGTATGACTATATATGGAATACATGCCTACATTACATTGATGAATTGGAGCTAGTTTTGTGTCACCCTATGTTATAACCGTTGCATGATGAATGCCATCCGACATAATTATCCATCACTGATCCATTGCCTACGAGCTTTTCATATATTGATCTTTGCTAAGTTACTTTTCCGTTAATGCTGTTACGATTGCTACAAAACTGCTACTGTCACTTTTGCCACCGTCACCGTTACTTCCATACTACTTTGCTACTGAATACTTTGCTACAGATATTAAGTCTTTCAGGTGTGGTTGAATTGAAAACTCAGCTGCTAATACTCAAGAATATTCTTTGGCTCCCCTTGTGTCGAATCAATAAATTTGGGTTGAATACTTTACCCTCGAAAACGGTTGCGATCCCCTATACTTGTGGGTTATCACCTGACAAAACTGAAAAAACACAGAGAACAGAGGAGGCTCTGTTTGGGGCTGGGGATGGCACACCGCATGCGCGCAGATGAGCATGGGCTGCAGGTGTGGGTGTGCGTGTGTGGTTCAGAGCAGAACCAAAACAACACAAAATAAATCAGGTTGTTGGGATTTGAACCCCAGATCCCTTGGTTGTGCTTGGAGCGACTCTACCAATCCGGTTACAACTCTGAACGTGAACAGAAGTAGGGGAAAATCAACATGAGGCATAGCAGATAATGGATCTAACAAAGAAAAACAGAAAAAGGCATGCTTGTGCTCGCGAAGGAGCTCACCAGAGGCAAATCGTGCTCTTCTGGGGGGTCTTGGAGGCACGCGGGGGGGGGGGGGGGATCTAGCGCAGGGTGCAGCAGTGCGATGAAGTGCGACAGCATGGGCAGGCATGGATATAGTGATAGCGCGGGAACAACAGGAGCTCCACGAGCTCGTTCATGGCGGCCATACACAAACTCGACCAAAGCGGCGCCTACATGCATGGATTCGGAAGGGAAACAGAGGGGTTGCGATAGGAGCTCACGAGAGGCTTGAATTCGATGTCGGAGCGGTCGGGGAAGCAGAGGAATCAGCGCGTTGATCACCGGTGGAGATGATGTGGACGAAGCTCCCGGTCCGCGAAGAAGATGAAGACAAAGCCGACGGCGTGGAGGCGGGGCTGCGCATCTGTCACCCAGAATTGGTCGAGGATGACGTAGCGACGAAACCTGGCATGTTGGAGAACACCTGGTCGCCCAATAACAGCATGGGCGACGACGAATTCAGGTGAACTACTCTAAACCCTCCCTGGAGCTCTCTCTGATTTGAAGCAGAAGGTGGCAAGGGAAGGAGAGAGAGATGGCGGCGACGCGGAGGAAGAGGAGGGAAGGAGGAGGGTTAGGTCAAGGATGGAGAGGACAGGCTGGGGCTTTATGGAGCACGGTGGGCTCCCGTCGACCATCACATCAGTGGCTGTGGCGACGTGGCTGCCCCCGATGCTGTGCCGTATAGGAGGAAGAGATGCTCGACGCTGGAGGGCTTGGTGGGCTGAAAGAGGTAAGTCTGGTGGGCTTCGGAAAGATCTTTCCTTTTCTTTTATTTCAACATACTATTTATTTAATATAAACAGTCAAAAGAAATAAAAGGCCAGGGAGTTTTGGGAAAGGATTAGAGGGAGAGAAAAATAGTTTTGGATAGCTGGGAAAATCTACAATTTTATAAAATTGGTTTAGGGATATTTTTAGAGAGAATAAATAACTCACCTTTTATTACCATGATGCTGTTTTGACAGAATTAGAAAATGGCGGAGAGCATAGCATGGTTAAGTATAATTTTAAAATGACATACAGAATATTAGGCAACTCCCCAACATTTATTTGAGATGTAAAAAAAGCCACGTAAAAAATCACCACATGCCACCTATTTGAATTAAAGAGAGATGGAGAAGAAGTTTAGAGGAAAATAGTTGTAGGCATCAACTCAACACATCACATCAAGCAATCCATATCAACACATACACTCCCACAACATCACACAACAAGCATGATGCAAAAGAAATGAGATGATGATATGATGCCATGATGCAAATGATATGAGGCAAACTTTTATTAACCACACCACATGAGGGCAACACTTGGAAGGTCATACATGGAAAATATTACAAGAATTGGAAAGGATTGCACTTGGGCTGTTACATCTCTCCCCCACTACAAGAGGATCTTGCTCCGAGATCTAGGAAAGGAAGAATTCGGGATATTCGGAATGGAGAAGGTCCTCTCGTTCCCAAATGGCTTCTTTGTCGGAGTGATGTGACCACTTAACCTTAAGAAACTTGATTGACTTGTTGCGAGTCTTACGCTCAGTCTCTTCAAGGACAACAACTGGATGCTCATGATAGGATAGGTCTGCTTGAAGATCAATGTCTTGGAGGTCAACGGTACGCTCGGGAGTCTTGAAACACTTTCGGAGCTGAGAGACGTGAAACACATCATGCACATTTGAGAAATTGGAAGGAAGCTCGAGTTGGTAGGCAAGGTCTCCCCTCTTGCCCACAATCTTGAAAGGACCCACAAAGCATGGAGCGAGCTTTCCTTTGATGCCAAAGCGTTGAGTGCCCTTCATGGGAGACACTCTGAGATAGACAAAATCATCGATCTGAAAGGTCATGGCACGATGCTTGCTATCATAATAGCTCTTCTGAGGAGATTGAGATGCTTTGAGATTTTCATGAATGACGCGACACATTTCTTTTGCTTCAGTGATCATGTCATTACCAAGGATTTGACGCTCACCGGTTTTAGACCAATTGAGCGGGGTGCGGCATTTCCTGCCATAGAGAATCTCGAAAGGAGCCTTGCCGGAACTTGCTTGGAAACTGTTGTTGTATGAGAACTGAGCAAACGGGAGGCAGTCTTCCCACTTCATGCCAAAAGAAATCACACAAGCTCTGAGCATATCTTCAAGGATTTGATTGACTCTCTCAACTTGACCACTAGTCTGAGGATGGAAAGCTGTACTGAAATGGATCTTGGTACCCATTGCAGTCTGGAAGGAATCCCAGAACTTGGAAGTGAAGATGCTTCCACGATCTGAAGATATGAGCTGAGGAATACCATGCAAAGAAACTATCCTTGATGTGTATAGCTCTGCAAGCTGAGCTGCCAAGATAGATTCTTTGACCGGAAGGAAGTGCGCGAATTTGGTGAGCTTGTCGATGACCACAAAGATGGCATCAGTTCCTCTCTTGGACTTAGGAAACCAAGTGATGAAATCCATCTCAATGTGATCGAATTTCCACTCTGGGATAGGCAAAGGCTGAAGGAGACCTGCTGGACGTTGATGTTCCACCTTCACTCTGCGATAAAATCACACTCATTCACAAACTGAGCAATCTCACGTTTCATACGAGTCCACCAGAAGGTTTGCTTGAGATCCTGATACATTTTGGAACTTCGTGGATGATTGTAGAGGAGAGAATTATGTGCTTTATCCATGATAACTTTTCTTAGCTCCCCTTTTGGAACCACCAAATGGTCCTCGAAGAACAAGGTATCTTTGCCATCAACACGGAAGCACTTATACTTTGGAATGCTCTTGGCCACACTTTTCTTCACTTTCTTCACCATAGCATCAAGAAGCTGAGCTTGGTGAATCTGATCTTCCACAGTCGGAGAGACTTGAAGGTTTGCAAGAATCCTTGAGGAACAACTTGAAGATTGAGCTTGCACAAAGCTTTACAAAGCTTGGGTTGGAGAGGCTTGAGGATGAGACTGTTGCAGTACGCCTTTCTGCTTAAAGCGTCTGCAATGGCAGTTGATTTGCCTGGAGTATACTCAATGCTAGGATTGTACTCCTCGATCATTTACACCCAACGTGTTTGTTGAAGAATGAGATTCAGTTGAGTGAAAATGTACTTCAAGCTCTTGTGGTCGGTGAACACCTCAATTGGTCTTCCCAACAATAGATGTCTCCAGGTCATCAGAGCATGCACAACTGCCGCCAACTCAAGATCATGAGTTGGGTAGTTCTTCTCGCTAGGCTTCAATTGACGGGAGGTGTAAGCTACAACCTTCTTATCTTGCATCAGAACACCACCAAGACCTTGGACGGAAGCATCACAGAACACTTGGAAAGGCTTGGATTCATCTGGAGGAGTGAGAACTCGAGCTGAAGTCAACTTTTCGTTGAGTGTATTGAACGCCACATCACACTTAGGAGTCCACACATATTTGGCATTCTTCTGGAGGAGATTAGACAATGGCTTAGCAATTTGTGAGAAGTTCTCCATGAATCTTCTGTAGTAACTTGCAAGCCCGAGGAAGCTACGAAGCTACTTGACATTCTGAGGAGGCTCCCACTTCAAGATGGCCTCAACTTTCTCAGGATGCACCTTGATGCCCTCGGCAGAGATGACATGCCCAAGGTACACCACTTCATTCAGCCAAACCTCACACTTGGAGAACTTAGCATAGAACCGATGCTCTCTTAACTTGTCAAGCACAAGCTAGAGATGCTCTGCATGTTCTTCTTCGGTCTCCGAGAACACAAGAATGTCATCCAACTACACCAAGACAAACTCAGTCTTGAAGGGAGAGAAGATGAAGTTCATCATTCTAGAGAAAGTCGAAGGCGCATTTGCGAGACTAAAGGACATGACGGTGTACTCATTAGAGCCCAAACTCGTCCTGAAAGCAGTCTTTGGAATATCTTCTTCACGAATACGAATCTGATGATAGCCCATATGAAGATCTTACTTTGAGAAAACCTTGGTACCTTTCAATTGCTCAAACAACTCATTGATGTTGGGAAGTGGATACTTGTTCCTGATTGTCTTCTTATTCAATGGACGGTAATCGACACATAGTCGGTCCGTGCCATTCTTCTTCTTGACAAATAGAACACCACAACCCCAAGGTGAAGAACTTGGTCTGATCAAACCCAAATGCTCTTGTTCATCTAGCCGCTTCTTCAATTCTTTCAGCTCTTCGGGGCCAAGCTTATAAGGACGCTTGCACACCGGTTCAGTTCCAGGCTCGAGTTCAATCACAAACTCAACTGGCCGGTGAGGAGGCATTCCTGGCAATTCTTTTGGAAAGACATCTTCGTACTCAGAAACAACGGGGATTTGAGAAATGACAGAAATTTCACCCTTCTCATTGAGATAAAAGAGATGAAATGTGTCATTGCGAGTAGCGAAAATAATCACATCTTCAGAAGGATGAGTCAATTGGACTTCTTTGGCTTTACAATCAACATAAGCCTTGTTCATCGCAAGAAAATCCATGCCAAGAATGAGATCAATATCACAATTGCTGAGCACAATTGGAGAGGCCAGAAAAGAATAATTACCCATCTTGATAGAAACATCCGGAACCACCAAACGAGAATTCATCACTTTGCCAGGAAACTATTGATAGAGGCTTGGAAAATTAACGAGACACAAATCATGCTTCTTGGTGAACGACCATGAAATGAATGAATGCGATGCACCAGTGTCAAACAAAACTTTTGCAGGAATAGAGTTAACCAAGAGATTACCCATTATCACTTGAGAAGAATCCTCTGCTTCAGCTGCATTGACCATGTTCACTCTTCCTGACTTGGGATTGTGCTTCACCATAGCATTGCCTGGGGGGCTGATAGGAGGAGGAGGCAGAAGATGCCGCTGGTTGGTGCACTTGTTGGAGTAGTGGCCCTTCTGACCACAATTGTGACATGTAACCTATGAGATCGGACGGAAGTTGCCTGGAGGAGGAACATTTGCTGATTTGGGAGCCTGAGGCCTCTGCTAAAAACCTGGGTTGGGTGGGTGTAAAGGTCCATGACCACCGTGCTACTTCTGCTGCTGAGGAGGACGAAATGGAGGTGGAGGAGGAACCCAATACTTCTGCTGCTTAGGAAGAATCTGAGAGATGGATGAAGAAGGGTTGGAGTCTCTGAACCCCTTCTTGGAATTCTCAAGCATGAGCTGAACTGCCTCGAACTTTCGAGCCAAGTTATAGAACTGATCCAACACAAGGGGCTCGTGAAGGACGAGAGCAAGCTGAAGATCTTCTCTGAGGCCACCTCTGAACTGATAAATCTTGGACTTCTCATCAGGAACATCTTGCTTAGCATAGTGGGCCAGATTCTAAAACTCAGAGTTGTATTGATAGACGGACATACTTCCTTGCTTCAGGTTCCTGAACTTCTCACGCATACCCTCCACAAAGCTCGTCGGGATATGATGAGCTCTGAAGTCACGACACAAATCATCCCAAGTGACTGCACGACCACCTCTGGAATCCTTGTATTGCTGCCACCAATCTGCTGCCTGACCATTGAGCTAGAAGATCGCAAATTTGACACAGTCCTTGATGTCTACTATGCAACTTTATTCTTGTAGACTTTGTTGGGCCTCCAAGCGCAGAGTTTTGTAGGACAATAGCAATTTTCCCTCAAGGGGATGACCTAAGGTTTATCAATCCGTGGGAGGTGTAGGATGAAGATGGTCTCTCTCAAACAACCCTGCAATCAAATACAAGAAATCTCTTGTGTCCCCAACACACCCAATACAATGGCAAATTGTATAGGTGCACTAGTTCGGCGAAGAGATGGACAAGTGCAATATGGATGGTAGATATAGGTTTTTGTAATCTGAAAATATAAAAATAGTAAGGTAGCAAGTAACAAAAGTGAGCATAAACGGTATTGCGATGCTTGAAAACAAGGCCTAGGGTCCGTACTTTTGCTAATGCAATCTCTCAACAATGCTAATATAATTGGATCACATAACCATCCCTCAATGTGCAACGAAGAATCACTCCAAAGTTCTTATCTAGCATAGAACATAAGAAGAAATTGTTTGTAGGGTACGAAACCACCTTAAAGTTATCCTTTACGATCGATCTATTCAAGAGTTCGTACTAACATAACATCAAGTTATCCTTTCCGTTCGATCTATCTAAGAGTTCGTACTAGAATAACACCATATGATATGCATCAACCAACTCTAATGTCACCTAGATACTCCAATGTCACCACAAGTATCCATGAGTTAATTATATGATACGCATCAAACAATTTCAGATTCATAATACTCAATCCAACACAAAGAACCTCAAAGAGTGCCCCAAGATTTCTATCGGAGAAAGTAGGACAAGAACGTGTATCAACCCCTATGCATAGATTACCCCAATGTCACCTCGGGAATCCGCAAGTTGAGTACCAAAACATATATCAAGTGAATCAATAGAACACCCCATTGTCACCATGAGTATCCACATGCAAGACATATATCAAGTGTTCTCAAATCCAATATTCAATCCAACATAATGATATCTCAAAGGGAAAGATTCAATTCATCACAACAAGATAGAGAGGGAATAACATCATGTGATCCGACTATATTAACAAAGCCCGTGATACATCAAGATCGTGACATCTCAAGAACATGAGAGAGAGAGAGAGATTGAACACATAGCTACTGGTACATACCCTCAGCCCCGAGGGTGGACTACTCCCTCCTCATCATGGCCTCCACCGGGATGATGAAGATGGCCACCGGAGATGATCTACCCTCTCCGGCAGGGTACTGGAACGCCTCTAGATTGGTTTTTTGTCGATACAGAGAGTTGCGGCGACGAAACAAGGAGAGGGTTATTTCTGTTGGTTTCTATATTTGTAGGATTTTTGGGCATCGGTTTCATGCCAAGATGGGCCACGAGGAGGGCACGATACACCAGGGCGCGTTTGGGCCCTCTGGCACGCCCTGGTGGGTTGTGCCCACCTCGTGGCTCTTCTCCGGTGGTTCTTCACTCCAATATTTCTTATTTGGTCCAGAAAAAATCACCAAAAAGTTTCGAGCGATTCTGAGAACTTACATTTTCTGCACAACAACACCACCACGGTAATTCTACTGAAAACAGCGTCAGTCCGGGTTAGTTCTAAATAAATCATATAAAGTGCATCAAAACCATATAAAAGTATTGTAAACATAGATAAATATGGCATGAATACTTCATAAATTATTGATACGTTGGAGACGTATCAGTCCTCAGGCCTGGCATTGCTGCACTCAAAATGCTTGTTCATGTCACGGAGCCAATCGTCCGCATCAAGAGGTTGATCACAGCAAGTGAAGGACTTTGGTTGATTTGCGAGGAACTGGTTCAGAGTTGCATAATGCGGCTGATTATTGAAATTCCCTTGATGACCTTGATGTCCCTGATTTCTCTCTTGCAACAAGCTGAGCAACGGTGTTGGCATTGGTTGCGGCCATCACTGCCTGCCATGCCTCCGGAGGTGGAGGTGGCGGTGGGGGTGGTGGAGGATCAGACAGCTCCCCCTCATGACCTGGGTTCCCACGAGTTGCCGGAGCCATCCTGAAGATGGACAAGAATATCAACACACCATTGACAAAGACGATTGACATAAGCTGAATCAAATGGCTTGAAAGAAATTTGCAACGGAATATCATCAATTGGATTCAAACTGAAAATAGTAAGAACGCCTTCTGCAGGATCGGGATAACATCATTAGATCATGAAGCCACTTGAAATAACACAACAAGTATTGAGCTAAGGCTGCTCGGAACAAATGTATAAACCATCATACATCTGTCGGAAGATGATCCTAGGTCACTATTGGGAATCCCACCTAAGAACTTCCAAAATCTTGGTTATGCAATCGGGTCCACGGATACATGGAGTTTTTATCCATCACTCAACTCCTAGCATCAACACTACTCTACAGTGTATCACATCCGTCAACACACAACCAGAGATCTCGAAAACTCATCTACCTCAGACCCTCGTAATCACAACGATACTAAAGATTGCAGTACATGTGATCTCGCTCCCCAGTACTAGGTGCCGCCACACTCTTCGCACCACGAATAGTATTGAAGCAATTTTGAACATCCGCGTCCTGAAGTACTAAGGAAACTGAAAGATAACGATGTGTCAAGAATCCCCTCGAGCTCTACTCCCCGGGTCCAATCCATACGATCGGGAGGCACCAAGAACAGAATTCCGGTCACAACGGTATCATAGAGGCTCCAAAATACCCGCGTGATCCTAAAATTTTTTTGAGCGAGAAGAGGGTAGAATTAAAATTCCTAAGTCATAATTCCTCACCAGAGTATAGAAGAGGAGTAAAATAATCCTACTCTCTGATATAACTAGACTAAAAATAGTTTTTCACTAGACTCGACTCGGCCAAGTTCGATCTAGCAAGGGGCTCCTATGGTTGGTATGGCTCTGGTAACCAACTTGTCATGCCCAAGATGCGGTCCTATTCCTATTAAGGCGCGAGGGCCTCGACGGGGATAGAAGCGCATCTAGTCGTTTCGCAAGTACAGAAATCATTGCATACATGCAAAGAAGAGATGAGTATATGAGTTGGCTTACACTCGCCAGAAGCTATCTTACAAATTCACGAAATTATTCATACATTCATCCAAAAGACAGGGTCTGACTACGGACGAAATCAAATGATAAAATAAAGCAATGAAACCGTCTTGCTAGCCCAGGAACACCACCACGAAGCTCCCCTACTCATCCGGATATGTAACGTACATACGCCTACGTTCTTCATCATACTCCCATTGGAGCTGAGACACATCATATGGAACGAACTCGTCAACACCTATACCTGTATTGTTGTAGTAATCTGTGAGCCACAGGGACTCAGCAATCTCATAACCCGGGTATAGAAACTATGTAAGCCAAGAGGTGAGGAATGGTTAAGTGGTGAGGCTGCAACAAGCACTAATCATGTATTTGGTGGCTAACTTACGAGAATAAGTATTAATATGGTGGCCTACGTAAGGCGGACGTGAACTAGAATGATCACTAAGTGATCCTGAACACCTACTTACGTAAAATGTAACCCCACCATGTTCTCTCTCGGTTCATGTTCACGAGTAGAGACAGTCACGGTTATGCACACAGTTGGTGTATTTTATTTGAGTTTACTTCAAGTTTGCTATAACCGGGCGTTAAACAAATTTCCAAGTTGCCACATAACCGCGGGCACGGCTTCTTGAAAAGATTTAACCCTGCAGGGGTGCTCCAACTCATCCATCACAAACTAACCACACGCCGCGGGAATAACCTCGACCACGAAACCCATGATCTCCTTGGAGATTCCATTGGAAAACCTCAACCTCGAGATAGCCCAAAGTATCCTCGGAATACCTCATGCAAGACATTGGAGAAAGGTAAAACAAGTCCAGTTAGACCTCCTAGTGAGCCAGATCCGCTTCTAGAGCCATTCGCTCTCTATCAACGGGCATCTCCGTCTATGCGAAGTGGACGGTGTCCTAGAAAATGCCTCGAGTTGCCTCGAGGTGGCCCCGTCTACTGCTAGGTAGGTGGACCAACACTCACGAGGAGCACTGGCCCGGGGGTTGATTAATTATCCACGGGGTAGCTACGCCCTATGCATTTTTATTAAGTTGTTAAGCAAATGGAGTACCAATGTTGGGTCTTGCGAGACAAGTTTTAATCTAAAACCAATAGTCAAGGGGGTCCCCATAACAACCCCGAGCATGTTAGGAGCGCAAAATATGGAACATAACACCGGTAACAAGTAACTAAGGCGGCAAAAGTGGAACAAAACACCGGGCAAAAGGCCAAGCCTTCCACCGTCACCAGATATTTATGTGCATTAAATTAAATAGCAATTATATTGTGATATCTTAGAAATCCATGTTGGCACATGGAAACAGCTTGCACCTGTAACTAGCAACGCTATAAGATAAGGGCTGAGCAGCGGTAACATAGCCAATCAATGTTTTGCTAGGAAGTGGAGGGGTTAGAGGCTTTCATGGCAATTTAGGAGGCTGACAGATTAAGTGGTAGGTAACGAAACATAACGGTAGAAGCGAGACATCTAGCATTGCAAAAATAGTGTCGAGATCCGGGTACGATCTTCTTGCCTGTTGGGTCTTCAGGGGGGTAAAGTGATGGGTACTCGTAGACGCCCTCTCTGGGATTCTCGTACTCAGGCTCGACACTCGGGTCTACCCAAAGAGAAAACAACACCAAATAACCATACAAACAAGGTGCAATGCGCAACCAAAGTTGATGCATGACCAATTTGAAGTATTTATAATGGCAACCCTATGCTAGTCATGTTTCTCATGCAATTATCAAGTTATTTAGTATTCTGGACAGAACCTCATGTTTAGTTATTTGAACATGCATGAACATGGCAATTATGAATGCTCCTTGTAAAATTGATGCAAATGCATATGTAGAACATTGCAAACGAAGTAACAGAACTCACGGAACACTCACGGCAAGGTACGAACGTTTAACGGAGACAAATGCAAAGATGAAGAAGGCCATGGGCTATTCCTTGGTATTCCAAGGATGCCACTGGATTGAAAATGAAAATCTAGCAAGGATAGACCTAAAGATCATGCAAAACAATGGAGTATAGCTCCCACAAGTCACAAAACATTCAAACACATAATCTTTCCATAAACAGCAACTTGTCATCTTGTAACACAAATAACCAGAGCTACAGCAAGTTGCAAATCACAACCAAGGCATGGACATGAAGCATACAACATGCTGAACATTTCATCTATCGACAGAAACATGAAATCAAGCATGGTTCAATGGGAAATGAGCTCACAAGATGGCATGCTGAGACAGTTTTTAGGGACTTTGTAGAAATTCCAGTTTAACAGAGTCTGAGATAATATGATGGCATCTTGACAACAACATTTACATATGCTACATGAGCTTTCATGACATGAAAATTAACATGGTTATAGAGGACAACATGCACTTCAATTCACTCCATTATATCAATATCAACAAGTGCCCAGATCACTGGCTATCATCCTCACAACATGGCATAATGAGAAAAATAGTCTCTCGGACTTGGTAATTTTAACAAGTGGCAAGCAGAGCATATTATTAATAGAATGCCATGTTGACAGCAAGTTTAAATATGATGCAATAGCTCTACCTACAAGCACTTGGCAGAAACTCACAGAGGGCAACATGCTCATCAACACCTACCATTGTACCAATCTCAAAGGAGCTACATATGCATGGGAATCATCAAGACAACATGGCAACAAAATAACAGATTTTAGAAATATCTTGAGCATTGAAAGTAACATTTTTGGTGGCATGTTGACAGCAAGAACTCCACCCATATCATGATCTATCATGGCATGCAAAATACCAGGGGCTAGCACACACATCAATGAACATTTTTCATGTTGACAAGTTTAGCAAATAGTGCAAGAATTAAATCACGTGAAAATGACAAAATGTCATAATATCACAAAATAAAATTTTAACAACCTTGTCCAAATGATAAATCTAATGCGACAAATGGATTCACTAGATTTTTCTACCCCAAATTCATATAGCATAAGCCTATGGTCCTGTGGTCAAAACTCCCACAATTTAATTCAAAAAAACACCAATTCAACTTATAACTTAGTACATGCCAAATTTGGCATGTCCAAAAATGGCATTGACAGATCAGGAATTCTCCTAATCTGGTAAGTTTCCTTAAGAGGTAATAAACATAGAAACCACTAAAAATAACACTAACAAAAAAAAAAAAACAAGGGCCCATCTGGCATTGACACCAGGGCCTCAGAGGGGGTGACATCTGGGCCTTGGGCCAACTGTCAGTGGCTCTACACGCTAGAGAAAAATGAGGGGGGGGGGGGGGGGGTTTAATTTGCTCCAGCAGGGATCGTACCCGGGTCTGCCCCGTGGAGGAGCGGCCGCTCTACCGCTGGGCTAGGCAAGTGCTTGTGTACAGCACGGGCACGTACCCTACATGAGCTATACGCTGGACTGAAACCTGACGAAACTAAAAAAAATGCAAAGAACAGAGGAGGCTCTGTTCGGGGCTGGGGACGGCACACCGCATGCGCGCATATGAGCACGGGCTGCAGGTGTGGGTGTGCGCGTGTGGTTCAGAGCAGAACCAAAACAACACAAAATAAATCGGGTTGCTGGGATTTGAACCCCAGATCCCTTGGTTGTGCTTGGAGCGACTCTACCAATCCGGTTACAACTCTGAACGTGAACAGAAGTAGGGAAAAATCAACATGAGGCAAATAACGGATCTGACAATGAAAAACAGAAAAAGGCATGCTTGTGCTCGCGAAGGAGTTCACCGGAGGCAAACCATGCTCTTCTAGGGGACTTGGAGGCGCGCGGGGTGGGGGGGGGGGGGGGGGGGGGGATCTAGCGTGGGGTTCACCAGCGCGATGAAGTATTGAAGTGCGGCAGCAAGGGCAGGCATGGATACAGTGATAGCACGGGAACAACAGGAGCTCCACGAGCTCGTTCATGGCGGCCATACACAAACTCGACCAAAGCGGTGCCTACATGCATGGATTTGGAAGGGAAACAGAGGGGTTGCGATAGGAGCTCATGAGAGGCTCGAATTCGACATCGGAGCGGTCGGGGAAGCAGAGGAATCAGTGCGTTGATTGCCGGTGGAGATGATGTGGACGAAGCTCCCGGTCCATGAAGAAGATGAAGACAAAGCCGACGGCGTGGAGGCGAGGCTTCACATCTATCATCCAGAATTGGTCGAGGACGACGTAGCGAGGAAACCTGACATGTTGGAGAAGACCTTGATGCCCAATAACCACATGGGAGACGACGAACTCCGATGAACTACTCTGAATCCTCCCTGGAGCTCTCTTTGATTTGAAGCAGAAGGTGGCGAGGGAAGGAAAGAGAGATGGCAGCGACGCGGAGGAAGAGGAGGGAAGGAGGTGGGTTAGGTCAAGGATGGAGAGGACAGGCTGGGGCTTTATGGAGCACGGTGGGCTCCCTTTGACCATCACATCAGTGGCTATGGCGACGTGGCTGCCCCTGATGCTGTGCTGTATAGGAGGAAGAGATGCTCGATTCTGGAGGGCTTTGTGGACTGAAATAGGTAAGTCTGGTGGGCTTTGGAAAGGTCTTTCCTTTTCTTTTATTTCAACATACTGTTTATTTAATATAAACTGTCAAAAGTAATAATAGGCCAGGGAGTTTTGGGAAAGGATTAGAGGGAGAGAAAAATAGTTTTGGATAGCTGGGAAAATCTACAATTTTATAAAATTGGTTTAGGGATTTTTTTAGAGAGAATAAATAACTCACCTTTTATTACCATGATGTTGTTTTGACATAATTAGAAAATGGCGGAGAGCATAACATGGTTAAGTATAATTTTAAAATGACATACAGAATATTAGGCAACTCCCCAACATTTATTTGAGATGTAAAAAAGGCACGTAAAAAAATCACCATATGCCACCTATTTGAATTAAAGAGAGATGGAGAAGAAGTTTAGAGGAAAATAGTTGTAGGCATCAACTCAACACACCACATCAAGCAATCCATCTCAACACATACACTCCCACAACATCACACAACAAGCATGATGCAAAAAAAATGAGATGATGATATGATGCCATGATGCAAATGATATGAGGCAAACTTTTATTAACCACACCACATGAGGGCAACACTTGGAAGGTCATACATGGAAAATATTACAAGAATTGGAAAGGATTGCACTTGCGCTGTTACAACTCTCCCCCACTACAAGAGGATCTTGCCCCGAGATCTAGGAACGAAAGAATTTGGGATATTCGGAATGGAGAAGGTCCTCTCGTTCCCAAATGGCTTCTTTGTCGGAGTGATGTGACCACTTCACCTTAAGTAACTTGATTGACTTGTTGCGAGTCTTACACCCAGTCTCTTCTAGGACAACAACTGGATGCTCATGATAGGATAGGTCTGCTTGAAGATCAATGTCTTGGAGATCAACGGTACGCTCGGGAGTCTTGAAACACTTTCGGAGCTGAGAGACGTGAAACACATCATGCACATTTGAAAAATTGGAAGGAATCTCGAGTTGGTAGGCAAGGTCTCCCGTCTTGCCCACAATCTTGAAAGGACCCACAAAGCGTGGAGCGAGCTTTCCTTTGATGCCAAAGCGTTGAGTGCCCTTCATGGGTGACACTCTGAGATAGACAAAATCATTGATCTTAAAGGTCATGTCATGATGCTTGCTATCATAATAGCTCTTCTGACGAGATTGAGATGCTTTGAGATTTTCATGAATGATGCAGCACATTTCTTATGCTTCAGTGATCATGTCATTACCAAGGATTTGACGCTCACCAGTTTCAGACCAATTGAGCGGGGTGCGGCATTTCCTGCCATAGAGAATCTCGAAAGGAGCCTTGCCAGAACTTGCTTGGAAACTGTTGTTGTATGAGAACTGAGCAAACGGGAGGCCGTCTTCCCACTTCATGCCAAAAGAAATCACACAAGCTCTGAGCATATCTTCAAGGATTTGATTGACTCTCTCAACTTGACCACTAGTCTGAGGATGGAAAGCTGTACTGAAACGGATCTTGGTACCCATTGCAGTCTGGAAGGAATCCCAGAACTTGGAAGTGAAGATGCTTCCATGATCTGAAGATATGAACTGAGGAATACTGTGCAAAGAAACTATCCTTGACGTGTACAACTCTGTGAGGTGAGCTGTCGAGATAGATTCTTTGACCGGAAGGAAGTGGGCGAATTTGATGAGCTTGTCGATGACCACGAAGATGGCATCATTTCCTCTCTTGGACTTAGGAAACCCAGTGATGAAATCCATCTCAATGTGATCGAATTTCCACTCTGGGATAGGCAAAGGCTTAAGGAGACCTGCTGGACGTTGATGTTCCACCTTCACTCTGCGACAAACATCACACTCGTTCACAAACTGAGCAATCTCACATTTCATACGAGTCCACCAGAAGGTTTGCTTGAGATCCTGATACATTTTGGAACTTCCTGGATGAATGGAGAGGAGAGAATTATGTGCTTCATCCATGATAACTTTTCTTAGCTCCCCTTTTGGAACCACCAAACGGTCCTCGAAGAACAAGGTATCTTTGTCATCAACACGGAAGCACTTATACTTTGGAATGCTCTTGGCCACACCTTTCTTCACTTTGTTCACCATAGCATCAAGAAGCTGAGCTTGGTGAATCTGATCTTCCTAAGTCGGAGAGACTTGAAGGTTTGCAAGAATCCTTGAGGAACAACTTGAAGATTGAGCTTGCAGAAAGCTTCACAAAGCTCGGGTTGGAGAGGCTTGAGGATGAGACTGTTGCAGTACACCTTTCTGCTTAAAGCGTTTGCAATGAAATTTGCTTTGCTTGCAGTATACTCAATGCTTGGATTGTACTCCTCGATCATTTACACCCAACGTGTTTGTTGAAGAATGAGATTCAGTTGAGTGAAAATGTACTTCAAGCTCTTATGGTCGGTGAACACCTCAACTGGTCTTCCAAACAATAGATGTCTCCAGGTCATCAGAGCATGCACAACTGCCGCCAGCTCATGATCATGAGTGGGGTAGTTCTTCTCGCTAGGCTTCAATTGACGGGAGGTGTAAGCTACAACCTTCTTATCTTGCATCAGAACACCACCAAGACCTTGGACGGAAGCATCACAGAACACTTGGAAAGGCTTGGATTCATCTGGAGGAGTGAGAACTCGAGCTGAAGTCAACTTTTCCTTGAGTGTATTGAACGCCACATCACACTCAGGAGTCCACACATATTTGGCATTCTTCTAGAGGAGATTAGACAAAGGCTTAGCAATTTGTGAGAAGTTCTCCATGAATCTTCTGTAGTAACTTGCAAGCCCGAGGAAGCTCCGAAGCTGCTTGACATTCTGAGGAGGCTCCCACTTCAAGATGGCCTCAACTTTCTCAGGATGCACCTTGATGCCCTTGGCAGAGATGACATGCCCAAGGTACACCACTTCATTGAGCCAAAACTCACACTTGGAGAAATTAGCATAGAACCGATGCTCTCTTAACTTGTCAAGCACAAGCCGGAGATGCTCTGCATGTTCTTCTTTGGTCTCTGACAACACAAGAATGTCATCCAAATATACCAAGACGAACTCATTCTTGAAGGGAGAAAAGATGAAGTTCATCATTCTGGACAAAGTCAGAGGTGCATTTGCGAGACCAAAGGACATGACGGCGTACTCATAAGAGCCAAAACTCGTCCTGAAAGTAGTCTTTGGAATATCTTCTTCACGAATACGAATCTGATGATAGCCCATACGAAGATCTAACTTCGAGAAAACCTTGGCACCTTTCAATTGCTCAAACAACTCATTGATGTTGGGAAGTGGATACTTGCTCCTGATTGTCTTCTTATTCAATGGACGGTAATCGACACATAGTCGGTCCATGCCATCCTTCTTCTTGACAAATAGAACACCACAACCCCAAGGTGAAGAACTTGGTCTGATCAAACACAGATGCTCTTGTTCATCTAGCCGCTTCTTCAATTCTTTCGGCTCTTCAGGGCCAAGCTTATAAGGATGCTTGCACACCGGTTCAGTTCCAGGCTCGAGTTCAATCACAAACTCAACTGGCCGGTGAGGAGGCATTCCTGGCAATTCTTTTGGAAAGACATCTTCGTACTCAGAAACGATGGGGATTTGAGAAATGGCAGAAATTTCACCCTTCTCGTTGAGAGAAAAGAGATGAAATGTGTCATTGCGAGTAGCGAAAATTATCACATCTTCAGAAGGATGAGTCAATTGGACTTCTTTGGCTTTACAATCAACATAAGCCTTGTTCATCGCAAGAAAATCAATGCCAAGAATGAGATCAATATCACAATTGCTGAGCACAATTGGAGAGGCCAGAAAAGAATAATTTCCCATCTTGATAGAAACATCCGGAACCACCAAACGAGAATTCATCACTTTGCCAGGAAACTATTGATAGAGGCTTGGACAAATTAATGGGACCCAAATCATGCTTCTTGGTGAACGGCCATGAAATGAATGAATGCGATGCACCAATGTCAAACAAAACTTTTGCAGGAATAGAGTTAACCAAGAGATTACCCATTATCACTTGAGAAGAATCCTCTGCTTCAGCTGCATTGACCATGTTCACTCTTGCTGACTTGGGATTGTGCTTCACCATAGCACTGCCTGGGGGGCTGATAGGAGGAGGAGGCGGAAGACGCAGCTGGTTGGTGCACTTGTTGGAGTAGTGGCCCTTCTGACCACACTTGTGACACGTAACCTATGAGAGCAGACAGAAGTTGCCTGGAGGAGGAACAGTTGCTTGTGTACAGAACGGGCATCTACCCTACATGAGCTATACCCTGGACTGAAACCTGAGAAAACTAAATAAAAACGCCGAGAACGGAGGAGGCTCTGTTCGGGGCTGGGGACGGCACGCCGCATGCGCGCTTATGAGCATGGGCTGCAGGTGTGGGTGTGCGCGTGTGGTTCAGAGCAGAACTAAAACAACACAAAATAAATCGGGTTGCTAGGATTTGAACCCCAGATCCCTTGGTTGTGCTTGGAGCGACTCAACCAATTCGGTTACAAGTCTGAACGTGAACAAAAGCAGGGAAAAATCAACATGAGGCATAGCAGATAATGGATCTGACAAAGAAAAACAGAAAAGGGCATGCTTGTGCTCGCGAAGGAGCTCATCGGAGGCAAACCGTGCTCTCCTGGGGGGGTCTTGGAGGCGCGCGGGGGGGGGGGGTCTAGCGCAGGGTGCAGCAATGCGATGAAGTGTGGCAGCAAGGGCAGGCATGGATGTAGTGATAGCGCGGGAACAACAGGAGCTCCACGAGCTCGTTCATGGCGGCCATACACAAACTTGACCAAAGCGGTGCCTACATGCATGGATTCAGAAGGGAAACAAAGGGGTTGCGAGAGGAGATCACGAGAGGCTCGAATTCGACATCGGAGCGGTCGGGGAAGCAGAGGAGTCAGCGCGCTGATCATCGGTGGAGATGATGTGGACGGACCTCCCGGTCCGCGAAGAAGACGAAGACGAAGCCGACGGTGTGGAGGTGGGGCTGCGCATCTATCACCCAGAATTGGTCGAGGACGACGTAGCAAGGAAGCCTGACATGTTGGAGAAGACCTTGACGCCCGATAACCGCGTGGGCGACGATGAACTCTGGCGAACTACTCTGAACCCTCCCTGGAGCTCTCTCTGATTTGAAGCAGAAGGTGGCGAGGGAAGGAGAGAGAGATGGTGGCGACGCGGAGGAAGAGGAGGGAAGGAGGATGGTTAGGTCAAGGAAGGAGAGGATAGGCTGGGGCCTTATGGAGCACGGCGGGCTCCCGTCGACCGTCACATCAGTGGCTGTGGCGACGTGGCTGCCACTGATGTTGTGCCGTACAGGAGGAAGAGATGCTCGATGCTGGAGGGCTTGGTCGGCTGAAAGAGGTAAGTCTGGTGGGCTTCGGAAAGGTCTTTCCTTTTCTTTTATTTCAACATACTGTTTGTTTAATACAAACAGTCAAAAGAAATAAAAGGCCAGGGAGTTTTGGGAAAGGATTAGAGGGAGAGAAAAATAGTTTTGGATAGCTGGGAAAATCTACAATTTTATAAAATTGGTTTAGGGATTTTTTAGAGAGAATAAATAACTCACCTTTTATTACCATGATGTTGTTTTGACCGAATTAGAAAATGGTGGAGAGCATAACATGGTTAAGTATAATTTTAAAATGACATACAAAATATTAGGCAACTCCCCAACATTTATTTGAGATGAAAAAAAGGCACATAAAAAAAATCACCACATGCCACCTATTTGAATTAAAGAGAGATGTAGGAGAAGTTTACAGGAAAATAGTTGTAGGCATCAACTCAACACACCACATCAAGCAATCCATCTCAACACATACACTCCCACAACATCACACAACAATCACGATGCAAAAAAATGAGATGATGATATGATGCCATGATGCAAGTGACATGAGGCAAACTTTTATTAATCACACCACATGAGGGCAACACTTGGAAGGTCATACATGAAAAATATTACAAGAATTGGAAAGGATTGCACTTGGGCTGTTACATAGTATTTGAGAAATGATGTCTACTACGCAACCTTCTTCTTGTAGACTCGTGTTGGTCCTCCAAGCGCAGAGTTTTGTAGGACAGTAGCAAATTTCCCTCAAGTGGATGACCTAAGGTTTATCAATCCATGGGAGGCGTAGGATGAAGATGGTCTCTCTCAAACAACCCTGCAACCAAATAACAAGGAGTCTCTTGTGTCCCCAACACACCCAATACAATGGTAAATTGTATAGGTGCACTAGGTCGGTGAAGAGATGGTGATACAAGTGCAATATGGATGGTAGATATAAGTTTTTGTAATCTGAAAATATAAAAACAGCAAGGTAACTAATGATAAAAGTGAGCACAAACGGTATTGCAATGCTTAGAAACAAGGCCTAGGGTTCATACTTTCACTAGTGCAAGTTCTCTCAACAATACTGGCATAGTTGAATCATATGTAAATCCCTCATGTGCGACAAAGAGTTCACTCCAAAGTCACAAATAGCGGAGAACAAACGAAGAAATTATTGTAGGGTACGAAACCACCTCAAAGTTATCTTTTCCGATCAATCTTATGAGCTATCCCTATAAGTGTCACGAACAGCCCTAGAGTTCGTACTAAAATAACACGTTAAGATACACATCAACCAAAACCCTAATGTCACCTAGATACTCCAATGTCACCATGAGTACCCATGGGCTTGATTATATGATATGCATCACACAATTTCAGATTCATCATGTTCAATCCAACACAAAGAACTTCAAAGAGTGCCCCAAAGTTTCTACCGGAGAGTCAAGACGAAAACGTGTGCCAACCCCTATGCATAGATTCCCAAGGTCACAGAATCCGCAAGTTGATCACTAAAACATACATCAAGTGGATCAATAGAATATCCCATTGTCACCACGGATATCCCATCGCAAGACATACATCAAGTGTTCTCAAATCCTTTAAAGACTCAATCCGATAAGAAAACTTCAAAGGGAAAACTCAATTCATCACAAGAAGATAGAGGGGGGGAAACTCCATATGATTCATCTATATTAATAAAGCTCGTGGTACATCAAGATCATGTCATCTCAAGAACACGAGAGAGAGAGAGATCAAACACATAGCTACTGGTACATACCCTCAGCCCCGAGGGTGAACTACTCCCTCCTCGTCATGGAGACCGCCGGGATGATGAAGATGGCCTCCGGTGATGGTTTCCCCCTCCGGCAGGGTGTCAGAACGGGCTCCCGATTGGTTTTTCGTGGCTACATAGGCTTGCGGCGGCGGAACTCCCGATCTAGGTTTCTTTCTGGGGGTTTTGGTATTTATAGGAATTTTTGGCGTCGGTCTCACGTTAGGGGGGTGCTCGAGGAGTCCACAAGCCAGGGGGCGCGCCCTAGGGGGGGGCGCACCCCCCAGGCTTGTGACCTCCTCGGTCACTTCCTGGCCCAGCCGGTGCTTCGGTGGTCTCTTTTGGTCCATAAAAAATCACCGTAAATTTTCAGCCCATTCCGAGAACTTTTATTTCTGCACAAAAAATGACACCATGGTAGTTCTGCTGAAAACAGCATCAGTCCAGGTTAGTTCTAATAAAATCATACCAAAATCATATAAAATTATTGTAAACATGGCATTAATACTTCATAAATTATAGATACGTTGGAGATGTATCTGCATCCCCAAGCTTAATTCCTGCTCGTCCTCGAGTAGGTAAATGATAAAAGAAATAATTTATGAAGTGTGAATGCTAGCAAGTGCACAAGTTTGATCAATGATAATTCCAATCACTTTTTCTAGCATCAATATAAACCATAAACAGTAGCTCATCTCATAAAACTTCTCATGATCAAGTAACAAGCTATTCACATGTTAAAGTATAGACCAGAAAGTTTCTTGAAAACTAACAAACCATATTCCTAGTCATCGAACAATTGCAATTCATCTTATTTTCAGGAAGGGTCTATGTAGGAGCTTTGGTTTAGCAAATTCCACATACTCAACTATCATATAGTCTTCCATGATTATTGACACTCAAAGCATATTTTTAGAACAAATAGCATCCATCGAACACAGAGAAAGATAGGGCCTTAATGTTTCGCCTCCCAACTTATTTATCATATAAATAATTGTCAACAATAATAATTCATGATCAAATATATTTGTGTGGATATATATGTCTAGATCATTCCCCAACACATGACGCTTGCCAAGATAATAAGGCGAAATGTAGGAAGTGGTGAAAATCACCATGGCTCTTGCATAAAGGTAAGTACTTAGAAAGTAAAAGATAGGCCCTTCGCAGAGGGAAGCATTGATTTGCAGAGGTGCCAGAGCTCGAGCTTTTAAAACAGGGATGAATAATAATTTTGAGCGGTATGCTTTCATTATCAACATAACAACCGAGAGATCTCGGTATCTTCCATGCAAGATACATTATAGGCGGTTCCCAAACAGAATGGTAAAGTTTTTACTCCCCCTCCACCAATCAGTCACACTCCACGACGAGCCGAATCCACGGGTACCGTCCATACAAACAACAATCCTGGGGGAGTTTTGTTTCATTATATTTTGATTTGATTTTTGAGCATGGAATTGGGCATCCCGAATACCAGCCACTTTCTTGTGAATGATAGTGAATCAACACATATCGTGAGAATAACCCACCTAGCATGGAAGATATTGATAGCCCCTAGTCACTATATGAGCGATTCGGGCATACAAAACATAATATTATTTGAAGGTTTAGAGTTTGGCACATGCAAATTTACTTGGAACGGTAGGTAAATACCGCATATAGGTAGGTATGGTGGACTCTCATGGCAAAACTGGTTTAAGGGTGTTTGGATGCACAAGTAGTATTTCTACTTGGTGCAGAAGTTTTGGCTAGTATGAGGTGGAAGCAAGCACCACATGTTGGAGGATCCATAACAATATAACTTCTATACAAATATACCCAAACATAACTCATTAAGTTGTCTTCCTTGTCCAATTTTAACTAATTTGCTCGAGTTTGAAAATAATTAATGAGCTCACAATCATAGAAGATGTCCAAGATAGTATATTTACATGTGGAATCTCTCTTCCTTCAATATTCTTTCATGAATTGTTCAAGTGACCAATGCGGTGTTTGCTAACTTTCAATAAATTTTACCACCTATACTTATTATGTGTGAAGTCATTACTCCCCATGGGATAAGTATATGAAGCATATTTAATTTCAGATTTATGATATTCAATTCATTCAACCATTTACTCATAGGATATAAGTGAAGCACGAGAGTGAATGACAAACTACTCCAAAAAGATATAAGTGAAGATCAATGCATAGTCAATTAGTTAAATAGCCATGTGAGGACTCTCTCTCTTATTCAAAATTTCAGATCCAAGTATTTTATTAAAACAGCAAACTAAACAAAAATAGCACTCCAAGAATAGCACGCATCATGTGAACGAATAAAAATTTAGGCTCAACATAGGCTAACCGATAATTGTTGATGAAGAGAGGTGGGGTGCGTATCATCCCCAAGCTTAGATGCTTGAGACTTCTTGAAATATTTACTTGGGGTGCCTTGGGCATCCCCAAGCTTGAGCTTTTGTATCTCGTTCAATCCTCTCATATCATGGTTTCACCTATTCTCAAAAACTTCATCCACACAAAACTCGAAAAGAACTCGTGAGATAGGTTAGTACACATAATAATAAATCAACTCTTTATGTACTGACAAGACAAGTTGCATAATAATTTCAAACATCAACTTCTTTTTACTATCATCTCCACAATTTATATCTACCAATATAGGCTATGGAAACTATAGGAAAAGTAGATAACGAAACTATGACAGCAATCTGTCCAAATAGAACAGTCTGTAGCAATTTATGAAAACAGTGTACTTCTGTAACTCAAACAATTATGAAAATTTAGTACATTATAAATAATTTATATGACAACACTGTGTAAAAATTTCAGGAACTTTCCAAGTTCCAGTAAAATATGAAAATTCAAACACTACAGCAAAAGTTTCTGTTTTTACACAGCACACATCAAAACATGCAATGCAAGCATCCTAAGACAATTCTTGGAACTTTTTATTGAAAAACAAGATTATTAATAACACCTAACAGAAAATAACAAAATATAATGACGATCCAAGCAAAGTACATATTATGTGACGAATAAAAATATAGCTCTAAGTAAGATATACCGATAATGTTGAAGACGAAAGAGGGGATGCCTTCCGGGGCATCCCCAAGCATAGGCGCTTGAGTATTCCTTGGATATTACCTTGGGGGTACCTTGGGCATCTCCAAGCTTAGGTTCTTGTCACTCCTTATTCTCCTCATATCGGTGTCTCACCCAAAACTTGAAAACTTCAATCACATAAAACTTAACGGAACTTCGTGAGATGGGTTAGTATAATAAAGGTAGATCATTCACTTAGGTACTGTCAAGACAAGATTCATAATTGTTCCCACATGATACCTACTTTATTCTATCATTCCCATAATTTATATCGCTAAATATAAGCTATGGAAACACTAAAACAAGCAAACTATGCATGCAAAATAGAATATGTCAAAAACTGAACAGTCTGTGAAGATCTGTAGTGTAACCATACTTCCCTGTCTCTAAAAATTCTTAACAATTACGATAACTTGAAAAATTTGTATATAAAGACTATGTAAAAATTTCAGATCATTATCATGCTCCAGTAAAAAATTAAAATTCCTGTACTGAAGTCAAAAATTTCTGTTTTGGTTCAGCATCAATTCTACTCATCTTGTGAGTCATCCCAAAGGCTTTACTTGGCACTTTATTGAAATAAAAGACACAAAACATGATTACTACAGTAGATTAATCATGTAATCACACAAAAACAGAAGGTATAAATATTGGGTTGTCGCCCAACAAGCACTTTTCTTTAATGCCTTTTAGCTAGTCATGATGATTTCAATGATGCTCACATAAAAGATAAGAATTGAAACACAAAGAGAGCATCATGAAGCATATGACTAGCACATTTAATCCTAACCCACTTCATATGCATAGGGATTTTGTGAAAAAACAATTTATGGGAGCAAGAATCAACTAGCATTGGAAGGCAAAACAAGCATAACTTCAAAACTTTGAACACATAGAGAGGAAACTTGATATTGTTGCAATTCCTACAAGCATATGTTCCTCCCTCATAATAAATTTCAGTAGCATCATGAAGGAATTTCACAATATAACTATCACATAAAGCATACTTTTCATGATCTACAAGCATAGAATTTTCATTACTCTCCACATAAGCAAATTCCTCTTCATCCATGGTAGTGGGAGCAAATTCAACAAAATAACTATCATGAGACACTTGATTGACATAACCACATTCAATATTAAAATCATGATGACAAGTTTCATGGTTACTATCACTATTTATAGCGTACATGTCATCATCATAATCATCATAGATAGGAGGCATGCCATCATCATAATAAATTTGCTCATCAAAACTTGGGGGACTAAACATATCATCTTCATCAAACATAGCATCCCCAAGCTTGTAGCCTTGCATATCATTAGCATCATGAATATTCAAGGAATTCATACTAACAACATTGCAATCATGCTCATCATACAAAGATTTAGTGCCAAACATTTTATTGACTTCTTCTTCTAACACTTTGGCACAATTTTCCTTTCCATCATTTTCACGAAAGACATTATAAAGATGAAGTATATGTGGCAACCTCAATTCCACTTTTTTAGTTTTCTTTTATAGACTAAACTAGTGATAAAACAAGAAACTAAAAGATTCAATTGCAAGATCTAAAGATATACCTTCAAGCACTCACCTCCCCGGCAACGGCGCCAGAAAAGAGCTTGATGTCTACTACGCAACCTTCTTCTTGTAGACTCGTGTTGGGCCTCCAAGCGCAGAGTTTTGTAGGACAGTAGCAAATTTCCCTCAAGTGGATGACCTAAGGTTTATCAATTCATGGGAGGCGTAGAATGAAGATGGTCTCTCTCAAACAACCCTGCAACCAAATAACAAAGAGTCTCTTGTGTCCCCAACACACCCAATACAATGGTAAATTGTATAGGTGCACTAGTTCGGCGAAGAGATGGTGATACAAGTGCAATATGGATGGTAGATATAAGTTTTTGTAATCTGAAAATATAAAAACAGCAAGGTAACTAATGATAAAAGTGAGCACAAATGGTATTGCAATGCTTAGAAACAAGGCCTAGGGTTCATACTTTCACTAGTGCAAGTTCTCTCAACAATACTGACATAGTTGAATCATATGTAAATCCGTCACATGCGACAAAGAGTTCACTCCAAAGTCACAAATAGCGGAGAACAAACGAAGAAATTATTGTAGGGTACGAAACCAGCTCAAAGTTATCTTTTCCGATCAATCTGTTGAGCTATCCCTATAAGTGTCACGAACAACCCTAGAGTTCGTACTAAAATAACACCTTAAGATACACATCAACCAAAACCCTAATGTCACCTAGATACTCCAATGTCACCACGAGTACCCATGTGCTTGATTATACGATATGCATCACACAATTTCAGATTCATCATGTTCAATCCAACACAAAGAACTTCAAAGAGTGCCCCAAAGTTTCCACCGGAGAGTCAAGACAAAAACGTGTGCCAACCCCTATGCATAGATTCCCAAGGTCACGGAACCCGCAAGTTGATCACCAAAACATACATCAAGTGGATCAATAGAACATCCCATTGTCACCACGGATATCCCATCGCAAGACATACATCAAGTGTTCTCAAATCCTTTAAAGACTCAATCCGATAAGAAAACTTCAAAGGGAAGACTCAATTCATCACAAGAAGATAGAGGGGGGAAAACTCCATATGATTCATCTATATTAATAAAGCTCGCGGTACATCAAGATCATGTCATCTCAAGAACACGAGAGAGAGAGATTGAACACATAGCTACTGGTACATACCCTCAGCCCCGAGGGTGAACTACTCCCTCCTCGTCATGGAGACCGCCGGGATGATGAAGATGGCCTCCGGTGATGGTTTCCCCCTCCGACAGGGTGCCGGAACGGGCTCCTAATTGGTTTTTCATGGCTACAGAGGCTTGCAGCGGCGGAACTCCCGATCTAGGTTTCTTTCTGGGGGTTTTGGTATTTATAGGAATTTTTGGCGTCGGTCTCACGTCAGGGGGGGTGCTCGAGGAGTCCACAAGCCAGGGGGCGCGCCCTAGGGGGGGCGCTCCCAGGCTTGTGACCTCCTCGGTCACTTCTTGGCCCAGTCGATGCTTCAGGGGTCTCTTTTGGTCCATAAAAAATCACCGTAAATTTTCAGCCCATTCCGAGAACTTTTATTTCTGCACAAAAAATGACACCATGGTAGTTCTACTGAAAACAGCGTCAGTCCGGGTTAGTTCTAATAAAATCATACCAAAATCATATAAAATTATTGTAAACATGGCATGAATACTTAATAAATTATAGATACGTTGGAGACGTATCAAGAAATCACACAACTTAGTATTATCTTGAGACATGGTGACCGAACAAGCAAAGTAACGAGCAAGACAAGTAAACTAGCAAGCGAAGAAGTAAATAGTAACTAGCAAAGATAAATATTTTTGTATTTTTTATTTTTATGAGACGAGCTAAATATAACAGCAAATAAAATGAAGAACAAGTGAATGAAAATTTGTGTGAAGTTACTTGGTAGTTGATGATGATATTCCCCGACAACGGCGCCAGAAACCCTTCCTGATACTTGTGATCTACGTTGGGTTTTCCGTGAAGAGGAACGGGTTATTGCAGCACAAAGTGGGTAAGTATTTCCCTCAGTTATGAAACCAAGGTTTATCGAACCAATAGGAATATCAATCCTCAACCGTCTTGAGCGGCTGCACACAAAAGAACAAACAACTTGCACCCAACGCGAGCAAGAGGGTTGTCAATCCCCTTGATCTTGTTATTTGCAAGCAAATGAGGTGTGTAGATAATTGTAGATAATTGTAAATTGCAAAATAAACTAAAAAGTAAATAAAGGCAGGAAGGTAATAGTAGCATTTGTAAATTTATAAGTGAATAGACCCGGGGGCCATAGTTTTCCCTAGCGGCATCTCTCATGTAGGCAGGATACGGTGGGTAACAAATTACTGTTGGGCAATTGATAGAAAAGTGGATAGTTATGCGATGTTCACGGCAATGATCACGTGTATATAGGCATCACGTCCATAAGCAAATAGGCCGACTCCTGCCTGCACCTATTACTATTACTCCACTCATCGGCAGCTATCCAGCATGCATCTAGAGTATTAAGTAAAACAGAGTAATGCTTGGAGAACGATGACATGATGTAGACAAAGTAAACTCAAACAATATGAATGAACCCCATCGTGTTATCCTTAGTAGAAACAACACAAAGACGCATCTTGTCCCCTACTTTATCACTGGGATATAGAAACTCGCCAGGTTAAACCTACCACAACGCACCACTCCCACCAATGAAATATCAATCTATTTGGCCAAAGCATATCAATAGATCGGAGAGCATTATGAAGCTATAATGATCATGCACTTAAGAGATAATATAATTTAGAGGTATCTCAAATACTTTTCATGAATAATCTGAACATAAACCCACAATTCATTGGATCCCAACAAACACACCGCACAATAGGATTACATCGGATAGATCAAAGCGAAGATGTGATGATCATTGTATTGAAGATCATAAGAGAGATAGATTGTCATCTAGGTACTAGCTATGGACCTGTAGGTCTGTGGTGAACTACTCACACATCATCATGAGGACAACAAGGTTGATGAAGAGGCCCTCTGTGATCGATCCCCCCTCCGGCAGGGTGCTGAAACATAGCTCCAGATGGCCTCGCGATGAAATAGAGACTTACAGCGGTGAAAAAAGGGTTTCGGGACTGCCTTCAAGGTTTTTGCAATATTAGAGAATTTATAGGCCGAAGAGGGACGTCGGGAGGTGGCTAAGGGGGCCACCACATATCAGGGAACCCCCCCGGGCGCGCCCTGATGTGTGGTGGGGCCCTCATGCACCTCCTGGCTTCCTTTCGAAGTTCTAGGTCTTCATATAGTCCAGGAAAAGTCATCAAAGTTTCGTGGCAATTGGACTTCATTTGGTACAGTAAACCTAAAAAGGCAAAAACATGTAGAAAACAGCAATTGGCACTGGGTAGTGGGTCAATAGGTTAGTGGTCGAAAATATTATAAATTGGTAAATAAAGACCCAAAAAGTATCCTAGAATGATAATATATCAGCATGGAACAATAACAAATTATAGATACGTTGGAGACGTATCAGTATCCTCTATGGACTAAACCCTATGACTTACATAGGCACCATGGGTATCTAGGGTTACGTGAATGTCGGTTACCATCTACAGATTACATGCTGAATGAACCATCCTCTTTATGGATTGCACGCCAAGTGTTTGGTATAATCCGGTATGCTCACGTCCCTTCATGGGGCCCCCGAAGTCCTTCCTCCAAGGTAGGCCTTTGATACGTCTCCAACGTATCGATAATTTATGAAGTATTCATGCCATATTTGCCTATGTTTTTACTATGGTTTTATGATTTATTAGGACTAACCAAGTAATGGTTGCAAAAGTGCACAAGTTCTTTTTTCATGCTTTGATGTGTAGGAATTAATTGGAAATTGTTGAAAAAACGCAAAAGGAGCCTTGTTGGAGGAGGACTCTGACTTTCCTGAAATCTGCCCACGAAAAGTTTTAGAGATTGTCAGTTTGACCCCCGAAGACAGCGTCAAATGGAAAAGGCTAAAATTAGGAAAGTGTGGGGAATTTTATGGCATTGATTCTGGACTCCATATTCGTCCAAAACGGAGTTCGTATGCAATATGTAGACCCGTTTTACTGGATGAAAATATCTGATTACGGGATTACGATAATTGATGACATGATTGAGTCCAACTCTTACCATATCTGATGTATTCGGCCAAGCCACGACTTTGGGGACTCATGAGGGTTGTGAGGAGTCCCTAGGAAGGTTCTAGAGGTGCCCAAGAGCCATTGGATTAAGGGTCCATCCATCGGAGGGCCATAGAGCACCACAGAGGCACATATAAGGAGAGGAAAACCCTAATTTTGGGAGAGCCACTAAAAACCACGAATTTGCCTCTCCCTTGGCAGCCGCCAAGAGTGGGAGAGGCTCCTCCATTTCAGCACCAAGACCAAGGAAGAAGGGGGGTAGGGGCCGCCACCCGTCGCCACCGCCGCCGCCCGTCGCCACCGCCACCGCCCGGCGCCGGCGTCGTGGCCGCCATCACCTCCATCTCTTTGGGGCTGCACCTCTCCATCAACAACTCTCTCTTTCTCACCATGATAATGCATGAGTAATCCACCTTGGGGATGAGGGTTTGTACCAGTAGCTATGTGTTTAATCTCTCTCTCTCTCTCTCGTGTTCTTGAGATGCCACGATCTTGATGTAACACGGGCTTTGTTAATATAGTTGGATCATATGGTGTTTTCCCCTCTCTATCTTGTTGTGATGAATTGAGTTTTCCTTTTGAGATTTTGTTATTATCGGATTGAATACTTTTATGAATTTGAGAGCACTTGATGTATGTCTTGCATGCGGATACCCGTAGTAACATTGGGGTATTCAAGTGATTCACTTGATATATGTTTTAGCGTCAACTTGCGGATTCCGGTAACCTTGGGGATCTACGCATAGGGGTTGATTGCATGTTTTCATGCCTTGTTCTCCGATAGAAATCTAGGGGCACTCTTTGAGGTTCTTTGTGTTGGATTGAGTGTTATGAATCTGAAATTGTTTGATGCGTATCGTATAATTAACTCATGTATACTTGTGGTGACATTGGAGTATCTAGGTGACATTAGAGTTGGTTGATGCGTATCATATGGTGTTATTCTACTACGAACTCTTAGATAGCTCGATCGGAAAGTATAACTTTGGTGTTATTTTAGTACGAACTCTTGGATAGATCGATCGAAAAGTATAAATTTAAGGTGGTTTCGTACCCTACAAACAATTTCTTCTTATATTCTCCGCTAGATAAGAACTTTGGAGTGATTCTTCGTTCCGCATGGAGGGATGGTTATGTGATCCAATTATATTAGCATTGTTGAGAGATTGCACTAGCGAAAGTACGGACCCTAGGCTTTGTTTTCAAGCATTGCAATACCATTTGTGCTCACTTTTCTTACTTGCTACCTTGCTGTTTTTATATTTTCAGATTACAAAAACCTATATCTACCATCCATATTGCACTTGCATCACCATCTCTTCACCAAATTAGTGCACCTATAAAATTTGTCATTGTATTGGGTGTGTTGGGGAGACAAGAGATTTCTTGTATTTGATTGCAGGGTTGTTTGAGAGGGACCATCTTCATCCTACACCTCCCACGGATTGATAAACCTTAGGTCATCCACTTGAGGGAAAATTGCTACTGTCCTACAAAACTCTGCGCTTGGAGGCCCAAGAAAGTCTACAAGAATAAAGTTGTGTATTAGGCATCAAGCTCTTTTCTGGCGCCGTTGCCGGGGAGGTGAGTGCTTGAAGGTATATCTTTAGATCTTGTAATTAAACCTTCTAGTTTCTTGTTTTATCACTAGTTCAGTTTTATAAAAGAAAACTATAAAAAAATGGAGTTTAGGTTGCATCATTTGTTTCGTCTTTATAATGTCTTTCGTGAAAATAAGGATTTAGAAAATTGTGCTCAGTTGGTAGAAGAAGAAATGATGAAAATACTTGATTAGAATTCCTTGAATGATGAGCATGATAGCAATATTTTTAGTATGAATTCTTTGAATATCCATGATGCTAATGATATGCAAAGCCACAAGCTTGGGGATGCTATGTTTGATGAAGATGATATTTTTAATCCCCCAAGTTTTGATGAGCAAATTTATTATGATGATGGCATGCCTCCTATGTATGATGATTATGATGATGACATGTATGCTATAAAGAGTGATAGTAATCATGAAACTTGTCATCATGATTTTAATATTGAATGTGCTTATGTCAATCATGTATCTCATGATAATTATTTTGTTGAGTTTCCTCCCACTACAATGAATGAGAAGAAAATTGCTTATGTGGAGAGTAATAAATTTTCTATGCTTGTAGATCATGAAAAGAATGATTTATGTGATAGTTATATTGTGAAATTCCTTCATGATTCTACTGAAAATTATTATTAGGGAGTAACATATGCTTGTAGGAATTGCAATAATATCAAGTTTCCTCCCTATGTGTTGAAAATCTTGAAGATATGCTTGTTTTGCCTTCCTATGCTAGTTGATTCTTGCTCCCCTAAATTGTTTTCTCACAAAATCCCTATGCATAGTAAGTGGGTTAGACTTAAATGTGCTTGCTATGTGATTCATGATGCTCTCTTGCATGTTTGAATTAGTATTTATATACGAGCATCATTGAAATCATCATGCCTAGCTAAAAGGCTTTAAAGAAAAGCGCTTGTTGGGAGACAACCCAACACTTTTTCTTTCTGTTTTTGTGTGTTCACATGATTAAGATACTGTATTAATCATGTTTTGTGCCTTTTATTTCAATAAAGTGCCAAGTAAAGCCTTTGGTATGACTCACAAGATGAGTAGAATTGATACTGAACCAAACAGAAACTTTTGACTCCAGTACAAGAATTTTCATTTTTTTCCGGAGGGCGATAATGATCTGAATTTTTTAAAAAGTCTTAATATACAAATTCTTCAGATTTTCCTATTTTCCAGAATTTTTATAGAAAGGGAATTATGTCAATACTACAGATCTTCACAGACTGTTCTGTTTCTGACAGATTCTGTTTTGCATGCATAGTTTGCTTGTTTTAGTGTTTCCATAGCTTATATTTAGTGGTTTAAATTATGGGAATGGTTGAATACATTAGGTATCATCTGGGAACAATTATGAATCTTGTCTTGACAGTACCTAAGTGAATGATCTATCTTTATTATACTAACCCATCTCACGAAGTTCCAATAAGTTTTGTGTGATTGAAGTTTTCAAGTTTTGGGTGAGACACCGCTATGAGGAGAATAAGGAGTGACAATAACCTAAGCTTGAGGACACCCAAGGAACCCCCAAGGTAATATTCAAGGAAGACTCAAGCGTCTAAGCTTAGGGGTGCCCCGGAAGGCACCCCCTCTTTCGTCTTCAACATTATCGGTATATCTTAATTAGAGCTATATTTTTATTCGTCACATAATATGTGCTTTGCTTGGATCGTCATTATATTTTGTTATTTTCTTTTAGGTGTTATTTATAATCTTGTTTTTCAATAAAAAGTTCCAAGAATTTCCTTAGGATGCTTGCATTGCATGTTTTATGTGTGCTGTGTAAAAATAGAAACTTTCTCTGTAGTGTTTGAATTTTCATATATTATTGGAATGTGGAAAGTTTCTGAAATTTTTACACAGAGTTTTCATATAAATTATTTATCACGTCCTAAATTTGCATAATTTGTTGAGTTACATAAGTACACTGGTTTAATAGATTGCTACAGACTGTTCTGTTTGGACAGATTGCTGTCATAGTTTTGTTATCTACTTATCCTATAGTTTCTATAGCCTATATTGGTAGATATAAATTGTGGAAATGATAGTATACATTAGATAATGTTTGTAAATTATTATGCAACTTGTATTGGCAGTACATGAAATGTTGATTTGTTCTTATGTGTACTAACCTATCTCACGAGTTCTTTTTGAGTTTTGTGTGGATGAAGTTTTTGAGACTTGGGTGAAACCGGGATATGAGAGGATTGAACGAGATACAAAAGATCAATATTGGGGATGCCCAAGGCACCTCAAGTAAATATTTCAAGAAGTCTCAAGCCTCTAAGCTTAGGGATGCTACGCATCCCACCTCTCTTCATCAAACAAATATCGGTTAGCCTATGTTGAGCCTAAATTTTTATTTGTCCACATGATACGTGCTATTCTTGGAGTACATTTTTATTTTCTTTGATGTTTGAATAAAATACTCAGATCCGAAAATCTTTAATGAGGGAGAGAGTCTTCACATAGCTACTTGATTGTTTGACTACTCATTGATCTTCGCTTATATCTTTTGAGAGTAGTTTCATGTTTACTCTTGTGCTTCACTTATATCCTATGAGTAAATTGTGAATGAATGAAATATCATAAATCTGAGATTATCAATGTGCTTTATGCTTTGTAGTAGTTTCACTTCTGGTTTAGAAAGTAAAATATATTGAAGTTTGACAATCACAATATTGGTCATACATGCAATTAATGAATGATTAGTATAAGAAAGAGAACTTTCACATACAAATATATTATCTTGGACATCTTTTATGATTGTGAATACCCATTAATTATTTTCAAACTTGAGCAAATTAGTTGAAGTTGGACAAGGAAGACAACGTAATGAGTTATGGTTGTGTATATTTGCATAGAAGTTATATTGTTATGAATCCTCCAACATGTGGTGCTTGTTAGAACCTTTTGCTAGCCAAAATTTCGTACTAAGTAGAGATACTACTTGTGCATCCAAATCCTTGAGCCAAGTTACTTCCATAAGAGTCCACCATACCTACCTATATATGGTATTTCACTGCCATTCTAAGTAAATTTGCATGTGCCACCTCTAAAATTTCAAATGAACACATGTTTTGTGTGCCTGGACCGCTCATGAAGCGACAGGGGGCGGTCAGTATCTTCCATGTTAAGCGGGTTATTCTCTAGATGAGTGTTTATTCACCCGTCCTTGCACGAGAGGGGCGGTAATTGGGATTCCCAGTCTCGAATCAAAAACTGCAAATAACTAAACAAAACTCCCTCAGGAATGTTGTTGGTATGGACGATACCCGTGGATTCGGCTAGCTGTGGAGTGTGTTTGTTGATGGTGGGGGAGTAAACCTTTACTTTTACCGCTTGGGAACCGCCGCTAATGTGTTTAGCATGGAAGATATTGATAACTCTTGGTCGTAACATTGACAGGAAGGGTGTACCTCCCAAAATTATATTTATCTCTGATTTAATCTTTGAGCTCTGGCACATATGCAAATCTCTACTTCCCTCTGCGAAGGGCCTATCTTTTACCTTTCAGTATTTACTTTTATGCAAGAGTCAATAGTGTGCATTCTCATTTCAACCTCAAGTATTCTCTAGTTGGCAAGCATCTTGTGGTGGGGAAAGATCTAGGCACATATGGCCAGTCAAATATATTTGATCATGACTTATTATTGTTGACAATTATCTCTATGATAAATGAGTTGGGAGGCAAAACATTAAGCCCCTATCTTTCTCTGTGTTCGATGGATGCCATTTGTTCTAAAATATGCTTTGAGTACTAGCAATCATAGAAGACTATATGATGATTCAGTATGTGGAGCTCTTACTTAGAATGTGTTGAGAATAAGTTGAATTGCAATTGTTTGGTGACTAAGAACATAGGTTGTTAAGTTTCAAGAGAATTCATTGTTTGAACCATAACATTTGAATTGGTTGCTACTTTATCATGATGAGTTTTACGAGAAAACATTGTTGGTTATGATGCTAGAAAAATTTATTGGAATTATCATTGATCACACTTATATACTATGCTATCACTCACACTTCATAAATTATTTAATTTATTATTTACCTACTCGAGGACGAGTAGGAATCAAGCTTAGGGATGCTGATACGTCTCCAACGTTCGATAATTTATGAAGTATTCATGTCATATTTGCCTATGTTTTTACTATGGTTTTATTATTTATTGGGACTAACCTATTAATGGTTGCAAAAGTTCACAAGTTCTTGTTTAACTAAGAATTAGTTGGAAATTGTCGAAAAAACGCAAAAGGAGCCTTGTTGGAGGAGGACTCAACTTTCCTGAAATTTGTCCATGAACAGTTTTTAGAGATTTTCAGTTTGACCCCCGAAGACGGCGTCAAATGGAAAAAGCTAAAATTAGGAAAGTGTGTGGAATTTTATGGCATTCATTTTGGACTCCAAATTCGTCCAAAATGGAGTACGGATGCGATCTGTAGACCCATTTTACTGGTGGAAAAATATCTGATTATGGGATTACGAGAATTGATGACGTGATTGAGCCCAACTCTTACCATATATGACATATTCGGCCAACCCATTACTTTGGGGATTCGTGAGGGCTGCGGGGAGTCCATAGGAAGGTTCTAGAGGTGCCCAAGAGCAACTGGATTAAGGGTCCATCCATCGGAGGGCCATAGAGCACCACAGAGGCACATATAAGGAGAGAAAAACCCTAATTTTGGGAGAGCTACCAAAAGCCACGAATTTGCCTCTCCCTTGGCAGCCGCCAAGAGGGGGAGAGGCTCCTACATTGCAGCACCAAGACCAAGGAAGAAGGGGGGCAAGGGGCCGCCGCCCGTCGCAACCGCTGCCGCCCGTCGCCGGCGTCGTGGCCACCATCGCCTCCATCTCTTTGGGGCTGCACCTCTCCATCGACAACTCTATCTTTCTCACCATAATAATGTGTGAGTAATCCACCTTGGGGCTGAAGGTTTGTATCGGTAGCTATGTGTTTAATCACTCTCTCTCGTGTTCTTGAGATGGCACGATCTTGATGTAACACGGGCTTTGTTAATATAGTTGGATCATATGGTGTTTTCCTCTCTCTATCTTGTTGTGATGAATTGAGTTTTCCCTTTGAGATTTTGTTATTATCGGATTGAATACTTTTATGGATTTGAGAGCAATTGATGTATGTCTTGCATGTGGATACCCGTAGTGACATTGGGGTATTCAAGTGATTCACTTGATATATGTTATGGCGTCAACTTGCGGATTCCGGTGACCTTGGGGATCTACGCATAGGGGTTGATTGCACGTTTTCATGGCTTGTTCTCCGATAGAAATCTAGGGGCACTCTTTGAGGTTCTTTGTGTTGGATTGAGTATTATGAATCTGAAATTGTTTGATGCGTATCGTATAAATAACTCATGGATACTTGTGGTAACATTAGAGTATCTAGCTGACATTAGAGTTGGTTGATGCATATCATATGGTGTTATTCTGCGACGCCCCCGGTTTAACCATGCACTAACCATACACGCATTTATGCATGATCAAGACGAGAGACTCACTGGAAGGAATCACAACACAACACTAAACACAAATTAAAATAATTCAAGCTTCATATTACAGCCAGGGGCCTCGAGGGCTCGAATATAATAGCTTGAGTACAAAGTCAGCGGAAGCAACATAATCTGAGTACAGACATAAAAGGTACACAAGTTTTTCCTTAAGAAGGCTGAGCATAACAACGACAAACTAGATCGAAAAGGCGCAGGCCTCCTGCCTGGGAACCTCCGAACTACTCCTGGACGTCAGAGAAGTCTACGTCGTAGTAGGCTCCATCCTGGCAGTAGTGGCCTCCGTCGGGGTAGTAGTAGTCGTCAACGGGATAAACTGGATCCTGGGTCTCCTGGGCTTCATCATCTGATCGCGGCATCGAATCAAGGGGAAAAAAGGGGAGCAAAGCAACGGTGAGTACTCATCCAAAGTACTCGCAAGACTGACATCAGAACTATGCTAACATGCACCATTATCAAAGGAATGGGGCTATATCTTTGGACTAAACTGCAGAAATGCCAGAAGAGGGAAGAAGGCCTAGTCCTATTGAAGACTAGCATCTTCAGCGTCTTGCAGCATAAGACGAGAGTTTAGAGCAGCATATTTTAATTAACAGGGTACATTGCAGCAAGGCCCAGAGATTCTTCCTCGACTCCCTGCGAGAAAGCAATCCCGGAGCCAATAATTCAAGTAACAACCATAAGTATCCAGTTCTAGTTATCATAGACTAGGATACTCTCTGAGCGTCCGTTACCGTGGACATGGCTAATCGATTAGATTTAACTTCCCTGCAGGGGTGCACAAACTTACCTAACACGCTCGATAAACTCCGGCCGGATACGATTTTCGGGTCATACCTGGCCTCATCTATCGACATGCCGTAATCCAACCTAGGCTCATCACAGAGTCCAGCACGCCGGTCTACATCCTAATAGCTCGAGGTCTTGGGCCATCGCCCTCGCCATCCTGCGCGTTACGCCCTCGGCCGGTGTCAGTCCTAGCATGCCTTAATTACAAGTGCCATGCGTTAGCTCGGGCCACCCGGGCACGAGTCACTCCATGTGACATCTGATGAGCTTTCGGAAGAATGTACGTCGTAGAGTGCCCATAACTTTTCCTGCATGGTGGTTAGTGCAAAAGAGGCCAGAGGCCTTCTTAGATCACATATCCAAACCCGTTAGTGACTTAGTTGCGGTGACGATCGGTCCCTCCATCCCGTTGCCCCATCTCGAGAACTTGCGGCAAGGACATCACTGTCCGGCCACGCCTCGTTTATATCCCTTCGGGTGCCTTACCGGCGCACCCCACCACATCTCACACACACGGGTACCCTTGGGTCCGACCCATCTCAAGACTGTCAGGAACTCAGGTCCACCTCAACAGAGTGGTACCGCCTGTCCCTTCAGTCCCGTCTTTCACATGTAATTCAGTGTCAAGTCAAAATGGCCATGTGTCAGTACACCTAGTGGATATCCGAGGAATCACTCTCGATATATCACACTCAGGGTATGTGAGGTGATGTGTCGGTAACGGCTTGTTAGTCATGTTGACTGAGTCTTCTGTCTTCAAGTCCTCGATGACGACGGTGATGAAAGCAGGGGCAACGGCAATAGTAAAATGGGGGCCACAGGGGGACACTATCCATACCTATACTACAACATTATATGAAAGCAGGTATGAAAGTAGTACTCAAAAATAGGCTATGCATCAGAATAGGTGCTGTTAAATACAGTAGCAACATCTAATGCAAGCATGAGGGGGAAAGAATAGGTGATATCGGAATGATCAAGGGGGTTTTGCTTGCCTTGTTGCTCTGCTGCAAAAGACTGGTCGTCAGGGGCGTAGTCGTACTCGGCAGCAGCGTCAGTCTCGGAGGCTACCGGAGTGAAGAGGGGGAAGAAACAATAAATACAAGCAAACAGCTGCAACACGATGCATGACATGGCAATACGCAGTGCTAGAGGTAGTCTAACGCAGTACTACATGTATCAGACGGAATGGGAGAATATCTGATGATATTTCCCGGGTCTTTGGATTTATCGGACAGACGATCCGGAGGGGAAAAGTTCCATGTTTGCTATGCTAGGAGCATGTGACAGACGAACGGATAGCTTATTCGGATTCGTGGGATTTTTCTGATCAACTTTCATGTATAAAACTTTTCCATCTGAGCTATGGATTACTTTATACGATTTTTCAAAGATTTAACAATTTCTGAAAATACAGAATTAATACTAATTCGAAAAATGCTTTATGATGTCAGCATGACATCATCACCGCATCAGCAGTCAACAGTCTTAGCTGACTGGTCAAACTGACATGTGGGGCCCTCTTGTCATAGACTCAGGGTTAATGCAGTTTTATTTTAATCTAACCAGAGACTAATTAGTAAGTGGGGGCCACCTGTTAGTGAGACATAAGTGTTAATTTAATTATTTTTATTAATCTAATTTCCTAATTAGCAACTGACAGGGGTGGCCCACTGTCATACACAGGGGGGGTCGGGCCCCACCTGTCATTGATTGGACCAGGTCCAGTCAGCAGGTTGACCTGGTCAACAGGTCAGCGGGGTCGGCCTGGCCCACTGGCCAGTGACCCTGGCCATGGCCCCAACTGGGCCACGTCAGTGGCGGCGCCGCCCAGCCACCGGAGAGCTCCGGCGAGCTCCCGAAAACGAGCCAGGGCTCGGAAATCTCCTGTGGTGGATCAAATCGCATTGTTTATCTTGCGTTTGAAAGCAGACATCACCGCCGTTCCATTCCAGGTATCAGCAGCAGCTGCGGTGGTCCGTGGAGGGAGCTACATCGACGGCGGCAGAAAAAGCTTCGGGCGGCAATGGCAGTGAGCAAACGGGGATGAAATCGACCTAGCTAGCATGCGGGATCGAAGCAAGGGACGTCCTAGAGCACGCCTATAGCATGCACGGGCTGCCAGAGGAACCCAGAGCTCGAGCTCTTCGAAAATGTTGGCAGGCAGTACGCGGCTATGGTGCAAGCTAGCTGCGGTGGCCTAGGGGAGCAATGCGAGGGAGAGGAGGACGCAGAGGTGCTCACTTGCGGCGCTGAGAAGGCCCGGAGCAGAGATGGTACAGTGCAGATGGCGGATCGACGGCGGCACTCCTTCGGGTCCAAGAATGAAGATTGATGATGGCGACGGCGTGGAGACTCCCTGAGCTCGATCCACAGCATGGAGAGGAAGAGGAGAGCAGTGCGAAGCTACTGGACCTAGCGGGGAGGAGCGAGGCGAGGTGTGGCCGCGAGCTCAACCGGGCATGGCCATGGCTGCGCTCGGGAAAGAGAAAGGCGAGTGGGGGAGAGAGCGTGAGGAGGATCCAATGGGTCCAGAGGGGTCGAGGCGTCTCCTCTTATCCATCCACGCCAGCGGGGGAGAAAGATCCTGCGAGGGGGGCCGGACGAGCGAGCGCTCCTCTCCTGCTCGACAGCGTGCCTTGGCATCGTCAGGAGGTTGAAGGAGACGCCAGGTGGGCTGGGCCGCTTACTGTTCCGCTGGGCCTAAGTGCACAGTCTGTTTTTCCTTTTTCTTTCTTTTCCTTTCTGTTTCATTTTACAGCTTCTGTTTTATTTATTTTTAGCCATAATTCTTCACATCAAAAATGTGTGACATGGCCCAATAAATATCTTGCAATATTCCACATGGCCACAAAAAGTTTGGGGATTTTTGGAATCTGTTTGCATTTTCCACAGAATTAAAGAGCACTTAAAAATGCAATTTGGTGCTCTTTTGGATGGTGGGGTCCACACCAACATCAAGGTGATGTTGCTTTCCTAAACAACATTGGTTTTGTGATTTTTCACAATTGTGCATCATTTTTAACTTGTTGTTTGCAACTTTATTTTATCACAATAAAATTCAAGGCCTTTTGAAGTGGAATTTGAAATGAGATATGAAATTCAAAGTGATCATATCCTATTTAGCAAAATGATTTGTTACTGATCATGGTCATCTCTGTGCACCATTACATGGGGGGGGTGTTACAACTCTCCTCTACTAACAATAATTCTTGTCTTGAGAATTAAGAAGTAGAAGGGAAAAGCTTGGGGTATTCTTCGCGAAGATGATCCTCGCGTTCCCAAGTGGCTTCATCTTCTGAATGATTTGACCACTGAACCTTGAGGAACTTGATAGTCTTCTGACGAGTCTTTCGTTCAGTTTCATCAAGAATGCGGATCGGATGCTCCTTGTATGAGAGATCATCTTGCAGATCAAGCATCTCATAATCCACTGCTCGTTGCAGATCCTTAAAGCATTGACGCAATTGAGAAACATGGAAGACATCATGCAGGTGAGAGAATTGTGGTGGCAGCTCCAATTTATAAGCCACTTGTCCACGTTTTGCGATAACGCGAAAAGGACCAATTCAGCGAGGAGCTAACTTGCCTTTGACACCAAATCGATGAGTGCCTCTCATAGGAGTGACACGCAGATAAACCATATCACCGGGGAGGTAAGTAAGTCCCCAATGTTTGCGGTCATAACTGCTCTTCTGACATGACTGAGCCGTCTTAAGATTCTCTCATACAATTCGAACTTGTTCTTCTGCTTGTTGAATGATGTCCGGACCTATGAGTGCACATTCCCCAGTTTCTGACCAATTCAGAGGGGTTCGGCACTTACGTCCATATAACACTTCAAAGGGGGCCATCTTTAAGCTAGCTTGATAACTGTTATTGTAGGAGAACTCAGCATACAGAAGAGATTCTTCCCACTTCTTACCAAATGAGATGACACAAGCACGTAGCATATCTTCAAGCACTTGGTTAACTCGTTCAACTTGACCCTGGGACTGCGGGTGATAAGCAGTGCTCCAGGTTATATGAGTGCCCAAAGCTTGTTGTTAACTCTCCCAGAACTTCGAGGTGAAAATGCTGCCTCGATCTGAACTGATTTCCTTTGGAATGCCATGCAGTGAAACAATTCTGGAAATATACAAGTCCGCTAACTGACTAGCAGTGATAGCCTCCTTAACTGGCAGAAAGTGTGCAACCTTGGAGAATCGGTTAATGACGACAAAGATAGCATCATGACCTTCCTATGAGCGGGGGAGACCAGTAATGAAATCCATCTGAATTTTATCCCATTTCCATTCAGGAATAGGCAATGGTTGTAGAAGTTCTGTAGGTTTCTGATGTTCTGCTTTAACTTGACGACATGTGTGACATTCTTCAATGTACCGGGCAATATCTTGCTTCATGTTGGGCCACCAATATCGTTGAGGAATGTCGCGATACATTTTGGTGCTCCCAGGGTGAATAGATATTGGAGTGTCGTGAGCTTCTTTCATAACTTTCTCTGTCATAAGATCAAATTGGGGGACCACAAGATGATCCCTGAAATATAAAGCTCCATCTTCACCTAATGAGAAGTCCTTGACTTTCTTGGTTCCAAATTCTGCTATAATTGCATATAATTCCGTGTCCTTCCCTTGTGCAATTATAATAGCTTTGTGGAGGTCCGGTTCCACAAGAAGGTTATTGAGAAAACCTTTTGGTACAATGTGGAGATTCAACTTGCGAAGCTCTTCATGAAGACAGGGATTAGCTTTCTCAACCATGAAGTTGTTGCAATAAGACTTTCTGCTCAAAGCATCGGCCATTACATTAGCCTTGCCATGGGGTATATGAAATACCGAAATCATAGTTTGTGAGGGCTTCCATCCATCTTCGCTGATGGAGATTTAAGTCTGGTTGAGTAAACAAGTATTTCAGACTTTGGTGGTCAGTATAGATCTCGCAACGATTACCGAGAAGGTAATGTCACCAATTCAATAGAGCATAGACCACTGCGGCTAACTCGAGATCATGAACTGGATAGTTCTCTTCATGAGGACGCAACTGTCTTGAGGCATAAGCAATTACTCTGCGCTCTTGCATTAGGACACAACCTAATCCTTGACGAGAAGCATCGCAATAAATGACAAAGTCCTTGCGAGAATCTGGAGGAGCAAGCACTGGAGCTGATGTAAGCTTGTCCTTGAGAGTCTGGAAACTTTCCTGACATTTGTCTGTCCATTCAAACTTAACACCTTTGTGAAGCAGATTGGCCAGGGGCTTTGCAATCTTGGAGAATTCTTGACAAAGCCACGGCAATAGCTGGCAAGTCCAAGAAAACTTCTGACTTGCTTAACATTCTTCGGGGGAGCCCAGTCCAGAATAGCCTGAACTCGTTCAGGGTTGACGGCAATACCATCCTTGGAGATCACATAACCAAGGTAAGTCACTTCATTTAGCCAGAACTCACACTTAGAGAACTTGGCATACAGTTGATGTTCTCGAAGCCTTTCGAGTACAAGACGAAGATGTTCGGCATGTTCTTCTTCATTCTTGGAATATATCAGAATATCATCAAGATATACCATGACAAACTTGTCGAGATAATCCATGAAGATATAATTCATCAACCGAGAGAAGGTTGCTGGGGCATTTGTTAAGCCGAAAGACATGACGGTGTACTCGTATGAACCATAGCGAGTAACAAATGCTGTCTTCGGAATATCTTCTTCACGAACACGGATCTGATGATAACCCAACCTCAAGTCGAGTTTAGAGAACACTGACGATCCAGCAAGATGATCATATAGATCATTGATCCGGGGAAGCGGATATTTGTTCTGAATTGTTGCTTGGTTGATAGGTCGGTAATCTTGAACCAACCGATTAGTACCATCTTTCTTCTTGACAAAGAGAGAAGGTGCTCCCCAAGCCGAGGAACTAGGACGAATAAAACCCTTGCGAAGCAATTTGTCAATTTCTTCCTTAAGTTCAAGAAGTTCATGAGGAGGCATTTTATAAGGCCGCTTAGCAATAGGGGTGGTGCCTGGTTTCATGTCAATGACGAACTCGACTGCTCTAGCAGGGGGAATGCCTGGAAGCTCTTCTGGAAATACATCTTGAAAGTCTCGAACCACTGGAATGCTTTCAATCCCCTCAAGAGGTGATGCATTCAGTGCGTTCATCCCATAAATCTGGGTCTCGGCATTTCGAACGAGATGAGCGGAATGAACCACTAACTCGTTGGAAGGGTGCAGAAGATGCATGGTCTTAGTGGCACAAACGATTGAAGCACTATGTGCTATCATCCATTCCATTCCCTAAGAGTAAGTCAATATTCAAAGACGCCAACACAATGGGCGAGACGAGGAACTCTAGTCCTTTGATCTCAATGGTGATGTTGGGACATATCATAGACGTCTGACAATTACCCGCAGGAGTGGATACCATTATTTGAACGTCCATGTTCTCGCACTTAAGGTTATGCTTAGATGCTAATTCTTCTAACATGAATGAATGCGATGATCCAGAATCAAATAAAATGGATGCGGGTATTGAGTTAACAAGAAGTGTACCCATCACAGTAGAAGGCTGGTCTTGAGTTTCAGCCATATCAGTATGGTTGGCTTGAGCACGAGTATAGGGAACTTTGGCATTGCTGTTGCGGGGCTGGTAGTTCGGCAGTGCAAGTTGTTTCTGACCCTGCCTGCGATCTCTAGCATTCTGACCTGGACGGCCACACTTGAAGCACAGTCCATCCTCAGGATGGGAGGGTGGAGGCTGAGGTGCTCTTGGCGGTATAGCTCTTGGCTGTCTTGGCGGTGGAGGGGGCAGACGAGGCGCCGCATAGGATGGCCTCGGGGCATATGCAGGTGGACGGTAGTTGTTGGGGATCCAAATCCTGTGCTTCTGGGACTGCGAGCCCAAAGATGAGCCCGTGTCACGATTAAGCTTGGTGTGGTCCTTGTACCTCTGCAGACCTGTCTCAATATGGATGGCCTTATCCACCAAGGTGGCAAAATCAGGGAATTCGTGAGCTAGAAGAGCAAGGTGAACATCCGGGTGAAGTCCTTCATGGAATTTCTCCTGCCTGCGAGCATCAGTTGGCATGTCCTCTTCAGCAGAACGGGACAAGTCCAGAAATTCCTGCTGATAAGCGTCCACGGTTTTACTGCCTTGGGTAAGGTTGCAGAACTCTTGCTTCTTCCGATCCATGATTCCTTGAGGAATGTGGCGAGCACGGAAAGCAGCTTGGAACTCTGGCCAGGAAATGATGGCGCCTGCTGGCAGAGCATGCTTGTGGCTGGTCCACCATTGAGCAGCGGGACCTCTCAGAAAGTAGGCCGCATAGTTGACATGGTTGGCAGAGGGAACCATAGCAGATTCCAGTATGTGAGTAATGTTGTGTAGCCAGTCGTCAGCATCTAGCGGCTGAGTTGAGTTGTGGTAGGCAGGCGGGTTGAGACGCACAAAGTCCTGTAGCGACATTGCGGCTGGCTGCTGGTACATAGGGGGCCTCTGGAGTTGGTCCACTAGCCCTTGCATGAACTGGCAATGAACTTCCATCTGCTGAATCATTCCAGTCATGTAATCAGGTGGCGGTGGTGGTGCATGGCCAGCACGGCCACTTCCTACTGGTCTAACCATCCTGCTAATTTATAACAATGGTAGTTCAGTATTTAAGCAATAGCAAGGCAAGGATTCATTCATTAAGTAATCATGCACAACGAAGGAAGTGCGATAAAATACATCATAGTAGCCAAACACGACTTAATGATCCATACATAGGTCTGTTACAAACCATAAGTCTGTTACAAATAAACGATAGGTCTGGCATGAAAATACCTTAGACAAACTAGGCGGCACGCAGGCACGCGGTAGAGGGATACAACAATGAGGCATAGCGATACGCTACATCAACGTCGGGGGCAACGAAAGTAGCCACGGAACTGCACAGGACCCTGAATGTGAAACCTGGTGGCAGGGTTCTGCATCCCTTGCACACCCTGGTGCAGAATCTGGTGATCAAGCGGGAGCGCATGTCCACATGCCGGAGTACAGCCTCCAACCTCAGGCCATTCAAGACCTGGACGAAACTTAGTCCGACGCGGGTGAAGAATGTACTCCGGATGCATCCCCGCAATGACTACTGGCAACAACTGCTCCATAGCCTGATGAAGACGAGCTCGGGTGGCGTACAACTCAACGTTAAGAGCCCTAACAGTGTGATCCAGTGCCTCAGTGTACTGGACCAGAACCTGTGGGTCATAACGACGACTCACGTAGCGGGTGCAGACAGCAGTGTAGGACCGGTCGGTATGCTGCCATGCGAAAGGGGACAAGATCTCAGCGTCGGCTGCCGTATCAACTCCAGTAGGGACATATGGGATGTATCTGTATGCCGTCTCCTCCAAACAAGGGTTCGCTGCACGAAGACGAACAATAGCAGCATAGGTAGTATCCTGTACTGCCATCTCAATAGTCACTCCAATGCCACGGAAGGTGTGCAGCTCAGTGATGGAGAGGTCCTCTCGATCCCAGATTACCATCTCAGCCTCATACTGTTCCTGGTTGAACTCGTGGTAGTCCTCGTAAACAGTGTACTCGGGGTACCAGCGATATCCTAGCCTCTTTAAGAGGTCGACCAGAATGGCCGAAAACCAGTTGTATCGTGCGCGAAGGTCAGACGAACGATCTGCCTAGCGGGACGCATCTGTAACAAGGAGATTCAAGATGTCAAATGACAGTGTGTGCATCATAACTTCAAAGAAGACAATTTTCGACGAAACAATTCTCCGGTGGATGTGATCACGAGAACCTAATGTTAAAGTTAGGAAAATCTTTAACCCGAAAGAGAAGAGAGATTAGAACCCAGAGTAAGGATGAGGTATAAAAGATCCTAATACCACCCAAATTGAGATGTGGGCCCATAACCCATAGCATCAGTGTTAGTAAAAGTTTTTCAATGACTAGACTCAACTTCGGCCAAGCATGTGGAAAGGGGGCTACCTACAAGCAGTCGGCTCTGATACCAACTTGCGATGCCCCCGGTTTAACCGTGCACTAACCATACACGCATTTATGCACGATCAAGACCAGAGACTCGCTCGAAGGAATCACAACACAACACTAAACACAAATTAAAATAATTCAAGCTTCATATTATAGCCAGGGGCCTCGAGGGCTCGAATATAATAGCTTGAGTACAAAGTCAGCGGAAGCAACATCATCTGAGTACAGACATAAAAGGTACACAAGTTTTGCCTTAAGAAGGCTGAGCATAACAACAACAAACTAGATTGAAAAGGCGCAGGCCTCCTGCCTGGGATCCTCCGAACTACCCCTGGACGTCAGAGAAGTCTATGTCATAGTAGGCTCCATCCTGGTAGTAGTGGCTTCCGTCGGGGTAGTAGTAGTCGTCAACGGGGTAAACTGGATCCTGGGTCTCCTGGGCTTCGTCATCTGATTGTGGCATCGAATCAAGGGGGAAAAAGGGGAGCAAAGCAACGGTGAGTACTCATCCAAAGTACTCGCAAGACTGACATCAGAACTATGCTAACATGCACCATTATCAAAGGAATGGGGCTATATCTTTGGACTAAACTGCAGAAATGCCAGAAGAGGGAAGAAGGCCTAGTCCTATCGAAGACTAGCATCTTCAGCGTCTTGTAGCATAAGACGAGAGTTTAGAGCAGCATATTTTAATTAACAGGGTACATTGCAGCAAGGCCCAGAGATTCTTCCTTGACTCCCTGCGAGAAAGCAATCCCGGAGCCAATAATTCAAGTAACAACCATAAGTATCCAGTTTTAGTTATCATAGACTAGGATACTCTCTGAGCGTCCGTTACCGTGGACACGGCTAATCGATTAGATTTAACTTCCCTGCAGGGGTGCACAAACTTACCCAACACGCTCGATAAACTCCGGCCGGATACGATTTTCGGGTCATACCCGACCTCATCTATCGACACGCCGTAATCCAACCTAGGCTAATCAATGAGGCCAGCACGCCAGTCTACATCCTAATAGCTCGGGGTCTTGGGCCATCGCCCTCGCCATCCTGTGTGTTACGCCCTCGGTCGGTGTCAGTCCTAGCATGCCTTAATTACAAGTGCAATGCGTTAGCTCGGGCCACCCGGGCACGAGTCGCTCCATGTGACATCTGATGAGCTTTCAGAAGAATGTACGTCGTAGAGTGCCCATAACTTTTCCTGCATGGTGGTTAGTGCGAAAGAGGCCAGAGGCCTTCTCAGATCACGTATCCAAACCCGTTAGTGACTTTAGTTGCGGTGACGATCGGTCCCTCCATCCCGTCGCCCCGTCTCGAGAATTTGCGGCAAGGACATCACTGTCCGGTCACGCCTCGTTTATATCCCTTCGGGTGCCTTACCGGCGCACCCCACCACATCTCACACACACGGGTACCCTTGGGGCCGACCCATCTCAAGACTGTCGGTAACTCAAGTCCACCTCAACAGAGTGGTACCGCCTGTCCCTTCAGTCCTGTCTTTCACAAGTAATTCAGTGTCAAGTCAAAATGGCTGTGTGTCAGTACAGCAAGTGGATATCCGAGGAATCACTCTCGATATATCCTTGATGACGACGGTGATGAAAGCAGGGGCAACAACAATAGTAAAATGAGGGCCACAGGGGGACACTATCCATACCTATAGTACAACATTATATGAAAGCAGGTATGAAAGTAGTACTCAAAAATAGGCTATGCATCAGAATAGGTGCTATTAAATACAGTAGCAAAATCTAATGCAAGCATGAGGGACAAAGAATAGGTGATATCGGAATGATCAAGGGTGTTTGGCTTGCCTTGTTGCTCTGCTGCAAAAGACTGGTCATCAGGGGCGTAGTTGTACTCGGTAGCAGCGTCAGTCTCGGAGGCTACCGAAGAGAAGAGGAGGAAGAAACAATAAATACAAGCAAACAGATGCAACACGATGCATGACATGGCAATATGCAGTGCTAGGGGTAGTCTAACACAGTACTACACGTATCAGACGGAACGGGAGAATATCTAACGATATTTCCCGAGTCTTTGGATTTATCGGACAGATGATCCGGAGGGAAAAAGTTCCATGTTTGCTATGCTAGGAGCATGTGAGAGGCGAACGGATAGCGTATTCGGATTCGTGGGATTTTTCTGATCAACTTTCATGTATAAAACTTTTCCATCTGAGCTACGGATTACTTTATATGATTTTTCAAAGATTTAACAATTTCTGAAAATACAGAATTAATACTAATTCGAAAAATGCTTTATGACGTTAGCATGACATCATCACTGCATCAGCTGTCAACAGTCTCAGCTGACTGGTCAAACTGACATGTGGGGCCCTCTTGTCATAGACTCAGGGTTAATCCAGTTTTATTTTAATCTAACCAGAGACTAATTAGTAAGTGGGGGCCACCTGTTAGTGAGACATTAGTGTTAATTTAATTATTTTTATTAATCTAATTTCCTAATTAGCAACTGACAGGGGTGGCCCACTGTCATACACAGGGGGGGTCAGGCCCCACCTGTCATTGACTGGACCAGGTCCAGTCAGCAGGTTGACCTGGTCAACAGGTCAGCGGGGTCGGCCTGGCCGACTGGCCAGTGCCCCTGGCCGTGGCCCCGACCGGGCCACGTCAGCGGCGGCGCCGCCCGGCCACCGGAGAGCTCCGGCGAGGTCCCGAAAATGAGCCAGGGCTTGGAAATCTCCTGTGGTGGGTCAAATCGCGCTGTTTTTCTTGCGTTTGAAAGCAGACATCGCCGCTGTTCCATTCCAGGCATCAGCAGCTGCTGCGGTGGTCCGTGGAGGGAGCTACGTCGATGGCGGCAGAAAAAGCTTCGGGCGGCAATGGCAGTGAGCAAACGGGGACGAAATCGACCTAGCTAGCATGCGGGATCGAAGCAGGGGACGTCCTAGAGCATGCTTATAGCATGCACGGGCTGCCAGAGGCACCCAGAGCTCGAGCTCTTCAAAAATGGCATCGGCCAGTATGCGGCTACGGTGCAAGCTCGCTGTGGTGGCCTAGGGGAGCAATGCGAGGGAGAGGAGGACGCAGAGGTGCTCACTTGCGGCGCTTAGAAGGCCCGGAGCAGAGATGGTGCGGTGCAGACGGCGGATCGATGACGGCGCTCCTTCGGGCCCGAGAATAAAGATTGACGATGGCGACGGCGTGGAGACTCCCTGAGCTCGATCCACAGCATAGAGAGGAAGAGGAGAGCTGTGCGGAGCTACTGGGCCTAGCGGGGAGGAGCGAGGCGAGGTGTGGCCGCGAGCTCACCCGGGCGTGGCCATGGCTGCGCTTGGGAAAGAGAAAGGCGAGCGGGGGAGAGAGCGTGAGGAGGATCCAATGGGTCCAGAGGGGTCGAGGCGTCTCCTCTTATCCATCCACGCCAGCGGGGGAGAAAGACATGCGAGGGGGGGGGGCAGACAAGCGAGCGCTCCTCTCCTGCTCGACAACGCGCCCTGGCGTCGTCAGGAGGTTGAAGGATACACCAGGTGGGCTGGGCTGCTTACTGTTCCGCTGGGCCTAAGTGCAAAGTCCGTTTTTCCTTTTTCTTTCTTTTCCTTTCTGTTTCATTTTACAGCTTCTGTTTTATTTATTTTTAGCCATAATTCTTCACAGCAAAAATGTGTGATATGGCCCAATAAATATCTTGCAATATTCCACATTGCCACAAAAAGTTTGGGGATTTTTGGAATCTGTTTGCATTTTTCACAGAATTAAAGAGCACTTAAAAATGCAATTTTGTGCTGTTTTGGATGGTGGGGTCCACACCAACATCAAGGTGATGTTGTTTTCCTAAACAACATTGGTTTTGTGATTTTTCACAATTGTGCATCATTTTTAACTTGTTGTTTGCAACTTTATTTTATCACAATAAAATTCAAGGCCTTTTGAAGTGGAATTTGAAATGAGATATGAAATTCAAAGTGATCATATCCTATTTAGCAAAATGATTTGTTGCTGATCATGGTCATCACTGTGCACCATTACATGGGGGGGGGGGTGTTACATATTCTAGTACGAACTCTTAGATAGATCTATCGGAAAGGATAACTTGGGGTTATTTTAGTACAAACTCTTGGATAGATCGATCGGAAAGGATAACTTGAAGGTGGTTTCGTACCCTACAAACAATTTCTTATTATGTTCTTCGCTAGATAAGAACTTTGTAGTGATTCTTCGTTGCACATTGAGGGATGTTTATGTGATCCAATTATATTAGCATTGTTGAGAGATTGCACTAGCAGAAGTACGGACCCTAGGCCTTGTTTTCAAGCATTGCAATACCGTTTGTGCTCACTTTTGTTACTTGCTACCTTGCTGTTTTTATTTTTTCAGATTACAAAAACCTATATCTACCATCCATATTGCACTTGTATCACCATCTCTTTGCTGAACTAGTGCACCTATACAATTTGCCATTATATTGGGTGTGTTGGGGACACAAGAGATTTCTTGTATTTGATTGCATGGTTGTTTGAGAGAGACCATCTTTATCCTACACCTCCCACGGATTGATAAACCTTAGGTCATCCACTTGAGGGAAAATTGCTACTGTTACAAAACTCTGCGCTTGGAGGCCCAACAAAGTCTACAAGAATAAAGTTGCGTAGTAGACATCAGCCTTCAGCAAAGCCCATGGACTAGACCAGCTCGGCTGGTACCCCCTAGTCCAGGACTCCCTCAGTAGCCCCCGAATTAGTATTCAATGCTGATCATAACAACCTTCAACGGACAATCTTCTTCAGATGCATAGCTTGGGATAATGGAACCTTTGACTCGACAGATGAGTTCAATAGCTTTCAAGTAATCTGCATGACACCTGTCATCACCCAAAGTGTATCACTGAGTTATGAGGACTAAACCTTAGGCGTGCCCAGTCACGAGGTACTGACAACCTTTTCCAAATCATCACATAAATGACGTCATGCATATCGGTCATAACTTTCTAGAACCACGGATCGAGGTGACCCTTGACATGTTGTATTGAAACAAAGATCTTGCCCCACGTTTTAGGGGATATCATCAATTGAGTGCTTCACCCCACGCATCCACAATGACTCGATCCAGTAGAAACATGGTGATTTTACCGGCGCAGTTAAGGGGACCCTTCATTTTTTTTCACTAGCCTATAAAGGTCCAGGGTGGTTAATCGTTTTTCCCCATGCTCCCTTATTTCCCCTGCATCGAAACTTCCTCTGCTTCCAGCGCCCACAAAACTCCCTGTTCAAGCTCTTCCATCGTAATGGCAGACACAGATCTGAAGGGGAAGTGGGTCCCTTCAAAGATCGACCTCGCCACCATCGACGAGCTCCGGGCTGCGGGGTGTATCCCCGCAGGCGTCGCCTGCAGAGTGTCGGAGCTTGACCAGTGCATCCCTGCTCCCCGAGCCGGGGAGCGGGTCATCTTCATATCCAACCTCGTTAGAGGTCTGGGCTTCCCCATGTCCTTTTGTCCGGGATTGATTTGTACAACCTCTCCCCCAATTCCATCCTCCACCTCGCCATGTTCATCACGATATGCAAGGCCTTCTTGAAAATCCCACCACACTTTGGTTTATGACTGAAAACGTTTCGCTACAAGCCGAAGAGCGATGTCAGCCACGGTGGCTTCGCCGAATGTGGCGGGGCGATAATTAGCAAATGCCAGAAAGCGGATTGGACGGAGGGGACCTACGTGGAGATGATGAAGATGTGGCAACAGGAATGGTTCTACATCATTGAGCCCCACGCCGAGAACTTAACTACACCTCCATCCTTCATAGGACTGCCTCCAAGGAGGCTGAACTCCTCATAGCTGAAGAGGCTGGAGTGGGTGTTAGAACATAATTTTCCCTAAGTGGTTTTGGTGATTGATGACAATGCCCTTTGCGGACTAACCATGTGCATTTAGATTTCAGAGATTATCAGGTGGCACGAGATGGTTTATTCCCCCTCAGTGTTTAAAGAAAAGACACTTCTTTTCTGACTATTTAGTGTTGGTGGACTTGAGTCGTAGGAAATCCGTACTATCAAGAGGGGGTCAGCTTCGAAAAGGTTTGGGTGGAATCATCATGTACACACTCACTTTGCACCCCGCCTTTCTCCCCGGTATCTGGAGCTTCGTCCTTCCTTGCCTTAAACTACCTAGAGTTTGATAAGCGGTAGTATCGCGCTGACCAGCGGTAGTACAGCTCCAGCGATACTACGGCTATTCAGTACTACTACCACTTCCGCTTGTATCCGATCTCTGGTGTTGATAGCTGAAAGCACAACTTCTCCCTAGGTGGTTTTGGTAATTAATAACAACATATATTTAATTGGACTAATGTTTGCACCAATTATATTTCAGGAAAGTTCAATGAATGGATTGGCAAAAGGATTGTGAGGAGATTCCCTAGATGCAAGGAACATCAATTGGCAACAAGCTTGAAGACTCTACATTTTACATTTTGTGAGAAATCACACTTTGAGTCCATAGGAAAGCCAATACTATTAAAAGGGGATGAGGTGTCTATGATGATCTGGTTGCTCAAGTGCTTAGAGATTAGCCACCAAAATTACACATGAAATTCTCCCACAAAATCTCTGTCTAAACCCTACCATAAAAATGGTTCCACCAACTTTTCATAATCGGCCCCACCGAGTTGCAACCCTAGACAAATCCCAGCCAAAACCCTAAGTCTCGGTGCCACCAACTTTCCACTTCAGTGAAACCGAAACCAGTGACCAACTCTCTGGTATCCTATTTTAAAGAATCAGAATTTCTGAGTTTTGAGAATCGGTCGCACCGAGATTTGGAATCTACCAAGGTCACCCATATCGGTACCACCAAGATTTATATATCGGTCTCAGAAAGCCAAAAGTTGCCACATTTTGCACTAGTCGGTGCAACCGAGTTTTTACTATGGTTTCACCGAGTTGGGCAATAATGTTGTAACGGTTGGATTTTTGGAGATGCCTATATATACCCCTCCACCTCCTCTCACTCGCAGAGGAAGCACTCAGAACATACCTAAACTTGCCCCATCCATTTTCTGAGAGAGAACCACCTACTCATGTGTTGAGATCAAGACCTTCCACTCCAACCATATGAATCTTGATTTCTGGCCTCCCCAAGTTGCTTTCCACCCAATCAACCTCTTATACCAAGCCAAATCTATGAGAGAGTGATTGTGTGTTGAGGAGACTATCTTTTGAAGCACAAGAGCAAGGAGTTCATTCTTACCACATCTATTACCTTTTGGAGGGTGGTGCCTCCTAGATTGGTTAGGTGTCGCTTGGGAGCCTCCTTCTTCATATTGTGGAGTTGAACCAAGAAGTTTGTACGGGCAAGGAGATCGCCTACTTCATGAAGATCTACCTATAGTGAGGCTAGTCCTTCATGGACAGAAGTCGTGATAGAAAAGACAAGGTTGCTACTTTGTGGACCCTAATTGGTGGATCCTTCCGTGGAGTCTCGCGACCGCTATCCTCCATGGGTTGAAGTCTCCATCAGCGTGGACGTATGATAGCACCACCTATCAGAACCATGGGAAAAATCTTCGTGTCATCAATTGTGTTTGATCCTCCTCTCCCTACCTTTACTTCCATGTGCATGTCTTTACTTTCCGCTGCTATACTCTAAGACTTGCATGTGTAGGGTGTGCTTGACTTTCTACAATTGCTAAAACATGCCAACACTTAAAATTGGGAAAAGGCTAGATTTTTAATTGGTCAAGTAGTCTAATCACCCCCCCCTCTAGACATATTTCGGATCCTACAATAGCGGAAGTAGAGCAGTTGTTGTGAGCGGAAGTACCGCTCCTGCGATACTGCACTCACATCACTACCCCACTTCCTCTACCCACACCTGTAGATCAGGCTTTAAGTGGAAGTATCGCTCTAGCAGAGCGGTAGTACCGCTCCGGTGGTACTACCAGGATTTTCTTCCGCTGGAACTACCGCTTGTTTTTGCTCTCTGGTATGTTTGAGTTTCTGAGCGGAAGTTGAGCAGACGTAGAGGGCAGTAGTACTGCTCCAAGCAGTACTACCGTGCTGGCCCACTGCACTACGGCTAGTTCTCCCGCTGGTGTAGCACTAAGCGGAAGTTCCGCTGGTGGGAGCGGTAGTACCACTCTGGCGGTACTACTGCCTCCTTGAGCTCTTCAATTGCACTATGTGGGAAGAACTTCCATACAATTCAAAGTACCGCTCAGTAGAGAGGTACTACCGCTTATGCACGGGAAAAATGGCATAACGGTTGGATTCTTCTTCCCACTATATAAGTGGGTCTTCTTCTTCAAGTGGACTCACCTCTTTTCGCCCAAAAGCTCCATTGTTGCTCCTGAGCTCATTTTCGCCCGATCTCCCTCCCTAGCCATCGAATCTTATTGATGCTCTAGGGTTTGGAGGAGGAGGCCTCGATCAACACTTCCACCAAGAGAAATTTGATTCCCCCCACTAATCCCTTGCAGATCTTATTACTCTTGGGTGCTTGAGCACCCTAGACAGAAGAGGTCACCTCGAAGCCACAATCCATTGTAGTGAAGCTTCGTTGTGTTGTTGGGAGCCTCCAATTAAGTTGTGGAGATTTCCCTAACCTTGTTTGTAAAGGTTCAATTGCCGTCTTCAAGGGCACCACTAGTGGAATCATGGCATCTTCCATTGTGTGAGGGCGTGAGGAGAATACAGTGGCGTTAGTGGCTTCTTGGGGAGCATTGTGCCTCCACACTGCTCCAACGGAGACGTACTTCCCCTCAAAGGGAAGGAACTTTAATAACACATCCTCGTCTCCATCGGCTCCACTTGTGGTTATTTCTTACCTTTACTTTGTGCAAGTTTTACTTGTGTGTTATCCTTTGCTTGCTTGTATTGTTGTTGTTGTTGTTAACATCATATATGTTGTTCACCTAGTTGCATATCTATACAACCTATTTGTTGCTAAACCTAATTTGTCAAGAAAAGCTAAAAATTGGTAGTTTCCTATTAACCCCCCTCTCTAGTCAACCATATTGACCCTTTCAATTGGTATCAGAGCCTCATCTCTTTATTAAGGGTTGTACGGCCCGAAGAGTATGGTTACCGACGGGGATAGGGTTGATGACTTACCCAAGGATGAGGGAGTGAACACAGTCTCTCATGAGGGTTTAAATGAGGCAATTTCCTCGCTTAAATCTTCTATGCTGACTAAGGTCAGATCCTTGTTTAAAGAATTCCTTGATGGTCTCAAACTTTCTACCGATCCATTGCAAGTGGTTAATCCCACTAACTCGGAGTCGGATGCCAACTCCGGTAAGGAGGGGGCTAGTAATGATAAGGATAAGTTGCCTCAAGGAAAGAATGGGATAGGGACCCATGCCTCAGTTCTCCCTCCCCCGGTCTATGGAGGACCGATCCACACATCTCATATTAAAAACCTAGATCCTCCTCCTAAACTTGTGAAGAATGATTTCACTAATTGGGTTTTTCGTATCAAGTCTCATTTGAATCACAGCTCAACTAATCTTTGGAGAATCATTGAGAAAGGATACTACCCGCATGATCCAAACAAGATCACCCAGGAGAAGAGGCGAGCAATCAATTCAATCACTTCTCCTTATTCATCCTTCAAACTGCAATGCCCGCTGAAGATCTATCTCACTTGCGTCCTTTCACTCGTGCAATGGATTGTTGGGAACATATTGTCTCTTTATATAAGGGAAGCTCGAGTATTCAATGGTCCAACTTTGAGGTGGTTCTTGATGAGGTTGATGAGTTTATAATGAATGAAGACGAGGATCCTCGTGAGCTCTAACAGAGATTGACAACTCTCGCGGTATCTCTTCAAGATCATGGGAGTAAGGATAGAGATGACAATTGGATCAAGCGTAAGTTTCTGAAGGCCATCATGCCATTCAACAAGGCCATATCTGATGACCCACAAGTATAGGGGATCAATCGTAGTCCTTTCGATAAGTAAGAGTGTCGAACTCAACGAGGAGCAGAAGGAAATGACAAGCGGTTTTTAGCAAGCTATTCTCTGCAAGTGATGTAAGTAACAATAGTAGATAGTTTTGTAGCAACATAATTTGTAACAAGTGACAAGTAACAATAGTAGCAAAGGTGCAGCAAGGTAGCCCAATCCTTTTTGTAGCAAAGGACATGCCTGAAAGTACTCTTATATTAAACAAGCGCTCCCGAGGACACATGGGAATTTCTGTCTAGTCATGTTCATCATGTTGAGTTGATTCACGTTCGCTACTTTGATAATTTGATATGTGGGTAGACCGGTGCTAAGGTGTTGTTCTTACTTGAACTAACAACCTACTTATGATTACCCCCTCTGTCAAGCGTCTGCAACTACGAAAGAAGAATTAAGATAAATCTAACCATAGCATGCAACATGTGGATCCAAATCAGCCCCTTATGAAGCAACGCATAAACTGGGGTTTAAGCTTCTATCACTCGAGCAACCCATCATCTACTTGTTACTCCACAATGACTTCCCTTAGGCCCATAACATGGTGAAGTGTCATGTAGTCAATGTTCACATGACACCACTAAGAGAAGTAACAACATACATATCATCAAAATATCGAACGAATACCAACTTCACATGATTACTTATAACAAGACTTCTCCCATGTCCTTGGGAACAATAGTAACTACTCACACCTCATCAACATGTTCAAGATTAGAGGTGCAATAATAATAATTAAGGATCTGAACATAATGCCTTCCACCAAGTAATCCAACAAGCATCAACTACAAGATGTAATCAACACAACTAGTAACCCACAAGTACCAATCTGAGGTTTTGAGACAAAGATTGAATACAAGAGATGAACTAGGGTTGGAGATGACATGGTGCTAGTGAAGATGTTGATGAGGATTGGTCCTCCCACAAAGGAGGAAGCGTTGGTGATGACGATGGCTTTGATCTCCCCCTCCAGGAGAGGAATTTCCCCGGCAGAATCTGACTGTCGGAGTGCAAAAGGGCCTCTGCCTAGGTTTCCGCCTCGAGACGGTGGAGCTTCATCCCAAAAGGTTGCTTATGATTTTTTCTAGGGTAAAACACACCATATAGGAGAAGAGGGGCGTCGGGAGGCCAGCCAGGGCCTCACTAGTCATCAGGGCATGAGCTGGGGGGTCGCGCCCTATTGGCTTGTGCCTGGCTGGTGGCCCCCTCAGGTATATTTTTGGCCCAAAAATTCACATATATTCAATAAAAATTCCCCATGAAGTTTCAGGTCATTTGGAGTGTGGTGATTTTTCTGCCTTTTTCTCAGTTTTTCGGTCCAGAATTCTAGTTTCCAGATAATTCCCTCTTTGTGATGTACCTTGCATATTCAGAGAGAAAGAACATAAGAATTGTATGATAATAGGGAATAATGACAAGAATAACATAAATATGAAGAAGAAATCACGATGCAAAATGGACGTATCATTGTCCTCCGTAATCCTTTAAAGACCGGACTTCCACACCTTGTGCTCTAGCGATGTGTTGGATGAGTTTGTTGCCATGAACATCTTGAACAAGACTGCCGACAATGCTCTAGATCATGTCCAACGGTCAAATCAAGCCTCACCCAACCTTGCTTTGAAGGCCAAGGAAATTCCAGGAGAAGAAGAGGAAGAAGAGGAGAGTTGTCCCGAAGACACTAAATATGCTTACCATGAGCACATGGCTCTTGCATCAAGGAAATTTTGGGGCAACAAGAGAAACTCAAGGCCCAACTTCTCCAAGAACAATTCAATTGGTTCAAAAGGAAAGCAATGTGTGAGGACTTGCTATAATTGTGGCAATGTGAGTCATTTTGTGGTGGATTGTCCGTGTGAGAAGAGGGAGGACAATGATGTCAATCTCATTCGCAAAGACAAGGCCAAATCCTTCCCCAACAAGAACGACTTCACCAGGAAGGTGCCTCAAAAGGTGTTGGTGGCACATGAAGAGTACATCTCCTATGATGATGATGATGATGAAGATGCAAGTGGTGAAGGAATGGCAATGGCCACAATGGCCATTGCAACTTCTTCCCCAACCAAGGTGTCTCTCTTTGACTCCCCCAACGAGAACCGCATTGGCAAGTGCCTCATGGCGAAAGGTATCAACAAGGTAACCTCCGACATCAAAATTTCCATTACTACTACTCCTTATTTGTTGGATTGTATGGATGAACATGAAGAGGTGAAAGTTGATGAGAATGAGTTTGACAAGTTCATGGGTAAATTCAAAGGTGAGATCAAGAAGCACTTGATACGTCTCCAACGTATCTATAATTTTTGATTGTTCCAGGCTATAATATTATCATTCTAGGATGCTTTTTGGGTGATTATTTACCAATTCAAATTATTGTTGAGCACTAACTCATTAACCCAGTGCCTAGTGCCAGTTGTTGTTTTCTGCATGTTTTTGACTTTTCAGGTTTACAATACCAAACAAAGTCCAATTGCCCTGAATTTTATTTATGATTTTTTTGGACCAAAAGAAGACCTGGAAGCTTCAGCAGGAGACTGGAGGCCGCACGAGGGAGCGAGCACACAACAGGGCGTGCCTAGGGGGGTGGCCGCGCCGTCTTATGTGCTGGCCCCCTCGGGCATCGCCGACGCCCCTCTCTCGTCTATAAATTCCAATAAATCCCAAAAACCTTAGAGAGCCTCCCGAAACACTTTTCTGTGGCCGCAAGTCTCTGTTCCACCGTGTGCCCATCTGGAGCCATGTTCCAGTGCCCTGCCAGAGGGGGGATCGATCACGAAGGGCCTCTACATCAACCTTGCTGCTCCCATAGTGACGTGTGAGTAGTTCCCTACAAACCTACGGGTCCGTAGTTAGTACCTAGATGGCTATCTCTCTATCTCTCTTGATCTTCAATACATAGTTGACCACATCTTCATGGTGATCTATTCGTTGTAATCACTTTGTGTGGTGCGTTTGTTGGGATCCGATGAATTGTGGGTTTATGTTCAGATTATTCATGAAAAATATTGGAGTCTTCTCTGAATTATATTATGATTCTTATTTGCATGATTATTATAGCTTCGTAAATCTTGCTGATCTATTGAAATATTTTGGCCAACTGGATTGATATTTCTTCAGTAAGAGGGGTGCGTTGTAGTGGGTTCAATCTGGCGGTGCTCTATATCCCAGTGACAGAAGGGGACAAGGCACGTCTTTGTATTGTTGCCACTAAGGATAAAACAATGGGGTTAATTCATATTGATTGAGTTTTCTTTGTCTACATCATGTCATCGTTCTCCAAGCATTACTCTGTTTGTCATGAACTTAATACTTAGAGAGGTAAGCATATAAGCGCTCTCGACATGGAGTAATAGTAATAGGTGCAGGCAAGAGTCGGCCTATTTGCTTATGGATGTGATGCCTATATACACATGATCATTGTGATGAATAAATATTGCATAAGTATGCGCTTTTCTATCAATTGCCCAACAGTAATTTGTTTACCCACCGTATTCCTACTACATGAGAGATGCCACTAGAGAAAACTATGGTCCCCGGGTCTATTCACGCATATATTTACAAAAGCTTTCAATACCTTGCTGCCATTTATTTACTTTTATTTTATTTTGCAATTTAATTTATTCAACTATCATCTACACACTTCATTTGCTTGCAAATAATGAGTCCAAGGGGATTGACAACCCTCTTGCCCGCGTTGGGTGCAAGTGTTTGCTTCTTTGTGTGCAGTAGATGAAAACGGGTGTTGCGTGCCACTCCTATTGGTTCGATAAACTTGGTTCTCACTAAGGGAAATACTTATCTATATTGTGCTGCATCACCCGTTCCTCTTCACGGGAAACCCAACGCCGATCACAAGTATCAGCACTTTGTTGCTCTCTTGGAACAACTTGGTGAGGCCAGTGATCTCATTGAGTCTCATTAGGAAACCATCTCTAATTTGTAGGGGCGTAGTCGTGACTATGCCAATGAGATAGTTGGTCTTTCCATTGCTCTTGAGAAAGAGCGAGATCTTCATTCTAAATTATGAAATGTTCATGATCATGCGCTTGTTCTTACTCGTGTGCTCAAATCCAAAAAGGTTGCACTTGGGGTTGACCATGATAGACTCAAGGAAGAGTTTGACACACTTGACATGGCTCACAAGGCTTTGAATAATGCTCATGCTTCTCTTAAGGAGTCTCATGATCAACTCCAAGTAAAATTTACTAAGGAGATAGACACGTATCCTCTTTTTGTGTTAATTGATAATGCCCATGCTATTAACCCTTGTTGTGAGCATGTGCACCTTGTGGAGGAACTTGAGAAAGGCCTTGTGACATGTATCCAAGGTGAGAAGAACCTCAATGATCTTTTGAGCAATCAAAAGGAAGTTTTGGCAAAGGAAGGGATTGGGTTTGCACCCAAGTCTAAGAAGAAGAAGAAGTTCAAGACCAAGTAACCTCTCCCGCTCAAGGAAACTTTTGTCAATGCGGGGGAGGATACTCATGAGAAGAAGGACAAGGTTGTGGGTGGTAATGCCAAGAAGGGCAAGACGACCCCTTCCAACAGAACCGATGACTTTAACCCGTCTTATGTTTTATGCCATGCTAGTGATGGGCATGTTTATGCCAAATTTGTTGGTTCTTATGAGTACATTGAATGATCTATTTGTTTTCCTGAGACCCTTGTTACTAACATAAAAGGACCCATTAAAGAATGGGTACCTAAATCTAAGCATTGATCTATTGTACAAGTTTGCTTCTGGAGGATGTTCATGGTTGCTTGATAGTGGAGCAACAAACCATATGACCGGAAGCAAGGACTTGGTGGTGGACATTCAAACTAACTCATCCTTGACCACTCAAGTCCAATTTGGTGATGATACTATTTCAAAGGTATTGGGTCTTGGCTAGGTGGTGATCTCTCTGGATTTAACCATTGAGAAAGTCATGCTTGTTAAGACCCTTGCATACAATTTAATTTCCGTTCGTCAACTTGCACTCATGGGCTTTTCTACCTTCTTTGATGTTGATACAGTGGACCTTTTGTGGAACAAGACTCTTAAAGTAGCCTTTGTTGGGCATGTATCTGTGTGGTTAACTTTTTGGAGCGACCCACTAAGACCGCGACTTGCCCATGGCTTTGGCATCACCGACTAGCCCATGTCAATATGAGATCTTTGCAAAGTCTGCTCAAAGGGGATCACATTCGTGGACTAACAAATGTGATTTTTGCCAAAGATCATGCTTGCAGTGCTTGTATCGAAGGAAAGCTACATGAGACGGCTCACCGACCCATGACTACCATCTACTCGAAGATGCCCTTGGAGCTCCTTCACATGGATATTTTCGGTCCTCCATCCTTTGATAGCCTTGGGGGAAGAAAATATTGCTTGGTGATTGTGGATGATTACTGAAGATATACTTGGGTATACTTCTTCAAGAAGAAGAGTGAGATCCAACAAACCATCATCAACTTTGCAAATGAAGCTCAGCGTCAACATGAGGCAAAGATATTGATGATTAGAAGTGACAACGGCATAGAGTTTAAGAACTATACCTTGGATGAGTTTCTCAGTGATGAGGGGATCAAGCATCAATAATCCACACCATATACCCCATATGCTACGAACTATCATGCTTACCGTGTCCTCAACAAGTCGAATTGACTCATTGAGGAGACGTGTAACATGGAGTTTGATGAAAATAATGGCTCCCAAGTGGAGCAAAGTGGTCTTTGTGATGTAGGTGATGAAATTCCTCCCCAAGACATAAGAAGAATGGGTGTGGGACACTTCCTACCCATTGATTGCTTTGGTTGCTATGAGCTTGCGAGTACATTCAAAGTACTCACGTGGCGTGTCATGCCAGATTGCAGGTGATGCTGTGATTGATTGTTTGTTGAGGATCCCGAGTTTGTGCTCTAGGACGATGTTGGTGCACTAGGAATGGGGTACCCAGTGCCCGTGACTTATGCACAGGTGGTAGTAGCCGAACCCCGTCAAGTGCAGCCCAAGCCAGAGAAGCCGTTCTTCATGAGATCAAGGAGCGCATCAAGAAGACGAAATCAAACATCCAAGACCTCGGCAGGAGCAGCCTATGCTGGCTAGCTACGCCTGCAAGATCTATGCAACAACCCAAGATGGGCCCACAGTGCCTATCGGGGACCAAGGCGCGCACACCTTCAGAAGACCTGGCAAGCCATCCCCCGGCAGGCACGAGTCGATCGACCACCGCACCACCGCATCGCAACACCAGTCAGTTATCGATGCGGTGTCGAGCCCTCAAGTGGCTAAGTGGCTCTCGCTAAGCACGTGGCAACACATCGGAACACATATTACATTCGTTTGACACCCATCCGAAGGCGTGTCAAGACACTAATCAACAGCCAGCTAAGCGGTGGTAGGAGCTTGCCGGGGATGCACCCCCGCACGCCTCCTCGACTAGCAATCATGGTATTTTATCCTAAATGCCAGAGTTAGGTATGATAGCACTGTTAGCTATCTACTCACTAGATAATATCTATTTTGCCACTGTGGTTGCCCCTTGTCCTATAAAAGGAGGCCCAAGGCAACCTAGCTCAAGATTCGGACCCTGGGACACTTGTACTTGCGTAGTTGCTCCCCGAAAGGCAACCTTGCCGGGTTTGAGCATTGCGTGTGCTTCGTGTTCCTTTGATCAATCCACCAAAGCAGGATTAGGGTTTTATGCTTCTCAGCAGCCCAAACCTGGGTAAAACACCAGCGTCCCGTCGCCGTGCTGTCTCATGACCTCTGCTCTTTGTGCAAGTTGACCTCACCCCTGCCGAACCACAAAGGGGCCCTTGGTCCCATAGGAGATCGTGTACATCCATGCCCCGACATCTTTGGCGCGCCAGGTAGGGGGCGTGCTTCATTTCCGTGAACTTGAGATCATGAGCAGCACGTCGATCTTCATCACCGTCTTCTTCACCCATGGCTCCCAAGAAGAAGGCCGGCGCGACTGTGCATCCCTCCACTTCGAAGGCTCCCTCGCACGCGGCCGATGACGCTGTGCGCACCACGGGGGCGACAAATGAGGTGGGCACCATGGGCGACACGACTGGCGCAGGTGGCGCCTCCGTCGTGTCCCTCGTGGCCGAAACTAGAGCCAGGAACGCCGAAGAAGAGCAACAGCAGCAACATTCTGGCGAGCTCGACCATAGTGCTGCGGGAGGAGGAAACGTTCGGTCCCCACCTCCCCGCCACGCTGGTGGCCGCGGCCGCAGCGGCGGTGCCCAATCTGGCGCAAGTCGTGATCCTCCAGCTGCACCTATCACAAGTGCGGCTGCTGGGCGCGCGCCTCGCCCGGAGCAAGACGGAGCGCCAAGAGGGGCTATAGACCCGCAAACCCGGCCTCCTCCATGTCAGGTCACCTCGGCGACCGACGCGTGAAGGCGAGAATACGGTGACGCTCCTCTTGGTTCCACCAGGAGTCAAGCGACGTCGTGATCTGCTTCTCTAGCCATGCCAGCCACGGTGATGGAAGCAATGGTGCGGTACCAACTACTGCTAAACTTCCCACCAGTGGCTGACAAGATGGACGAGTGGAGAGCCACCATCCAGAGTTTGATCGGCTTCGTCAAAGCAAACAAGTCGCAGCATGCAGAGCCATCGAGGCATTCGCAGACGATGACGGCGGCCCAGGCTGACAGTCGTGCCGAGGGAGCCGCCCCAAAGGTGCAATCCCCTTTGAGACAACAAGCACTGAGGCAGCCACAATAAGCTTCACGTGCCGATGAGCCCGACGAAGCGTCCATGGTTTCCTCCGGCTCACACGATCACCGGGACCAGCGACGTGTCCTGAACGACCGGCGGAGGGAAGACGCCCGCATCACCATAGAGTGACGCCGGGAAGCACACCGCCAATCCGACAGATGCAACGGCCCAGACGCTGGTGACCCCATGCCCAGTGTTGGCGGGTACCTGCCTTATGAGGTTGGGTGCCCTACCTTCACTCACGAGCTGTGACAGGTCCGCTGACCATCGGCCCGAGCCTTCAAGCCCAAGAGGATGGAGAAATACAACAGGAAGCTGAACCCGGCGGAGTTCCTGGGCATCTATACGATAGCTGTCCAAGCCGCTGGGGGGAAGAGATGAGAAGGTGCTCGCTAACTATTTCCCTTTGGCGCTCAAGCCAAATGTGAGATCGTGGCTGATGCACCTGTCGGAGAACTCTATTTCATCATGGGCTGACTTGTGCAACGAGTTCGTCGGTGCCTTCATAGGTGGCCACCAGGAGCCAGGACAGCCCAGCGACCTGCAAGTCCTTCCGCAGAAGGAAGGAGAGACCCTGCGGAAGTACATCCAGAGATTCAGTCAAGTGCACCGCAATATTCCGGAGATACACCCCGCATCCGTGATTGCCGTGTTCCATTCGAATGTGCACAACAAGAGGATGCAGGCCAAGATGAATGTGAAGCTCCCCAAGACCGTTAATGAGCTATACACATTGGCGGACAAGTGTTCTCGTGATGAGGAAGGAAGGCGACTCCCCAGAGAAGATGCTGGTGTCGAAGTCGACTCCGATGACGACGACGATGCCCCTGGCTCGAAGGGGAGAAGCCGAAGGCGCAGTAAGAAACGTAAGGGAAAGGCATTATTGGCCGTTGAGAGCTCTGGTAATCTCACTGCTGGCAAGAAGGCCAAGGCCGAGACCCCCGGCAAGGGAGCTGCCGCGTGCGCTGATTGCCAGGAGGCCACAGCAGCAGAGAAAACCGAAAAGTCCGACGGGCCATACTGCAAGATCTATCGCACCAAGGGCCATGATCTCCAAGAATGCCGCCAAGTTGAGTAGCTTGCTAAGAAGCAGAAGGCTGAGTACGAGAAGCGTGACAAGGAGAAAGGCTAAGAAGGTGCTGCCGGGAAGGGCCGTGGTGGTAGAGGAGGCCGCCGCGGCAAGGCCCCGCAACAAAAGGAAAAACCTGCTAGAGGCCGTGATAAGAAAGAAGAAGATGATATGAGTGATGATGGGGATGACGAAGAGTCCAGTGATCAAGAATTCTAGAGGGAAACTGAAGCCTTGTGTGTTGACGGGGGTGTCCTTGCATTCGTCTCATCGCCAGCTCAAGCAATGGGCACATGAGATCAACGCCGTGGAGCCAGCTACCGAGTCCAGAAGGCCACTCAAATGGCCCCACACGCCTATCATCTTTGATGAAGAGGGTCATCCTGATTGCACCATTGCGGTCGGATGTTTGTCGTTGTTGGTCTCCCCAACAATCCACAACCTCAAAGTAACCAAGATGTTAGTTGACGGCGGGGCGGGGTTGAACTTAATCTCCCCTAAAGTGGTTGAAAGGTTGCAGATCCCTGACGGAGAGCTCAAGGCTATGGGTACATTCCAAGGAGTCAACCCTGGTAGGAGCAGACCCAAGGGAAAGATCACCTTGCCCGTGACATTTTGCGGGGAGGTGAACTACTGGACTGAGAAGGTGGTGTTTGACGTGGTCGAACTCCCTCTACCTTACAACTAAATTCTTGGTCGTCCAGCTCTAGAGTAATTCATGGCAGCATCCCACTATTCTTACAACACTTTGAAGATGCCGGGGCCCATGGGAATCATATCCATCCCATTCGACAAGAAAGATGCAGTTATATGCATGGACAAGATCTATAGAGCCACGGTAGCAGCTGAAGTCGCGGAAGCACCAGCTCCCGCCAAGGAATCAAAAAAGAAGCCTAGCAGAGACGCCGGCAAGGACTCTGGAAAGCGCGCCTCTTCGGAGTGCGCTGCACCCGTCGATGACCTGTCGGAAAGCTCCACTAGCAAGAGATCCAAGGTCATCTATCCTACAACAAAGAAGGTCCCGGCAGGGCAGGATGGCGCTGACGGTACATTTACCATCAGTGCCACCTTAATGACAAATAGGAAAGCGCGCTCGTTGCCTTCCTGTGGGTGAATGTCGATGTGTTTGCTTGGCAACCATCTGACATCCCCGGTGTTCCCAGGGAGGTAATTGAGCACCACCTTGCTGTCTGCCCTCATGCCAGGCCCCTCAAGCAAAAAGTTAGGAAGCAAGCCTTGGAGCGGCAACAGTTCATTGCCAAAGAAATCAAGAAGCTCGAAGCAGCTGGTTTGGTCATAGGAGTGTTACATCCGACGTGGTTAGACAACCCGGTAGTGGTGCACAAGGCGAATGGGAAATGGAGGCTTTGCATTGATTTCACTGACTTGAATAAGGCATGCCCGAAGGACCCTTTTCCCTTGCCACGCGTCGACCAGATTGTCGATTCCACTTCCGGGTGTGACTTGCTCTCCTTCTTGGATGCATACTCCGGATACCATCGGATATTCATGGCCAAGGAAGATGAGGAAAAGACCACATTCATAACTCCATGCGGCACGTACTGCTTTGTACGAATGCCCTTTGGGTTAAAGAGTGCTGGTTCTACCTTTGCAAGGGCCGTGCAGATTGGATTTGAACCTCAGTTGCACAGGAATGTAGAACATTACATGGATGACATAGTTGTCAAAACCAAGGATGAAGCAACTCTCATACAAGACTTGGAAGAAACTTTTATCAACCTGCGCAAGATCAATTTGAAGCTCAACCCTGAGAAGTGTGTGTTTGGTGTCCCATCTAGCAAGCTACTTGGTTTCTTTGTGTCTCAGCGAGGAATAGAAGCCAATCCTGACAAGATCAAAGTGATCGAGCAGATACAAGAACCCAAGTCTATCAAGGACATAAGACGCTTGGCCGGATGCATTGCCGCATTGAGTAGGTTCATCTCCAAATCCACTGAGCACGCCCTGCCATTTTTCAAGATTCTGAAAAAGCCGGCCCAATGAAGAGGACCCCGGAGGCAGAAGCAGCGCTGCAAGATCTGAAAGCTTACCTTTCCTCCGCTCCCACCTTGGTCGCGCATAAAACCACAAGAACCGTTGCTGCTATACTTGGCGGCAACAAATCAAGTGGTTAGTGCAGCTTTGGTGGCACAGCGGGAAGTGGATGAAGACACAGCCACCGCAACTAATGTCACCGGAGGTGAAACCGAAGCATTCGCAGCAGCACCTGATGCAGACCAAGGGGAACCTAAGCCAACATGCGAAGGTGATTTCAAGGAAGTGGCGAAGAAGAAAGTGGTGCAGAGACCAGTGTACTTTGTTAGCTCCTTGTTACAAGGGGCTAGGTCAAGGTACTCTGGAGTGCAAAAGCTGATCTTCGGCCTTCTCATGGCCTCGAGGAAGCTACGCCACTACTTCCAATCCCATGAGATCACTGTTGTCACCCGGTTCCCACTGCAATGTATATTGAGGAACCCCGAGGCCACTCGCAGGATAGTTGAGTGGGCACTGGAGCTGTCAAGTTTTGGTTTGAAGTATGAGAGCACTTCCACAATTCAGAGCAGGGCGTTGGCGGAGTTCATTGCAGAATGGACACCCATGCCAGACGAAGAGATTCCAGAGACAATTCTCCTCGGCAAAGAAGCGCCTAAAGAATGGATCATGTACTTTGACGGTGCTTTCTCACTTCAGGGTGCCGGAGCAGGCGTGCTCCTCATCGCCCCCATCGGAGAGCATCTCAAGTATGTGGTCCAAATACACTTTCCCCGGGAGGAGGCCACCAACAACACTGCTGAGTATGAGGGGCTCCTTGCCGGGCTCAGGATCGCGGTGGAGTTGGGAATCAAGAAACTGATCATCCGAGGAGATTCTCAACTCGTGGTGAGGCAAGTCAACAAATATTATCAGAGTCTGTTGATGGAAGCATACATGGAAGAGGTGAGGAAACTGGAGGAGCATTTTGATGGATTGCAAACAGAGCATGTGCCGCGTGTGGAAAACAGCATCGCTGATCATCTATCAAAGTGCGCTGCACAAAAGCTCCCTGTGGAACCAGGAACCTTTGTCCGCCACCTCACTCAACCATCAGTATCCCCATTAACGATGGCATGAAAAAGAAGAAAGCTGAACTTCAGCATGCATTTCCTGGCAAGGCTTCCCGAAGCCACTGGTAGAGAGGCTGCCGGGGGCAACCCCATTTCGGTTGGTGAGAAGCTCCCTCCTGCAGGACCCCAGGTCCTCGCGGTCGAGGTAAGCGCTCCCACGAACGAGGAAATGTCTTTAGTCCTTGTTGTCAAGCCACAGGCTCCAGCTTGGGCGCAACACATAGTCCATTTCCTTCAAACTAGAGAACTTCCCGAAGAACAAGAAGAAGCCAAAAAAGTAGCCCGTCAGTCAAGTATGTATCAGTTTGTCAATGACACTCTGTATAGAAAAAGACCAAATGGTGTGAAATTGAGGTGCATTTATCGGGAAGATGGACGAAAGCTGTTGGCAGAGATACACGGAGGCGTGTGCGGATCTCACATTGGATCAAGGCCCCTTGCTGGGAAAGCCTTCCGGCAGGGTTTCTACTGGCCCACCGCCCTCCCAGATGCAACTGAGGTAGTCACCAAGTGTGAAGCCTGCCAGTTCCATTCCAAGAACATCCATCAACCAGCGCAAGCTCTCCAGACGATCCCTTTATCCTGGCCAGTCTCTGTCTGGGGCTCGATATTTTGGGCCCCTTCCCCCGCGCTATCGGGGGCTTTGAATTCTTGTTCGTAGCCATCGACAATTTTACAAAGTGGCCTGAGGTGGAACCAGTGAGGAAGGTGACCGCGCAGTCAGCTGTCAAGTTCATGAAAGGACTGGGTGCCGTTTTGGAGTGCCCAACAGGGTGATCACCGACAATGGCACCCAGTTCACAAGCCGCACCTTTATGCAGTACATCCAAAGCCTTGGGACCAAGGTCTCCTTCGCCTCTGTTGCTCACCCAAGGAATAACGGGCAAGTGGAGAGGATGAATGCTGAAGTGTTGCGTGGACTCAAGACGAGAACTTTCGATAGACTGTGGAGATGCGGCAAGCATTGGATAGATGAGCTGCCGGTGGTTCATTGGTCCCTCGGAACGACACCAAATCGAGCTACCGTCCAGACACCCTTCTCCCTGGTATATGGGGCGGAAGTACTTCTCCCCACGGAACTCATATACGGGTCACCTCGAGTACTTGCCTACGACAAAGTAGAGCAAACGTAGCTATGCCATGACGATGCCTTGCTCCTCGAGGAAGATCGTCTCCGGGCCGCTGTGTGTGCTGCACGCTACCAGCAAGCCCTGTGCCGCTATCATAGCCGCAGGGTCGATGCCTAGAGCCTTAAGGAAGGTGACCTTGTCCTTAGGTGCGTTCAGTCCGCCAAGGGTACCAACAAGTTGACGCCAAAGTGGGAAGCCCCTTACCGGGTAGCACGAGTCACCAGACCTGGCGTAGTCCGTCTGGAGATCGAAGATGGCATCAAAATGCTTAACTCATGGAATATTGAGCATCTTCGTAAGTTCTACCCGTGAGGCGCGGTTGCCGGGCTCAGTCCCCGGCAGCCACCTTTTGTACAAGCCTTGCCGAAGTTGCATGTAACCCTTTGTACAAAGCCAGGCGCAGACCCTGTGCATGCAATAATAAAGCTAGGCATTGCATCATATCATCAAACTGCATGTTTACTATGCATTTTCTTATGTTGCAATGTTATCGCTTTTAAGTTTTAGAAATTTCCTAGATACTTCATGGGCATGTGGTCCTTGTCACTATAATCTCTCTCCCCAGAGGACAGAGACCTATTGCTTCACATGTTTTACCGCTAGGAAAACAAAGAAAAAGGGCAAAGGAACAAGGATTACACCTCGTCGTACTCCAGGAAGGGATACTGCCTGAAAAGATAAGTCTGATCGCATATCCCGAGTTCGATGCTATTTATTCCCTTAAGGAAGCGCCTCCTTGTTCCTTTTACTGTGTACCACAAAGTTCATCACGCAACAGAAACCCTTGTCGGATGAGCCGTCCCCCAGCTCTTGTTGATCATTAGCTCTAGGGGGGGCACGACGATACCGACAAGGAGCTTTGCCGGGGGACGATACCAGCCTGCTACCAGGGGCTCGCTACCCTTCTGGCGCTCGCGGTTAGTACTGACCCCGCAAGTAATTCTGTGCGGCAAGGACAAACATACTGGCACAGTATGAACGAGGAGGAAGGAAAGGATGGTACTTATGGAAGAAAAATAGCATTCTTTCATTCATTTTTCGATACAAAATGGGTAAAGTTACATTAGAGGGAGCCTCTTTAATAACTCTTTATTTGACTTTCTCCCTTAGGAGCAAGCTACAAAAGGAGAAAGGACTAAAGGGAAGCCCAGACAGAAGCCCAGCCTGACCCCGTCAGGGATGGCAGGGCGTGGCTCGGCAGGACCTCCTGCAGGGAAGACGAAGCCAAAGTCCATGAGCCTGCCAAGGTCCAGCTGAGGGAAGGAGGCGTCGCCCGAGTCAAGAACCCCCGGAAAATCGCTCTGCGAGGGGGGGGGGGGAGCTCGCTAACGGTGATGGTGCGATTGATGGTCAGCTAGAGTCCAGGTCGTTCTACTCCAACTTGACGGCCTGGAGCTCGCTATCGCCGTCTTCAACGACACTGTCCTCCTCGTCGCTATCGCTCGAGGAGGAGTTCTCGTCGTCACTCGAGCTCTCTTCACAGCAGCCAAGACGAGCGCCCAAACGCCCATAAATCTTGATGGAGAGCGTGTCGGCCTCCACCAGCTTGAAGTGGAGGATGTACCGATCCATGAAGTCGTGGGCACGTGCGAAGGTTTTCCACCCGCGCCTAAGGAACATGGCGCGGGGTGCTGGGAACTCGACGACGACCTGTGCAGCGCCATTGCAGCAGCCATGCACGCGCAACCACATCGCGTGCGGTTTGTCGACCTCCATCACCCTGGCAAAGGGGTGAGGGAGTCGCAAACGACCGCGGGGAGGCCCACGCAGCCTGACAACAAACTCCAGCGCCGTGCCTTCAGTATGTCCCATCGCTGGGGAAGGAACCACCAGTGGAGGAGGGTCGGGCGCGGAGCTCCGTTTCCCCCGACCGCGAGCCCCGTGCCGGCACTGGCCTCTTCCAGCGCTCCCACCGCACGCGCTAGAGCCGGCTCCCATCGCCGCGGCTGAAGCAATGGCATGATCCCGAAGAGAAGCTCTCGTCGCCACGGCGAAAGCTAGGGATCATCCTCGCCCCCTTGTCATGGTGAAGACTAGCGCGTCCAAAGACAAACCAGAGAAGAAGGGCAAGCAATATGGACTTGGGCTTGAGGAAGAGAAGGAGATGGGTGAGCATCGCTGCCGTGACCCCCTAATTTATAGGGAAGGGCACGGGGGCTGGCTCTCCTCCTCTCCAAGGCGACCGCCCTTCTCCACCAATCCCACTACCCACGATCACGGGTACACAGGTAACCACCCCATTGCTCCAATCCCAGGCGCTGCAGTTTTTGCTACTTCCCACTCTGTGGGCCACGCGCATCCAACACAAACCCCCGCAATGCATGCAGCGCACATGGCGGAAACGGCCTGAGATAGCAAGTAAGTGCTCGCTTAAAAGCCGACTATTACTCCCTCACATTGCGCACCTGTGCATTAATTTTGGGCCTGACCCAACGGCGCTGGGCGAGTGCGTGTGGGCCAGACCCGGGGGCTCCTGTCAATGCACTAGGAATGGGGTACCCAGTGCCTCTGACTTATGCACATGAGGTAGTAGCCGAACCCCGTCAAGACCAGCGCAAGCCAGAGAAGCCGCTCTTCATGAGATCAAGGAGCGCATCAAGAAGACGAAGCCAAACATCCAAGACCCCGGCAGGAGCAGCCTACGCTGGCTAGCTACGCCGGCAAGATCAATGCAATGACCCAAGACGGGCTCGCGCCGTGTCAGCCACGTCCCCGGTGCCTGCCGGGGACTGAGGCGCGCACACCTTCAGAAGACCCGGCAAGCCGTCCCCCGGCAGGCAAGAGCCGATCGACCACTGCTCCACCGCATCACAACACCAGTCAGTTATCGATGCGGTGTCGAGCCCTCAGGTGGTTTAGTGGCTCTCGCTAAGCACGTGGCGACACATCGAAAGATAGATTACATTCGTTTGACACCCGTCCGGAGGCGTGTCAAGACACTAAGCAACATCCAGCTAAGCGGTGGTAGGAGCACCCCCACACGCCACCTCAACTAGCAATCATGGTATTTTGTCCTAAATGCCAAAGTTAGGTATGATAGCACTATTCACTATCTAATCGCTAGATAATGTCTGTTATGCCACTTTGGTTGCCCCTTGTCCTATAAAAGGAGGCCCAAGGCAACCTAGCTCAAGATTCGGACACTGGGACACTTGTACTTGCGTAGTAGCTCCTGATGTCTACTACGCAAGTTTATTCTTGTAGACTCTTGTTGGGCCTCCAAGCGCAGAGTTTTGTAGGACAGTAGCAATTTTCCCTCAAGTGGATGACCTAAGGTTTATCAATCTGTGGGAGGTGTAGGATGAAGATGGTCTCTCTCAAACAACCCTGCAATCAAATACAAGAAATCTCTTGTGTCCCCAACACACCCAATACAATGGCAAATTATACAGGTGCACTAGTTCGGCAAAGAGATGGTGATACAAGTGCAATATGGATGGTGGATAAAGGTTTTTGTAATCTCAAAATATAAAAATAGCAAGGTAGCAAGTAACAAAAGGGAGCACAAACGGTATTGCAATGCTTGAAAATAAGGCCTAGGGTCCGTACTTTCGCTAGTGCAATCTCTCAACAATGCTAATATAATTGGATCACATAACCATCCCTCAATGTGCAACAAAGAATCACTCCAAAGTTCTTATCTAGTGGAGAACATAAGAAGAAATTGTTTGTAGGGTACGAAACCACCTTAAAGTTATCCTTTCCGATCGATCTATCTAAGAGTTCATACTAAAATAACACAAAGTTATCCTTTCCGGTCGATCTATCTAAGTGTTCGTATTAGAATAACACCATATGATACGCATCAACCAACTCTAATGTTACCTAGATACTCCAATGTCACCACAAGTATCCATGAGTTAATTATACGATACGCATCAAACAATTTCAGATTCATAATACTCAATCCAACACAAAGAACCTCAAAGAGTGCCCCAAGATTTATATCGGAGAACAAGGCATCAAAACGTGCAATCAACCCCTATGCGTAGATCCCCAAGGTCACCGGAATCCGCAAGTTGACGCCATAACATATATCAAGTGAATCACTTGAATACCCCAATGTCAGTACGGGTATCCGCATGCAAGACATACATCAAGTGCTCTCAAATCCATAAAAGTATTCAATCCGATAATAACAAAATCTCAAATGGAAAACTCAATTCATCACAACAAGATAGAGAGGGGAAAACACCATACGATCCAACTATATTAACAAAGCCCGTGATACGTCGAGATCGTGCCATCTCAAGAACACGAGAGAGAGAGAGAGATTAAACACATAGCTACCAGTACAAACCATCAGCCCCAAGGTGGATTACTCACACATTATCATGATGAGAAAGAGAGAGTTGTTGATGGAGAGGTGCAGCCCCAAAGAGATGGAGGCGATGGCGGCCACGGCGCCGGCGACGGGCGGCGGCGGTGGTGACGGGCGGCAGCCCCTTGCCCCCCATCTTCCTTGATCTTGGTGCTGCAATGGAGGAGCCTCTCCCCTTCTTGGTGGCTGCCAAGGGAGAGGCAAATTCGTGGCTTTTGGTGGCTACCCCAAAATTAGGGTTTTTCTCTCCTTATATGTGCCTCTGTGGTGCTCTATGGCCCTCCAATGGATTGATCCTTGATCTAATGGCTCTTGGGCACCTTTAAAACCTTCCTAGGGACTCCTCACAGCCCTCATGAGTCCCCAAAGTCATGGCTTGGCCGAATACATCAGATATGGTAAGAGTTTGACTCAATCACGTCATCAATTCTCGTAATCCCGTAATCAGATATTTTCCTCTAGTAAAACGGGTCTAAAGATCGCATCCGAACTCCGTTTTGGACGAATTTGGAGTCCAGAATCAATGCCATAAAATTCCGCAAACTTTCCTAATTGTAGCTTTTTTTATTTGACGCCGTCTTCAGGGGTCAAACCGACGATCTCCAAAAACTATTCGTGAACAGATTTCAGGAAAGTCAGAGTCCTCCTCCAACAAGGCTCCTTTTGCGTTTTTTCGACAATTTCGAATTAATTCCTACACATCAAAGTGTGAAACAAGAACTTGTGAACTTTTGCAACCATTAATAGGTTAGTCCCAATAAATCATAAACCATAGTAAAAACATAGGCAAATATGACATGAATACTTCATAAATTATCGATACGTTGGAGACGTATCAGCTCCCCGGAAGGCAACCTTGCCGGGTTTGAGCGATGCGTGTTCTTTGTGTTCCTCCGATCAATCCAACAAAGCAAGAGTAGGTTTTTACGCTTCTCAGTGGCCCGAACCTGGCTAAAACACGAGCGTCCCATCGCCGTGCTGTCTCATGACCTCTGCTCTTTGTGCAAGTTGACCTCACCCCTGCCGAACCACAAAGGGGACCTTGGTACCATAGGTGATCGTGTGCATCCGTGCCCCGACAGACGCATCCCAGCCAGAGTCCCTGCAGAGTGGAGTCCATCACCGACGTCATTGTTCCACTGCTAGAACGAGTTGTTCCGCTGCTAGCATAGAGCTACCTTAGCAAGTGTAGTGTCGTCGTGTCGATGTTATCCTTTATAATACCCGAACCCTTGTACCCTATTATTTGTAATAAAGAGCTAATTTGTTCTATGCTAAGCAGTGCCGTATTACAGAAGACTTGATCCTCAGGCTGGAATACGGAGTGTTTCGATTTCTCCGAGCCGGGGTGCCACGACGCTTAGTATCTGAGCAGGTATGGCTATAGGACGCCCTAGTTAGCGCGAGCATTAGAAACCGGTAGTAGAGTCTAGTTGGTTTGCTGCATTTGTTTGCCACATAGCATGCATATAGACTTGTCAGTTTGTCGCTAACGATTGATCTTGTTTGTGTAGGTGGCATCGGTTTCAATCCACTACCTGCACCCTCCAGTTTTGCATACTTGCTCTTTGGTGTGTGGTGTCATCTCTGTCCCAGCGGAGTGATGCTGAGGTACCTAGTGGTGTAGATCACTTGTAGGATTGATGCACAGGTATCATGCCAATGTATTTTCTTCAGCCACCTATTGCTTCGGTGGTAGACATGTTTCTGCCTCGAATCTTGCTGTCCAACTCGCCGCTTTGGCAACCCATACTGGTCTTTGTTACCAGGAAAGGGCAATGCCAGCATACCCTACTTTCCACTGCTATCCTACCCTATCCCTCATTCCCTGGACGAGTGTGGTTCTTCTCTGTCTGCTTGATAATGGTGTGTCCATGACATTTGTGTCCTGCTACATGATCATCAAGTCCATCCTCACCCCTAAGCCCGTCTAGATGCAATCGGTGTTAAGCCAGCTCTTGGTTAGATCTGTTTACACCCACCCCTCCACACATGGATTCACCTTCGTGCACACCGTCACATGATACTAGATCGTATTATCAAGGTTCTTGCGAGAGTTATGTGCTTAAGTAGGCAAGCATCTCAATGTGAATAGCAATAAAATGTGATGTTGCTTGTATGTAATCTTAATGCCTTGGGTGCTTTTGTTTTAGTCGTTTCTTTTGCTTCTTTCTTTGGGCCTTCGATATCACCATATTTCTCCTTATGAAAGTTGCTCAGCAAGTGACACCGGACTCGAAGAATCAGTAAGGATTTCAAATATTTGGAAGCTCAGCCAAACATTATGGACTTCTCAACCGACTGTATTATTTTGGGAATATCTGGTTTGAATACAAATCATATCCTGGATTCATTATCAACATCTTTCTACATCAGGGGAAATCCTCACCACAATAATGATTAAACCAACAGGAAGACAAGTGTGTGCAAGACGCACATTATATTTTCACCCAAAGGTATGGTTCATATACAAGGTTGGTTCCGCCTTGAGTAAAAATTGAAACAGGTTATACCCGAAAGCAAGCAAGAATGAGCCATGTATCCAGTACTCAGTAAGAAGGATTGTTTGACAAATTATTTTCATACAAGTAATCCACAACCGGAATATCAAGGGTATATATATGCCACTCAGTCAACATATCACAGTGAGAAGCTTCTGGTGTAAGCAACCCAGCCTTCCTCCGCACGCTACCAGAGAAGCTTATAACGCAAGGCACCTCAATCTTCTTTAGTACGATATGTGGATTAATTCCAATGTAAGATACTCAGTATTCTTCGGTAAGCTACGATAGAAAGCTTCCAGCATAAGGCATCGAATCTTCCTCAATAAGCAATTAGGAGGAGAAGCTTCTGAGGTACGATACCCAGTCTTCCTTAGCAAGCTGCCTCAACAAAAGCTTTGAGCATAAGCTATCTAGCCTTCCTCAGCACGATACTCTCGATAGCTTCTAGCACAAGCCAATCAATCTTTGTCAGCAAGGAACTACAAACAATTGGCAGCATTGGTACAAGATATTACACAGTCAGTTGGCAGTGCATCTCAGGGATTAGTTCCACAATAGTTTGGTCAGAAGCAAGAATCAGCCAGGACACAAGTCTGCCTTGGGAATCAAATGTTCAGCTACACATACTTACATATATATTGTGAGCATGCTGCCGAGGTCATGCAAGTCACTCGTATGATGATGCAAGCACGATGAGAATCCGACAACCACATGAGTTATGAAATCCATTTATACACCTCAGGGTGATGCGAGGACCGACAAGGTATGGAGTAAGATAATATTGGGACAACAGTCGTGGCAGTAGCTATCAAGGCCAGCTTCCCCACACCCTACAAGGCGATATCTGTCACCACCTTGTATGATTGCCGACAACAATGAGCTCTCTACAAGTACATGTGAACCTAGTATATTTCCTATGACACGAGTCATGAATAAGGATAAGGTATGTTTGCCAAAATATTGCATCTGACATCACCTATGGTCACACGAATAATTAAGGATATATATGGCCAAGAACTTTCGACAAAGGATTCGGGAAAAGAGAACAATAATGAAGGACAATATCGACAATGCGGATGCGATAATTGTTGCATGAACAACATGGTACGGACACCCAAGACAGTCTAATTCCGTATCAATCACCTTGATTATATGCCCAAGGGGTCTACTCCATTTGTAAGGAACCCAAATCAAGGTAACCCGCTTGTCCAACTGTATACTCAGAATTGTCAGTATCAAATATCCAAGTTTGTCATGTCAGACCAAAGGCCAGCTCAGGAGTTTGACTCTAGCGACCATGTCAATGTATCGCACGACCTATGGATATACCGACATAATGAGTAATCGAAATGCAGAACAACAGTCTTGGACCATGCGTCCTCACATATGGTACCCAGTGCAAGGATAGCTTGACGTGAACAAGATTCTTCCGCAAGAACCACCGACAGCCAAGTTTCTAGAAGCTATTGCTCCTTTATTCTTGTCACGACATGCGACAATCGAATCTTTGGTACGAATTTGATACTCGAGACAGTGGAATCAATCAAGATGCCTCATAGCTCCCTCCAAGTAGTCAACTTCCGCCAAGAGAATGGTTATGATTCCTAGCATGTTTTTGAACCCAGAGGACATGCATCTACTTGAATAACCCGATGCCAGGAGTAAAAATTTTGTGTCCACCAAGGAAAATTTGTTCACAACTCCATAATATCAGTGTTGGATATGAGTACGACACGGAAATCACTCCCGGACTTGTGGAATGATCACACATTCCAGTCATAATAACAAACCAGCTAAGTCAGCAGCTACAAAAGAATTGGAGTCAGCATAAGATTGAACATATAATGTAAGACCTGTAAAAATGTGGATACGGTGAGGCAAACCACTCTAGAGCAAGGGAATCAGATCACATGAAATTCAGAGGGAATGCCATATAAAGGAAAAGGATACCCGAGATTGAAACGGTTTCCTTTAGTTAGAATATTCATATCGTTCCCTGAGCAACCAAATCTTGAGGACGAGATTTTTGTAAGGGGGGTAGGTTTGTGACACCCCAATTTTTGGCCCTTTCTTTTTTCCTTTGAATTTCTTTGAATTTGCATTTGGAGTTTCTTTTCTGTGGCTATATGGTCTTGAAACCTGGGAAGACCATCTCTTCTTCCTCTCCCAAGTGGCTTGTCACTGTCAAATCCTTCCCAAGATCATTCCATTTCCATCCTAGCCCAACCCCAATATTTATTTCTTGGGATATTCCTTTTTCTATTAAAGGAATAACCCTATTTGCCCTAGGTTGTGATGCAACCTATATTTTTTCCCTGCCATTAATTCCCAAAAAATTCTCATAAATTCTTTGGATCATATCTTCCACAAAAATGTCAAAACCTTTCCTTTCCTAGTTCAAAAATAATTCAGAAATATTCATTTGTACATTCTGTCCAGAGTGGCACTTTGTGAAGGAAGTGTTATTCTTATTTTCTTGATTGCACTCAAACTTTTGGGGAACTCTCTCATATCCAAACCATTTACTCATGAAAAAATTCAGCTCCATTTGACAAGTTAATCTTCCTGAGCAAATTTCCAAAGTTTTTGTCCTGAGGGAAGCTTTGTGAAGGAAGTACTAGATATGCTTATTCAAATGAGATTAACTTTTGCTATCTCCTCCTTATGCTCAAGTCATAACACCGCACCAAATGTCAGCTCCATCGAACAATCTATGTGAGCACAACATCAAACCTTTGTTTCTGGTCATAATTTCAGTTTGTGAAGCAACTACATTTTGTATTGCTCCATAATTTCTGAACTTTTACCAGGACATTCTCCTACCAATATAACCACCTTCCACAAAATTTGGTTTCATTTCATTTAGCCATTTTCCCTCAGCAATTTTCCTAAGATTCTGCCCAGAGAGGACCACTACGAAGGAAGTTCCATTTTTATTTATCTAGATGGTATGAAATTTTTACAGTGTCTCCTTATCTCTATATGATCATGATCTACCAAGTTTCAGCTCAATCCAACACTCCATGTGAGTGCAAATTCATGACCTAGTTTCTAGACCAGATTTTGCAGTTGTGAAGTGATACTAGTGATCTACGTTGGGTTTTTCGTGAAGAGTAACGGGTTATTGCGGCACAAAGTGGGTAAGTATTTCCCTCAGTTATGAAACCAAGGTTTATCGAACCAATAGGAATATCAATCCTCAATCGTCTTCAGCGGCTACACACAAAAGAACAAACAACTTGCACCCAACGCGGGCAAGAGGGTTGTCAATCCCCTTGATCTCGTTATTTGCAAGCAAATGAGGTGTGTAGATAATTGTAGATAATTGTAAATTTCAAAATAAACTAAAAGTAAATAAAGGCAGGAAGGTAATAGTAGAATTTGTAAATTTATAAGTGAATAGACCTGGGGGCCATAGTTTTCCCTAGCAGCACCTCTCGTGTAGGCAACATCCAGTGGGTAACAAATTACTGTTGGGCAATTGATAGAAAACCGGATAGTTATGCGATTTTCACGGCAATGATCATGTGTACATAGGCATCACGTCCATAAACAAATAGGCCGACTCCTGCCTGCACCTATTACTATTACTCCACTCATCGACCGCTATCCAGCATGCATCTAGAGTATTAAGTAAAACAGAGTAATGCATGGAGAACGATGACATGATGTAGACAAAGTAAACTCAAGCAATATGAATGAACCCCATCGTTTTATCCTTAGTAGCAACAACACAAAGACACATCTTGTCCCCTACTTTGTCACTAGGATATAGAAACTCGTCAGGTTGAACCTACCACAACGCACCACTCCCACCGATGAAATATCAATCTACTTGGCCAAAGCACATCAATAAATCGGAGAACATTAGGAAGCTATAATGATCATGCAATTAAGAGACATAATGTATCAAAGATATCACAAATACTTTTCAAGAATAATCTGAACATAAATCCACAATTCATCGGATCCCAACAAACACACCGCACAATAGGATTACATCGGATAGTTCAAAGCAAAGATGCGATGACCGTTGTATTGAAGATCAAGAGATAGAGAGATTGCCATCTAGGTACTAGCTATGGACCTATAGGTCTGTGGTGAACTACTCACACATCATCATGAGGGCAACAAGGTTGATGTAGAGGCCCTCCGTGATCGACCCCCCTCCAGCAGGGTGCCGCAATGGAGCTCCAGATGGCCTCGCGGCGAAAGAAAGACTTGCGGCGGCGGAAAAAGGGTTTCAGGACTGCCTCTGTTATTTTTAGGGTGAAAGAGAATTTATAGTCCAGAGAGGGTCGTCGGGAGGCACCCGAGGGAGGCACAAGCCATTAGGGCGTCCCCCTGGGGTGTGCCCTGTTGGCTTGTGCAGCCCTCGTGTGGCCCCCGGCCTCCTTCCGAAGCTTCCAGGTCTTCTTTTGGTCCAGAAAAAAATCATCAAAAAGTTTCGTAGCAATTGGACTTCGTTTGGTACTGTAAACCTGAAAAGTGAAAAACACGCTGAAAACAGCAACTGGCACTTGGCACTGGGTCAATAGGTTAGTGCTCAAAAATATTATAATTGGTAAATAAAGACCCAAAAAGTAACCTAGAATGATAATATATTAGCATGGAACAATCAAAAATTATAGATACACTGGAGACGTATCAAGAATCCCCAAGCTTAATTCCTACTCGTCCTTGAGTAGGTAAATGATAAAAATAAATTTTTTGATGTGACATGCTATCCATTATCTTATGCATGTATGCTCATTGAGAAATGATGAATCAACAAATATTAACATAGCAAAAATTAAAGTGTAAGAAAAAAAATCATCAATCTTTCAAAGTATACGATCCTTAAGGAATGTTTACCTCCCATTCATCTTATTATATTAGCAAGGATTGGCTCCATCCTCACCACATTAATACAAATGTCAAGCACCACGGTGTCCAAGTCAGGCAATTGGATCGTACTTTTTCAATTCAACTTTTTATTCTTCACGCAATACATGAGTGTGAGCCATTGGACATAGCATTTAGGTGGAATAGAGTATGGTGCTAGATATCAAAGGGGCAAAAAGTGGAGAAGACAGTCTCACATCAACTAGGTGTACCAACGGGCTATGGATATGCCCATCGATAGATGTCAATGCAAGGAGTGGGGATTGCCATGCAAATGATGCACTAGAGCTATAAGTGTATGAAAGCTCAAATGAATATAAGTGGGTTGTGCATCCAACTTGCTTGCTCATGAAGACCTTGGGCATTTGAGTAAGCCCGTCATAGGATTATACAAGCCAAGTTTGTAATAATGAATAGGTAATTCCCACTAGCATATGAAAATGATATATCATGAGACTCTCTGCATCAGGAGCATAGTGCAACTTTGAGGCACAAGTGTGGAAAACGATAGTAGCAAAGCCCTTATCTCATTTTCTCTCATTTTTTTGAATGGTGGGCTCATTGGTCCTCCCCCCATCTTTATTTTTCGTCCGGAGTCTCATCTTGACTTATGGGGGAATCATAGTCTCCATCATCCTTTCCTCACTGGGACAATCCTCTAACAATGATGATCATCACACTTTTATTTACTTACAACTCGGTATGAGAACTTATATGAAGATATGACTCTGTATGAATGCCTCTGGCAGTGTACCAGGATGTGCAATGATCTAGCATGACACGTATCAAAAATATGATGAACGGTGGCTTTGCCAGAAATACTATGTTAGCTCTATATGATCATGCAAAGCAATATGATGATGAACGAACTAGTCATGTGAAGTGACGATGGAATTTGCATGGCAATATATCTCAGAATGGCTATGGACATACCATGATAGGTAGGTATGGTGGCTGTTTTGAGGAATATATAATAAGGCTTATGTGCAATAGAGCGTATCATGTCACGGGGTTTGGATGCACCGGCGAAAGTTGCACCGATCCTCGAGGTGAGAATGGGCTATGCTCGGTACCGAAGAGGCTAGCAAATATGAGAAGGTGAGATTGCGTATGTCCATGGTTTAACATTAGTCATAAAGAACTCATATACTTATTGCAAAGTTTTATTAGTTATATCATAAATCAAAGTACTACTTGCATTCCCCGAGGGAAGAGGTTGGTAGGAGTTAACCATCGTGCGCTTTCGACCCGAAACAACACTAGGATTTCAATGAGGAATAGAAATGCTCACACATCATCACCAAGCCTCTTTAATTTTTAGATGAAAAAAAGTCAACCTCTCTTAATATTGACACTTCTACAGGTCAACAATTATGAAGTCACACCTTTTTTATATTACCACATCAATATCATTGACCCACAATTTCTCTATATGTGCTACATGATGGTTTTGATTATCACTCATTGAATACCTAATATTTTTGGACTAGTCTTATGACCCATGAAAATAACCATAACTATTTTTTAAATCTCAAACAAATATAAGTGAAGAATGAGAGTGAAATCATTTCTTTAAAATCTACAAGCCACCATGCCCAAAAAGATATAAGTGAAGTACTAGAGGAACTGCTAACCTCAAAAGATATAAGTGAAGCACATAGAGTATTCTAACAAATTATGATGAAGGTGTGTCTCTATTAAATTGGTGTGTCCAGCAAACAATGATTGTCGCAAACTAAAAGTAAAATCAAACAAAAGCAAATGACGCTCCAAGCAAAACTCATATCATGTGACGAATAAAAATATAGCTTCAAGTGACATACCGATGGATTGAGACGAAAGAGGAGATGCCTTCCGGGGCATCCCCAAGATTAGATGCTTGAGTATTCCTTAGAATATTACCTTGGGGTGCCTTGTGCATCCCCAAGCTTAGGATCTTGCTGCTCCTTATTCCTTTGTCCATCATAATAACACCCAAAACTTGAAAACTTCAATCACACAAAACTCAACAAAACTTCGTGAGATCGGTTAGTATAAGAAACATATTGCATACTTTAGGTACTGTTATAAATTAATTGTTATTTCATAATTCCATAATAGGTACTGTATTCTAACTTCTCCATGGCTTATACCCACCGATACAATCCATATCACAATCAAAACAAGCAACTATGGAAGCAAAAAGAGAATCTGTCTAAAACAGAACAGTCTGTAGCAATCTGTAGAGAACATATATTTATGTAACTCTAAATATTCTGAAAAATTATAACAACCTCTAAAATGTGTATAAAAATACTTTGTAAAAATTTCAGATCATTATCAAGCTCCAATAAAAAATGAAAATGTCTGTACTTGGGTCAAAAGTTTTTGTTTTGTTTCAGCATCGATTCTACTCATCTTGTGAGTCATCCCAAAGGCTTTACTTGGAACAAACACTAATTTAAATACAAAAACATAATCATTACAGAGTAAATAATCATGTTATCAAAAACAAATGGAAAGTTTAAAGCAAAAATTTAAAGATAACTATTGGGTTGCCTCCCACCAAGCGCTATTGTTTTATGCCCCTAGCTAGGCATAATGCATAGTTTCAAGTATTGTCATCTTTGACATCAAGCGATCCACTCCCCTTCACGATCTTATTCTCCCTAGCCCAATGAACATCAAGCTTTTGTTACATGGTATCAAGCCTCCTATTGTGTAACATGACATTTCCATGAATTTTAGAGATAGAATTGAACAACCCCCAAAATTAGACTCCATATTAGTTCTAGCCTCTTTGATTAGCTCAGTTTGCCGGTGGCACACTAGTATAGGAGGTTCAATGGTTTCTATTTTAGTATGCCCAAATATATTTTTCATCTTATCATATGTGTCAAAAGCATTGTTCCCACAAGAATCTTTTTCGAACGTAGAATCCAAGACACGTCTATGGGAAAGACATAGACCAACATAAAAACTTCTAAGGAGCAATTTAATATGACTCTTAGGATTAGCTCTTGCTTGTATAACTAGCAATCTATCCCATGTTTCTTTCAGGGACTCATCACCTACTTGCTTAAAATCTAAGATTGTGTAATCCTCTCCCAATTAGGGAGATTGAGGCATGTCCGGAGGAGAACAAGTCATGACGACGAACAAAATAGTAAGCAAAGAAGTAACCTAATAACAAGCAAAGATAAATATTTTTGTATTTTTTATTTTTATGAGACAAGCTAAATATAACAGCAAATAAAAAGAAGAACAAGTGAATAAAAATTTGTGTGAAGTTACTTGATAGTTGATGATGATACTCCCCGGCAACAGTGCCAGAAATCCTCCCTGATACTTGTGATCTTCGTTGGGTTTTCCGTTAAGAGGAACAGGTTATTGCAGCACAAAGTGGATAAGTATTTCCCTCAGTTATAAAACCAAGGTTTATTAAACCAATAGGAATATCAATCCTCAACTGTCTTCAGCGGATGCACATAAAAGAACAAACAACTTGCACCCAACGCTGGCAAGAGGGTTGTCAATCCCCTTGATATCGTTATTTGCAAGCAAATGAGGTGTGTAGATAATTGTAGATATTTTTAAATTACAAAATAAACTAAAAAGTAATTAAAGGCAGCAAGTTAATAGTAGTGTTTGTAAATTTATAAGTGATTAGACCCAGGGGCCATAGTTTTCCCTAGCGGCATCTCTCATATAGGCAGGATACGGTGGGTAACAAATTACTATTGGGCAATTGATAGAAAAGCGGATAGTTATGTGATTTTCATGGCAATGATCATGTGTATATAGGCATCACATCCATAAACAAATAGGCCAACTCCTGCCTGCACCTATTACTATTACTCCACTCATCGACCGCTATCCAGCATGCATCTAGAGTATTAAGTAAAATAGAGTAATGCATGGAGAACGATGATATGATGTAGACAAAGTAAACTCAAGAAATATGAATAAACCCCATCGTGTTATCCTTATTAGCAACAACACAAAGACGCATCGTGTCCCCTACTTTGTCACTGGGATATAGAAACCCGTCAGGTTGAACCTACCACAATGCACCACTCCCACCGATCAAATATCAATATACTTGGCCAAAGCACATCAATAAATCGGAGAGCATTACGAAGCTATAATGATCATGCAAGCAAGAGACATAATATATCAGAGATATCTCAAATACTTTTCATGAATAATCTGAACATAAACCTACAATTCATCGGATCCCAACAAACACACCACACAATAGGATTACATCGGATAGATCAGAGAGAAGATGAGATAGCCATTGTATTGAAGATCAAGAGATAGAGAGATTGCCATCTAGGTACTAGCTATGAACCCGTAGGTCTATGGTGAACTACTCACACATCATCATGATGGAAGTAAGGTTGATGTAGAGGCCCTCCGTGATCAATCCCCCCTCCGACAAGGTACCGAAACGGAGCTCCATATGGCCTCGCGACGGAACGGAGACTTTTGGCAGAGGACAAAGGGTTTCGGGACTGCCTTTATTGTTTTTAGGGTGAAAGAGAATTTATAGGCCAGTAAGGGGCATTAGGAGGCACTCGAGGGAGGCACAAGCCATCAGGGCGCCACCCTGGGGTGCGCCCTGTTGGCTTGTGCTGCCCTCGTGCGTCCTATGGCCTCCTTCCAAAGCTTCCAGGTCTTCTTTTGGTCCATAAAAAATAATCAAAAAGTTTCGTAGCTATTGGACTTCGTTTGGTATTGTAAACCTAAAAAGTGAAAAACACGCTAAAAACAGCAACTGGCACTGGGCACTGGGTCAATAGGTTAGTGCTCAAAAATATTATAAATTGGTAAATAAAGACCGAAAAAGTATCCTAGAATGATACTATATCAGCATGGAAAAATGAAAAACTATAGATATGTTGGAGACATATCTAGCATCCCCAAGCTTAATTCCTGCTCGTCCTTGAGTAGGTAAATGATAAAAACATAATTTTTTATGTGACATGCTATCCATTATGAAATCTTATGCATGTATGCTCATTGTGAAACGATGAATCAGCAAATATTAACATAGCAATAATTAAAGTGTAAGAAACAAAATCATCAATCTTTCAAAGTATACGATCCTTAAGGAATGTTTAAACCCCCATTCATCTTATTATATTAGCAAGGCATGGCTCCATCTTCACCACATTAATACAAATGTCAAGCACCACGGTGTCCAAGTCAGGCAATTGGATTGTACTTTTTCAATATGCATCAACTTTTTATTCTTCACGCAATACATGAGCGTGAGCCATTGGACATAGCATTTAGGTGGAATAGAGTATGGTGCTAGATATCAAAGGGGCAAAAAGTGGAGAAGACAGTCTCACATAAACTAGGTGTACCAACGGGCTATGGAGATGCCCATCGATAGATGTCAATGCAAGGAGTAGGGATTGCCATGCAAATGATGCACTAGAGCTATAAGTGTATGAAAGCTCAAATGAAGATAAGTGGGGTGTGCATCCAACTTGCTTGCTCATGAAGACCTTGGGCATTAGAGTAAGCCCATCATAGGAATATACAAGCCAAGTTTATAATAATGAATAGGTAATTCCCACTAGCATATGAAAATGATATATCATGAGACTCTGTGCATGAGGAGCATAATGCCACTTTGAGGCACAAGTGTGGAAAAAGATAGTAGCAAAGCCATTCTCATTTTCTCTTATTTTTTTAATGGTGGGCTCATTTGACCTCCCCCATCTTTATTTTTAGTCTGGAGTCTCATCCCGACTTATGGGGGAATAATAGTCTCCATCATCCTTTCCTCACTAGGACAATCCTCTAATAATGATGGTCATCACACTTTTATTTACTTACAACTCGATATGGAGAACTGATATGAAGATATGACTCTGTGTGAATGCCTCTGGCAGTGTACCAGGATGTGCAATGATCTAGCGTGACACATATCAAAAATATGATGAACGGTGGCTTTGTCGCAAATACTATGTCAGCTCTATATGATCATGCAAAGCAATATGATGATGAACGAACTAGTAATGTGAAGTGACAATGGAACTTGCATGTCAATATATCTTGGAATGGCTATGGAAATGCCATGATTGGTAGGTATGGTGGCTGTTTGGAGGAAGATATAATAAGGCTTATCTACAACAGAGCGTATCATGTCACGGGGTTTGGATGCGCTGGCGAAAGTTGCACCGATCCTCGAGGTGAGAATGGGATATCACGGTACCGAAGAGGCTAGCAAATATGAGAAGGTGAGATTGCGTATGTCCATGGTTTCACATTAGTCATAAAGAAATCATATACTTATTGAAAAGTTTTATTAGTTTTATCATAAATTAAATTACTACTCGCTTCCCCCGAGGGAAGAGGTTGGTTGGAGTTAACCATTGCGCGCTTTCGACCCAAAACAACACTAGGATTTCAACGAGGAATAGCAATGCTCACACATCATCACCATGCCTCTTTAATTTTTAGATGAACAAAAAGTCAACATCTCTTAATATAAACACTTCTATGAGTCAACAATTATGAAGTCACACCTTTTTCATATTACCACATCAATATCATTGACCCACAATTTCTCTATATGTGCTACATGATGGTTTTGATTATCACTCATTGAATACCTAATATTTTTGGACTAGTCTTATGACCCATGCAAATTACCATCACTATTTTTTAACTCTCAAACAAATATAAGTGAAGAACGAGAGTGAAATCATTTCTATAAAATCTACATGCCACGGTGCTCAAAAAGATATAAGTGAAGTACTAGAGCAACTGCTAAGCTCAAAAGATATAAGTGAAGCACATAGAGTATTCAAACAAATTATGATGAAGGTGTGACTATCTTAAATAGGTGTGTCCAGCAAACAATGATTGTGGCAAACTGAAAGAAAAAGCAAATAAAAGCAAATGACGCTCCAAGCAAAACTCATATCATGTGACGAATAAAAATATAGCTTCAAGTGACATACCGATGGATTGAGACGAAAGAGGAGATGCCTTCCGGGGCATCCCCAAGCTTAGACACTTGAGTCTTCCTTAGAATATTACCTTGGGGTGCCTTGGGAATCCCCAAGATTAGGCTCTTGCTGCTCCTTATTCCTTTGTCCATCATAATAACACCCAAAACTTAGAAACTTCAATCACACAAAACTCAACAAAACTTCGTGAGATCCGTTAGTATAAGAAACATATTGCATACTTTAGGTACTGTTATAAATTGATTGTTATTTCATAATTGCATAATAGGTACTGTATTCTAACTTCTTCATGGCTTGTACCCCCCGATACAATCCATAGCATAATCAAAACAAGCAACTATGGAAGCAAAAAGAGAATTTGTCTAAAACAGAACAGTCTGTAGCAATCTGTAGAGAACCTATACTTCTGTAACTCTAAAAATTCTAGAAAATTAGGAGAACCTCAAAAATTTGTATATATATACTGAGTCAAAATTTCAGATAATCATCACGCTCTAGTAAAAAAATGAAACTTCCTGTACTGGAGTCAAAAGTTTATGTTTTGTTTCAGCATCGATTCTATTCATCTTGTGAGTCGTCCCAAAGGCTTTACTTGGCACAAACACTAATTTAAACACAAAAACATAATGATTACGGAGGAAATAATCATTTTATCAAAAACAAATGGAATGTTCAAAGCAAAAATTTAAAGATAACTATTGGGTTGCCTCCCAACAAGCGCTATTATTTTATGCCCCTAGCTAGGCATAATGCATAGTTTCAAGTATTGTCATCTTTGACATCAAGGGATCCACTCCCCTTCATGATATTATTCTGCCTAGCACAAAGAACATCAAGCTTTTTTCCATGGTATCAAGCCTCCTATTGTGTAAGATGACGTTTCCATGAATTTTAGAGATAGAATTGAACAACCCCCTAAAATTAGACTCCATACTAGTTCTAGCCTCTTTGATTAGCTCAGTTTGCCGGTGGCACACTAGTATAGCAGGTTCAATGGTTTCTATTTTAGGCTGCCCAAATATTTTTTTCATCTTATCATAGGTGCCAAAAGTATTGTTCCCAAGAAAATCTTTTTTGAACATGGAATCCAAGACACGTCTATGGGAAAGAGATAGACCAACATACTAACTTCTAAGAAGCAATTTAATATGACTCTTAGGATTAGCTCTTGCTTGTATTACTAGCAATCTATCCCATGTTTCTTTAAGGGACTCATCACCTACTTGCTTAAAATCTAAGATTGGGGAATCCTCTCCCAAGTAGGGAGATTGAGGCATGTCCGGAGGAGAACTAGCCATGACGACGAACAAACTAGTAAGCAAAGAAGTAAACTAATAACAAGCAAAGATAAATATTTTTGTATTTTTGATTTTTATGTGACAAACTAAATATAATAGCAAATAAAAAGAAGAACAAGTGAATGAAAATTTGTGTGAAGTTACTTGATAGTTGATGATGATACTCCCCGGCAACAGCGCCAGAAATCCTTCCAGATACTTGTGATCTGCGTTGGGTTTTCCGTGGAGAGAAACGGGTTATTGCAGCACAAAGTGGGTAAGTATTTCCCTCAGTTATGAAACCAAGGTTTATTGAACCAATAGGAATATCAATCCTCAACCATCTTTAGCAGCTGCACACAAAAGAACGAACAACTTGCACCCAATGCGGGCAAGAGGGTTGTCAATCCCCTTGATCTCGTTATTTGCAAGCAAATGAGGTGTGTAGATAATTGTAGATAATTGTAAATTGCAAAATTAAGTAAAAAGTAAATAAAGGTAGCAAGGTAATAGTAGCTTTTGTAAATTTATAAGTGAATAGACCCGGGGGGCATAGTTTTCCCTAGAGGCATCTCTCATGTAGGCAGCATATGGTGGGTAACAAATTACTGTTGGGCAATTGATAGAAAATCGGATAGTTATGCGATTTTCACGGCAGATCATGTGTATATTGGCATCGCATCCATAAACGAATAAGACGACTGCTGCCTACACCTATTACTATTACTCCACTCATCGACCGCTATCCAGCATGCATCTAGAGTATTAAATAAAACAGAGTAATGCATGGAGAACGATGACATGATGTAGACAAAGTAAACTCAAGCAATATGAATGAACCCCATCATGTTATCCTTAGTAGCAATAGCACAAAGACGCATCTTGTCCCCTACTTTGTCACTGGGGTATAGAAACGTGTCAAGTTGAACCTACCACAACGCACCACTCCCGTCGATTAAATATCAATCTACTTCTCCAAAGCACATCAATAAATCAGAGAGCATTACGAAGCTATAATGATCATGCAATTAAGAGACATAATATATCAGCGATATCTCAAATACTTTTCATGAATAATCTGAACATAAACACACAATTCATCGGATCCCAACAAACACACCGCACAATAGGATTACATTGGATAGATCAAAGCGAAGATGCGATGACCGTTGTATTCAAGATCAAGAGATAGAGAGATTGCCATCTAGGTACTAGCTATGAACCCGTAGGTCTATGGTGAACTACTCACACATCATCATGAGGGCAGCAAGGTTGATGTAGAGGCCCTCCGTGATCGTTCCCCCCTCCGGCAAGGTGCCGTAACGGAGCTCCAGATGACCTCACGACGGAACAGAGACTTGCAGCGGTGGAAAAAGGGGTTCGGGACTTCCTCTGTTATTTTTAGGGTGAAAGAGAATTTATAGGCCAAAGAGTGGCGTCGGGAGGCGCCCGAGGGAGGCACAAGCCATCAGGGCGCCCCCCCTGGGGCGCGACCTGTTGGCTTGTGCGGCCCTCGTGCGGCCCCCGACCTCCTTCCGAAGCTTCCAGGTCTTCTTTTGGTCCAGAAAAAATTATCAAAAAGTTTCGTGGCAATTGGACTTCGTTTGGTACTGTAAACCTGAAAAGTGAAAAACACGCAGAAAACAGCAACTCGCATTGCGCACTGGGTCAATAGGTTAGTGCTCAAAATATTATAAATTGGTAAATAAAGACCCAAAAAGTATCCTAGAATGATAATATATCAGCATGGAACAATAAAAAATTATAGATACGTTGGAGACGTATCATGAAGCAACTATATTAAATCTTGGTCAAAGTCATCTCAAATTCCATAGGACTGTAGTCCTTCCTTCCCTAAACCTCTGTGACAACTTTATTTGCTTGTTGATCAAGTATTTTGACCACACCTTCTAGCTCAAGTTTGCTACAACAAACTTTATCTGATGCATCCCATCAACCCAAAGCTCCTTTTGTTGATCCATCACTCCAGGGAGGCCCCATGTTGGATGGACTACACACTAGACATGGTCAGCCATGCTGAGTCACCATGCACGCGTCGGTGCACGCAGTGACCATGTGGTCTGGCATGCTAAACATGTGCTGTGCTTGCTTTGGCCGCTCCCGAGTGTCGTCTTGCTTCGGGCCCCTCTTTCCGGCCGATTCCCTCATTTCCCCCGTGCCATCCAGCCCTCTCCTCCTCCCACGTAGCTCGTTGGAAACCCTCCCTCCAAAAGTGCCCTCGCCGACGCCAGCCGTCGCTCCCGCGGGGTGCACCGAGCGCCGCATGACCGGTCTCCTCTGTGCTCACCCCGTCCGCGCCTGTGCATCCCTAGCGCCGCATGCGCATCCCCTGCCTCTCCCGTCACCTCAAGGACCTGTGTGTGCCCTGCCTCCTTGCCAGAGGCATCGATCGTGCGTCCGTGGCAGCAACCGGATGTGGCATCATTACTAGCCATAAATAGCTGCGTCCTGAGCCTCCCCGAGCATCCCAGCAACTCCCACTCCCTCCTAGCATCCTCCCAAACCTCCCAATTTGGCTCGAGGAGCCTCCCCTACCCTTCCATGGACGGAGCCCCACGTCATCCACCACTCAAATCCGAGCAATGCCGGCTCTCTCTCCTCCTACCACTACCAGACAAACCCCCGAACTCCGGCGGGGCTTCCCACCCCTATCCCTGGACCGCCAGTGCACCGTAGCGCCAAGACCACCATCGCCCGAGGCCACCGTCCGCCGCGGCCAAAGTCTCGCTCGCTCTAGCTCTCCCCAGTGAGAGTGAGGCGTCCAGGTGGGTGTGCCTTGATACATCTCCAACGTATGTATAATTTTTTATTGTTCCATCCTATAATATTATCATTCTAGGATACTTTTTGGGCATTTATTTGCTGATTCATATTATTTTTGAGCACTAACCTATTAACCCAGTGCCAAGTGCAAGTTGTTGTTTTCTGCATGTTTTGGGCTTTTCAGGAATACCATAACAAACGAAGTCCAAATACCGTGAAACTTTTTGACGATTTTTTCTGGAAAAAATAAGGACCTGGAAGCTTTAGAGGGAGACCACGGGCCACACGAGATGCCCCCAAGCCAGCACGGTGCGTCCAGGGGGTGGTCGCGCCCTGATGGCTTGGGGCCACCTCCTCGGCCCTCTGAAATTGTTCTCTAGCCTATAAATTCTTATTAATCCCAAAAACCCTATAGAGCCTCCAGAAACACTTTTTCCGCCATCGCAGGTCTCTGTTCTGCCATGTGCCCATCTAGAGCCCAGTTCTGATGCCCTGCCGGAGGGGGGATCGATGACGAAGGGCCTGTACACCAACATTGCTACTCCCATGGTGATGTGTGAGTAGTTCACCACAGACCTATGGGTCCATAGTTAGTACCGAGATGGCTCTCTCTCCCTATGTTCTTTGTTGCCATGATCACCCTATTCCCACGGCGATCTATCTTATGTAATCAATCTTTGCGGTGTGTTTGTTGGAATCCGATGAATTGTGGGTTTATGTTCATATTATTCATTAAAAAGATTTGAGTCTCCTCTTAATTCTTATTTACATGATTATTATAGCTTTGTAATTCTCTCTGATCTTTTGGTTTAGTTTGGTTAACTAGATTGGTTTATCTTCAGTGGGAGAGGTGCGTTGTAGTGGGTTGAATCTTGCGGTGCTCTATATCCCAGCGACAAAGTAGGGGAAAAGACACGTATTTGTCTTGCTGTCACTAAGGGTAAAACGATGGGGTTTATTCATATTAATTGGATTTACTTTGTCTACATCTTGTCATCATTCTCCATGCATTACTCTATTTCACTTAATACTCAAGATGCATGCTGGATAGCGATCGATGGGTGGAGTAATAGTAGTAGATGCAGGCAGGATTCGGTCTACTTGTTTATGGATGTGATGCCTATATGCAAGATCATTGTCGTGAATAAATATTGCATAACTATGCACTTTTCTATCAATTGCCCAACAGTAATTTATCTACCCACTGTATGCCTTCTTCGAGAGAGAAGCCTCTAGCGAACACTATGGCCCCCGGGTCTATTCACAAATATATTTAAAAGCGCACTTATTTCCTTGCTTCCATTATTTAATTTTTATTTATTTTCTATTTTCTATTTATCCAACTATCATCTACACTACTTATCGCTTGCAAGTAACGAGTTCAAAGGGATTGACAACCCTCTTGCCTTCTTTGGGTGCAAGTGTGTGCTCTTTTGTGTGTAGGCACTGAAGACGAGAAGTTGTGTGATCCTCCTGTTTGTTTGATAACCTTGGTTCTCACTGAGGGAAATACTTATCTATATTGTGCTGCATCATCCCCTCCTCTTCGGGGAAAAACCAAACGCAGATCACAAGTATCAGAATGGATTTGTGGCGCCGTTGCCAGGGAGTATCATCAACTTACTCTCAAGTACCTTCTCAAAAATTACCATTCACTTGTTCTACTTTTATTTTCTGTTATATTTTTCTTTCTATAAAAATAAAAAATACAAAAATATGTATCTTTGCTAGTTTACTTGTTTGCTCTTGCTAGTTTACTTGCTTCACTTGTTACTTTACTTGCTTGGTCGCCATGTCTCAAGATAATACCAAGTTGTGTGACTTCTCGAATACTAATAACAATTATTTTATTAGTACTCCTATACCACCCACCACTAGTGCGGAGTTTTATGATATTAATGTTGCATTGCTAAATCTTGTGATGAAAGAACAATTTTCCGAAAGTCCTAATGAGGATCCGACTGCGCATCTCAATACTTTTTTTGAATTATGTGACATGCAAAAGAAAAAGGATATGGATAATGATGTGGTTAAATTAAAATAATTTCCTTTATTACTAAGATATAAAGCTAAAGCTTGGTTTTCATCTTTATCGTATAATAGTATTGGAACATGGGATAAATGTAAAGATGCTTTCATTACCAAGTATTTTCCTCCTGCTAAGATCATCTCCCATAGAAATCAAATTATGAATTTTAAGCAACATGACCGAGAACATGTTGCACAATCTTGGGAGAGGATGAAATTGATGACTAAAAATTGCCCAACTCATGGCTTGAATTTATGGATGATTATACAAAATTTCTATGCGGGACTAAACTTTGTGTCTAGAAATCTTCTAGATTCTGCTGCAGGTGGCACCTTCATGGAGGTGACATTAGGAAAGGCCACTAAACTTCTGGACAACATTATGACAAATTATTCTCAATGGCATACCGAGATACCTCCAACTGGTAAGAAGGTAAATTCTGTTGAGGAAATCGCTACTTTGAGTGAGAAAATGGATGCTCTTATGAATATGGTTGCTAGTAATGCTTATGTTGATCCGAATGATATGCCTTTGTATGCCTTGATTGAGCAAAATTATGATGCTATTGATGTGAACTTTATCTCATGAAACAATTTCAACAACAGTTCTTATAGAGGAGATTTCAACTCTAGACCGTACCCCGGTAATTCCTCTACAAATTATGGCAATTCTTATGGAAATTCTTCTACAAACAATAATAAGATATCCTATGATCTGGAGAACACCATTAAAGAATTTATTAGTTCTCAAAATATTATTAATACTATGGTATAATAAAAGTTGCATAAAGTTGATGATATGGTTGGGAACATGGATAGGATTGCTCTTGATGTGAAAACTCTAAAAAATAAACATTTGCCACCTAAGCATGATATCAATGAGTCCATTAAATCCATCCAAATATATATTAATTAGAGTAAGGAGAGGACCACAAGGTAGAGAGCCAAGCGAGAATTCTTAGAAAAGGCTCTTCCACCTGGTTTTCGATTCATTACAATGTAAATCACATAGTGATGTGAACTAGATTATTGACTCTAGTGCAAGTGGGAGACTGTTGGAAATATGCCCTAGAGGCAATAATAAATTGGTTATTATTATATTTCCTTGTTCATGATAATCGTTTATTATCCATGCTATAATTGTATTGATTGGAAACTCAAATACATGTGTGGGTACATAGACAACACTGTGTCCCTAGTAAGCCTCTAGTTGACTAGCTCGTTGATCAAAAGATGGTGAAGGTTTCCTAGCCATGGACATGAGATGTCATTTGATAACGGGATCACATCATTAGGAGAATGATGTGATGGACAAGACCCAAACTATAAACGTAGCATATGATCGTGTCAGTTTATTGCTATTGTTTTCTGCATGTCAAGTATCTGTTCCTATGACCATGAGATCATGCAACTCACTGACACCAGAGGAATACCTTGTGTGTATCAAACGTCGCAACGTAACTGGGTGACTATAAAGATGCTCTACAGGTATCTCCGAGGGTGTCTGTTGGGTTGGCATGGATCAAGACTGGGATTTGTTACTCCGTGCGACGGAGAGGTATCTCAGGGCCCACTCGGTAATACAACATCACAATGAGCCTTGCAAGCAATGTGACTAAAGTGTTAGCCACGAGATCTTGTATTACGGAAAGAGTAAAGAGACTTGCCGGTAACGAGATTGAACTAGGTATAGAGATACCGACGATCAAATCTCGGGCAAGTAACATACCGAAGAACAAAGGGAACAGCATACGGGATTAACTGAATCCTTGACATAGAGGTTCAAACGATAAAGATCTTCGTAGAATATGTAGGAGCCAATATGGGCATCCAGGTCCCGCTATTGGTTATTGACCGTAGAGGTATCTCGGTCATGTCTACATAGTTCTCGAACCCGCAGGGTCTACACACTTAACGTTTGGTGACGATTAGTATAGTTGAGTTATTGTGTTGGTGACCGAAGGTAGTTCGGAGTCCCGGATAAGATCCCGGACATGACGAGGATCTCCGGAATAGTCCGGAGGTAAAGATTGATATATGTGATAATAGTGTTTTGATCTCCGGAAGGGTTCCGGAATTCGCCGGAAGAAGTTTCGGATGTTTACCGAAGTGTTCGGGTGCGAGAACACTTTATATGGGCCAAGGGATAAAAGCCCACGAGGTATTGGAAAGTGCAAAAGTAGTTTTGCTGCCGCGTAAGCGGTACTACCGCTTGTGTGAAGCGGTACTACCGCCCGAGCGGTACTACCGCTTGTGTGAAGCGGTACTACCGCCCAAGCGGTACTACCGCTTGTTTGAAGCGGTACTACCGCTTGTGCGCGGTACTGCAGGGATCCGAGTTGGACTCTTTCCCTGCGGGCCAAACCGACCTTGTGCGGGCAAAACCGACCTGGAGGAGGCTTTTACTCCAAGTTTAGACCCCAAGGCTCAACATATAAATAGAGGGGCAGGGCTAGCACACAGGAGACATTAGATTGCCCCAAGCCGTGTGCCGGCAACCTCTAGTTCCTCCTACGTCATAATTTCAGTAGTGCTTAGGCGAAGCCCTGCTGAAATAGTTCCTCACCAACATCACCACGCCGTCGTGCTGCTGGAACTCTTCTTCTTCTCCGCTCCCTCTTGCTGGATCAAGAAGGCGGAGATCGTCATCAAGCCGTACGTGTGTTGAACGCGGAGGTGCCGTCCGTTCGGCACTGGATCGTGCTTGGATCGAGGGACGACTTGCGATTTGGATCGCGGAGACGTTCGACTACATCAACCGCGTTTCTTAACGCTTCCGCTTAGCGATCTACAAGGGTATGTAGATTCACTCTCCCTCTCGTAGATGCTCATCACCATGGATAGATCTTGTGTGTGCGTAGGAAAATTTTTGTTTCCCATGCAACGTTCCCCAACAGTGGCATCTGAGCTAGGTCTATGCGTAGATGAGATCTCGAGTAGAACACAAACGAGTTGTGGGCGTGGGTGTATACATATTGCTTGCCGTTACTAGTTGATACTTGATTCGGCGGTATTGTGAGATGAAGCGGCCCGGACCGACATTACGCGTACGCTTACGCGAGACAGGTTCCTTCAACTAACATGTAACTTCGTTGCATAAAGATGGCTAGCGGGTGTCTGTCTCTCTCACTTTAGTTGAATCGATTTCAATGAAGAGGGTTCTTTTAGAAGATCAAAAAGCAATCACTACACCACGTTGTGGTTTTGCGTAGGTAAGAACGGTTCTTGCAAACCCGTAGCAGCCACGTAAAATTTGCAACAACAATTAGAGGACGTCTAACTTGTTTTTGCAGGGTATGTTGTGATGTGATATGGCCAATTACATGATGAGATATATGTGATGTATGAGATGATCATGTGTTGTATAGAATATCACGACTTGCATGTCGATGAGTACGGCAACTGGCAGGAGCCATAGAGTTGTCTTTAATTATTGTATGACCTGCGTGTCAATCATTAAGCGCTATGTAATGCTTTACTTTATCGCTAAACGTTAGCAATAGTCGTGGAAGCAACAGTCGGCGCGACAACCTCATGGCGACACGTTGATGGAGATCAAGATGATGGAGATCATGGTGTCATGCCGGTGACGATGGAGATCATGCCGGTGCTTTGGAGATGGAGATCAAAAGCACGAGTTCATGGCCATATCATGTCACTTATGATTTGCATGTGATGTTAATCCTTTTATGCATCTTATTTTGCTTAGGACGACGGTAGCATTATAAGGTGATCCCTCACTTAAATTTCAAGATAAAATTGTGTTCTCCCCGAGTGTGCACCGTTGCGAAAGTTCGTCGTTTCGAGACACGCCGTGATGATCGGGTGTGATAGACTCTACGTTCACATACAACGGGTGTAAGCCATGTTGCACGTGCGGAACACTCGGGTTAAACTTGACGAGCCTAGCATGTACAGACATGGCCTCGGAACACAAGAGACCGAAAGGTCGAACATGAGTCATATAGTAGATATGATCAACATGAAGATGTTCACCATTGAAACCACCTCAACTCACGTGATGATCGGACTTGAGTTGGTGGATTTGGATCATGTTACACTCGAATGACCGGAGGGATGTCTATTTGAGTGGGAGTTTTTTAAGTAATATGATTAACTAAACTCATTATCTAGAACAATAGTCTAAGTTGTCTTTGCTATATTTATGTTGTAGATCATGGCTCGCGCAGTAGCACCCCTGAATTTTAATGCGTTCCTAGAGAAAGCTAAGTTGAAAGATGATGGAAGTAACTTTGTGGACTGGGCCCGTAATCTAAGGATTATCCTTACGGCTTCCCAGAAGGCTTATGTCCTTGATGCACCGCTTGGTGATCCACCCGCTCCAGTTGAGTCTCTAGACGTTGTGAACGCCTGGCAGGCTCGTTCTGAAGATTACTCAATAGTTCAATGTGCAATATTGTATGGCTTAGAACTGGGACTTCAAAGACGTTTTGAACGTCATGGAGCATATGAGATGTTCCAGGAGTTGAAGTTTATCTTTCAGAAGAATGCCCGGATCGAGAGATATGAGATCTCCGATAAGTTCTATGCTTGCAAGATGGAGGAGAACGAGTCTATCAGTGATCACGTACTCAGAATGTCTGGGTACTCCACCCGTCTGGCTGAATTGGGGATGCCCCTTCCGCCAGAGGCTATCACTGACAGAGTTCTTCAATCATTGCCACCTAGCTATAAGAGCTTCGTGTTGAACTATAACATGCACGGGATGAACAAGTCAGTCGCCGAGCTGTTTGCGATGCTGAAAGTCGCTGAGTCTGAAATTCAGAAGGAGCATCAAGTGTTGATGGTCAATAAAACCACTAGTTTCAAGAAAAATGGCAAGGGTAAGAAGGGTAACTCCAAGAAAAGTGGCAAAGCAGTTGCTCCTCTCGTGAAGAAACTCAAGGCTGGACCCAAACCAAAAACTGTGTGCTTTCATTGCAAGGGAACTGGACACTGGAAGCGGAACTGCCCCAAGTATTTGGCTGACAAGAAGGCGGCCAACAACAAACAAGGTATATATGATATACATGTTATTGATGTGTACCTTACCAACTCTCGTTGTAGTGCCTGGGTATTTGATACCGGTGCGGTTGCTCATATTTGCAACTCAAAACAGGAACTGCGGAATAGACGGAGGCTGGCAAAGGACGAAGTGACGATGCGCGTGGGAAATGGTTCCAAGGTTGATGTGATCGCCGTCGGCACGCTCGCTCTTCGATTACCATCGGGATTAGTGATGAACCTGAATAATTGTTATTTAGTGCCTGCGTTAAGCATGAACATTATATCTGGATCTTGTTTATTGCGAGACGGTTACTCATTTAAATCAGAGAATAATGGTTGTTCTATTTATATGAGTAATATCTTTTATGGTCATGCACCCAATGTGAGGGGTTTATTCTTATTGAATCTCGATAGTAATGATACACATGTTCATAACATTGATGCCAAAAGATGTAGAATTAATAATGATAATACCACTTTCTTGTGGCACTGCCGTTTAGGTCATATTGGCGTGAAACGCATGAGGAAGCTCCATACTGATGGACTTTTAGAGTCACTTGATTTTGAATCACTTGACACATGTGAGCCATGCCTCATGGGCAAGATGACTAAAACACCGTTCTCTGGAACAATGGAACGGGCAAGTGACTTATTGGAAATCATACATACTGATGTGTGCGGTCCGATGAGTATTGAGGTGCGCGGTGGTTATCGTTACTTTCTCACCTTCACTGATGACTTAAGTAGATATGGGTATATTTACTTAATGAAACACAAGTCTGAAACATTTGAAAAGTTCAAACAATTTCAGAGTGAAGTTGAGAATCATCGTAACAAGAAGATTAAATTCCTACGATCTGATCGAGGAGGAGAATATCCGAGTTATGAGTTTGGCAGTCACTTAAGACAATGTGGAATTGTTTCACAACTAACACCGCCTGGAACACCACAGCGTAATGGTGTGTCCGAACGTCGTAATCGAACCTTATTGGATATGGTGCGATCTATGATGTCTCTTGCCGATTTGCCACTATCGTTTTGGGGTTATGCATTAAAGACAGCTGCATTCACTTTAAATAGGGCACCATCGAAATCCGTTGAGACGACGCCATATGAACTTTGGTTTGGCAAGAAGCCAAAGCTGTCGTTTCTTAAAGTTTGGGGATGTGATGCTTATGTCAAAAAGCTTCAGCCTGAAAAGCTGGAACCCAAAGCGGAGAAATGCGTCTTCATAGGATACCCAAAAGAGACAGTTGGGTATACCTTCTACCTCAGATCCGAAGGCAAAGTGTTTGTCGCTAAAAACGGAACATTTCTTGAGAAAGAGTTTCTCTCGAAAGAATTGAGTGGGAGGAAGATAGAACTTGATGAGGTTGTTGAACCTTTACTTCAACCTGAGAGTAGCGCAGCGCAGAAAGTTGTTTCTGTGGAGCCTACATTAGCTGAAGAGGAAGTTAATGATGATGATCATGAAGCTTTGGATCAAGTTGCTATCGAACCTCGTAGGTCGACAAGGACGCGTACTGCTCCTGAGTGGTACGGCAACCCTGTCTTAGAGGTCATGTTGTTAGACAACGATGAACCTACGAGCTATGGAGAAGCGATGATGGGCCCGGATTCTGAGAAGTGGTTAGAGGCCATGAAATCCGAGATGGGATCCATGTATGAAAACAAAGTGTGGACTTTGGAAGTATTACCTGAAGGGCGTAAGGCCATTCAGAACAAATGGATCTTTAAGAGGAAGACGGACGCGGACGGTAATGTCACCGTCTATAAAGCTCGACTTGTGGCAAAGGGTTTTTCACAAGTTCAAGGAGTTGACTACGATGAGACCTTCTCACCCGTAGCGATGCTTAAGTCCGTCAGAATCATGTTAGCAATAGCTGCCTTTTTCGATTATGAAATTTGGCAGATGGATGTCAAAACAGCGTTCCTTAACGGTTTCCTTAAGGAAGAGTTGTATATGATGCAACCAGAAGGTTTTGTCGATTCAGAGAATGCTGACAAAGTTTGCAAACTCCAGCGATCCATTTATGGACTGGTGCAAGCATCTCGGAGTTGGAATCTTCGCTTTGATGAGGTGATCAAAGCGTTCGAGTTTATACAAGTTTACGGAGAAGCTTGTATTTACAAGAAAGTGAGTGGGAGCTCTATAGCGTTTCTAATATTATATGTGGATGACATATTGCTGATTGGAAACAATATAGAAATGTTGGAAAGCGTGAAGGAATATTTGAACAAGAGGTTTTCAATGAAGGACCTAGGAGAAGCTGCTTTCATATTAGGCATCAAGATCTATAGAGATAGATCAAGACGCTTAATAGGACTTTCACAAAGCACATACCTTGATAAGATTTTGAAGAAGTTCAAAATGGATCAGTCCAAGAAGGGGTTCTTGCCTGTTTTGCAAGGTGTGAAGTTGAGTAAGACTCAATGCCCAGTGACTGCAGAAGATAGAGAAAAGATGAGTGTCATCCCCTATGCTTCAGCCATAGGCTCTATTATGTATGCAATGTTGTGCACAAGACCCGATGTCAGCCTTGCCATAAGTATGGTCGGAAGGTTTCAAAGTGATCCAGGAATGGAACACTGGACGGCGGTCAAGAATATCCCGAAGTACCTGAAAAGGACTAAGGACATGTTTCTCGTTTATGGAGGTGATCAAGAGCTCGTCGTAAAGGGTTACGTCGATGCAAGCTTTGACACTGATCCGGATGACTCTAAGACTCAAACCGGATACATATTTATTCTTAATGGGGGTGCGGTTAGCTGGTGCAGTTCCAAGCAAAGCGTGGTAGCTGATTCTACATGCGAAGCGGAGTACATCGCAGCCTCGAAGGCGGCGAAGGAAGGTGTCTGGATGAAGGAGTTCATGACAGATCTTGGAGTAGTGCCTAGTGCGCTTAACCCAATGACTCTGTTTTGTGATAACACTGGTGCCATTGCTCTAGCCAAGGAACCAAGATTTCACAAGAGGACCAGACACATAAAGCGACGCTTCAATTCCATCCGCGATTACATCAAGGAGGATGACATAAATATTTGCAAAGTACACACGGATCTGAATGTTGCAGATCCGATGACTAAACCTCTTCCAAGGGCAAAACATGAACAACACCAGAACTGTATGGGTGTTCGATTCATTACAATGTAAATCACATAGTGATGTGAACTAGATTATTGACTCTAGTGCAAGTGGGAGACTGTTGGAAATATGCCCTAGAGGCAATAATAAATTGGTTATTATTATATTTCCTTGTTCATGATAATCGTTTATTATCCATGCTATAATTGTATTGATTGGAAACTCAAATACATGTGTGGGTACATAGACAACACTGTGTCCCTAGTAAGCCTCTAGTTGACTAGCTCGTTGATCAAAAGATGGTGAAGGTTTCCTAGCCATGGACATGAGATGTCATTTGATAACGGGATCACATCATTAGGAGAATGATGTGATGGACAAGACCCAAACTATAAACATAGCATATGATCGTGTCAGTTTATTGCTATTGTTTTCTGCATGTCAAGTATCTGTTCCTATGACCATGAGATCATGCAACTCACTGACACCAGAGGAATACCTTGTGTGTATCAAACGTCGCAACGTAACTGGGTGACTATAAAGATGCTCTACAGGTATCTCCGAGGGTGTCTGTTGGGTTGGCATGGATCAAGACTGGGATTTGTTACTCCATGCGACGGAGAGGTATCTTAGGGCCCACTCGGTAATACAACATCACAATGAGCCTTGCAAGCAATGTGACTAAAGTGTTAGCCACGAGATCTTGTATTACGGAACGAGTAAAGAGACTTGCCGGTAACGAGATTGAACTAGGTATAGAGATACCGACGATCAAATCTCGGGCAAGTAACATACCGAAGAACAAAGGGAACAGCATACGGGATTAACTGAATCCTTGACATAGAGGTTCAAACGATAAAGATCTTCATAGAATATGTAGGAGCCAATATGGGCATCCAGGTCCCGCTATTGGTTATTGACCGTAGAGGTATCTCGGTCATGTCTACATAGTTCTCGAACCCGCAGGGTCTACACACTTAACGTTTGGTGACGATTAGTATAGTTGAGTTATTGTGTTGGTGACCGAAGGTAGTTCGGAGTCCCGGATAAGATCCCGGACATGACGAGGATCTCCGGAATAGTCCGGAGGTAAAGATTGATATATGTGATAATAGTGTTTTGATCTCCGGAAGGGTTCCGGAATTCGCCGGAAGAAGTTTCGGATGTTTACCGAAGTGTTCGGGTGCGAGAACACTTTATATGGGCCAAGGGATAAAAGCCCACGAGGTATTGGAAAGTGCAAAAGTAGTTTTGCTGCCGCGTAAGCGGTACTACTGCTTGTGTGAAGCGGTACTACCGCCCGAGCGGTACTACCGCTTGTGTGATGTGGTACTACCGCCCAAGCGGTACTACCGCTCGTTTGAAGCGGTACTACCGCTTGTGCGCGGTACTGCAGGGATCCGAGTTGGACTCTTTCCCTGCGGGCCAAACCGACCTTGTGCGGGCAAAACCGACCTGGAGGAGGCTTTTACTCCAAGTTTAGACCCCAAGGCTCAACATATAAATAGAGGAGCAGGGCTAGCACACGGGAGACATTAGATTGCCCCAAGCCGTGTGCCGGCAACCTCTAGTTCCTCCTACGTCATAATTTCAGTAGTGCTTAGGCGAAGCCCTGCTGAAATAGTTCCTCACCAACATCACCACGCCGTCGTGCTACTGGAACTCTTCTTCTTCTCCGCTCCCTCTTGCTGGATCAAGAAGGCGGAGATCGTCATCAAGCCGTACGTGTGTTGAACGCGGAGGTGCCGTCCGTTCGGCGCTGGATCGTGCTTGGATCGAGGGACGACTTGCGATTTGGATCGCGGAGACGTTCGACTACATCAACCGCGTTTCTTAACGCTTCCGCTTAGCGATCTACAAGGGTATGTAGATTCACTCTCCCTCTCGTAGATGCTCATCACCATGGATAGATCTTGTGTGTGCGTAGGAAAATTTTTGTTTCCCATGCAACGTTCCCCAACAGTATAAGCCATGGATAAGTTATAATACTTTACCTTATGCAATAATAAAATATGAATCAATTTATAACAGTACCTAAAGTATTTGATATCTTTATTATACTAACGGATCTCACGAAGGTTTCTGTTGAGTTTTGGGTGCTATCACGATGGATGAAGGAATAAGGAGCAGCAACGGCCTAAGCTTGCGGATGACCAAGGCACCCCAAGTAAAATTCTAGGAAGACTCAAGCATCTCAGCTTGGGGATGCCCCATAAGGTATTCCCTCTTTCGTCTCAATCCATCAGTATGTCACTTGGAGCTACATTTTTATTCATCACATGATATGAGTTTTGCTTGGAGAGTCGTTTGTTTTAGTTTGGTTTTGTTTTAGTTTTCCACAATCATTGGTTGTTGGACACACCTACTTGAGAGAGACACATGTTCACCATGATTTGTTAGAATACTCTTTGTGCTCCACTTATATCTTTTGAGCTAAGCAGTTGCTCTAGTACATCACTTATATATTTTAGAGCACGATGGCGTATAGATTTTATAGAAATAATTGCACTCTCGTTCTTCACTTAAATTTGTTTGAGAGTTAATAAATAGTGACAGTAATTTGCATGGGTTATAAGACTAGTCCAAAAATAATAGGTATTCAAGTAGGGTGTAATCAAAACCTTCATGTAGCACATAAAAGAGAAATTGTGGGTTAATGATATTGATGTGGTAATATGAAAGGGCGTGAGTGCATGGTTGTCGGTTAGTAGGAATATTGATAGTTAAAGGATGTTAATTTGATGTTCATATAAATATTGTTTATGACATGGTGATGATGTGTGAGCATTCTTATTCCTCGTTGAAATCCTAGTGTTGTTTAGGTCGCAGGCGCATGATGGTTAACTCCTCCCAACCTCCTCCCTAGGGGCATGCGAGTAGTACTTTGCATCGAGAGAGCTAATAAAGCTTTGCAATAAGTATGTGTGTTCTTTATGACTAATGTGAATCCATGGATGTACGCACTCTCATCTTTTCATATTTGCTAGTCTCTTTGGTGCCGTGCATTGCCCATTCTCACCTCGAGGACCGGTGCAAACTTCGCCGGTGCATCAAAACCCCGCGGCAGGATGCGCTCTGTTGCACATAAGCCTCATTATATCTTCCTCAAAACAGCCACCATACCTAACTATCATGGCATTTCCATAGCCGTTCTAAGATATATTGCCATGCAACTTCCACCGTTACATCATATGACTAGTACACTCATTGTCATATTGCTTTGCATGATCATGTAGCTAACATAGTATTTGTGGCACAGCCACCGTTCATCATTGTTTACATGCTATACTAGATCATTGCATATCCTGGTACACTGCCAGAGGCATTCATATAGAGTCATATTTGTTTAGTAATTTTTCATATCTAGTTATAAGTAAATAAAAGTGTGATGCTTTTCATTATTAGGGCATTTTCTCAATGAGGAAAAGATGATGGAGACAATGATTCCCCTACAAGTAGGGATGAGACTCCGGACGAAAAATAAAAGAAAAAAGGAAAGAGAAAAAGAAAGAAAGAAAAAATAAAGAAAAAGAAAAAGAAAAAAAATGAGAGAAAAGAGAGAAGGGACCATGCTACTATCTCTTTTTCTACACTTGTGCTTCAAAGTAGCACCATGTTTTTCATATAGAGAGTCTCATGTTTTGTCACTTTCATATGCTAGTGGGAATTTCTCATTATAGAACTTGGCTTGTATATTCCAATGATGGGCTTTTTCAAACACCTGAGGTCTTCATATGCAAGCAAGTTGGATGCACACTCACTTAGCTTCATTCGAGCTTTCATACACTTATAGCCCCAGTGCATCCTTCGCATGGCAATCCCTACTCCTCGCATTGATATTTATTGATGGGCATCTCCATAGCACATTGATATGCCTAGTTGATGCAAGACTTTCTTCTCCACTTTTTGCCCCTTTGATATCTACCATCATATTCTATTCCACCTATATGCTATGTCCATGGTTCATGCTCATGTCTTGCGTGAGGTATAAAAAGGTGAAGCGCATTAAAAAGTACGATCCAATTGCCTGACTTAACACCATGGTGCCTGAAATTTGTATTTATGTGGTGAAGACGGAGCCATGCCATGATAATATGATAAAATGAATGGGGGGGTAAACATTCTTTAAGGATCGTATATTTTGAAAATTGATGGTTGTGTTACTTATGCTTATGGATATTACTATGTTAATGTTTATTGATTCATCATTTCTCAATGATCATACCTAAAAGAGATTACATGTTGGGTAGCATGTCACATCAAAAATTCTGTTTTTATCATTTACCTACTCGAGGACGAGCAGGAATTAAGCTTGGGGATGTTGATACGACTCCAATGTATCTATAATTTTTTATTGCTCCATGATATAATATTATCATTCTAGAATACTTATTGGGCATTTATTTGATGATTCATATTATTTTTTAGCACTAAACTACTAACCTACTGCCAAGTGCCAGTTGTTGTTTTATGCATGTTTTTGGCTTTTCAGGAATACTATACCAAACGAAGTCCAAATACCCCGAAACTTTTTAACAATTTTTTCTGGACAAAATAAGGACCCGGAAGCTTCGAAGGGAGACTGGGGCCACACGAGGTGCCCCGAAGCCAATAGGGTGCGCCCAGGGGGGTGCCCACACCCTGATGGCTTGGGGCCACCTCCCCGGTCCTCTGGCGTTGTTCTCTGACCTATAAATTCTATTAATCCCAAAAACCATAGAGAGCATCCAGAAACACTTTTTCCGCCGCCGCAAGTCCCTCTTCCGCCGTGTGCCCATCTGGAGCCTTGTTCCGGTGCCCTGTCGGAGGGGGGTTGATCAAGGAGGGCCTCTACATCAACCTTGTTGCTTCCATGGTGATGTGTGAGTAGTTCACCACAGACCTATGGGTCCGTAGTTAGTACATAGATGGCTCTCTCTCTATGTTCTTTTTTGCCATAATCATCGCGATTCCCGCGGTGACCTATCTTATGTAATCAATCTTTGCGGTCAGTTTGTTGGGATCCGATGAATTGTGGGTTTATGTTCAGATTATTAATGAAAAGATTGGAGTCTCCTCTGAATTCTTATTTGAATGATTATTATAGCTTTGTAATTCTCTCCGATCTATTGGATTAGTTTGACCAACTATATTGGTTTATCTTGAGTGGGAGAGGTGCGTTGTAGTGGGTTCAATCTTGCGGTGCTCTATATCGCAGTGACAAAGTAGGGGACAAGACACGTATTTGTATTACTGCCACTAAGGGTAAAATGATGGGGTTTATTCATATTAATTGGATCTACTTTGTCAACATCATGTCATCATTCTCGAAGCATACTCTATTTCACTTAATACTCTAGATGCATGCTGGATAGCGGTCGATGGGTGGAGTAATAGTAGTAGATGCAGGCAGGAGTCAGTCTACTTGTTTATGGACATGATGCCTATATGCATGATCATTGACGTGAATAAATATTGCATAACTATGCACTTTTCTATCAATTTCCCAACAGTAATTTGTCTACCCACCTGCCTTCTTCTTAGAGAGAGAAGCCTCTAGCGAACACTATGGCCCCGGGGTCTATTCACAAATATATTTACAAACGCTCTTATTTCCTTGCTTCCGTTATTTAATTTTTATTTATTTTCTATTTTATATTTATCCAACTATCATCTACACTACTTATCGCTTGCAAGTAACGAGTTCAAGGGGATTGCAACCCTCTTGCCCGCGTTGGGTACAAGTGTGTGCTCTTTTGTGTGTAGGCACTGAAGACGGGAAGTTGTGTGATCCTTCTATTGGTTCAATAACCTTGGTTCTCACTGAGGGAAATACTTATCTATATTGTGCTGCATCATCCCCTCCTCTTCGGGGAAAAACCCAACACAGATCACAAGTATCATGCCTCTTCCTCCTGGTCACTCCGGTGTTCCAGGCTCCGCCGGAGGTGGCCGGAGTCGTTGGGGCTCGTCGCCGGAGCGCACGGCCTCCACTGATCTTCAGGCACGCGCGAGAGGGGAAGACGACCCTGCAGGCGGGCCTCACTTGTCAGTAACCTAGCCGGCCAGGCCCACGAACTTAAGTGGAGGCGCAGTCATGCTTTTTGCGTTTTCGATTCGGTGAAAGTGTATTTCCATGAGGCTTCGGTTGAGAATGCGCTTTCACTTTGTTGAAAGCGTATTTCTCTGAAGTATGTTTTCTATTCCACCCCGCCGGTCGAAACCCTTAAGTTGTGGACGTTCATCAGTTAAGCGCAGAAATGAACATGGTTTTATTTGTTTTTGTGCCTAACGAATGAACGACCATAACTTTGCAACCGCAACTCCGATTGAGGTGATTCAAAAGCCCACGTTCTCTATCCGTCGAGCCCATTCTATTGGTACCATTTTCATGATGTTGTCACACTGTGAAAATGACCATTTTTCCCTTGCCCTCTAATCAGCTCTGTTGGGAGAGGAACGTTTCCGTCAAATCTTTCCGTGAGATCATCGCACTTGTTCCTGATGATTCCTTCCTCCCCCAGACAAGCGACAACAACCACTTGCATGATGGCCTTGCAATGGCCATGGTTTTCACTTGAATGATTGAATAATTGTTTGTTTATTTCATTAAATGCTATATATATAAACACTATTCAGATCACGTGATGAGAATAATATTCTGATAATTACATAACCTAACGCAGCAGTAGTAGTTGAACTTCCCCAAGTGCTAGGTTGAACTTCAGCTGAAAAGTGTCCAAATGGGGCTTGCGATATACCGTTGGAAAGCTATGGACACCAGTATAATAGCCTAGGTGGAATTTTTGGCAAAATCCACACGGTTTTAGAGCAGTTTTGAAAACCGTTTTTCTTCATACAAAAAAACGTGAATCGTATTTTCAAGCCTATTTCTAAACCATTTATCGGAATGAGGCAAATGAAATGGCGTTGGAAAGCTGCTGCAAATCCGCTCATTTCACATGTTGAATGTTTTCCCAAATTACCTACGATTAAAGAGGAATTTAAAAAATGGCGGAATTTCTGAAACCGAATAGCCAGGTTCGTATTTCGGGGTTATTTTTAAAACGGCTAGTCTGATCGACGCAAATGATATGGCGTTGGAAATCTTATGAAAATGCGCATCTTTTCATATAAAATTTTTGTTCCAACTATGAACGATTTAAAAGTAATTTAGAAAACGGTAGAATCTGTACCGAGTTTGTATTTTCACATTATTTTCTCAATGGTTTGTCGGAATGCAGCAAACAATACGACATTAGAAAGCTTGAACTAATGCGAAACTTTTATATGTAGACTGTTTTTCCCAATTCATTATGGATTTAAGTCAATTTCCAAACAGGTTTAAAACGTATTTTGGCCGTAATTTTTACAAACTTTATGAGAATGGGGGAAATAATATACCGTTGAAAAGCTACGAAAAATTCGAAACTTTTTCATGTAGACAGTATTCTATAATTCCTATCAGTTTTCAAGCAATTTCAAAAACCGCGGGAATATGTGTTCTATCTTTATCGCGAAACAGAGTCTTCGAAAATGCACAGCGTGAAGAACTTGAACTTCTCGGCTTGTCTACTTGAACTTCACTCTGTTTTTCACGTGGTATTTTTTGCTCGTAACTCTCCATCCACTTATCGAAATTGAGCAAATGATATACGGATGGAAAGCTTGTGTAAACACGCAACTTTTCCGTGTTCATCTTTTTTTCATACTCGCGATGGTTTAAAAAAATGTATCTAACATTCATTTATTGTAGTAGTCAAACTTCGCGCATGTTGAACTTCTATCATGTATTTTCGTTTGTAATTTCTCACCCATTCGTCGATGTTACACAAATGATATTCCTTTTTGAACAAACTGCTCTCACAATAAATTTTTAACTTTCTTCGACCCGAGGACTTGAACTTATAGCAAAAAAATTTTTGGACCTTGCCTTTTTATTCATTTTTCTCATATTAAACACACACCATGTAGTACGTGAACTTTCTTTGTTTTTATTATTTTAATTTTGTATTTTCTTTTTGAAACCGAATTGCTCCCAAATAATAACTGAACTTCTTTGTGGATTGAAAGAATTATTTTAAAACAAAAAAATTCTTTTTTTGTTTTCAAACATGGAAATACAAGGTGAACCTCTGTTGCAAGAATTTTTGAACTTCCTCGGGCAGAGCACGTGAACTTCTTTCAGTAAACCTTTTAGGATTTTATTTTTCTATTCTTTTATTCTCATTTGAAACACATTCCTTGTAGTACTTGAACTTCTCGTTGTTTTCACTATGAACTTCTGTCACGTTTCTTGTTCGTGATTCCTCAATTCCTCCTCGGAGTTGCACAAATAATATACCATTAGAAAAACCTGTTGAAAAGAAACAAGTTTTTCTAATATGGTTAAACTTTTCTTTTCGAACAATGTACATTAATTTTAGATGGATCGAGAGAATTACTTAAAAACACCCAAACAACATTTTTGTGTTCTCTGAACATGTCAATACATAGTGAACCTCTCTCAAAAGAAGTTTTTGAACTTCCCCGCGCTGAGCACCTAAACCTCTTTTAAAATTTTGAATTTTTATAGACATCAAACTTCATCATTTTTTTAATTTGAACTTCTTAGTTTTATTTATTAGTAGCTGGGAAATCCTTGTTTTAACAAAGATTGAACCGCATTATTTTAATTTGAACTTCTAGTTTTTTAACAATGGGGAAAATATTTTTTTATACACTATTCTGAAATGTTCCTCTTTTTAATTTCAATTTCTCTGATTTTTTTATAAATGGGGAAATCCTTTTTTATAAAGATTTTTGAAGTACTTTTTTATATGAACTTGTTGGGGATTTTTTTGTGTACACCCATAACAATTTCTTTGAACTCTTCAATTTATTAAATTTGAACTTCGAGAGTTAACATTTTTTGTAGGTGACGCTTTTTTCCTTCATGCTATATAAACATTGCATTACTCAATTATTTCAATTTGAACTTCTTTGTTTATTCTTTATTAACGGGGGATTTTGAGTTTCGCAATCAACATTGACCCGCTCCTTTTTTTAACTTTGAACTTCTAGTTTTTTTAGAAATGGGGAAATTTCAATGTTTATAAAAATCAAGTTTTATATGGCTCACCACATGTTTTCTGTTTTTAACTATGTGAACTTCTGGTGTTCGCCATTAAATTCCTAGGCATCGTTTCGTTCTAAAAAAAATTTGTTCCCTATTTATTATTTTTAGTCTATCTTATTTTCTTATAAGAACTCAGTTTCGCTTGTTGCATTTTTGAACTTGCCCATGTCTTTGTTTCACTTTATAGATTTTTTATTCTTTTTTTACTAATAATACATCATAGAGGATAATTTTTAAGCAACATTTAGCGAACAAATTGCATCAGTTATGAAACATGCAACTAAAATGTTTTTCGATGATAGTTAAATGTGAACTATTCTTTTTGTCAAATTCGAACTTATGAGATTCTTTTTGTTATGAATGGGGACAATAAAAACTGAACAATTTTTGCAAAGACATTTTAATAATTTTTTCATGCATGACGGAGAACCGAATACTCATGCACGTGGCGTCATGAGGGTTGCGGTGGAGCTGTGTTGGTTGTTGTATTACATCCATGTAAGTGTCGTGGGGAGCTACTATGTACAACTAGTACTCTGACTACATCACACACAGTGTTATCTTAATTCTTCTTGATCTATTTATGCATATGCGACAAACGCTTTGCTTCAACTACTTTTTTTCTTATAGAGTTATCCTATTCTTTTTATCCCAGTCTGCTATCATTTTTGAACTTCAGTTGTTTTTGTATCTGACCTGCCGAACATTCCTTTTTTGTGGGAACTAATCATATGTTTAATAATATATATATACTAAACATACTTGAACTTTTCAGACACGACATTCTAACCTTCACAAAAACAAATAAAAAATCAGAAAATTACACAGTTGTACGAAGCACTCTAGTTTTAACGACCTGGGGATGTTCAGAAAAATTAGAAAAATTAATAAGTCAAAGTGCAACAATCATTTTTTGCAAAGTTCACTGCCCCCACACACAAATCTTGCAAGAACCGCAAGAAATCAAAACAGCAAGGAGGGATGGCTGCCCGCATGGATTTCTCGCCAGGAGGGGACGGACTGCACGCATGGACTTCTCGTGAGCGAGGTGATGGAATGCTTGCACAGAATGGAGGGGCGGACGCGTGTGGATAGTGCAGATTGGAGAGGCGGTGCAGATGGCACACCGGCGACATCTACTTGGGGAGGGATAGTGGTCAATCGGCGACATGAGAGCACCGGCGCCCTTTGATTGCGACGGAGGCGCTTTTATTAGATCGCGCGAGGGACATCCATGGCGCATGCTAGTGGCGCGCACGGGGTCACAGCCAGAGCAGGGAGGTTGCACGAGTGGCGCGGAGTGGAAGGCTGTAGCCATGGCTTTGGTGGTCATCCTCTTCCTCGGCGATCACCGCCAGGGCCGCTCACCATAACACGAGGCATCGAGGATGACCCCCAATTTAGATCCTCGCCGGGTAGGAGGAGCAGCGCCATCGTAGGAGATGGGGAAGACGCTGGGCCGCTACGAGATGAAGGCACTGGGGATCCATGGAGGAGGCGGTTGAAGGCGATGGGAGCCATGGAGACGGTGGTTGTAGGCGATTGAGAGCAGCGGCGACATGGGAGGGAGGCGGGGAGCGACGGGGGAGGGAGGCGGGGCGCGACGACGGGTGGGAGGTGGGGCGCGATGGCGGGTGGCAGGCTGGCCTCGGCAGGTGGGAGGCTAGCGATGGCGGGCACCCATCGGGAGGTTGGGCGGGGAAGGTGGGGTGGTCGGGTCGGCCGGTCGCAGGGGTGGGGTGGTGGGGTGGGCCGATTGCACGGGTGGGGGTTGTTTCTTATCTGAATCTCAGGAAGATCCCATGGGGCCCCAAGATAGGGCTGATTGTTATCATAATAACTATTCTAATCCTATATATAGGGTGGCACTATTCTGATCCCAGGATATATATATATAGGGTGGCACTAGAATAGTAATTATGATCACAGCACGTCCTATATAGGAGCGATCGGATGCTCCCGAACTCCCAAAAACGCAAAAAGAGTAAACCTGACCGGCCCGTTACACTCCCCAACCGGCCCGTGCCCACATCAAGAGCTTCCCCCCATCACCGTCAATGCCAGATCACCGACGCCGCCCGCGCGCCCACTGCCCCAACACGCCGCCACCATCTACCCCCCACCTGCAACCCGGGTCGCTGCTGGCTCCAATAGGAACGCGTCGCCGCCGCCCCTACCCGGAACCAGTGCCGCCACCGACCCCCACCAGGAACCCGTGCCACCGCCCCCACTAGGAGGGTCGCGCCGATGCAGCGGCCACCACCGCCACGCGCCGGCGCAGCCACCACCGCCACCCGGCACCACCTCTCTCTGGATTGTGTCTTCCCCATCGGTCCGCTGAGCTGCAGGCTTCCCCCAAGCGCTACCACTGTTAGCGTTGTCCTCGCCAACCGCCTCCTCGTCGCACGCCGTCACAAGCTCGCTGGCACCCACGCTCGGTCAGCTAGCACTTCCCCTACACACGGGCATCCCATTCCTCTACCCAGCACGCCCAATTCATCTTCATGCATGCATCCCGCACCGCCGTCAGCACAAAAATTCAACCGACACAAGCATGTGTGTTTTTCAAGTTGATCTGCTCGTTGCTGATCCCATGAGGCCGATCTGAACTGCATCGACTGGTGAATTCTTCCTGCAAAGCACCGACAAGTTTGTTTCATTTTTTTGTAGATGCAGGAAGCTCTGCTCTAGTGCTCTCTCTCCATCTATCCATCTCCCTCAGGTGTCAAGCAAAGGAAAAAAAGCTCTGAAGTTCAGAGATAAAACAAAAGCATATGTAGTTCAGCGAAAAAGCATGTGAGGTTGATGCGCATGGTTTTTGCCAACTTCAACATTGTTGTGTCAAATTTATAAAAAGAGGAAGGTCACTGTTTACTATGATCTTAAAAAAGAAACACACAAGTTTATGTGTATGTTCTGTAGTGGTTTCCAGTCCAATGCTTGATGTTAATATGTTTTGTTTGAGGAGTGCACACGCATGTCCGCAAAAAGGAGCGCAAAAATCTTACGAACAAAATAAGTAAAGGACCATGAAGTTCACATAAATAAATTTCAACGTAGTTCAAATAGATAAAAAAGGAAAAACTGAAGTTAAATAACAAAAATATAGAAAAGTTCATAAAAAAGCATAAAAAACTAGAGAAGTTCAAAAATCACAAAACTAACTCTCATCGTTTCTAAAATTAGAAAAACTCTACAAGTTCAAATTGAAATAACGGCGGTCCAATATTTATTACAAAACTAGGATATTTTGATGCTAAAAGAAATAAACCAAGAAGTCCAAATTATAAAATTAGAGAAGTTCGGTATTATAAAAAACTCAGATTTTCCTTGTCGCTAAAGAACAAAAATGAACAAGTTCAAATTAAAATAGAGTAGTAGTTCGATGTAAACGAAAAACTCAAATTATTTCCGTTTCTAGGAAAAATAAAACTGTGAAGTTCAATTTAAAGAAAATGTTTGATGCTTATTTAAAAACATATTTCCTTTGTAAGAATAAGATTAAGAAGTTCAAATTAAAATAACAGAGAAGTTCGAAGTATGTAAAAAACTCAGATTTTTTATCGTTACTAAATAATAAAATAAATAAGTTTAAACTAAACTAAAGGGGCAACTAAAAAAATTCTAAACCACCATGAAATAGAAAAACTTCTCAACACGTAAAGTTGCACCTTTTTCGATGGATTTCTAACGGTTATTTCAATTAGTGTTTTAGAATTTCATATTGAAAACAACCAGAGGTTCAACTACTACATAGAGTGCGTTTCATATAAGAAAAAAGGAATGAAAAGGCGAAGTCTAAAAAGACTTTTGCTAGAATTTCACGTGGTCGGCCCACAAAGTTCAAGAATTCTTGTAAAGGAAGTTCACCGTTTATTTACTAGTGCGAAAAACACACAAAAATGTGTTCTAGAAATAATTCTCTCAATCAATTACAAATTTGAAATAAAAATGCTCTACATGAAAATTTTCCTCCTATTCAACAACTTTCCAATGGTATATAAATATTCTTATTTAAAACAACGGTTAAAAAAATTGGTGTATGTTGTTCGAAAAGAAAAGTTTAACCGTATAAGAAAAGATTCATATTTTCAACAGGTTTCTAATGGTATATCGTTTGTGCAACTTCGATGAAACGGGTGAGGAATTACGACCAAAAATATGTGACCGAAGTTCAAACTGAAAACCTGGAGCAGTTCAACAACTACACGCGATGCGTTTCACATGAGAATAAAAGGATACAAATCTAAAATCTTAAAAAGTTTGTTGCAAGAAGTTCACGTGCAACTCCATGCACGGTTCAAAATTTATATTGTGGGACGTCCGACCTTCAATTACATGTTTTAAAATGGCAAAAAATGACGTCGGACCTTCAATTACGTGTAATTCGATGTACACATACAAACGTGACAAAAGTTCATAGTGAAAACAATGAGAAGTTCAAGTAGTACATGGAATGCGTTCTGGGTGAGAATAAAAGAACAGAAAAATAAAAGCTTAAAAGATTTGTTGAAAGAAGTTCACGTGGTCTGCCCCGGGGAAGTCAAAAAATTCTTGCGACACAGGTTCACCTTGTATTGCCTTGTTCAAAAACACAAAAAAGAAATTGTTTTTTGCATTTTAAATTAATTCTCTCAATCCACACAAAAAAGTTGCATATAAAAAACTCAGTTTTTCTCGTTACTCAAGAATAAAACCAAGAAGTTCAATTTTAAAAAGTGGAGTAGTTTGATATTTATCTGAAAACTCGGTTGTTCGCTTACTAAAGAATAAAACTAGTAAGTTCTATTCAAAATGACGAATTAGTTTGATGTTTCTAAAAAAACTCCAATTTTCACATCTCTAAAAAAACACAAAGAAGTTCAAATAAAAAAGTTAGAACGGTTCGATGTGTATAAAAAACTCAGATTTTTTTCGTTACTAAAGCAAAACGGAGAGAAGTTCAAATTCATAACTGCCAGAAGTTCATGTACTGCATGGTGTGTGTTTTCATATGAGAAAATAGAATAAAAATTTCGTTGCTATAAGTTCAGGTGCTCGGCACGGGAAAGTTCAAAACTTCCTGTGAGGGAGGTAATCAACACGGTATATCATTTGTGCAACCCTGATGAACAGGTGAGAAATTACAAACAAAAATATGTGAGAGAAGTTCAAAGTGAAAACAGTAGGAAGTTCAACTACGACACGAAATGTGTTTCAGGTGAGAATAGAAAACTAAAAGCTCAAAAGATTAGTTGCTAGAAGTTAAAGTTCTCTGCCCGGGGAAGTTCAAAAATTCTTGCGAGAGAGGTTCACATTGTATGTCCATGTTCAAAAAGCACAAAAAGATGTTGCTTTTGGTGTTTTAAAATAATTCTCTCAATCCACAAAGAAGTTCAGTTATTATTTGGGAGCAATTCGATTTCAAAAAAGAAATTAAAAATTTAATTTATAAAAACGGAGAAAGTTCACGTACTACATGGTGTGTGTTTAATGTGAGAAAGATGCATAAAAAGGCAAGGTCCAATTTTTGTGTTGCTATAAGTTCAAGTCCTCGGTCGGAGAAAGTTAGAAAATTATTGTGAGAGAGGTTTGTACAAAAAGGAATACCATTTGTGTAACACAGGCGAATAGGTGAGAAATTACAAACAAAAAATACGTGACAAAATTTCAACGTGAAAACAGCACGAAGTTCGACTACTACACTGAATGAATCTCAGATGAAATGTTTTTAAACTAGCGCGAGTACGAAAAAACGATCAACACGGAAAAGTTGTGGTTTACAGCAGCTTTCCATTCGTATATCATTTGCTCAATTCCGATAAGTGGATGGAGAGTTACAAGCAAAAAACACCACGTAAAAAAACAGAGCAAAGTTCAAAGTAGACAAGCCGAGAAGTTCAAGTTCTTCACGCGGTGCATTTTTGAAGAATCTGTTTCGCGATAAAAGGCACAACACGTGATCTCGTTGTTTTCTAAATTGCTTGAAAACAGCTAGGAATTAGAGAAAACAATCTACATGAAAAGGTTTCAACTTTTTCGTAGCTTTTCAACTGTATATTATTTGCCCCATTCCGATAAAATTTGTAGAAATTATGGCCAAAAAATGTTTTTAGCCATTTTCAAAATTGACTTAAAACCATAAAGAATTGGAAAAAACAATCTACATATAAAAGTTTCGCATTTTTTCAAGCTTTCTAACGCCATATCATTTGCTGCATTCCGACAAACCATTGAGAAATTAACGAGAAAATATGAACTCGATGGGACTTCGGTCATTTTCAAAATTACGTTTAAATAGTTTAAAATTGGAAAAAAACTATCTGTACAAAAAATAGGTGCATTTTCACCATCTTTCCAACGCCATATCATTTGCATCAATCAGACTAGCCATTTTCAAATTAACCCAAAAATACTAACCCGGCTGTTCGGTTTCAGAAATTCCGCCATTTTTGAAATTCCTCTTTAACCGTAGGGAATTTGGGAAAATATTCAACATGTGAAATGAGCGGATTTGCAGTAGCTATCCAATGCCATCTCATTTAACTTATTCTGATAAACGGTTTAGAAATAGCGTCGAAATACAATTCATGTTTGTTTGGATGAAGAAAAACAGTTTTCAAAACTGCTCTTAAACCGTGTACATTCTATAAAAAATTCAACCTAGGCTGTGACATTGGTGTCCATAGCTTTCCAACGGTATATCACAAGCCTCATTTGAACACTTTTTAGCAGAAGTTCAACCTAGCACTCGGGGAAGTTCAAGTGCTACTGCTGCATCAGGTTATGTAGTTATCAGAATATTATTCTCATCCCGTGATCAGAATAGTGTTTATGTCTGTGTGTGTGTGTGTCTATATATATATATATATATATATATATACTTGTGGATCCATGCTCATCATCATGCCATGTTCATTTGATTCTAGTGAGTTAAATGATTATTTGCTAGTATTCTTATTCTCATGTTTCGTTCTTGTAATTATTTCGTATGCTAGGGATAATGATATTCTCATATGGATTATTATCGTTTGTTATGAAAATATTTGTAATATGGATGATCATCACTATGCCATGCTCATTTGCATCTAGTAGATTAAATGAACTGTTGGTTATATTAAGATTCACATGTTAGACTGTTATGTTGCCCATTCATGTTAATGTTGATATCATGTTCATATGCATTGTTATTTCATTGTGTTATCTGCGATGGCTTAGCTCATCACCATTCAAGTTAAACCTAACAATAATCGAACTTGAACAAATCTGTTGGCTGAGTCATGGTGCCACTGAATCGAGCTCACTAGTGCAACCACATGGGCCTGGATGGGAGGCCCTAATTCGGTATATTGTCATGCCTCTCGCTGGTGCCTCCAACTAGGCAAGGTTATGTGCGTGCGCTGCCTGATCAGGTAGGAGGTCATAAGCCTTGTGAGCCCAAGTTTGGTAATGTGCACATGTCCCTGTTTGGGTCGAGTTTGTTTTGCCACGACGGTGGTCGCCACAAAGGTGGCGGATATCACGAGTTGACATTGGGGCCACCGAAGGCATAGCCCAAAGGGGAGTTTGTCGGAGAGCCCGGGAGAGTGTCATGCAATAAATTGGTTTTGTCGGAATGTCATTGGTCCACCCGAATGGGAGCATGAGGCCATGAGTTCCGTGGTGTGGGTACAGTGTACTAACCTCTACAGAGTGTATAATCTATCAATAGTTGTGTCCTCGGTTATGGACATAGTTTGTAGTAGGTCTCACTATGGGTCAATGGTAGTAATAATCTGAATAATAAACAGCCCTGGTTCAATGAGGAAAGAAGTTGGTTGATCTTTATGTGGTCATGCGGTGATCACAGGTAAAGATCAAGCTCCTTGTGGTCATGTGATGATCATGATGGTATTGTTGATACCGAGCTTGGTCGATCCTGAGATGATCGTGTGATGTTCACGACGGCAAGCTTGATACATATGGTGATTATGTGATAACCTCCGAGAAGAGTAAGTTGGTCCGGGGGACCTTAAACATCGACCATCCCTCTCATGCTAGTGCTAGTACCATCATGTTCATGCCATGAGTAACATGTACATGCCATGCTCACTCTCATGTTGTTCTAGTAGTATCATGCTCATTATCAATTAACCTATAAATGCCATACTGCTGTTTGTCTTGATTGCTTTGGTTGTTGTGAGCTTGCGAGTACATTCAAAGTACTCACCTGGCGTGTCATGCCAGATTGCAAGTGTTGCCGTTATTGATTGTTTGTCAAGGATCCCGAGTTTGTGCTCTAGGACGTGTCCCATCTAGAGTCCTTGTGGAGTGGAGTCCATCACCGTCGTTGTTGTTCCGCTGCTAGAAGTTATTCGGCTATTACGAGTTGTTCCGCTGCTAGCATAGAGCTACCTTAGCAGGCGAAGTGTCGCCGTGCCAATCCTTTGTAATACCCGAACCCTTGTACCCTATTATTTGTAATAAAGAGCTGATTTGTTCTATGCTAAGTAGTGTCGTATTCTAGAAGACTTGATCTTTAGGCTGGAATAAGGGGTGTTCCGGTCTCTCTGAGTCGGGGTGCCACAGCCGTCTTCCGTGCTTCCGTCTGGTGGGATCGTCCCCCACCTCTCCCTCGTGCCATGGACACCGGTATTGCCCTTGTTCTTCGTCTCTATGGTTCTATTTTTTGAATCTTGGATCTAGGGCAATGCATGTGTTTTGCTAGATTTTTGGCTAAATCTTGGCGTGAGTACGACATGGAATGACTGCTAGATAGGAGAATAGTTTATGCTTACCGAATGTTTTGATTTCTATGTCACCGGTACTACCGGATCCATGCCGCGGAAGTGCTACCGCGGGTTGGGCAGTACTACCACTGGAACCCTAACGGTACTACCGCTCCTGGCGGTACTACCGCCCGTGTTTCGCGGTACTACCGCTTAGCCCTCGGCAGTACTACCGCTGCCAAGCACGGTACTACCGCTTGTGCCCCAAAAATCCAAACCTACTGTTTTCTTTTGCATCTTCTATTCTCACTTTTTGTTTCCTTTGGCTTATGCAATGACTTTACACCTTCTTTCCCTCATCTCTGATTTGTGGGTTCCAGGTGATGGCACCTCCGCTCATCAAACTCGCTGAAAAAATCCAAGCCGTTAAGGTGGTTCCAAGCGTTTCCGTACCGCGGATAAAGCTGAGGCAAGTTCTAGTGCCCAACCCAAGAGGAATGTCAAGAAGGCTGTCAGCGAGCCCAAGACTCTTACTCCTCCTGATAAGATGCATGCATAGGAGTTTCTTGCTTTTCGTCAACGCAATACTTACCGCAATCCTTAGGATGATGTTCTTGCTGGTCGTCTCTTCTGGACCAAGGAGCAATCTCTCATCTATGTTGACATTTTGAAGGCCAAGACGAACCTATGATTGTCGGATTGTGTGCTCGCTCCCTTGTGCAGCCTCCAGTCTCCTCCTGAAGCTTCCGGGTCTTCTTTTGGTACAGAAAAAATCATAAAAACGTTTCGGGGCAATTGGACTTCATTTGGTACTGTAAACCTAAAAATGCAAAAACATTTAGAAAACAGCAACTGACACTGGGCACTGGGTTAATTGGTTTGTGCTCAAAAATAATATGAAAATCACCCAAAAAGCATCCTAGAATGATAATATTATAGCAGGGAACAATAAAAAATTATAGATACATTGGAGACGTATCAGCATCCCGAAGCTTAATTCTTGCTCATCCTCGAGCAGGTAAATGATAAAAATAGAATTTTTGATGTGAGATGCTACCCAACATGTAATCTATTGTGGGTACGATCATTGAGAAACGATGAATTAACAAACATCAACATAGTAATACTAATAAACATAAGCAACATAATCATTGAGTTTCAAAATATACGATCCTTAAAGAATGTTCACCCCCTATTCATTTTATCATATTAGAATGGCATGGCTCCATCTTCACCACATAAATACAAATGTCAAGCACCACGCTGTCAAGTCAGGCAATTGGATCGTACTTCTTACCATGCTTCAGCTTTTTATTACTCACGCAATATATGAGCGTGAACCATGGATATAGCACAAAGATGGAATAGAATATGGTGGTTGGTTTCAAAGGGGTAAAAGTGAAGAAGAAGTTATCTGTAACACCCCTGGATCTACTGCCAGAGTGATCAATGTGATTGAGTTACAGAAACCAAGAGGTTAAGTTAAATGATCTTGCTAATCCATGTGAGTTCACATTTAAAAAATCTAAACCCAATTCATTTTCCCTAGCAATTCAAATTCATTTGAATTGTGGATTAAATAGTTTTGCAAACTTGACAACAAAAATCATGGTTGCTTTGCTAATATTCACCTAGCAATTATAAATTGGGAACCAACATTTTATAAAGTATTTAAGTGCCTTAAAACAATTATAATAGAAGCCAAAATAATATTTTAAATGCCTTTACCTCTGTGAAAAAATCAATTTAACTCTTTTGCGTCCCAAACTTTTTCTGACAGTGCCTAATATTGCAATACATTTTATTGGCCAAGATTCATAATTTTGCAAACTCTTTTGGTGGCTGGATAAATTGCAAATGCTCTCTGGTTAAATAAAACAAAAAAGGAAAAATTCAGAAAAAGAAAAGGAGGGAAGAGCCCACTGTACCTGGGCCCAAGTTAGCGTAGAGAAGGCCCAGCGCACTCCCCCTCGCTCGTCTCCTTCCTCCTGCTCCACCGACCGCGTCGCTATATGGGGAGGTCGCCCCCTACCACCTCGTCGGCGCCGTTGGCGAGAGGATAAGACCGCCCTCACGGACCCCTCTCTCCCCCGCGAACCCTAGATCTACCCGTAGCCCCATCCCATCTCTCTCTCGCTCGCGTTCGAGCTTGCCCGAGCGGATCCATTGCCGCGCCGTGGTGAGACCGCGGCCACAGCCCTCCTCGCTCCTCGCCGTTAAGTCCAGGAGCCCCGCAGGACCTCCCTCGACCCTCTGGAGCGCTGGATCGAGTCGGAGCTTCACCAAATCGTCGCCATCGTCTGGTTCTTCCACCTCGGCCACCGTCGCCATTGTTGAGCGGCAGCTCGCCTCCGACCATCTCCGACCCCTTAGACATCTCGCCGTCACCGTAGTGAGCTCCGCCTCTGATCCCTCCCTCTCTTAGCTGCCATTCGAGGCCGTAGGAGTAGTGCCCGAGCTCGCCTGCACCGGTTGCCATCGGGCATGGACGCCGCCGTCGTTTCGGTGGGTCTCCGACCCCCTTTTGTGCACCACTAGATGCGGCGCTTCGCGCTGAGTCTGTTCCCGCCAACCGCCGCTTGATTTGGTCACCGGAGAGCAACTCCGGCGAGCCCCCGCCACTCCTGGCTCGTCGCCGGTGTGTCCCCAACGCGCGCGAGTGTTTAAACCACCGGGTGTGCCACTGACGCATGGGGCCCGCACTAATTAAACTTGTTTAGCACTAATTAATTTCACTAAGCAGTCACTGACGGATGGGCCCCAGGCCACTAATTAAGCTAACTAGGATTTAATAAAAACCGGTTATTAAAACTGAGACACTGACACGCGGGACCCACCGGACCAGCTGACCAGTCAAACCTGCTCACTGGGTAAGCCCAGTCGCTGGTAGGTGGGTCCAGTGGCCCACAGCCTATGACAGCCGAGGCCCGGCTGTCAGCTTGACCAGTCAACTGGTGCTGTTGACTGCTGACGCCCTGATGATGTCAGGATGACGTCATAAAAGCATTTTTCGAATTTATATTAATTCTGCTAAATTCAGAAAATGATTAAAACTTAGAAAATTAATAGAAAATAAACCGTAAGTCAGATGAAAAAGTTTTATACATGAAAGTTGATCAGAAAAATCCCACGAATCCGAATATGCCATCCATTCATCTGTCACATGCTCCTAACATAGCAAACATGGAACTTTTCCCCTCCAGACCGTCTGTCCGATAAATCCAAAGACCCGGGAAATATCGTCAGATATTCTCCCACTCCGTCTGGTACGTGTACTACTGCGTTAGACTACCCCTAGCACTGCGTATTGCCATGTCATGCATCGTGTTGCATCTGTTTGCTTGTATTTATTGTTTCTTCCCCCTCTTCTCTCCGGTAACCTTCGAGACTGACGCTGCTGCCGAGAACGACTACGCCCCTGACGACCATCCTTTTGCAGCAGAGCAACAAGGCAAGCAAAACCCCCTTGATCATTCCAATATCACCTATTCTTTCTCCCTCATGCTTGCATTAGATTTTGCTACTGTATTTAACAGCACCTATTCTGATGCATAGCCTGTTTTTGAGTACTACCTTCATATCTGCTTTCATATAATGTAGTGATACAGGTATGGATAGTGTCCCCCTGTGGCCCCCATTTTACTATTGTCGTTGCCCTTGCTTTCGTCACCATCGTCATCAAGGACTTGGAGACAGAAGACTCAGTCAACATGACTGACAAGCCGTTACCGACACATCACCTCACATACCCCGATTGTGATATATCGAGATTGATTCCTCGGATATCCACTTGGTGTACTGACACACAGCCATTTTGACTTGACACTTAATTACATGTGAAAGACGGGACTGAAGGGACAGGCGGTACCACTCTGTTGAGGTGAACCTGAGTTCCCGACAGTCTTGAGATGGGTCGGCCCCAAGGGTACCCATGTGTGTGAGATGTGGTGGGGTGCGCCGGTAAGGCACCCAAAGGGACATAGACGAGGCGTGGCCGGACAGTGATGTCCTTGCCGCAAGTTCTCGAGACGGGGCCGGACAGTGATCGTCACCGCAAACTATAAAGTCATTAACGGGTTTGGATATGTGATGTGAGTAGGCCTCTGGCCTTTTTCGCACTGACCACCACGCGGGAATAAGTATGGGCACTCTACGGCGTACATTCTCCCGAAAGCTCTTCAGATGTCACATTGAGCGACTCGCGCCCGGGTGGTCCGCGATAGCATGGCGCTTGCATTAAGGCATGCTAGGACTAACACCGGCCGAGGGCGTAACGTGCAAGATGGCGAGGCGATGGCCCAAGACCCCATGCTATTAGGATGTAGACCGGCGTGCTGGCCTCTCTGTTGAGCCTAGGTAGGACTACGTCGTGTCGATCAGCCGAGGCCGGGTATGACCCGAAAATTGTATCCGGCCAGAGTTTATCAAGCGTGTTGGGTAAGTTTGTGCACCCCTGCAGGGAAGTTAAACTAATCGATTAGCCTTGTCCACGGTAAAGGATGCTTAGAGTGTATCCGGGTCTATGATAACTAGAACTGGATACTTATGATGTTACTTGAATTATTGGCTCCGGGATTGCTTTCTCGCAGGGAGTCGAGGAAGAATCTCTGGGCCTTACTGCATTATACCCTGTTAATTAAAATATGCTGCTCTAAACTCTCGTCTTATGCTGCAAGACGCTGAAGATGCTAGTCTGCGATAGGACTAGGTCTTCTTCCCTCTTCTGGCATTTCTGTAGTTTAGTCCAAAGATATAGCCCCATTCCTTTGATACTGGTGCATATCTAGCATAGTTATGATGTCAGTCTTGTGAGTACTTTGGATGAGTACTCACCATTGCTTTGCTCCTCTTTTTCCCCTTGATTCGATGCCGCGGTCAGATGATGGAGCCCAGGAGACCCAGGATGCAGTTCACCCCGTTGACGACTACTACTACCCCGACAGAGGCCACTACTATCAGGATGGAGCCTACTACGACGTAGACTTCTCTGACGTCCAGGAGTAGTTTGGAGGTTCCCAGGCAGGAGGCCTGCGCCTTTTTGATCTAGTTTATCATTGTTATGCTCAGCCTTCTTAAGGCAAAACTTGTGTACCTTTTATGTCTGTACTCAGATGTTGTTGCTTCCGCTGACTTTGTACTCAAGCTATTATATTCGAGCCCTTGAGGCCCCTGGCTATAATATGAATCTTGAACTATTTTATTTGTGTTTAGTGTTGTGTTGTGATTCCTTCCAGCAAGTCTCTGGTCTTGATCGTGCATAATGCGTGTATGGTTAGTGCACGGTTAAACCGGGGGCATCGCTAGTTGGTATCAGAGACGACTGCCTGTAGGTAGCCCCCTTTCCAACTCCTTGGCCGAAGTTGAGTCTAGACATTGAAAAACTTTTACTAACACTGATGTTGTGGGTTACGGGCCCACATCTCAATCGGGTGGCATTAGGATCTTTTATTCCTCATCTATACTCTGGGTTCTGATCTCTCGTCTATTTCGAGTTAAATATTTTACTAACTCTAACCTTAGGTTCTCATAACTACTTTCTCCCGGAGAGCCACTCATTCCAGATGATCACCTACTTCATCAGAAGATTCCGAAGATACTCTCCGATGTTCTTCCGAGAACTTGTGCTCATCGCTTTTGCAATTCCTTCCACCATCAACCCCTATGGATGACTACATTCAATTGTCGCTCATACTTTCATATCCAGTTGCTCTTGTTATTACAAGGTACATCGAATTATCTTACCAGAGATTCGTTCGTCCCTAATTGATCATGTGTTTCACAAAATCCTTTGGATTGTTATTGGATCTTCCAAATCCTCAATAGCCTTTGACTCTTGACCGTTCTCATCTGCTTGCATTATGGTTAATTCCATATGTCTAGCAGTTTTCATTAAAATCATTTGTGATTGTCATCTGATTTAATGGATTCAACCTATGTGTGTGAATGCATGCAGTCCTCAGTTGAGCCTTTTAAATTATCTTTTTGGCTCAGACGTCTTTCCAAAACATGAGCTGGTTCTAGATAAATCAAACCTTGATTGGTTATTCCTTTGTATTCAAGACTCGACTTATTCAGATAATTCAATGATTTGATGCCTTTGCATTCTTTCTTCTTTTGGTTGAGTATCGTTACTCACATCGGATCAATTGTAGTCCGCTAGATCTTTTGGTGGATTATTATCCGACAGTGGCATACATATTCAAAATTCTTGTGAATTCTTCCCCTGATACATAATGTCTTTGGTAGAGAGTATCCTCTGCTATTGTCAACCATGCTCTACTATTCGAGCTTGTGTTATTCACCCTTGAAGTTTGTGGTATATGTTCCTAAGATGCCCCTATGGGTTGAACCTATGGTTTCCCTAATCTGTGTTAACCCGAGAGTTTTCACGAGTCATATTCTCTGTTGTTTAGCCCGATAAAATTTCAACACTGCAACTTCATAGAAATTGAGAAGTGAATGAGAGGTTATGCCTTGAAGAAGTGGGAGTCGACCTTGAACTTTGTGTTCATGCCCATGGACCCGGTGTATGACTTATCATGGAGCTTCTTGTAACAATAATCATTCTCTTTGTATGGGTTGATCTTGTATCTATGTTTTGGTACTTTGCAACCGTGGTTTCGATCATGATTGTTCTTCTTTGATCCCATTTCTTGGACAAGTTCAAGCACTTGTCTTCGGCAGATCAATGCACCTACCCAGCCTCTATTTTGATCTACCTTCGAGTATTACTCCCTGGTATCTCGAGGATACCATGTCTTTGCACTACATCTTAGGAACTTAAGATGAACTAATACCTTACCCTATCATAGTCACTCCACGGGTTCTAGGTTGTCATCAACCGAGAACATCGAATAGTGAATTGAGTCCGCACTGCAATTCAACAACTCGTAGTAAACTTCTTTGTTTACGAGTTTGTACTCGATCATGTCATTCCCAGCTAATTGGCTACCTCATCATCGTCATGCTGAAGCTTGACCATGCTACCTAAGTCCTTCATCCTCGGAACACAATTCCAACAGTGCGCTAAGCTTACATCGAGTTTTCAACATCATGATTGGTTGTCTTGAAGGGCAATATCGATTTTGAGCTAGCAATCTTATCTGTGGTTCCGATAACCTTTCTCTTCACCATTCCTTTGCTTGATGTCGTCGCTGATCGATTACATCTTCATGAAACTTCTCAACAGATTTGTCATGATCATCATCAACATTTTGAGCTCTTTCAGGTATCATTCAAATTCAGGATGAAAAATATCATCCTTGTCCCTCAATGATTTATGTTATCATCGTTAACATTATTGCCTTTCCTCCAACACAAACTTATTCATGTTTTGTGTTGTATCTTGAGATCCTTGCTATCCAGCTTATGTTCTGTTCTAACATTGATCGTGCTACCCCATCCTTATTACTAGGTGCACTTTTCTATCAATATTTAAATTGTGGATGTTCTCCCCGAACATTCATTGTTATATCATCTGTTGTGACCAATGCTAGCGCATTATTCACATAATTCTGGAAATCCATCTTTATGGAATCCCGATGAATTGTTGCTGAGCCCGTCGGCCACATTCTCATCTTCTTCATGGTTAATGATGGACTCCTGTTTCGGAGCCTGCTTTCGTAGTCCATGTTCTGAGAATCTTGCAACTTGATCTCGTAGATTTGTGTTGCATCCTTTTTCCTTCTCAGGCCTGCTAAGTCTGAGATATCGAAATACCAAACATATCTGAATCTCAGGCAGATATGATGGTTGTAACATTTCCAAGAAATATAACATTGGTCTCTGTTACTCGGTAAGGTGATGTTATGGCTAGCACACCTGGCCGGAGGACCTAATGCTTTAGTATCTTGCCCAGCAAGGTTAGCCATTCTTCTATGAGGAAATTCAATGACTTATTTTATAAGTTGTTCCCGATGGATCCTTTGTGTGTCCAAAGTCTGATCTTTACTTGGTGACCATGTCATTGCTATCTCAAAGCATGTCTGTGGTACACCGATCCTCAAACAAGAACATTGGAGGCATAATGCTAAATGTTTCTTGATCAATTATCCGAACATCGTTGTATGGGTAAACATCATAAATTCCTAGCCCCTTAGTCTTAATGGTTACCTACCTGGAGCCTTGTCATGATTGTCTCGCTCTGCTTGCTCTTGGAAACAATATACACCTAATGCTCGTGTATACACATTTTCCTTTCCATTGGTCTGTTTAATGTGATAATCACATTTTCCTTTCCATTGGTCTGTTTAACCTTTCTTGAGATTTATTTGATCTGAGTAGTGATAATTCCCTGCTAAGGTAAATACCTCAGTGTACTACTCTGTCAGTAAGACCCTGTTACTATTGTTGTTAACATTTCGGTAACCGCCGGTGGATGAGAACTTTGCCTATTGGTCCGCCTCGTTTCGATGAGCAGGAAGATGGTTCTTTTCGTCCCCCGCCCTTGGTACCGATGTTGTTGCCGACATAGTTGACAGACTATCCTCTGACATGTCTTGCTAGCATCACTGTGCAAGATGACACCGCTCTTCCTACTCTTAATCCACATGATGGGCCCATAACCCATAGTTCCACAGGATCAAAACCTGACTCTCCTGTACCACTTTGATTCCAAGGTATCTTTTGCACTTGGCTTCGTATGTAATTCTCGAGCCACCGCCTAAGGGATGATCTATTCTTGTGTCAGACGCAATATTTATTTCATTGCTCTGAACCCCTTTTCACCTTCTGATCAGGCATTGAATGATTGCCTACTCGTTTGAAACTTTTGAACCATCGCATATTGCTCTCAATGAATTCCCTGAGTAACAACTCGAGAAAACAGCAATAAAATAGATACTGTAAACCTAAAAATGCAAAAACATTTAGAAAACAGCAACTGACACTGGGCACTGGGAATAGAAAACTAAAAGCTCAAAAGATTTGTTGCTAGAATTTCAAGTTCTCTGCCCAGGGAAGTTCAAAAATTCTTGCGAGAGAGGTTCACATTGTATGTCCATGTTCAAAAAGCACAAAAAGATGTTGCTTTTTGTGTTTTAAAATAATTCTCTCAATCCACAAAGAAGTTCAGTTATTATTTGGGAGCAATTTGATATCAAAAAATAAATTAAAAATTCAATTTATAAAAACGAAGAAAGTTCACGTACTACATGGTGTGTGTTTAATGTGAGAAAGATGAATAAAAAGGCAAGGTCCAATTTTTGTGTTGCTATAAGTTCAAGTCCTCGGTCGGAGAAAGTTAGAAAATTATTGTGAGAGAGGTTTGTACAAAAAGGAATACCATTTGTGTAACACAGGCGAATAGGTGAGAAATTACAAACGAAAAATACGTGACAAAATTTCAACGTGAAAACAGCACGAAGTTCGACTACTACACTGAATGAATCTCAGATGAAATGTTTTTAAACCAGCGCGAGGACGAAAAAACGATCAACACGGAAAAGTTGTGTGTTTACAGCAGCTTTCCATCCGTATATCATTTGCTCAATTCCGATAAGTGGATGGAGAGTTACAAGCAAAAAACACCACATAAAAAAACACAGCGAAGTTCAAAGTAGACAAGCCGAGAAGTTCAAGTTCTTCACGCGGTGCATTTTTGAAGAATCTGTTTCGCGATAAAAGGCACAACACGTGATCTTGCTGTTTTCTAAATTGCTTGAAAACAGCTAGGAATTAGAGAAAACAATCTACATGAAAATGTTTCAAATTTTTCGTAGCTTTTCAACTGTATATTATTTGCCCCATTCCGATAAAATTTGTAGAAATTATGGCCAAAAAATGTTTTTAGCCGTTTTCAAAATTGACTTAAAACCATAAAGAATTGGAAAAAAACAATCTACATATAAAAGTTTCACATTTGTTCAAGCTTTCTAACGCCATATCATTTGCTGCATTCCGACAAACCGTTGAGAAATTAACGAGAAAATATGAACTTGATGGGACTTCGGTCATTTTCAAAATTACGTTAAATAGTTTAAAATTGGAAAAAAACTATCTGTACAAAAAAGAAGCGCATTTTCAGCAGCTTTCCAACACCATATCATTTGCATCAATCGGACTAGCCATTTTCAAATTAACCCAAAAATACTAACCCGGCTGTTTGGTTTCAGAAATTCCGCCATTTTTGAAATTCGTCTTTAACCGTAGGGAATTTGGGAAAACGTTCAACATGTGAAATGAGCGGATTTGCAGCAGCTATCCAATGCCATCTCATTTGCCTTATTCCGATAAACGGTTTAGAAATAGCATCGAAAATATAATTCACGTTTGTTTGGATGAAGAAAAACAGTTTTCAAAACTGCTCTTAAACCGTGTACATTCTATCAAAAATTCAACCTAGGCTGTGACACTGGTGTCCATAGCTTTCCAACGGTATATCGCAAGCCTCATTTGAACACTTTTTAGCAGAAGTTCAACCTAGCACTCGGGGAAGTTCAAGTGCTACTGCTGCATCAGGTTATGCAGTTATCAGAATATTGTTCTCATCCCGTGATCAGAATAGTGTTTATGTATGTGTGTGAGTGTGTCTATATATATATATATATATATATATATATATATATATATATACTTGTGGATCCATGCTCATCATCATGCCATGTTCATTTGATTCTAGTGAGTTAAATGATTATTTGCTAGTATTCTTATTCTCATGTTTCGTTCTTGTAATTATTTCGTATGCTAGGGATAATGGTATTCTCATATGGATTATTATCGTCTGTTATGAAAATATTTGTAATATGGATGATCATCACTATGCCATGCTCATTTGCATCTAGTAGATTAAATGAACTGTTGGTTATATTAAGATTCACATGTTAGACTGTTATGTTGCCCATTCATGTTAATGTTGATATCATGTTCATATGCATTGTTATTTCATTGTGTTATCTGCGATGGCTTAGCTCATCACCATTCAAGTTAAACCTAACAATAATCGAACTTGAACAAATCTGTTGGCTGAGTCACGGTACCACTGAATCGAGCTCACCAGTGCAACCACACGGGCCTGGATGGGAGGCCCTAATTCGGTATATTGTCATACCTCTCGCTGGTGCCTCCAACTAGGCAAGGTTATGTGCGTGCGCTGCCTGATCAGGTAGGAGGTCATAAGCCTTGTGAGCCCAAGTTTGGTAATGTGCACATGTCCCTGTTTGGGTCGAGTTTGTTTTCCCACGACGGTGGTCGCCACAAAGGTGGCGGATATCACGAGTTGACATTGGGGCCACCGATGGCATAGACCAAAGGGGAGTTTGTCGGAGAGCCCGGGAGAGTGTCATGCAATAGATTGGTTTTGTCGGAATGTCATTGGTCCACCCGAATGGGAGCATGAGGCCATGAGTTCCGTGGTGTGGGTACAGTGTACTAACCTCTACAGAGTGTATAATCTATCGATAGTTGTGTTCTCGGTTATGGACATAGTTCGTAGTAGGTCTCACTATGGGTCAATGGTAATAATAATCTGAATAATAAACAGCCCTGGTTCAATGAGGAAAGAAGTTGGTTGATCTTTATGTGGTCATGCGGTGATCACAGGTAAAGATCAAGCTCCTTGTGGTCATGTGATGATCATGATGGTATTGTTGATACCGAGCTTGGTTGATCCTGAGATGATCGTGTGATGTTCACGACGGCAAGCTTGATACATATGGTGATTATGTGATAACCTCCGAGAAGAGTAAGTTGGTCCGGGGGACCTTAAACATCGACCATCCCTCTCATGCTAGTGCTAGTACCATCATGTTCATGCCATGAGTAACATGTACATGCCATGCTCACTCTCATGTTGTTCTAGTAGTATCATGCTCATTATCAATTAACCTATAAATGCCATACTGCTGTCTGTCTTGATTGCTTTGGTTGTTGTGAGCTTGCGAGTACATTCAAAGTACTCACCTGGCGTGTCATGCCAGATTGCAGGTGTTGCCGTGATTGATTGTTTGTCAAGGATCCCGAGTTTGTGCTCTAGGACGCGTCCCATCTAGAGTCCTTGTGGAGTGGAGTCCATCACTGTCGTTGTTGTTCCGCTGCTAGAAGTTATTCGGCTATTACGAGTTGTTCCGCTGCTAGCATAGAGCTACCTTAGCAGGCGAAGTGTCGCCGTGCCAATCCTTTGTAATACCCGAACCCTTGTACCCTATTATTTGTAATAAAGAGCTGATTTGTTCTATGCTAAGTAGTGTCGTATTCTAGAAGACTTGATCTTTAGGCTGGAATAAGGGGTATTCCGGTCTCTCCGAGTCGGGGTGCCACAGCCGTCTTCCAGGCTTCCGTCCGGTGGGATCGTCCCCCACCTCTCCCTCGTGCCATGGACACCGGTATTGCCCTTGTTCTTCGTCTCTATGGTTCTATTTTTTGAAACTTGGATCTAGGGCAATGCATGTGTTTTGCTAGATTTTTGGCTAAATCTTGGCATGAGTAGGACATGGAATGACTGCTAGATAGGAGAATAGTTTATGCTTACCGAATGTTTTGATTTCTATGTCACCGGTACTACCGGATCCATGCCGCGGAAGTGCTACCGCGGGTTGGGCAGTACTACCACTGGAACCCTAACGGTACTACCGCTCCTGGCGGTACTACCGCTCGTGTTTCGCGGTACTACCGCTTAGCCCTCGGCGGTACTACCGCTGCCAGGCACGGTACTACCGCTTGTGCCCCAAAAATCCAAACCTTCTGTTTTCTTTTGCATCTTCTATTCTCACTTTTTGTTTCCTTTGGCTTATGCAATGACTTTACACCTTCTTTCCCTCATCTCTGATTTGTGGGTTCCAGGTGATGGCACCTCCGCTCATCAAACTCGCTGAAAAAATCCAAGCCGTTAAGGTGGTTCCAAGCGTTTCCGTATCGCGGATAAAGCTGAGGCAAGTTCTAGTGCCCAACCCAAGAGGAATGTCAAGAAGACTGTCAGCGAGCCCAAGACTCTTACTCCTCCTGATAAGATGCATGCATAGGAGTTTCTTGCTTTTCGTCAACGCAATACTTACCGCAATCCTTAGGATGATGTTCTTGCTGGTCGTCCCTTCTGGACCAAGGAGCAATCTCTCATCTATGTTGACATTTTGAAGGCCAAGACGAACCTATGATTGTCGGATTGTGTGCTCGCTCCCTTGTGTAGCCTCTAGTCTCCTCCTGAAGCTTCCGGGTCTTCTTTTGGTACAGAAAAAATCATAAAAACGTTTCGGGGCAATTGGACTTCGTTTGGTACTGTAAACCTAAAAATGCAAAAACATTTAGAAAACAGCAACTGACACTGGGCACTGGGTTAATAGGTTTGTGCTCAAAAATAATATGAAAATCACCCAAAAAGCATCTTACAATGATAATATTATAGCATGGAACAATAAAAAATTATAGATACGTTGGAGACGTATCAGCATCCCGAAGCTTAATTCTTGCTCATCCTCGAGCAGGTAAATGATAAAAACAGAATTTTTGATGTGAGATGCTACCCAACATGTAATCTATTGTGTGTACGATCATTGAGAAACTATGAATTAACAAACATCAACATAGTAATACTAATAAACATAAGCAACATAATCATTGAGTTTCAAAATATACGATCCATAAAGAATGTTCACCCCCTATTCATTTTATCATATTAGAATGGCATGGCTCCATCTTCACCACATAAATACAAATGTCAAGCACCACGCTGTCAAGTAAGGCAATTGGATCGTACTTCTTAACGTGCTTCAGCTTTTTATTACTCACGCAATATATGAGCGTGAACCATGGATATAACACAAAGATGGAATAGAATATGGTGGTTGGTTTCAAAGGGGTAAAAGTGAAGAAGAAGTTATCGCATCAACTAGGCGTATCAACGGGCTATGGGGATGCCCATCAATGGATATCAATGCGAGGAGTAGGGATTGCCATGCAACGGATGCACTAGAGCTATAAGTGTATGAAAGCTCGAATGAAGCTAAGTGGGTGTGCATCCAACTTGCTTGATCATGAAGACCTGATACGTGTCCAACATATCTATAATTTTTGATTGTTCCATGCTATTATATTATCATTCTAGGATCCTTTTTGAGTAATAAGTTACCAATTTATATTATTTTTGAGCACTAACCTATTGACCCAGTGCCCAGTGTCAGTTCTTGTTTTCTGCGTGTTTTTTACTTTTTAGGTTTACAGTACCAAACGAAGTCCAATTGCCCCGAAACTTTTTTATGATTTTTTCTGGACCAAAAGAAGACCCGGAAGCTTCAGGAGAGGACCGGAGGCCGCACGAGGGAGGCACAAGCCGACAGGGCGCGCCAAGGGGGGTGGCCGCGCCCTGATAGCTTCTCCCTCCCTGTTGGCCCTCTTGACCCCGTTCTCTGGCCTATAAATTCACATATATTCCAAAAACCCTAGGGGCATCCCGAAACACTTTTTCCGATGCCGCAAGACTCTGTTTCGACGGGATCCCATTTCGAGCTCCATTCCAGCACCCTACCAGAGGGGGGATCAATCACAGAGGGCCACTTCATCAACCTTGCTGCCCTCATGATGATGTGTGACTAGTTCACCACAGACCTACGGGTCCGTAGTTAGTACCTAGATGGCAATCTCTGTCTCTTTTGATCTTCAATACAATGATCATCACATCTTCGCTTTGATCTATCCGATGTAATTCTTTTTTACGGTGCGTTTGTTGGGATCCAAAGAATTGTGGGTTTATGTTCAGATTATTCATGAATAGTATTTAGGTCACCTCTGATATATATTATGATTCTTAAGTGCATGATCATTATAGCTTCGTAATTCTCTCCGATCAATTGAAATAGTTTGGCCAACTAGATTGATATTTCTTCAGTGAGAGGGGTGCGTTGTAGTGGGTTCAATCTGGCAGTGCTCTATATCCCAGTGACAGAAGGGGACAAGACATGTCTTTGTATTGTTTCCACTAAGGATAAAACTATGGGGTTAGTTCATATCAATTGAATTCTCTTTGTCTACATCATGTCAATGTTCTCCAAGCATTACTATGTTTTACTTAATACTCTAGATGCATGCTGGATAGCGGTTAATGGGTGGAGTAATAGTAATAGGTGCAGGAAGGAGTCGGCCTATTTGCTTATGGACGTGATGCATATATACACATGATCATTGCCGTGAATATCACATAACTATGCGCTTTTCTATCAATTGCCCAACAGTAATTTGTTTACCCACCGTATGCTATATGCTACTTTCATGAGAGATGATGCTAGGGAAAACTATGGCCCCCGGGTCTATTCACCTATATATTTATAAACGCTACAATACCTTGCTGCCATTATTCACCTTTTATTGCGATTTAAAATTATCTACTATTATCTAACACACTTCACTTGCTTGCAAATAACGAGATCAAGGGGATTGAGAACCCTCTTGCCCATGTTGGGCGCAAGTTGTTTGCTCTTTTGTGTGCAGCCGCTGAAGACGGTTGTTGATTGATATTCCTATTGGTTCGATAAACATTGGTTTCATAACTAAGGGAAATACTTACACGTATTGTGCTGCAATTACCCGTTCCTCTTCACGGAAAACCCAACGCAGATCACAAGTACCAGGAAGGATTTCTGGCGCCGTTGCCGGGGAATATCATCACCAACTATCAAGTAACTTCACACAAATTATCATTTACTTGTTCTTCTTTTTATTTGTTGTAATATTTAGTTTGCTTCATAAAAATAAAAAATACAAAAATATTTATCTTTGCTTGTTGTTATTTTGCTTGGCGCTTGTTACTATGTCTAGTTCTTCTTGTGTTCACATTGCTCCCAATAATGAGCTACTAAATTTCAAACAAAGGGGAGGAGAAAATTTGAAAGATGCATGGTATAGGATTTGCAATGATCAAAATAAATCAACTCATAAGTAATCCACTACTACCTTGCTTCATAATTTTTATGCGGGTGTGACAACTTGGTATAGGTTTATTCTTGACACCATTATTAATTGGTGGCAATTTCTTAATGTGTCACACTTTGGATGCTTATAATGCTATTGAAAATCTTGTAGGGGCACCACCTATTATCATTAATGAAACTATTTTGACTTTGCAACATGTTATGCAAAGGCTTGATGCTATTGAAAACAAAATGATTACTAGTGAACAAATTGAGGAGTTAGATAAAAAACTTCATAATCATATCACTCAATTTGGATCACAGGTAGGAACGACTTTGAATACTTTAAAGGACAAAGACATAACTATTGATGAGAGGGTAGAGAAAGTTTGAATAGGATTGATAAAATGGAGGAATTCATTGATAAAGTAGGCTCCGCTTTCACATCTTCGAAAGCAAATGCTAGCACTTCTCGAAATAAAAGCCCCAAGTTTGTCTATGTTCACAAGAGCATTAGTACTCCTCCTAGCAAAAGAAACGAGGACCTCAAAATGATAAGTGTGCATCCCAACTTTATAAACCTGATAAAAGACCCTATTTTCAAGCCTGCCATTGTTCCTAATAATCATGGTTGTGTTATTGAGGAGCTTGATGTCAAACATGGCAATACTTGAAACTATGCATTATGCCTAGCTAGGGGCATAAAACAATAGCGCTTGTTGGCAGGCAACCCAATAGTTATCTTTATTTTTGCTTTTTACTTTATTTTTTGGTGTGATAACATGATTATTGCCTCTGTAATGATTGTTTTTTTATGTTTTAATTAGTGTTTGTGCCAAGTAAAGCCTTTGGGATGACTCACAAGATGAGTAGAATTGATACGGTGCAAAAACAGAAACTTTAGCGTCCAGTGCAGAATTTCTATGATTTTACTGGGACATGTTTTTGATCTGAATTTTTTACATGGTATTTCTATACAAATTCTTTAAGTATTCCTAATGTTTCAGAATTTTTAAAGATATATAAGTATAGGTTCTTCATAGATCTTTACAGACTGTTCTGTTTTAGACGGATTCTGTTTTTGCTTGCGTAGTTTGCTTGTTTTGATTATGCTATGGATTGTATCGGGGGGTATAATCCATGGAGAAGTTAGAATACAGTACCTATTATGCAATAATGAAACATGAATCAATTTATAACAGTACCTAAAGTATTTGACATGTTGCTTATACTAACGGATCTCACGAAGTTTTGTTAAGTTTTGTGTGATTGAAGTTTTCAAGTTTTGGATGTCATCATTATGGACAAAGGAATAAGGAGTGGCAAAAAACTAAGCTTGGAGATTCCCAAGGCACCCCAAATAATATTCTAGGAAGACTCAAGCGTCTAAGCTTGGGGATGCACCGGAAGGCATCCCCTCTTTCCTCTCAATCCATCGGTATGTCACTTGGAGCTATATTTTTATTCTCACATGATATGAGTTTTGCTTGGATCGTCATTTGCTTTTGTTTTATTTTATTTTTAGTTTGCCACAATCATCATTTGATTGACACACCTATTTGAGAGAGACACACCTTCATCATAATTTATTAGAATACTCTATGTGCTTCACTTATATCTTTTGAGCTTAGCAGTTGCTCTAGTACGTCACTTATATCTTTTTGAGCACGATGGCGTATAGATTTTATAGAAATAATTGCACTCCCATTCTTCACTTATATTTATTTGAGAGTTAATAAATAGTGATGGTAATTTGCATGGGTCATAAGACTAGTCCAAGAATAATAGGTATTCAATGAGTGATAATCAAAACCATCATGCAGCACATAAAAGAGAAATGGTGGGTTAATGATATTGATGTGGTAATATGAAAAAGGTGTGAGTTTGTAATTGTTGATTCGTAGAAGTGTCGATATTAAGAGAGGTTTACTTCTTGTTCGTCTAAAAATTAAAAAGGCACGGTGATGATGTGTGTGAGCATTTCTATTCCTTGTTGAAATCCTAGTGTTGTTTCGGGTCGGAGGCGCATGATGGTTAACTCCTACCAACCTCCTACCTCGGGGCATGCTAGTAGTACTTTGATTTGTGATAGAACTAATAAAAATTTGCAATAAGTATATGAGTTCTTTATGACTAATGTGAAACCATGGACATACGCAATCTCACCTTCTCATATTTGCTAGCCTCTTCGGTACCGTGCATAGCCCATTCTCACCTCGAGGATCCGTGCAACTTTTGTCGATGCATCCAAACCCCGTGACATGATATGCTCTGTCGCACATAATACTCATTATATCTTCCTCAAAACAGCCACCATACCTACCTATCATGGCATTTCCATAGCCATTCCGAGATATATTGGCATGCAAATTCCATTGTCACTTCACATGACTAGTTCGTTCATCATCATACTGCTTTGCATGATCATATAGAGCTGACATAGTATCTGTGGCAAAGCCAACGTTTATCATATTTTTGATACATGTCACGCTAGATCTTTGCACATCCTGGTACACTGCCAGAGGCACTCATATAGAATCATATCTTTCTATCAGTTCTTCATATCGAGTTCTTAGTAAATAAAAGTGTGATGATCATCATTGTTAGAGCATTGTCCCAGTGAGGAAATAAAGATGGGGGAGGCCAAATAAGCCCACCATTCTGAACAAAAAAATGAAAAAATGATGAATGAGAGAAAATGAGAGAAGGGATTTTGCTACTATCCTTTACCACACTTGTGCCTCAAAGTGGCACCTTGTTCCTCATATAGAGAGTCTCATGTTATATCAATTTCATATGCTAGTGGGAATTACTTTTTCATTATTATCAACTTGGCTTGTATATTCCTATGACGGGCTTCCTCAAATGCCCGAGGTCTTCATGAGCAAGCAAGTTTGCACACCCCACTTAGCTTCATTTGAGCTTTCATACACTTATAGCTCTAGTGCATCATTTGCATGGCAATCCCTACTCTTTGCATTGACATCTATCGATGGACATCTCCATAGCCCGTTGGTACGTCTAGTTGATGTGAGACTATCTTCTCCACTTTTTACCCCTTTGATATCTACCACCATATTCTATTCCACCTAAATGCTATGTCCAATGGCTCACGCTCATGTATTGCGTGAAGAATAAAAAGTTGATGCATATTGAAAAGTATGATCCAATTGCCTGACTTGGACACCGTGGTGCTTGACATTTGTATTAATGTGGTGAAGATGGAGCCAAGCCTTGCTAATATAATTTGTTAATTCATCATTTCTCAAGATGGGGGTAAACATTCTTTGAGGATCATATACTTTGAAAGATTGATGATTTTGTTTCTTACACTTATGAGTATTGCTATGTTAATATTTGTTAATTCATCATTTCTCATTGAGCATACATGCAAAAGATTACATAATGGGTAGCATGTCACATCAAAAATTCTGTTTTTATCATTTACCTACTCGAGGACGAGCAGGAATTAAGCTTGGGGATGCTTGATATGTCTCCAACGTATCTACAATTTTTGATTGTTCCATGCTGATATATTATCATTCTAGGATACTTTTTGGGTCTTTATTTACATATAATATTTTTGAGCACTAACCTATTGACCCAGTGCCCAGTGCGAGTTGCTATTTTCTACGTGTTTTTTACTTTTCAGGTTTACAGTACCAAACGAAGTCCAATTGTCCTAAAACTTTTTTATGATTTTTTTGGACCAAAAGAAGACCTGGAAGCTTCGAGAGGAGACCAGAGGCCGCACGAGGGCACCAGCATGCAACAGGGCGTGGCCAGGGGGGAGGCCTCGCCCTGATGTGTGATGGCCCCCTCGGGCGTCTCCCGACGCCCCTCTCTGGCCTATAAATTCTCATATATTCTAGAAACACTAGAGGCAGACCCAAAACCCTTTTTATGCCGCTACAAGTCTTTGTTCCATCGTGAGGCCATCTGGAGCTCCGTCCCGGCATCTTGCCGGAGGGGGGATCAATCACGAAGGGCCTCTTTATTAACATTGCTGCCCTCATGATGATGTGTGAGTAGTTCACCATAGACCTATGGGTCCATAGCTAGTACCTAGGTGGCAATCTCTCTATCTCTTGATCTTCAATACAATGATCATCGCATCTTTGCTTTGATCTATTCGATTTAATCCTATTCTGCGTTGTGTTTGTTGGGATCCAATGAATTGTGGGTTTATGTTCAGATTATTCATGAAAAGTATTTGAGTCACCTCTGAATATTAAGATTCTTATTTGCATGATCATTATAGATGCATAATTCTCTCCGATCTATTGATGTGCTTTGGCCAAGTAGATTGATCTATCTTCAGTGAGAGGTGCGTTGTGGTAGGTTCAACCTGGCGAGTTTCTATATCCCAGTAACAGAAGGGGACAAGTTGTGTCTTTGTGTTGTTGCTACTAAGAATAACACGATGGGGTTTATTCATATTGCTTGAGTTTACTTTGTCTACATCATGTCATCGTTCTCCATGCATTACTTTGTTTTATTTAATACTCTAGATGCATGTTGGATAGCTGTCGATGAGTGGAGTAATAATAATTGGTGTAGGCAGGAGTCGGCCTATTTGTTTGTGGATGTGATGCCTATATACACATGATCATTGCCGTGAAAATCGCATAACTATTTGCTTTTCTATCAATTGCCAAACAGTAATTTGTTACCCACCGTATGTTGCCTACATGAGAGATGCCGCTAGGGAAAACTATGGCCCCGGGTCTATTCACTTATAAATTTACAAATGCTACTATTACCTTGCTGCCTTTATTTATCTTTTATTTTATTTTTCAATTTACAATTATCTATAATTATCTACACAACTCATTTTCTTGCAAATAACGAGATCAAGGGGATTGACAACCCTCTTGCCCGCGTTGGGTGCAAGTTGTTTGCTCTTTTGTGTGCAGCCGCTGAAGACAATTGAGAATTGATATTCCTATTGGTTTGATAAACCTTGGTTTCATAATTGAGGGAAATAATTACCCATTTAGTGCTGCAATTACCCGTTCCTCTTCACGGAAAACCCAACGCAGATCACAAGTATCAGTACCTGATGGCGATTATTGGTGTGCACGCCAACATCACCACTTCCATCCCTTTGCCGACGGGGGCAGAGTTCCAAGAGGTGGAATGCCCATAGGTGAAACCCAAAAGGCTACTCAGATGCACACTCTATTGGAGGGGAGTTTCCCGTCAAGGGCTTCCACTGACGAGCCTTTCCACGCTGAGGACATGCCGGCAGGCGACGTTGCCGGCAGCCATGCGACGACAACTGGAGTTGCTGGAGGAGGAGAAGTTCCCCCTCAACAAGGACCCACCGGTAATTCCCTTTCTATTGAAGTTATGTCTTCCTTTTTTGTCTTCTTGAACTTCTTCTTCTAAGTTCAATCTTTGTTTTGTTTCTTGTTTTGATTGTTCAGATCAACCCCCATCCGGAAACATGGATGTCGATGCTCCTGTTTTGGGGACTGCCGAGGAGGTGACCGATGAGGTCAGCCAGACTGCTGTTGATGAAGAGGCTGCCCACCGAGCTGCCAAAAAGCCGGCAAGAGAGCCCTCAAGGACCCCTTCCCGGGGAAACAACTGACACTGAAGGCACTTCTGCCTTAGGAGCGCCCAGGCCGGGCATGCTCATCGCGTCAGGAGCGCCCAGTGGGGCTGCCGTCGGTCCGTTGACATCAGTTGAGGCACCTCCAAGCCGGTACCTCAAGATAAGCGATCTGTAGTTCGTCAGCTTCCTTGGCGACGCGATCCTCAAGGCCTTCTCCGAAGAAGATTCTGTTGATGGTGCCGTTGCTACACCTGGAGGAGGAGTTGCCGTTTATCCCTTCGGCAACAATGACGAGGCCAAGGAGCATGCAATCCTGGCCTCCCTCAACAAGGGTTTCAAGCAGCTCCAGAACCATTACGTCGCCTGTTCGGAGAGGCTGGACCACCGGGAAGCGCTCCTTGCCGAGGCGGAGGTTAGGTTTCAGGAGCATCCTGTCGAGACGCAGACCTGGTTCACTGATAGCCGCTAGGATTGCCTTGACTGGCAAGCTGATCTCACCAAGGCCGTGGCGGAATTCACCAATCAAAGGGCCGAGGCAGAGAAGACTTGGAGGGAGGCTGACGTGAGCATTGCTGCCAACGACGTAAAGATTGTCACGCATAAGGTCCAGCTTGACTCCCACGAAGAAGATCTCGCTGCTCGGGAAAGAACTCTTGCCGCCAAGCTCGGGACTGAATGGAAAAAAACAGATCCAGGAGCTGGAGCTGAAGCACAAGGATGCCTTCGAGAAGCAAGCAACAGAGCATGTCGGCAAGCTCCAGGAGGCCATCAACGCTGCCGAGGCTGCTCAATCCATCAAGGATTATCTTGAACAAAAAGTTCAACAACTGGAGTTGGACCTTGCTGCTTCCGGCAAGGAGGTCTTGAAGATGAAGGAGGATATCCAGAAGGCGCTCCAAACCTTGGTGGATCTACAGGTGGGGCTCTCAGACAAGACCAAGGAGTTGGCCACCGCCACAGATCTCAACGCTGATCTAAAGGTGAAGGTGTGCACCTACGAGGATAGCCTCAGAGCCGCCCCAACCAAAGAGCAGAACTTGCTTGAAGAGCTCCGGAGGGAGAAGGAGCTGCTTGCCTTCACCGCCCATATGTCCAACAAGCTAAAGAAAGAACATTGGCCTATGGACGGACCAGCTTGCCGACATTGCCGACAGGCTCTCCGCTGAGCTCGCCGCCATGGACTTGGCGGAATTAGCCTTCTCCAATGACGGTAGGGAGATGGCAAGCGTCAGGTTGTCCCTCTTCTTTGAGAAACTTGTCAGGGCGCTGGCAAAGTATGAAGAAGACCGAGTCAACAAGTTCGTCAAGGGGTCATGCGAGCTCTGCTGTGGCGCTCTGCGCAAGGTCTTGGTGAAGATCGCCTACCACAACCCCGACATTGACCATTAGCGGAGCCTTCTCCAAGCTGCACAAGGACTTCAACACCGCTGAGCTCGATGCCCTTGTCGCTCCAATCTCTGACAGGGTCGGTTCTGTTACTCTGAAGAAGTAGTCTCTTTGTTGTTGCCATGGCACATGTATAAAAAACATTTGTCTTGAATTAGCACCGCAACTTCTCATTTTGAATGTACTATATTTGGTTGCTGGAATGAATGACTAGTTTCCCTCATATTCGAGCCCACACTTGTATGTTCTCGATCCCTACACTTGCCGGAAACGCTTGTCGGTGCGCACATCTTTGCCACAAGCGCTTTAGGAACGTGTCCTTAGCAGCCTGATGGTGATGCTGCTACCGGTGAGACCACCTTGCCGTCATTGCCGCACCTACCTTAGTTGCCGAGAGGACTCCAAGCAACTCAAGAGCATAATCAATTCCGACAAGGGTCCTTCGCGTGCAGGTTTTCTCATACAAATATTGAAATCGTTCAAGGGGAAACAACTTACAACAAAGAAATTTTAAAAGCTTCTGTAACTTAGCTTTTCTTTGTTGTACTTCTTGTTGTAAAACGATCATCCTTGAACACATTTGGGTATTCATACCACCACTCCCCCCCCCCCCGGGGAAGACTTGTACGCGGGGGACCCTTCTGTCCTTTGGAAAAAAGAAAGAAGATAAAAGGAGGAGGCTAGGAACCCTACCGGTTTAGTAATCATTTCAAGCAAGTTATAGCGGTCACAAAATTTTCATGCAACATACACAAAATAAATATGTATTTTGACAAAAAGTTGCAGAACACTTAGCTTTATTGATTATGCACATGATCTTTCCCAGGCTTTGTACAAAGGATTACATGCCTTGCCGGTTGACTTGTACAAAAGAGGCTACCCGAAAGCCTGACAACCATGCCTCACGGGTAGAACTTGCGAAGATGCTCGATATTCCACGAGTTTTGCACCGGGGTGCCATCTTTGGTCTTCAGGAGGACTGCGCCAGGCCTAGTGACTAGTACCACCCGGTAAAGGCCTTCCCACTTTGGCGTCAACTTGTTCGATCCCTTCTCGGACTGGACCCGACGAAGGACAAGATCGCCTTCCTCAATGCTTCTCGCGTGCACCTTGCGGCTGTGATAGCGGCGCAAGGCTTGTTGGTACCAAGTGGCACTCATGGCAGCCTGAAGACGATCTTCCTCAAGGAGCATGTCATTGTCTTGCCACAGTTGCTCTTGCCGATCCTCATCAAAGGCTTGCACTCCAGGTGACCCATATGTGAGTTCTATGGGGAGTACAACTTCTGTACCATAGACTAGGGAGAAGGGCATCTCGCCGGTGGCTCGATTCAGTGTCGTCCTGATTGACCAAAGAATCGCCGGCAGCTCATCAATCTAGCGCCTTCCCTGCTTGTGTAGCTTGTCAAAAGTCCTTGTCTTGAGGCCGTGCAACACTTCAGCATTTGCCCTATCTACTTGGCCATTGCTCCTGGGGTGGGAAACTGAGGCAAAGCAGATCTTGGCATCGATATTTTGTCAGTATTGCATGAATGTGTTGTTGGTGAACAGTGTGCCATTGTCGGTGATGATCCTGTTGGGCACCTCGAACCGGTAGACTATCCCTCTGATAAACTTGACTGCTGCTTGTGTTGTTACCTTTCTCACCGGATCCACTTCAGTCCACTTTGTAAACTTGTCGATTGTAACGAACAAGAATTCAAAGCCCCCAGTAGCATGGGGGAAAGGGCCAACGATGTCAAGCCCCCAGATTGCAAATGGCCAGGAGAGTGGTATGGTTTGAAGGGCTTGTGCTAGTTGATGTATTTGCTTGGCGTGGAATTGGCATGCTTCACATGTGGTTACCATCACCAAGGCTTCTTGAAGGGCTGCCGGCTAATAGAATCCTTGCCGGAATGCCTCGCCGACAAGCGCGCAGGATCCGATGTGGGATTCGCATATCCCTTCGTGTATCTCAGCTTATGCCCATCTTCCCGGGAAATGCACTTCAATTTCACCCCATTTGGTCATCTCTTGTACAGATTGTTGCCCACAAACTGGTACATGCTGGACTGTTGGGCTACTCTTTCAACTTGCTCTTGCTCTTTGGGAAGCTCTCTTGTTTGGAGGTACTGGACAATCTGATGCGCCCATGCCGACAAGGCCTAAACGACTAGGACTAAAGGCATCTCTTCCGCCGCGGGAGCGCTAGCTTCAACGGCAATGGCCATGGGTCCTGCCGGAGCTTGCTGCTCGCCGGCAAGCATCTTGTTGTTCCCGGCAACTTTCTTGGCAGCGGCTAGTAGCTCTGCCGGGAAGTAGTCACCAGGATTGATCTTTCTCTCCTTTGCTTGCCGAGCTGATGGTGTGATGGATGGTTGAGTCAGTTGAAGTACAAAAGTGCCTGGTTCCACAATTAGCTTTTGAGCACCTTGTTTTGACAGGTCATCAGCGATGTTGTTTTCTGCATGGGGGATGTGTGATGTCTACTATGCAACTTTATTCTTGTAGACTTTGTTGGGCCTCCAAGCGCAGAGTTTCGTAGGACAGTAGCAATTTTCCCTCAAGTGGATGATGTACGGTTTATCAATCCGTGGGAGGTGTAGGATGAAGATGGTCTCTCTCAAACAACCCTGCAATCAAATACAAGAAATCTCTTGTGTCCCGAAGACACCCAATACAATGGCAAATTGTATAGGTGCACTAGTTCGGCGAAGATATGGTGATACAAGTGCCATATGGATGGTAGATATAGGTTTTTGTAATCTGAAAATATAAAAACAGCAAGCTAGCAAGTAACAAAAGTGAGCACAAATGGTATTGCAATGCTTGAAAACAAGGCCTAGGGTCTGTACTTTTGCTAGTGCAATCTCTCAACAATGCTAATATAATTGGATCACATAACCATCCGTCAATGTGCAACGAAGAATCACTCCAAAGTTCTTATCTAGCGGAGAACATAAGAAGAAATTGTTTGTAGGGTACGAAACCACCTTAAAGTTATCCTTTCCGATCGATCTATCCAAGAGTTCATACTAAAATAACACCAAGTTATCCTTTTTGATCGATCTATCTAAGAGTTCGTACTAGAATAACACCATATGATACGCATCAACCAACTCTAATGTCACCTAGATACTCCAATATCACCACAAGTATCCATGAGTTAATTATACGATATGCATCAAACAATTTCAGATTCATAATACTCAATCCAACACAAAGAACCTCAAAGAGTTCCTTGAGATTTCTATCAGAGAACAAGGCATGAAAACATGCAATCAACCCCTATGCGTAGATCCCCAAGGTCACCGGAATCCGCAAGTTGACGCCATAACATATACCAAGTGAATCACTTGAATACCCCAATGTCACTATGGGTATCCGCATGCAAGACATACATCAAGTGCTCTCAAATCCATAAAATTATTCAATCCGATAATAACAAAATCTCAAAGGGAAAACTTAATTCATCACAACAAGATAGAGAGGGGAAAACACCATATGATCCAACTATATTAACAAAGCCCGTGATATATCAAGATCGTGCCATCTCAAGAACACGAGAGAGAGAGAGAGATTAAACACATAGCTACCGGTACAAACTCTCAGCCCCAAGGTGGATTACTCACACATTATCATGGTGAGAAAGAGAGAGTTGTTGATGGAGAGGTGCGGCCCCAAAGAGATGAAGGCGATGGCGGCCACGGCGCCGGCGACGGGCAGCGGCGGTGGCGACGGGCGGCAGCCCCTTGCTCCCCCTTCTTCCTTGGTCTTGTGCTACAATGGAGGAGCCTCTCCCCTTCTTGGCGGCTGCCATGGGAGAGGCAAATTCGTGGCTCTTCGTGGCTCTCCCGAAATTAGTGTTTTTCTCTCCTTATATGTGCCTCTGTGGTGCTCTATGGCCCTTCGATGGATGGACCCTTGATCCAATGGCTCTTGCACAACTCTAGAACATTCCTAGGGACTCCTCACAGCCCTCATGAGTCCTCAAAGTCATGGCATGGCCGAATACATCAGATATGGTAAGAGTTGGACTCAATCACGTCATCAATTCTTGTAATCCCGTAATCGGATATTTTCCTCCAGTAAAACGGGTCTACAGATCTCATCCGAACTCCGTTTTGGACGAATTTGGAGTCCAGAATCAATGCCATAAAATTCCCACACTTTCCTAGTTTTAGCTTTTTTTCATTTGATGCCGTCTTCGGGGGTCAAACTGACGATCTCTAAAAACTGTTCGTGGACAGATTTCAGGAAAGTCAGAGTCCTCCTCCAACAAGACTCCTTTTGAGTTTTTTTGACAATTTCCAATTAATTCCTGCATATCAAAGTGTGAAACAAGAACTTGTGCAATTTTGCAACCATTAATAGGTTAGTCCCAATAAATCATAAAACCATAGTAAAAACATAGGCAAATATGACATGAATACTTCATAAATTATCAATACGTTGGAGACGTATCGGCATCCCCAAGCTTAATTCCTACTCATCCTCGAGTAGGTAAGTGATAAAAGAAATAATTTATGAAGTGTGAATGCTAGCATAGTGCATAAGTTTGATCAATGATAATTTCAACCACTTTTCCTAGCATCATAACAACAACTTTTTCTCATAAAAATCATCAAGATAAAGTAGCAACCAATTCACATGTTATGGTTCAAACAATGAATTCTCTTAAAACTTAACAACCTATGTTCTTATTCACCAAACAATTGCAATTCAACTTATTCTCAACAAAGTCTAAGTAAGAGCCCCACATACTCAATCATCATATAGTCTTCTATGATTGCTAGTACTCAAAGCATATTTTTAGAACAAATGGCATCCATCGAACACAGAGAAAGATAGGGGCTTAATGTTTCGCCTCCCAACTCATTTATCATAGAGATAATTGTCAACAATAATAAGTCATGATCAAATATATTTGACAGGATATATATGTTTGGATCTTTCTCCACCACATGATGCTTGCCAACTAATAGACTGAGGTCGGAATAAGAAGTTGACTCAACATGAATAGTAAATAACATGAAAGTAAATAGATTGTCCCTTCGCAGAGGGAAGCAGGGATTTGCAAAGGTGCCAAAGCTCAAAGATTAAATTAGAGATAAATATAATTTTGGGTGGTGCACCCTTCCTGTCAATGTTACGACCAAGAGTTATCAATATCTTCCATTTTAAACACATTAGCGACGGTTCCCAAGCGGTAAAAGTAAAGGTTTACTCCCCCTCCACAAACAAACACACTCCATGGCTAAACGAATCCACGGGTACAGTCCATACCGACAACATTACTGGGGGAGTTTTGTTTAATTATTAGCATTTTTTTATTTCGGGACTGGAAATCCCTATTACTGCCCCTCTCATGCAAGGACGAGTGAATAAACACTCATCATGAGAATAACCCGCTTAACATGGAAGATACTGACCGCCCCTTGTCGCTCCATAAGCGGTCCATGCACACAAAACAGATGTTTATTTGAATGTTTAGAGGTGGCACATGCAAATTTACTTGGAATGGCAGTGAAATACCATATATAGGTAGGTATGGTGGACCCTTATGGAAGAAACTTGGCTCAAGAATTTGGATGCACAAGTAGTATCTCTACTTAGTACGAAGTGTTGGCTAGCAAAAGGTTCTAAACAAGCACCACATGTTGGAGGATCCATAACAATATAACTTCTATGTAAATATACACAACCATAACTCATTATGTTGTCTTCTGTAATGCCCAAGATGCGATCCTATCCTTATTTTGGCACGAGGGCCTCGACAGGGATAGAAGCGCATCTCGTTGTTTCGCAAGAATGTATATCATTACAAGTACATGTAAAGAAGAGATGAGTATATGGAATTGGCTTACACTCGCCAGAAGCTAATCAAGATCACATCAATACAACAGCATATACAATCATCATACAGAAGAGCAGGGTCCGACTACAGATGAAAACAAATGATAAAATGACATCCATCCTTGCTATCCCAGGCTGCTGGCCTGGAACCCATCCTAGATCAATGATGAAGAAGAAGAAGAACTCCAAATCAAACAAGCATCGCGCTCACGTCAAATCATCGCATTACCTGTACCTGCAACTGTTGTTGTAGTAATCTGTGAGCCACAGGGGCTCAGCAATCTAATTTCCAAGGGTATCAAGACTATTAAAGCTTAATGGGTGAGGTATGGTTAAGTGGTGAGGCTGCAGCAAGCACTAAGCATTTATTTAAGTGGCTAACTTACGAGTACAAGAATAAAGGGGGATGATCATCGCATAAATGGATGTGAACTAGTAATGACCTCTAAGAGATCCTGAACACCTACTTACGAACAAACATAACCCCACCGTGTTCTCTCTCGGATTAGAAATTCACGAGAACAGACAGTCATGGTTACGCACACAGTTGGTGTATTTTATTTGAGTTTACTTTAAGTTTGCTATGACCGGGTGTTAAACAAATTTTCCAAGTTGCCACGTAACCGCGGGCACGGCTTTAAGAAAGATTTAACCCTGTAGGGGTGCTCCAACTCATCCATCACAAACTAACCACACGCCGCGGGAATAACCTCGACCACGAATCCCGTGATTTCCTAGGCAATTCCGTTGGAAAACCGCAACCTCGAGATAGCCCGAAGTATTCTCGGAATTCCGCACACAAGACGTTCGAGAAAGGTAAAACAAATCCAGCAAGGCCGCCCGGCGTGTCGATGAACCCGATAGGAGCCGCGTATCTCGTTCTCAGGACACGACCAGATGAGCGTAGCGTACGGTGGCCTGACAGACATCTCCCGAGTTGCCCCGGGTTGGCCCCGCACAAGACTCTAGTTTGGACCAACACTCATGAGGAGCACTGGCCCGGGTTGTTGATTAATTATCCGCGGGTGCCGGCGGGTCCCCATGCAGTTTTAGTTGTTATTAGGCAAATGGTAAAACCAATGGTGGGCCTTGCCAGACAAGTTTTATCCTAAAACGAAAATCAAGGGGGTCCCCATAACAACCCGAGCATGTTTGGAGCGCAAAATATGGAACATAACACCGGTACTCGAAACTAGTGCGGCATAAGTGGAACAAAACACCGGGAAAAAGGCCCAGCCTTCCACCTTTTACCAAGTATATATGTGCATTAAATTAAATAGCAATAATATTGTGATATAACAAAAAGGATATCCATGTTGGCATATGGAAATATTGCACCTGCAACTAGTAACGCTATAAGAAGGGCTGAGCAAGCAGTAACATGGCCAAACAATGGTTTGCTGGGATGTGGAGGGGTTAGAGGCTTTTCATGGCAATTTGGGAGGCTTGACAAATAGGTGGTAGGTAGCGAGACAGCAATAGAAACGAGACATCTAGCATGGCAATGATAATAATGGTATCCAGGGAAATGATCATCTTGCCTGAGATCCCGCTTGGAGGAAGAATGAATCCATGAAGAAGACGAACCAACGTAGTCGAACGAATCCTCACACTCCGAATGCTTTCGGAACTCTATCGAGAAGAAGCAATCCAGAAACAACAGTCAACACATGGTAACACCACAACATATGCATGACATGATGCACAAACAAACATGATGCATGTCCGGTTTAATTATGCAAGGCATGGCAATCACAACAATCAAATACTACACATTAAGTGAAGCTCAATATGCAACGAGTTGCATATTGACAAAACTCCATGTTCAAATCATTTAGTTCACTCTCGTTTATTTACACAACAAGCTTAAATGTTGTTTAACAAGGCAAGAGGTGAAGCATAAGTAAACTAGACATCTAGGCATGTTAAATGAGGTTGGAAACAACATATAGCATTTCCGAAATGACCCCATATGTTAATTTTGAAATTGTTCCAGATCTGAACTAAGCATGTTTTATATTTGTTAAACAGCAAAAAAAATGCACCATGAGATTCTAGTCGTCGTTCTAGTCGATTTACATATATGGATCATACAAAACGGAGCTACGGTCTAGAAGTTACGACACACACAAGATGAACATGTCATGAATGCAAATGCATGAAAACATCAAACATAAACATGTCAGATCATGGATGCAACAAGATATTATGAAACTACATGAAATTTTAAGCAAGTTTCATATGCAACATGTTCAAAACGGAGTAACGGTTCAACCACAACAAGCAACACAAGTTATAGACATAATCTGCCCAAAACAGCGACATGGCATTTTGCACACATGAAACCAACAAGCTACAAGATTCTAAAATGCATAAACTAAGCATGGGGCAGTAGCATATAACACACACTTCATTTCATCTTCGCATATCATACTCCAAAGAGTCATGGATCACATGGTAGGAAGCTCACAACATGGTAATAAAATATAGCAGATTAGGACTTAGTGAAAATAACAGGTTTTAGCATAGCAGATTTCACGAAGGCATATTGCGAGCAATAAAATTATATGCTACAGGTCATATATTGGCATGAAAATTTACAGCATGGTAGAGGGCATGATGCACTAGAAATCATATCATGGTGGCAAGGTCTAATTATGCATGGAATCATGGCTAGCACCAACACAACATGGCATTATGAAGAAAACAGATTCTCAGACTTGGTGAAAATTAGACTAGACAAGTGCAGCAGTTTTTTAACAGATTGACATGTTGGACAGCAGAACTAATTGTGATGCTAAACCTATTCATGCAAACGACACAATATGATAGAGCATAACATGCTTAGCAAAAGACTCCATGGTGGCAACAACTAAAGAGCCCTAGAACACTAGCAAATCACATGGCAACATGGCAACAAAATAACAGTTTCAGACTTAGAATTATTTTGGACCCTCAAAACAGCACATTTTATGGCATGTTGGCAACAAGAAAAATAGCACCTAAACATGGATTATCATGGTAAAAAAAAAGACCAGGGGCTAGTGCACATGTCAAAGGGCATATCTCATGTTCAAAATTATTTCATATCATGCATAGATTAATTCACACAAAATAAACAAAAGGCCATCATAGCAAAAATTATATGCACACAAAATTGCTCAAATGACAAAACTAATTGCACAGATAAATTCTATGGATTTTTCTACCCCAAAATCATAAATGATGTGTGGGTTTTACTATAAAATAAATGACACCACATATATGCGAGATTAGGACAAAAACCATTTTAGCAAGCCATGTATGCAAAATAAATGCAACCAACACATCAAATATTTTTAGCATGCATGAAAAAGGCATGTAACAATGCTACACATTTTACATATTAGGTTTGTTTAATCCGGATGCACGCTTAAATATTTATGCGCAATGCAAATCATGACATTTATGCAAAATAAAGAAAACCACATGTTAAACATTTTTAACATGTGGGAAAGTGGCATATTATGAATCTACACAAAATTCTACATGTTTTACGTATATAAAGTATTTTCATCGGATGCACGGTTCATTATTTATGAGCATTTTAAAATGATGCATTTTTCTGAAATTGTGAAATGCAGTGAATAATTGTTAAATTCGTTTAAAGGAGAAAAAAAAACGCACGGGCCGAATCTGGTTAGCCCAAGAGGTTCACAAAGCGCACCACATACTAAACAACGCTCATGGGCGAGGGTTTGGACGATTGGGTGCTCACCATGGGCCTCGAGCCCGGCTTGAGAAGAGTCTCAGGCAGGCCGGCGGATCTGGCGGACCTGGGCCTTGCCTGGCCCACGTGGGCGCCAGAGCGAGCGAGCGAGCAGGAGGCTTCGACCTCCCGTGCTCCTCACCAGGAGGCCATGGTGGCAACGGCGACCGACGACGATGACGGGCGGCGCGAGGGCGAAGGCGGGGCATGCCGGCGACCACGGATCCGGTGGTGAGGAGCCCGGATCCGGCCGGAGTTGCGGTGAAGACGTCCGGCGGCGGCAGAACTCGGTGCAGCGGCACGAGCATCCATGGCGGTCGGGACTGGCCAGGTCAGGGTCGATCGGTGGGCAGGGAGGCCAGCGGCTCCAGCGGCGGCGCTCGAGCGACGGGCGAGCGCGGGTCGCGGCCGGCGGCGCGGCACGGTGCGCCGGCTACAGCTCAGGGATGCGGGGCAGCTGTGGGGGCTCGCTGCGGGCTCTGGTCGGGTGGACGCGTCCAGCGGCGGTGGCTCGGCCCCTGCGGTCGGGCGGGCACGTCCGGCCAGGGGCGGACAATGTCCGGGCGGAGCTAGAAGACGAAATCTGAGCCCCAGATTTCAGATCTGAGGCCAAATTTGGCTTGGGGGCTAGGGTTTCGGGTTTTCTAGGGGATGGCTAGGAGGGAAGTTTCTTAGGGGTGTGGCTGCAATTTGGCAAGGGGGGAAACCCTAGAGAGTGACGTGGGCTCTCTCCATGGGGTGGTTTTATATAGGGAAAGCACTAGGTGGGTTGGATCTCATCCGCCCGATCATGATCCAATGGCCATGAACAGAGGGCAAGCTAGTGGGCTTCGGGCTGTGTAGAGTGGCCATGGGCAGAGAAGAGAGGGAACTGTGAGGCCCGTGACACGAGTTTTTCTAAAACACCGAAACGTCCGATAAATAAACCGATGACTGCGCTACTACGGTTGACCGTTCGAGTATCAAACGACCTCTGAATGGGACGAAATTTGGCAGGCGGTCTAGCTACACTATATTAAGACCGCTCGCCAAGTTTCGACCGAATCCGAGAATATTTTTCGCGCGCTTCTAAAAGCAGTTTTTTAACGATGTTGAGGGCGCGTGCGTGTGTGGTTGGTCTCGAAACAATCATCGACGAGAACATAGAGAATCGGCGACTATGAACGGATGCAGTTTTGTAAGTGCATCTAGTGCCCCTTAGTGATTTTGGTGTATTGAAGACTTATAGGTTAAGGGACTAATATGTTTGTGAGTGTACACAAGCTCTATAAGTCAATTAGGAGTTTGGTATATTCGAAGAATATCGACCCCTAAAAATGAATGTCTTCAACTAAAGACTTTGGTGAAGACTTTGCTGAAGACTTTCGTATTCCCTGAAGACTTTGAAAATGAAGAAGATGGTGTGACCTTGAAGATATGAATGAGGACAATGAAGCGTGAAGACTTTTGTTTTTATTGTTTCATTTCCTTTCTTTGAGTCATAGGAAACACCGTACTATTAAAGGGGGTCGAGGTAATACGAAGGAAAATTTTCCATCTGATGCTCAACTCAAAAGCCTCAACATAACCAATCCTTCGAGTGAAGCCTTTGGAAATCTCCTGCGGTTTAGTCAAGTTCTTCAGTGACAGAGACGATGTTCTTCTGGTCTCTGGGGAAATTGGTCTGACTAAGGAGTTAGGATTTCGCCAGTGCGAATTGCCTACAAGTGAGGAATATGATAAGCCCTGAGGAATTTGACATTTCAAATTCTGACCGTTGTTGTGCTTTGCGCCAGTTGTCCAGATATTCTATCCACCTAACAGTCATATCATTGGGGGGCATTTATGTCTTATCATGTCGGGTTGCACCCTGGCTATAAATACCGCCCCCCACAACACTAGCTGGTTGGCTGCTCCGAGAGAGAACTTGACACTTGTCATTTGAGAGCAACCCATTCCTCGAGGACTTTGAGCAAAAATCATCAGTGAGGAAAAACCCAAAAACCCAAACCACCAAAACCCAAAGTGATTGAGCATCACTGAAGAAATTGTTCCTGTGTGGAACCGACGCTTTTTACCTTTCAAGACCGTGTATCTTCCAGACGGTTAGGCGTCATGGTCTAGTGCATCCTGCAATCAATTGGGGATCGCCGGGTGACCGTGGTCTAGAGCATCCAGCAGTCAATTGTAGATCGTCGGGTGACCAGTTTGTGAGGGTTTTGGAAGTCTACCCTAAAGACTTACCACGAGTGTTGGGCGAGGACTGTGTGACCTTAGCTCAAGGAGAATACGGTAAGGACTGTGTGTCCTCTGGTTTAAATACCAGGCCACTCTAAACTAGACGTACGACTGTCATAGCAGTTGGAACTGGGTCATCAAACCATTGTCTTCATCGAGCTACCTGGTTCCATTTCCTCAACCCTTTCATTTCCTCGTATACCTGTTGATGAAATTGATCGTTACTGTTTGAAGAATTTGACTGAAGACTTTCTCAATTTCCTCACCTCAAATTCTTCAGTCACTTTATCTTCAGCCTGCTTATCCTGTTCACGCTACTCATGCTCTGTGTATGTTTCATTTCATCATGATGACTATGCTACTGCTATGTTTCGCATGCACTTGAGTACTTATTCCGCTCCGAGTAGTTCGTCACTTAGCAAATTCCTCAACTAGTATTTCCTCAAGTGACGAATTTGTAAAAATCGCCTATTCACCCCCCCCTCTAGTCGATATAACGCACTTTCAAGTTTTCAAAACGACGGCAACAGAGTGTCGATGCAATGCGGATGATGCGAATGACGCGATGATGAATGCGACAATCAAACGAATCGCCCGATGATCACGGAATAAAAGGGGAATCTTCTGGAGTGTCGGTTCCGGGCTGTTACATCTTCCTTGTCCAACTTCAACTAATTTGCTCAAGTTTGAAAATAATTAATGGGTATTCACAATCATAGAATATGTCCAAGATAATATATTTGTATGTGAAAGTTCTCTTCCTTATACTAATCATTCACGAATTGCTTGTATGACCAATATTGTGATTATCAAGCTTCAAAAGATTTCACTTTCTAAACCCAATGTGAAGCTACTACTAGGCAAGATATGAACATATAATTTCAAGTTCATGGTATTCAATTCATTCAACAATTTACTCATAGGATATAAGTGAAGCACAAGAGTAAACATCAAACTACTCTTCAAAAGATATAAGTGAAGATCAATGAGTAGGTAAACAATCAAGTAGCTATGTGAGGTCTCTCTCTCTCTCTCTCTCTCAATAAATATTTTCATTTCTGAGTATTTTATTAAACAGCAAGAAAAAGAAAATTAGCACTCCAATAATAGCACATAACATGTGAACGAGTAAGAATTTAGGCTCAACATAGGCTAACCGATAGTTGACAAAGAGAGGTGGGATGCGTAGCATCCCCAAATTTAGATGCTTGAGACTTCTTAAAATATTTACTTGGGGTTCCTTGGGCATCCCCAAGCTTGAGCTTTTGTATCTCGCTCAATCCTCTCATATCCCGGTTTCACCTATTCTCAAAAACTTCATCCACACAAAACTTGAAAAGAACTCGTGAGATACGCTAGTACACATAAGAATAAATCAACACTTCATGTACTTCCAAAATAAGTTGCATAATAATTTCCAAACATTATCTACTGTATACTATCATTTCCACAATTTATATCTACCAATATAGGCAATGGAAACTATAGGATAAGTAGATAACAAAACTATGATAGCAATCTGTCCAAACAGAACAGTCTGTAGCAATGTATGAAAACAGTGTACTTCTGTAACTCAAACAATTATGAGAATTTAGGAAAGGCTAAATAATTTATATGACAACACGGTGTAAAAATTTCAGAAACTTTCCACGTTCTAGTAAAATATGAAAAATTCAAACACTACAGAGAAAGTTTCTGTTTTTACACAGCACACATCAAACATGCAATGCAAGCATCCTAAGGCAATTCTTGGATTTTTTTATTGAAAAACAAGATTATAAATAACACCTAACAGAGAACAACAAAATAAAATGATGCTCCAAGCAAAACTCATATTATGTGACGAATAAAAATATAGCTCTAAGTAAGATATACCGATAATGTTGAAGAAGAGGGGATGCCTTCCGGGGCATCCCCAAGCTTAGGCGCTTAAGTATTCCTTGGATATTACCTTGGGGGTGCCTTGGGAATCCTCAAGCTTAGGTTCTTGTCAATCTTTATCCTCCTCATATCGGTGTCTCACCCAAAACTTGAAAACTTCAATCACACAAAACTTAACGGAACTTCGTGAGACAAGACAAGATTCATAATTGTTACCACATGATAACTACTGTATTCTATCATTCCCATAATTTATACCACTAAATATAAGCTATGGAAACACTAAAACAAGCAAACTATGCATGCAAAAGAGAATCTATTAAAAATAGAACAGTCTGTGAAGATCTGTAGTATAGCCATACTTCCATGTCTCTAAAAATTCTGAACAATTAGGACAACCTGACGAATTTGTATATGAAGACTGTGTAAAAATTTCAGATCATTATCACACTCCAGTAAAAACTGAAAATTCCTGTACTCGAGTCAAAAGTTTCTGTTTTGGTTCAGCATCAATTCTACTCATCTTGTGAGTCATCCCAAAGGCTTTACTTGGCACCTTATTGAAATAAAAGGCACCAAACATTATTTCTACAGTAGCTAATCATGTGAACACATCAAAACAGAAAGTATAAGTGTTGGGTTGTCTCCCAACAAGCGCTTTTCTTTAATGCCTTTTAGCTAGGCATGATGATTTCAATGATGCTCACATAGGAATAGTATTTGAAACATGTAAGAGAGCATCATGAATCTCATGACAAGCACATTTAAGTCTAACCCACTTCCTATGCATAGGGATTTTGTGAGAAAACAAATTATGGGAGCAATACTCAACTAGCATAGGAAGGCAAAACAAGCATAACTTCAAAACTTTGAAGACATAGGGAGGAAACTTGATATTATTGCAATTCCTACAAGCATATGTTCCTCCCTCATAATAATTTTCAGTAGCATCATGAAGGAATTTCATAATATAACTATCACATAAAGCATCCTTTTCATGATCTACAAGCATAGAAAATTTATTACTCTCCACATAAGCAATTTTCTTCTCATTCATTGTAGTGGGAGCAAACTCAACAAAATAACTATCATGAGACACTTGATAGACATAACCACATTCAATATTAAAATTATGATGACAAGTTTCATGTTTACTATCCCACTTTATAGCATGCATGTCATCATCATAATCATCATAGATAGGAGGCATGCCATCATCATAATAAATTTGCTCATCAAAACTTGTGGGACTAAAAATATCATCTTCATCAAACATAGCATCCCCAAGCTTGTGGCTTTGCATATCATTAACATCATGGGTATTTAGAGAATTTATACTAACAATATTGCTATCATGCTCATCATTTAAGGAATTCTCATTAAATATTTTCATAAATTCTTCCTCTACCAATTGAGCACAATTTTCAAAACCATCATTTTCACGAAAGACACTATAGACACGAAACAAATGATGCAACCTAAACGCCATTTTTTTGTAGTTTTCTTTTATAAAGTCAAACTAGTAAAAAACAAGACACTAAAAGATTCAATTGCAAGATCTAAAGATATACCTTCAAGCACTCACCTCCCCGGCAACGGTGCCAGAAAAGAGCTTGATGTCTACTACGCAACTTTATTCTTGTAGGCTTTGTTGGGCCGCCAAGCGCAGAGTTTTGTAGGACATTAGCAATTTTCCCTCAAGTGGATGACGTAAGGTTTATCAATCCATAGGAGGTGTAGGATGAAGATGGTCTCTCTCAAACAACCCTGCAATCAAATAGAAGAAATCTCTTGTGTCCCCAACACACCCAATACAATGGCAAATTGTATAGGTGCACTAGTTCGGCGAAGAGATGGTGATACAAGTGCAATATGGATGGTAGATATAGGTTTTTGTAATCTAAAAATATAAAAACAGCAAGGTAGCAAGTAACAAAAGTGAGCACAAATGGTATTGCAATGCTTGAAAACAAGGCCTAGGGCCCGTACTTTCGCTAGTGCAATCTCTCAACAATGCTAATATAATTGGATCACATAACCATCCCTCAATGTGCAATGAAGAATCACACCAAAGTTCTTATCTAGCAGAGAACATAAGAAGAAATTGTTTGTAGGGTATGAAACCACCTTAAAGTTATCCTTTCCGATCGATCTATCCAAGAGTTCATACTAAAATAACACCAAGTTATCCTTTCCGATCGATCTATCTAAGAGTTCATACTAGAATAACACCATATGATACGCATCAACCAACTCTAATGTCACCTAGATACCCCCATGTCACCACAAGTATCCATGAGTTAATTATATGATACGCATCAAACAATTTCAGATTCATAATACTCAATCCAACACAAAGAACCTCAAAGAGTGCCTCAAGATTTCTATCGGAGAACAAGGCATGAAAACGTGCAATCAACCCCTATGCGTAGATCCCCAAGGTCACCGGAATCCGCAAGTTGACGCCATAACATATACCAAGTGAATCACTTGAATACCCCAATGTCACTATAGGTATCCGCATGCAAGACATACATCAAGTGCTCTCAAATCCATAAAAGTATTTAATCTGATAATAACAAAATCTCAAAGGAAAAATTCAATTAATCATAACAAGATAGAGAGGAGAAAACACCATATGATCCAACTATATTAACAAAGCCCGTGACACATCAAGATCGTGCCATCTCAAGAACACGAGAGAGAGAGAGAGATTAAACACATAGCTACCGGTACAAACCCTCAGCCCCGTGGTGGATTACTCACACATTATCATGGTGACAAAGAGAGAGTTGTTGATGAAGAGGTGCAGCCCCAAAGAGATGAAGGCGATGGCGGCCACGGCGCCGGCGACGGGCGGCGGCGGTGGCGACGGGCGGTGGCCCCTTGCCCCCTTCTTACTTGGTCTTGGTACTGCAATGGAGGAGTCTCTCCCCTTCTTGGCGGCTGCCAAGGGAGAGGCAAATTCGTGGCTCTCCCAAAATTAGGATTTTTCTCTCCTTATATGCGCCTCTATGGTGCTCTATGGCCCTTCGATGGATGGACACTTGATCCAATGGCTCTTGCGCTCCTCTAGAACATTCCTATGGACTCCTCACAGTCCTCATGAGTCCTCAAAGTTATGGTTTGGCCGAATACATCAGATATGGTAAGAGTTGGACTCAATCACGTCATCAGTTCTCGTAATCCCGTAATCAGATATTTTCCTCCAGTAAAACAGGTCTACAGATCGCATACGAACTCCGTTTTGGATGAATTTGAAGTCCAGAATCAATGCCATAAAATTGCCCACACTTTCCTTGTTTTAGCGTTTTTGATTTGACGCAGTCTTGGGAGGTCAAACTGACGATCTCTAAAAACTGTTCGTGGACAGATTTCAGGAAAGTCAGAGTCCTCCTCCAACAAGACTCCTTTTGCGCTTTTTCGACAATTTCCAATTAATTCCTGCACATCAAAGTGTGAAACAAGAACTTGTGCAATTTTGCAACCATTAATAGGTTAGTCCCTATAAATCATAAAACCATAGTAAAAACATAGGCAAATATGACATGAATACTTCATAAATTATCGATACGTTGGAGACGTATCAATGTGCTATGTTTGTAGACCATCAAAATGCTCTTCTAACTTCCTCGCTTCATCTATATATGCTTCCATTAGAAGGCTCTGATAATCCTTGTTTACTTGACGCATAACAAGTTGTGAATCCCCTCGGACTATCAATTTTCTGATGCTGAGGTCAACTGCTATCCGCAGGCCGGCAAACAGTCCTTCGTATTCAGTTGTGTTGTATGTCGATACCTCCCGGGAAAGTGAATCGGGATTACGTACTTGAGGTGCTCTCCGGTGGGTGCGACAAGCAGTACTCCGACACCGGCACCTTGCAGCGAGAAGGCTTCATTAAAGTACATAATCCACTCTTGTGGCGCTTCTTTGCCTGGGAGGGATGTCTCTGGAATTTCCTCGTCTGGCGTTGGCATCCATTCTATGATGAATTCCGCCATGGCTCTTCTTTGAATTGTTGTCGTGCTTTCAAAGCTTAGATCAAAGCTATCTAGTTCCAACACCCACTCAACAATCCTACCGTTTGCTTCTGGATTTCTTAAGATGCGTTGCAACAAAAAGCGAGTGACGACAGTGATATGATGTGCTTGGAAGCAGTGGCGCAGCTTCCGGGAGGCCATGAGAAGGCCAAAAAGCAATTTCTACATTCCAGATTACCTCGATGTAGCCCCCTGCAGAAGAGAGCTGACAAAGTAAACTGGGCGTTGCACCATCTTCGTCTTCTGCACAATTTGTTGTTCTGCTCGTTGCGTTGTACTTGTGTTGGGAGGCTCCTTGGCTTGCCGGAGTTGAATCTGGCTTGCCGATTACCGGCTCGGGGGTTGCCACCTCTTCATCCTCAGCTTCTCTCTCTGCCACCAGTGCAACACTAACCACTTGATTTGTTGCCACCAAATATAGCAGCAACGGCTCTTGCGGTTTAGGCGCGACTAGTACTGGCGTTGAGGACAAGTACTGATACGGGGCACGCCCGTGTGCGTCGATCTTTCATGAATTGGAGGGGATCTCACGAGGGACACGAAGAACACGAGAGAAACATGAGAGGAAATCAAACACTCAAGGACAACCTTCAATCACACATCCACTAGGAACACACGAGTACACGAGACACAAGATCCACAATCAACAAAAGGAAACATGTAACGATAGTCTTCTCGCTCCAAAGGAGGAGGTCTTATCTTCCCTTAGAGGGGCCTTGACATCACTTGGATCTTCTCTCGATGGAGGTAAATCTCCGTGGGAGAAGGAAGTAATGGAGCTATGCTCAACAATGGTCTTTGCTAAATATAAGCTAACCCTAATTCGAGGCGGAAGAGAAGTATATATAGTGCTAGGGACGAAGGGGTAAGTGAAAGAGGTACATGGGCCTCGGTCCCGAGTGGCATCGTTCTGTGAAGGCCGGAAGTTCTGGGCTAGGCTGGAAGTTCCGGGCAGCTTCTGAGCTGGGTCCGGGCTTTCCCGAGTGTTGGCGCGGGCTTCGGAGGCTGACTTCTGGAGGGGCCAAAAGTTCCGGGCCGGCCGGAAGTTCCGGGGCCCGGAGGTTCCGGGCCGGGCTGGTTCTGGGCTATCAGAGAGTTTGCACCTCTGGACTTGGCCCTGGGTCGCCGGTGGGCCGGAAGTTCCAAGCAGGCCGGAAGTTCCAGGCTATCTAGAGACTTGCCCTTGTTGCTAGCTCCTTCTCCTCCTCGGCCTTGGTCTTGGGGATGCTTCCTTGGTCCTTCGTGGTCATCTTCCTCGTACCTAAGGATACAGAGGGTTTCATTGTGAGGTAGCATCCAAGTTCCTTTGCCATCCAAGTCATACTTGAAGAGGAGTGAGTTCACCTTAGCTCCAATGTCGCGTGCGCGTGCTCTTGTCATACGGCCACTTGGGGGTTGGCTTGATGGTGTAGTCTTCATGGAGATGATGGTGGGATGCTCCGCATCATCTCCCCCCTCCCCCTTAGGGAAGATCCGTACTCGGATTAAGATCTTCATCACCATGAAAAGGGGATAGATCCATGATGTTGAAGGTGTCACTCACGTTGTACTTGTCGCGTGGTATGTCGATCTTGTATGCATTGTTGTTGTAGCGTGCCAACACCTTGAAGGTACCGTCGTCTCGAGGAAGTAGCTTCTACTTGCATTCGTTGGGGAAGCGGTCCTTGCGGAGGTGTAGCCACACAAGATCACCGGTCTTGAACACCATTGGGTGCTTGTTGAGGTTGCGCTTGTTGGTGAAGCATTCCACTTGACGTTCAATTGTCCGCCTTGTATCTTCATGCAACCTCTTGATGTAGCTTTCCCTTGCACTTGCATCCATGTTGACGCGCTCTTGGAGTGGTAGAGGTAGGATGTCCAATGGGGACAAAGGATTGAAACCATAAACCACTTCAAATGGAGACTTGCCGGTGGTGGAGTGACTTGCGCGATTGTAGGCGTACTCGGTGATGGGGAGGCAATCTTCCCATTCTTCAATGTTCTTCTTGATCAACACGTGAAGTAGAGTCGATAGTGTGTGGTTCGTCACCTCCGTTTGTCCATCGGTTTGAGGGTGATATGCCGAAGAGAATAGAAGCTTGATTCTGAGCTTGGCGCATAGGGTCTTCCAAAAGTAGCTCAAGAACATGACGTCGTGATCCGAGACAATGGTCTTGGGGATGCCATGTAGTCGCAAGATGTCCCTACAAAAGAGATTGGCAATATGTGAAGCATTGTCTATCTTGTGGCATGGAATGAAATGAGCCATCTTGGAAAAGCGGTCCACAATGACAAAAACTGAATCATGGCCATTTTTAGTTCATGGCAAACCAAGCACAAAAACCATACTAATGTCTTCCCATGGTTGGAAAGGTATAGGGAGAGGCATGTAAAGACCATGGGATTGAGCTATGGACTTAGCTTTGCGGCATGTCGAGCATCGGTTGGTGAAGCGTGCAACATCACGAAACATCTTGGGCCAAAAATACTTGTTGGATAGTGTGGCATATGTCTTGTCATGTCCAAAGTGACCCATAAGTCCTCCACCATGAGCCTCTTGAAAAATCAACAAACGAAGAGAAGACTCGGGTATACAAAGTTTGTTAGCATGCATAAGATAGCCATATTTCATATAGTAGTTCTCCCAACAAGTTTTCACTTGGCACATAGCGTAAGGATTAGCAAAATAAGCATCATGATCATACAAGTCTTTGATGTGCTCAAAGCTAACAACATTCAATTCAAGTTGAGTAACTAGCATGCATTTGCGGGAAAGGGCATCCGCCATAACGTTTTCCTTACCCTTAATGTATTTGATGACATAAGGGAAGGACTCAATGAATTCACTCCACTTAGCATGCCGTTTGTTCAACTTGGTTTGACCCTTTAAGTACTTAAGCGTTTCATGGTCGGTATGGATAACAAACTCATGCGGTCGCAAATATGTTACCACACATGTAAAACTCTCACCAAAGCATACAATTCTTTGTCATAGATGGGGTAGTTAAGTTGAGCATCGGAAAGTTTCTCGCTAAAGTACGCAATTGGGCGCTTCTCTTGCATAAGTACACCACCTATTCCATTACCACTAGCATCACAATGCACTTCAAATGTTTTATCAAAGTTGGGCAAAGCAAGCAAAGGTGCATGAGTGAGCAAATTTTTAAGTTCATGGAATGCGGTGTCTTGGGAAGGACCCCAAATAAATGGTGCATTCTTCTTGCTCAAAGCATGGAGAGGTGATGCAATAGTGCTAAAGTTTTTGACAAAACGGCGATAGAAACCGGCTAGTCCGAGGAAACTATGCACTTGTTGCAAATTCATTGGTGTGGGCCAAGTTTTAATAGCATCAATCTTAGTTTCATCTACATGAATGCCCTTAGAAGATACTATAAAACCTAGGAAAACTACCTTCTCAACACCAAATGTGCATTTATCCATGTTTGCATAGAGTTGTTCTTTCCTAAGGATTTGCAAAGCATCACGAACATGTGTAGCATGCTCCTCAAGAGACTTGCTAAAGACAAGAATTTCATCAAAGTAGACCACAACACAATATCCAATGAGTGGTCCCAACACATAATGCATAACACACATAAAAGTACCCGGTGCTTCGGATAAGCCCATGGGCATAACCAACCATTCATAGAGACCAAATTTAGTCTTAAAAGCAGTTTTCTACTCGTCACCCTCTTGTATGTGAATTTGGTAGTAACCACTTTTTAAGTCAATCTTAGAAAATATAGTGGCACCACTAAGTTCATCTAGCATATCATCTAAGCGAGGAATGGGATGACGGTATCGAATGGTGATAGCATTGATAGGACGGCAATAAGAACACATGCGCATACTACCATCTTGCTTAGGCACTAGTATGACCGGAACCGCACAAGGACTCAAACTCTCATGTACATGCCCTTTATCTAGGAGTTTTTGGACTTGCCTTTGTATTTCCTTTATTTCTTCGGGGTTGACGCGGTAGGGAGCCTTGTTATGAAGCGGTGCTCCGGGGATGAGGTCGATGCGGTGTTTGATCCCTCGTTTTGGCGGTAGTCCCGGAGGTAGCTCATCGGGGAAAACATCTTGGAATTCCTGTAACAACTTAGATAACACAAGAGGAAGATGTTGTGAAGGGTTAGTCCGAACGACGTCATCTTTGCACACAAATACATAGTGAAGAACGGTCGATGGGCTCTCACTCACATCCCTCAAATCTCGTTTGGTGGTTAAAATAACTATATCTCTCATGTCCCTCATCGTGGAGTCGCTCATTTTTGGCTTGTGGCACTCACTCTCTTTGAGGTGGATCACTCTCTCACTTTTATCTTCATGATGGGATGAAGCTTGTTTGTTGGCGATGAATTGACATGGAGACATTGGGCGATGGACATATTACTTGCCCTTCATTTTGAAGCTATATTGATTTGTCCGACCGTTGTGTGTGACGCCACGGTCAAATTGCCAAGGTCTACTGAAAGGACGTGGATGTCGCCTAGAGGGGGGGTGAATAGGCGCTTTAAAATAATTACGGTTTAGGCTTGAATAAATGCGTTATAAAACTAACGTTTAATATGTCAAGCACAAAACCTAAAACAACTAAGCTCACCTATGTGCACCAACAACTTATGCTACGCAAGATAAACAACTAAGTGATAGCAAGATATAAAGCATGAAACAATATGGCTATCACAAAGTAAAGTGCATAAGTAAAGGGCTCGGGTAAGAGATAACCGAGGCACACGGAGACGACGATGTATCCCGAAGTTTACACCCTTGCGGATGCTAATCTCCGTTCGGAGCGGTGTGGAGGCACAATGCTCCCCAAGATGCCACCGTAATCTCCTCACGCCCTCGCACAATGCAAGATGCCGTGATTCCACTAAGGGACCCTTGAGGGCGGTCACCGAACCCATACAAACAAGGTTGGGGCAAACTCCACAACTTAATTGGAGGCTCCCAACAACACCACGAAGCTTCACCACAAAGGATTGTGGCTCCGAGGTGACCTCAAATGCTCGGGGCAATCTCCACAACCTAATTGGAGACCCCAAAGCTTTCCCGGAGCTTTGCACCACAATGATTGAGCTCCAAGGCACCACCAACCGTCTAGGGCGCCAAAGCACCCAAGAGGAACAAGGTCAAGGGTGCTCAAACACCCAAGAGTAATAAGCTTCTCAAACTTCACTTCCACGTATCACCGTGGAGAACTCAAACCTATGCACCAAATGCAATGGCAAGGGAACACGAAGTGTCCAAGTCCTTCTCTCCCAAATCCCACCAAAGCAACTAATGCTAGGGAGGAAAATGAGAGGAAGAACGAAGAAGAACACAAAGAACTCCAAGATCTAGATCCAAGGGGTTCCCCTCACTTAGAGGAGAAAGTGATTGGTGGAAATGTGGATCTAGATCTCCTGTCTCTTTTCCCTCAAGAACTAGCAAGAATCATTGGAGGGATTGAGAGTTAGCAAGCTCGAAGAAGGTCAACAATGGGGGAAGTACACGAGCTAAAGAGATAAGGTTCAATGGGGAAGAAGACCCCCTTTTATAGGTGGGGAAAAATCCAACCGTTATGCTCACAGCCCGCACAGAGCGGTACTACCGCTCATGGGAGCGGTACTACCGCTAGGGCAGTGGAAGCCCTTTGAAAAACAACAGCGAGGAGGCAAAAGGCCAGTAGAACCGCCGGAGCGGTACTACCGCTCCTCCTCACGGTACTACCGCTAGGGATAGCGGTACTACCGCAAAGGGTAGCGGTACTACTGCTTGCGAGCGGTACTAAAAAAATACATCCGTGCCTACCACCGTAGGACAAAACATGAGATTTTGGTCCAGAGTGGTAGTACCGCTCTGGAGCCGTGGTAGTACCGTTCTGGAGCGGTAGTAAAAAATTACATCCGCTCCAATCCGTGGTAGTACCGCTGCAGCCTTTTAGGAACACCAAAACTGCCACAACTTCTGCATACGGACTCCAAATTCAATGAAACCAAGTTTGTTGGAAAGCTAATGACATGGGCTAACACAATATTCGTAGAAATATCAATAAGAAGCAAATGATAAAAGTCCCATAAGAAAATGGTGAGAACCCTTCCTCGGATAAGACCGGTAAAACCTCCAACACCGAAAACATCATAGAAGATGCATATGGACTCCGTTTTCGATGAACTTGAGTTTGTCATGAAGCTGACCATAAGCTCAAGAACCCACATAGAGAAAAAGCCAACCAAGAACCAAGAAAGATGATGATGCCAAGAATGCAATGGTTTGAGCTCTCAACGAACGATACGATCAAGCTACTCACTTGAGAGCCCCCCTTGATAGTACGACAATCGATCCTATAACCCGGTCTCCCAACTACCACCATGAGACCGGTAAAATAGAAAACCCTATCAAGGTCAAACCTTTGCCTTGCGCATAGTCCACTTGAGCTAGATGATGACGATCTTGACTTCCTCAAGATGGACCACCTTTCTTGATTGCGTCGGCTTGATGAAGACTAGTTGATTGCTCCCCCATGCTCCACTATGGGTGAGCCACTCTTTGGCACATCTTCACAAGTCCATTGTCACCGCAATGAACGGCAAGCCTCAAGCATGATCTCTCCGTGATGCTTCACTTGAGCTTGCACATCGCAACCTTGATGACGATCTCCACTTGATGTCATCTTTCATGGGATGTATGGGATCTGCCTCTTGATGCAAGCCCATGGAAATATACCTAACCCCACAAAGAACTCTCACGTAGACCATGGGTTAGTACACAAAGCGTAATGGACAATGCTTACCACACCGTGGGATCACTTGATCCCTCTCGGTACATCTTGTACACTTTGTGTGTTGATCAACTTGATTCACTTTTTGACTTAGTCTTGATCAACCTTGTATCTTATCTTCTCTCTTCATAAAGATGATGTCTTGAAGGTAAACATGAATGCTTACACAATCTTCTTCTTCAAGACATGCTTGCAATAAGCTCAACTCCCACATGACCAATCTTTGGATAAACCTTGAATACCACCTTGGTCACCATATAAACTCCTTGAAACCAACAGATGGACTTCAAGAAGTACCTACGGACAAATCCTTCGAATATAACTCAAGGCAACCATTAGTCCATAGGGATTGTCATCAATTACCAAAACCACACATGGATAAATGTGCTCTTACAATCTCCCCCATTTTGCTAATTGATGACAACCACTTTCAAGAGAGTTTATATAAGGAAATAAGCACAACCAAGCACACACACATGCAGAGCAATGCATGGGTGTGAGATGCAAATGCTTAGGCAATAAAAGCAAAACTCTCTAAGCTTTCCAAACTAAACTCTCTAAACTTCTCCCCCATTGGCATCGATTTCTAAAATGGGCAAAAAGCTTAGAAAGCCAATATAATAGGTGTTCCTCCAAAAGGTGTGTATTTCTCAAAATATGAGTGCAATGAAATACACATATCCAAAGATTGCAAAAAGGATCGTATGGAACAAAGACATACACCAGAGTGAAGCAAGCAATCAAAAGATACCAATTGGAACAATCAATCACATGGTCCTACCAGCCACATGAATAAAAGATATTATGATATGGGCAAAAGAGTGTTTATAAAGAAACTAGAGGAGCTCCCCATGATTTGTGCACAAATAAGAATTTTTGTATTTGAATACAAGTGCACAAAATAGGATCATGACTCCCCCAAAATCAATATAAACACACAACAAGTGCAAGCAAGTAGATAAGACAATGAGCATAGTACTTGCACTAAACATATGGTTGAGCAACATGTAAAAGAGGCAATCTTAAGAATAGGCTCAACCAAAATGATGTGTGTGAGTCATGGCAAAGCACTTGAGAAGACTAGTATAAGGATGAGCATTAAGCATCAAAATAGTCTTGATGAAATGAGACACAAAGTGCAAACCATATCCTTCCCACAAACACAAACTACTGGCAAATGGGTCCACAAGCTTACTAATAAGAAAATTAGAAACCAAAGCTTGTGACAACCCCTAGTGAAGATATGAAATAATAGCCTTGTCAGCAGGAGGGATACCAATCGAAATGGCAAAACCCTCGTGAAGACAAGCATGAGAAAAATAATCTTCACCACCAAAGAGTGCATCAGGATGCAAGGATATAAGATCCGCACTCAAGAAAAATTATTTCACGAAACCACCAAGTAAAAAAAAGGAATGCAACGGTGGACGTGAAAGAAAAGAGGATATCAACTAGAGATGTAACTTCTCTCATATGTATAAGATTCTAGGTAGAGGACAACCATGATGACATATCCACAAAGAATGATGTACACACGAAATAGTTACAAGAAGGAACGAACAAGATATCCAAAAGGAGGTCATAAATATACCAATAAGATCTTTGCTTGAAAGCATAGCACATAGCCTAATATTTTCTTATTGTACAAAAATGAACTCCCAAAACATGAACATCAAAGACATCACAACTAGCAATATGACATCATTGTTGAGACGCTTTGAGAAAGGAAACAAGTACCACAGGAATGACTCAAGAAGTTCATGCCATGATGTAACCTATAAAAGGTTGAATGCGAGAAATGTATGCATGAAGTAGATACTTGTTACCGAGATAGTATTGGATTGATGTAGTAGACAATGGTTCTTCGATCATCCTAGCATGGCTCCAATAAGCACATGGTGTCAACACCTTCCTTGTAAGTGAAACGAGTGTCCAATGTATCTCCAATTGTTCCTAGAACAACACCACAAACAAAGTGGTACCCAAACTCATTGAGACCAAAAAGTTAGTGGACCAACCATACATAGGACAAAACTCCACATAAATATGTGCATATAGATATGAAATTGAACTTTAGCCAATTTATGTCATAGTGGAGTCTCCCCTATATATTGGGTCAAGGAAAGAGAACATGCCAACAAAAGTACATGTAGAAAATAAGCATGCTCAAGGCTTTCAAGAATCAAATCAGCACACAGTTGATAAGATACCGAAAGATAGGGTATCAAGTGAAAATAAGATACCAAACGAAAAATTATCACTTGACGGATACCAACTAAACATACATCAAGGAATGAGATATCCATTGACACATGCCAAATAGAAGGAAACAAGATACCAATTGAAGGAAAACAAGAGGTATCAAGTTGCCAAAAGAGGGCTAGGTTCCAAACAAACCAAACCCTCCGCAAATTTTCATGATGGCACAAAGCACCATAGAGAAAAGGCTTGCCTTCCACCAACACACACTTGATAAAGATCAAAAGATTTTATGATAAACACATAAAGTGAGTGTTCTAAAGAAAATAGGATAGCTCCCCCAAGAGATGTGCGTTATATAGAATTTGCATTTGAATACAAAAAGCACATGATGGGATCATCACTTTCCCTATATCTATAGAAACACTAGACATGCTCAAAAAGATCCACAAGATGCAAGGAAGACAAACGACAAACAAAAACCTATGTAAAGATGATTAGCAAATTCTACCACTTAAAAGGAATACCAATTGTCAAAGGACAAGAAGTATTTGGAAATAATTCCCATTGGTAGATTGCAAAAAGATCCAACATCATCTTTACTCATAAATCACAAGCAAATGACACTTGTAGAGCTAGCATGCCACCTAGGAACAAGATAAATTATAATATCAAATCTAAGTGGCAATATCTCAAATGTACACATTCTCTGGGCTTGTAATATGCACATAGCATATTACTCCCCCATAATGTGGTAACCCAACGTTAATAACAAGTGGCAAATGAAATCCAACAAGAGATGATTAATGGACCATTTAGAATTTGAATTTCTCATGAGAAGACATACCACATAGAAGCTAGATAATCTGGTAATATCAATACTAAGTGGTATTCCTCATGTACACACATTTTTAGGATTGTGAAGTGCACAAAGCACATCACTCCCCCAAAATGGGATAATCCATTAATCTCTTAAGAGAGCCAACTAAGATAAGATAAGATGCAAAAAGGCTCAACAAAATATGCACACGTACATGATGTGCAAACCAACATACCCATACTTGATTACTTAAGATAAGCAAGCCGGAGGTACACCATATACAAACACATGCAAGGTACAAAACCACAACATGCAAAGGGGCAAGTAACTACCAATGTAAACAATTTAAGTATAAGTTACCGTAAGGAGGCACATTGGATATAAGATAGAAACTTGATAATTCAAATGACTTGGCTTGAGATAATATGAATGATGAAGATCCCTTAATTCTTCATGATGTAGCCAAGTCACCAATGCCCTCCAACAACACCTATTGATCAAGTATGAGCTTGTTGGTCCCCAGCCAAGTTGGGTCCAAAGAGGTTAGTCATAATAGGCTTGGCTACCCAAATGGTTCTTTTCTTGACACCACTTTGAGTACAAACAAACTTAGCAAACACATTGCCAACCTTATCCTTCCCAAGAGAATAGATATCATCAATAATAATTGGGTTGGATAAGTTACCATTCGTGCATGAAGAAGCAAAGTGACCCTTCTCACGACATAAGTAGCAACATTTACCCTTTACATTCTTCTCAATTGATTTCTCAACTTGAGGAGCGTTGACTTGGGTCTTCTTGGGAATATGCTTTGCTTCAACTTGCGGTTGAGCAAGAGATTGAACTTGTCCCTTGTTGCTTGTCACTATGGGGCTTCTTCTTCAATGGGCAAGATCTAACATGGTGCCCTTCTATCTTGCACTTGAAGCAAATAATCTTGGCCGAATTCTTGACTTGTTCTTGGCCCTTCTTTTTGTTGCTCTTGGACTTCTTCTTCATATTGGAGTTAAATCCAAGTCCACCCATATTCTTGAGTGTGGACTTCCCTTCATGACTCTTTTCCATGTCTTTCTTCAAAGAAGTGACTTGGGCCTTGAGCTCTTTGATTTCCTCTACATGGTTAGTGTCAACACAAGTACTAGAGGAAGTATAAGCATCATTGTTAGAGCAACAAGGAAGTGAAAGAAATTCATCACAAGATGTACCAATGTTATGCATAGATGAATTACGAGGACTAGCACATGTCAATAAAGCATTTCTACTAGATTTAGTGCTAATGTCCACATGAGGCTCACTAGATGTTACCTTAGTAGTACTAGCCTCATGAGCTATCTTTAGCACATTATGGGATACTAGAAGATTACCATGAGAGCTCGAGAGCTTTTCATGACTTTCTACCAATTTCCCATAATTGCTACATAGCAACTCAAGTTGAGCCCTTAGCTCAACATTCTCCTTATAAATGGATGCTTCACAAGAAATAGAGTTAGTAGCACAAGCATCATCATTAACAACAAAAGGAGAAGGCAACTTGGCAAGCTCTTTAGCATATGAAGCTTCAAGTTGAGCATGAGACTCGGTGAGTTCAATGAGTGAACTCTTAATGACCCTTGAGCCATTTTTGAGGTGCTCAAAGTCCTCAAGGAGTTTAGCATGTGCAACTGCAAGCTTATCATATTTAGTTCTAAAATCATTAGCCACCTCGAGAGCTCTATCATGGGATTCCTTTAATCTAGATAATTCTAGAGCAAAGGTCTCCTCAAGAGATTCCTTGGTGGTTTGTTCATTTTCAAGAGCTTGAGATAGCTCTGCAATCTCATTAGCATAATCATGCTCATGACCTTCCATTTTATCAATGGTGGCCTCATGCTCCTCGAGATGAGCTTCCAACTCCTCAATATATTTCTTGCCCTCAATTGCAATAGACATGATTTCCATGAAGTTGGAACGAGCAATTTTATTCTTATGAAGAGTTTTAAAAACTATTTCTCCCTTAATTTTAAGGAAGCAATATTATCACTCTCTTGATCATCATCAACATCATCATCATGGGATATATTGGGATTCAAAGTAGGAGATACCTTTGAAGCCTTAGCCATAAGGCAAAAGTGAGAAATAATAGATGATGATGTAGGATCCCTTGACACACCATTCAAGACCACATCTTGTTCCATGGAGTGTTGGGTTTCCTCTACATTGTTAGCACAACAACTCGAGGAAAGCAATGCATTTTTATCATGATAACAAGACATGGCAAGCATATCATCATGAGATTTAGTCAAGCAATTTCTACATGATATGCAAGGACTATCAACGCAAGCATGTGAAACATTTAGAGTGCTCGAAGTGTTGAAGTCCAAAGATGAAGCATTGCAATAAGATAGTGATGAAGAATCATCAACAATAAGCCCACTATCATCATTACAATGAACACCACTACTCACCATAACATTACCTTGTGGCAATCCACATCTAGGTGAAGTAGATGAAGTTGAGAAGGCAACACGACCAGAGGTGGAGGGAGAACAATCATCCCTAGAAATCTTGGACACACCATATTTATCTTGAAGCTTTGTCCACAACTCATGAGCATCCCGGAATGGCATGAGTTGAAATATAACAACATTGCTCAAAGCATCAAAAAGCACATTAGAAGCTAGAGCATTGAGATAAGAGTTTTTCTCATCCTCTAAAGATATGTGTTGAGAATCCTTTGGAGGAGAAAAACCCATATCTACAATTTGCTTCAAATTTGGGTCCATGACCCTAAAGATATTAAGCATGTGAATTACCCAAACATCAACATTTGTGCCATCGAAACTAAGAGTGTCAGAGAATCCTAATCCCCTAGTCGACATCCTTACTCTCTAGGTGGTGAAACCTAATAATGAGAGACCTAGCTCTGATACCAATTGAAAGGACGTGGATGTCACCTAGAGGGGGGGTGAATAGGCGCTTTAAAATAATTACGGTTTAGGCTTGAAAAAATGCGGAATAAAACTAACATTTAATATGTCAAGCACAAAACCTAAAACAACTAGGCTCACCTATGTGCACCAACAACTTATGCTACGCAAGATAAACAACTAAGTGATAGCAAGATATAAAGCATGAAACAATATGGCTATCACAAAGTAAAGTGCATAAGTAAAGAACTCGGGTAAGAGATAACCGAGGCACGCAGAGACGACGATGTATCCCGAAGTTCACACCCTTGCCGATGCTAATCTCCGTTCGGAGCGGTGTGGAGGCACAATGCTCCCCAAGATGCCACTAAGGCCACCGTAATCTCCTCACGCCCTCGCACAATGCAAGATGCCGTGATTCCACTAAGGGACCCTTGAGGGCTGTCACCGAACCCATACAAACTAGGTTGGGGCAAACTCCACAACTTAATTGGAGGCTCCCAACAACACCACGAAGCTTCACCACAAAGGATTGTGGCTCCGAGGTGACTTCAAATGCTCGGGGCAATCTCCACAACCTAATTGGAGACCCCGAAGCTTGCCTGGAGCTTTGCACCACAATGATTGAGCTTCGAGGCACCACCAACCGTCTAGGGCGCCAAAGCACCCAAGAAGAACAAGCTCAAGGGTGCTCAAACACCCAAGAGTAATAAGCTTCTCAAACTTCACTTCCACGTATCACCGTGGAGAACTCAAACCTATGCACCAAATGCAATGGCAAGGGCACACGAAGTGCCCAAGTCTTTCTCTCCCAAATCGCACCAAAGCAACTAATGCTAGGGAGGAAAATGAGAGGAAGAACGAAGAAGAACACGAAGAACTCCAAGATCTAGATCCAAGGGGTTCCCCTCACTTAGAGGAGAAAGTGATTGGTGGAAATGTGGATCTAGATCTCCTCTCTCTTTTCCCTCAAGAACTAGCAAGAATCATTGGAGGGATTGAGAGTTAGCAAGCTCGAAGAAGGTAAACAATGGGGGAAGAACATGAGCTAAAGAGATAAGGTTCAATGGGGAAGAAGACCCCCTTTTATAGGTGGGGAAAAATCCAACAGTTATGCTCACAGCCCGCACAGAGCGGTACTACCGCTCATGGGAGCGGTACTACCGCTAGGGCGGTGGAAGCCCTTTGAAAAACAACAGCGAGGAGGCAAAAGGCCAGTAGAATCGCCAGAGTGGTACTACCGCTCGTCCTCACGGTACTACCGCTAGGGATAGCGGTACTACCGCAAAGGGTAGCGGTACTACTGCTTGCGAGCGGTACTAAAAAAATACATCTGTGCCTACCACTGCAGGACAAAACATGAGATTTTAGTCCGGAGCGGTACTACCGCTCTGGAGCCGCGGTAGTAAAAAATTACATCCGCTCCAATCCGCGGTAGTACCGCTGTAGCCTTTTAGGAACACCAAAACTGCCACAACTTCTGCATACGGACTCCGAATTCAATGAAACCAAGTTTGTTGGAAAGCTAACGATATGGACTAACACAATCTTCATAGAAATATAAATAAGAAGCAAATGATAAAAGGCCCATAATAAAATGGTGAAAACCCTTCCTCGGATAAGACCGGTAAAACCTCCAACACCGAAAACATCATAGAAGATGCATATGGACTCCGTTTTCGATGAACTTGAGCTTGTCATGAAGCTGACCATAAGCTCAAGAACCCACATAGAGAAAAAGCGAACCAAGAACCAAGAAATATGATGATGCCAAGAATGCAATGGTTTGAGCACTCAACGAATGATACGATCAAGCTACTCACGTGAGAGCCCCCCTTGATAGTAGGCAATCGATCCTATAACCCGGTCTCCCAACTACCACCATGAGACCGGTAAAATAGAAAACCCTATCAAGGTAAAACCTTTGCCTTGTGCATAGTCCACTTGAGCTAGATGATGACGATCTTGACATTCTCAAGATGGACCACCTTTCTTGATTGCGCCGGCTTGATGAAGACTAGTTGATTGCTCCCCCATGCTCCACTATGGGTGTGCCACTCTTCAGCACATCTTCACAAGTCCATTGTCACCACGATGAACGGCAAGCCTCAAGCATGATCTCTCCGTGATGCTTCACTTGAGCTTGCACATCGCAACCTTGATGACGATCTCCACTTGATGTCATCTTCCATGAGATGTATGGGATCTGCCTCTTGATGCAAGCCCATGGAAATATACCTAACCCCACAAAGAACTCTCACGTAGACCATGGGTTAGTACACAAAGCGTAATGGATAATGCTTACCACACCATGGGATCACTTGATCCCTCTCGGTACATCTTGTATGCTTTGTGTGTTGATCAATTTGATTCCCTTTTTGACTTAGTCTTGATCAACCTTGTATCTTATCTTCTCTCTTCATAAAGATGATGTCTTGAAGGTAAACATGAATGCTTACACAATCTTTTTCTTCAAGACATGCTTGCAATAAGCTCAACTCCCACATGACCAATCTTTGGATAAACCTTGAATACCACCTTGGTCACCATATAAACTCCTTGAAACCAACAGATGGACTTCAAGAAGTACCTATGGACAAATCCTTCGAATATAACTCAAGGCAACCATTAGTCCATAGGGATTGTCATCAATTACCAAAACCACACATGGATAAATGTGCTCTTACATCTACCAAGTAGGAGGTGGCAAACGGACATTGGAACAAAATCACACTCCAAAGTATCTTCATAAGCTCCTATCTTGAAGGAAACTTCCATGGTGTGGTCAACTTGGAGGGTTCCGGGGTCTGAAATGGCGCTCCCACCTCCCCGTCTCCCCCACCAGCGGCTCCTTGGCGATCTGGATTTCTAGCCGGCGCACACGCTAATCTCTCCGATCATCATCTCAGGTGATTGCTCACGTCCTTGGGTACACCTTTTTTTCATGGGTTCCTCTGGTGGTTCCACTTTGGATCTGGATTTCTCCCCTGGTGCGGCTTTTGCGGATGACGTGTTTAGGCAATCTGGTCTTTCCGTGCATCCGATGGATCATCGGCGTTCTTTCATCATGGTGGTTTCTTTTAGCCGCCATTATTTTCGGTTGTCTGATGATGCTGTGGCTGCTGCCCTGGAGTCGGCGATTGGAGGATCGGCCATTGATTTAATGGTTGAATGCATCAAGGACAAGGTTTTTTCATTTAGGGTTTCATGCAAGCATGTTGGATTTCACATTCTTGATCTGCGTTCTTTTAAATGCTCTAGCTTAAAATGTTTCTTCCACCTCTGGGGTAATGGTGGGCCAAATTGGTGGCGTGAATTCAAATTATGGAAGAAGCAATGTGATGCGGAGTGGATTCTGGTGAGCCCATCCAAGCGACGTTCTGCTCTTGGTCTGATGGCAATGCATTCCAGACCGGTTAAATCTGCATTGAAGTCTGGACCTTCTACTCGTAAGAAACTTTCTTTTGCGACTCTGCAGCAGTATGAAGTTTGCAAAGGGTATCGGTGCCCTGCTACACAAGATGAGATTGTTGCTCTTCAATATGCTGGTTACAACATGTCACAGCATGAGCGAGTGGTCATTCACCCTTCGCCGCCGGCAGAGCTCCGGTGGACGATTGCCTCGCTGCACATCACTTTTGGAACGGTTCCTCAATCCTCGCCATCTCCCCCCGAGGTTTTTGGGATTCAGGTTTCTTCCAGCGGAGATTCCGGAGTTTCACATCCTCAATTGTTGGCGCCCTCCAATGGTGTGATCGGTTCAGAGCCTGCTACGCCTGTCACTCCAGATATTCGGGGCAGGAATTCTGGTCTTTCGAATACTACGCAGTTGGGTATTCCATCTGATGGGCCTGATTTGATTTCTGTGGCCTCTGCAAATGGGCCGGCCCTTGAGGGGCCTGCTACTCCTGGATCTGGGATTCAGATTCCATCTTCGCAAGAGGCCCAGGACAATTTTGATGAAATGGTAAATGACATGGTTGCTAGGATTTTGACCTGCACTGTTTGCCTCCGTCAGGGCCACCTGCCCTCTAATTGTACAACTCGGGAGATTTGCTCCTCCTGCTGTCGGGTGGGTCACACCAAATCTGAGTGTGTTTCTTTTGCGCTAGAAAATGGTCTCATTTGGAAACGGAAGAGTCCCTCCTCTATTTCGGATTTTTTGGGAACCTCTACCTGTCTCACGGATACCGCGCGAGCTGCAGCGCCGCCCTCTCCCATCCCGTCGCATTCAATCTCTCCAAGCACTCCATCGGAGCCGCCGCCATTGACACCTCCGCCTCCAGCTTCCCCTCCTCCGATGGCTAACTTCGAGCTTGACCCGGAGCGTTACGTCCCTCCTGGGCATCACATCATCGACGGCGGTCCTCATCGTCTTCCCCGGACTTATGTCACTCCGGTGGCTCCCATCGCCCGTCGACATGAGCAGTATTTAGTGGCTGAAGTAATGCCTGCACCACCCGTCAATCAGATTGGTCAGGTACGCGAGCAAGTTGTGGAGCTTTTGAACAACAGGGGTTTTCATGTTCGTTCAGCCCAACCTTGGATTGCGGGCGTGGGTCTTTTTGAGTTAAGAGATGCTGGGGAGAGATTTGCTGCTGTTCAGATGGTCCCGCAAGATTTAGGGAATGATTCCTTTGTTCGTTTCATGAAGCACAATGAAGGTGAGGGTTTTTGTGGCGCTGTTGGTTTCCGTCAGGGCTGTCTCATGTTCCTAGGAGTTCCACTGGATTTACGTAACACGGAGGACCTGCGGGCGGCTGTCAATACCTTTGGGGAGTTCCACCACTGGGTCAGTGACGACCCATATCTTGTGCGATCGGTGGTTTTTGCATCTTTCCCTGAAGATGCTCTGGTGCCCCGCAGTGTCACTTTCTCTGAATATGCTGCATGGGGTGGAGCGAGGGTTTCTTGGACAGCTCCTTTGTATATTCTTGGAGCCAATTTTGCTGAGCAGATGCCCCAGGATGAAGATCCCATGCCCCTCAATGGAAATCCGCATCCTCTGCCGGGGAACCTGGTACCTGACAACTTGATGTTTGCTCTTCCCCCCTATCCTGCTCTAGGATGGAATGATGCCCTGCAACCGCCGATACCTGAATATCACCAGGAACAGCACAACCAGCATGGTGCTGATGGATGGGGATGGAATGAAGATAAGCCCGTGGTTCAGCAGGAGGCTCCTGCCCAAGACCAAGAGTCCATGGTTATTGATCAGCCTGAATCTTCTGACTCTGTTCAAATTGTTCAACCAGTCAACCTTCAGCCAAACCCCATTGCGGTTCTAGCGGATCAGCCACCGGTGCCAGTGTTCAATCCCCTGGCGATTGTACCTTATCAGCAGCCCATCATTCAGCCTATGAACTTGATGATTGGAATGGTACGGGTGGTCTATGGTCCACCATTACCCCCAGTCTTGGCTTGGAAGCGGACTTTTGAAACTCTGATGGATGTCTTTAGCGCCCCGGCAATTCCCCTGGCTCTTGCTCTTGTTGCTGCTGAACCTCTCGTGCTATGCAAGCGATCCTGGTCCATTGCTTTTGATGATATCAACTGGGTATCCAACATGGTCTGCCTTGTGGATGATACTGCTACTCCCTCTGTTTCTGTTGGGACCCGGCCTGTGGCCAGAGCACTTTTCAATGAAGATGTGGGCGCTGAAGTTCCTCGAGTCGGCTCAGTTGCTTCCTTTGATGATCAATTCTCTTTCTCTGCTCAGTGTGCTAAAAAGAGGGGCCCTCGAAAGAAACCCACACCTATTGTTGACTCTGCGGTTCGCAGGTGCACCCGTGGATCTGTCAAGCGTGATGGTTTTAAGCCTGTGCTGCAGGAGCTGCCTATGCCGCTGCCAAAGAAGAGAAAACCTCGCTCCAAGCCGCTGGAGGCACCGCAAGCTGATCATACGGAGGCAGGGCCATCTGGAGAAGAGAGACAGAATCAAGAGATCCCACCTGCCACACCCATTAGGGTGATACAAGCTGTCGGTCAGAGCCTTGGTATTGCTCCTGAGAAGCTGACAGTGGATCTTCTTATGGAAGACCCAGCAAAGTCGCATTCACGCAATAATGATGATTAGGACAACTTCCCTTTCTATGTTTTGGGGTCCTGATTCCCCATGTTATCGTTGCGTCCGTACTTGTTGTTTTTTCTGTCCTGCTGGTTATCCTGTATTGGTGTCTTTTGAACTCTGTATGTGCTGGTCACTGCGTGGCTGCGCTTTTGATGATACTGATTTATGTTGCTATGGATAGTCATTCTACTAGAAGCTGGTGGGTGCTTTGTTGGAATGTTCGGGGGCTCAATTCTGACGCGCGTCAACGGGCTGTTAGAAACAAAATTGATGAAAGCTTGGCCTCTGTCGTTTGCCTTCAGGAAACCAAAATGCAACACATTGATCATCGAACTATTAGGAGTTTCTGCCCTAAGCGTTTTGATCGTTTTGCGTATAGCCCCACCTGTGGAGCCTCTGGTGGTTTGATTGTTCTGTGGAATTCTTCGGTACTAAATGGAGTGCTCCTAGACATTCAGAGTTTTGGCTTGATCATCTCTTTCACCTCAAATCGTAATAGTGAGAAATGGACGTTGGTTAATGTGTATGGGCCCTGCCAAGGGGAAGCCAGGGATCTCTTTGTCAGCTAGCTATACAACCTGCCTATACCTGTCCAGGAAAACTGGTTGTTGTTGGGAGATTTTAACTTCATTCGATCCACTTCCAATAGAAACCAACCTGGTGCAGATGTAAATGATATTTTCATTTTCAATGAGATTATAGGTCATCTTGGTCTTCTTGAGTTACCCCTTAAGGGCAGGTCATATACATGGTTAAACATGCAGGATACTCCCCTGCTTGAACAGTTGGATTGGTTTTTCACATCTGCCAATTGGATCTCTTGTTACCCTTTATCTCAGGTTCTGCCCTTGGCCAAAACTGCATCAGATCATGTCCCATGTGTGGTGTCCATCAACACAACCATCCCCAAGAGTAATCTTTTTCGTTTTGAAAATTATTGGGTTGAACTTGCTGGTTTCCTGGAGTGCGTGGAGAAGTCCTGGAAGGTGCCTTCTAGGAAAGGACATATCACTGCCATTATAATGGATAAATTTAAGGCTTTGAGGCAGGCTCTTAAAAGATGGCAGACTGGTCTCTCGAAAATCAAACTCCTGATTGGCAACTGCAATCAAGTGATTTTGTTCCTGGACAATCTTGAGGAGTTCAGACCACTTTTTAGGCCTGAGGCAAATTTCAGAGTGATTGTCAAGTTGCACTTGGAACACTTGCTTCATTTGCAGTTTCTCTACTGGAAAAAGAGAGCCACTATTCGGACTATTAAAGTAGGGGAGGAGAATACAAATTTTTTTCATGCTGTGGCCGCAGAGAGATACAGAAGGAATTCTATTTCCTCTCTGAAGCTTGATGATGGAACTGTTACTACTGATCATGAACAAGTTGCTGGGTGTTTCTGGTCAGCTTATAAAGCCAGGATGGGTCAGTCACATGGAATCAATCTTACTTTTGATCTACAGTCTTTGCTACGTAAGGTGGATGGGCTGGATGATCTCACCCTACCTTTTTCCAAGGAAGAGATGGACAGGACGGTCAAGGAAATGCCCATTGACAAAGCGCCAGGTCCTGATGGATTCAATGGGTTGTTTTTTAAAAAATGCTGGCATATTATCTGTGAGGACTTCTATACTCTTGCCAAGGACTTTCAAGCTAGAACTGCTAGGCTAGAAAATATGAACTCTTCATATATCACTCTGGTACCCAAAAAGGGCTCCCCTGAGCAGGTTGGGGATTTCAGGCCAATTTCTTTGACTGGAATGGGGTTAAAATTTCTCGCCAAGATGGCTGCTAACAGATTTCAGCTGCACATTATGAAGTGCATACATAAGAATCAATATGGTTTCATTAAATCCAGGACTATCCAGGACTGTGTTGGTTGGACTCTCGAGTACTTACATCAGTGTCACCAATCAAAACGACCCATTGTTATTCTAAAGCTTGATTTTGAAAAAGCTTTTGATTCCATTGAACATGATTTCATCTTTCAAGTCTTGAAGCACAAGGGTTTCAATGATAAATGGATCCTTTGGGTCAAATAGTTGCTCTCCTCTGGATCATCCTCAGTGCTGCTCAATGGAGTCCCTGGCAGAAAGTTCTTGTGCAAAAAGGGTGTTAGACAGGGAGATCCTATGTCTCCTCTCCTTTTTGCCATTGCTGCAGATTTTCTTCAAACTTTAGTAAATGACCTGCTGCTGACTGGAAAAATTGAGCTGCCAATCCCCTGTCACGATAAAGACTTCCCAATTGTTCAGTATGCAGATGACACCCTTATTATCATGCCTGCTGTGGAGTCACAATTGCTGGAATTAAAAGGAATGCTCCTAATGTTCTCTCAGTCCACTGGGCTCCATATCAACTATCATAAGTTTGCTATGCTGCCTGTTAATTTAGCCCAGGATGAACTGCAGAGGCTGGCTGATTCTGTTGGGTGCAAAGTTGGATCTTTACCCTTTACATACCTTGGTCTGCCTGTTGGAACCACTAGGCCAAGGATTGTGGATTTAATGCCCCTAGTGGATAATATGGAAAGGAGACTATCTGCCAGCTCTTCCTTCTTGGCACAGGGGGGAAGACTGCAATATCTGAACTCTGCTCTGTCCTCAGTTCCCATATTTTTTCTCTGCAGCTTAGATATCCCCCCAGGTATACTCAAACAGTTGGAAAGAATACAACGGCAGTGTCTTTGGAGAAGGAATGGTCAAGACCAAGCTCCTGCACTTGCTGCCTGGGACTTGGTATGCAGACCTAAAAAGAAAGGAGGCCTTGGTATTATGAATCTGGCTGTTCAGAATGATGCTTTGCTCCTTAAGCATGCTGATAAATTCTTTAACAAGGCTGATGTGCCTTGGGTCAATCTGATCTGGAATACATACTATCATGGCAGAGTTCCGCAAGGCACATCTTTGTGTGGTTCTTTTTGGTGGAAGGATATATGCAAGAGGATGGATAGTTACAGAGCTGTGACTTCTATCAAACCAAATAAAGGGACACATTCCTCTTCTGGTCAGATTCTTGGATGGTAGGCGATTCACACATGCCTCTAGCGCACAGATTTCAAAGGTTGTTTTCTTTTGCCATTGATACCTTCTCCACAGCTGAGGAGGTTTTTACTGCCTTTGATGCCAATGCCATGGCCCGGTTGTTCCATCTGCCGCTTTCTGAAAGAGCTTTTCAGGAATTCCAATCTGTTCAGAACCTTCTACAGAATTTGCAAAGGGATCAGTCCATGAATGATGTCTGGCTGTGGGTGGCAGATGGCAAGGGCTTCTCAGCCAAGAAATTCTATATGCATGTTCACCAGCCAATCATTTCCAACCCCCTTCTCAATTGGATTTGGAAAAGCTGTTGTACCATGAAAATTAGGTTTTTGCATGGATGCTTATTATGGACAGGCTGAATACCCAGGATATGCTTGAGCGACGACATTGGAATGTCTCAGACTCCAATTTGTGTGTTCTCTGTCATGCAAGGATTAAAGAGGTCAGGGACCATCTATTCTTCACTTGTTTGTTTAGCACCAGGGTTTGGAGTTACCTGCAAATCACATGGCAGGGCACTTCCATGTGGGACATTGTCATTGAAGCAAAAAGGGATTTTCGTCATCCTTTCTTCACTTAAGTGGTTTTCACTGCCTGCTGGAACATCTGGACCATCCGGAATGCAAGGGTTTTCAGAAATGAACGCCCTACTTTCAGAAGATCTAAAGCTAATTTTACTAATGACATCTCCCTCTTAGCTCATAGAATTAAGGCTAGCTTTAGGGACGACCTCTTAAAGTGGGTTTCCTTTTTACCTCCTTGAGGTTTGTTCTTTTCCCTATCTACCTTTGTAACTTTCTAGCATAGCCTGTTTGTTGTAATCTGTGTTTTGCAATAAAAGAAAAGGCTGTGGGGTGTTTTCCCCTACAGTAGTCGGTCAAAAAAAACTTGGAGGGTTCCGGAATCGCTAAGCCATTGGACCTTGTAGGGACGAGGGTGCTTTTTCTTGACCAATTGTAGCTTGGAACAAAGGTCTTCACTTGCCAAGTTATGGCAACTCCCGTCGTCGATGATGACCTTCACGGATTTTCCTTGGATGCCCGCCTTGGTGTGGAAGATGTGGCAACGTTGGTCCTCGTCTTCTTGTTGTTGGAGCGTCAAAACTTTGGAGACAACGAGAGGGGGGCTTGAATCATGGTCGCAAAAGATTTGTGAATCTTCATCTTCATTCACTTGGCGGTGTATGGCCACTTGCTCCAAAGCTTGCATCTCGTCATCACTCATAGAGTCATAGGTGCCATTGTCGAGGAGAATCATATTGCGTTTGGTTGGACATTCGAAGGTCTTGTGGAGAAACACTTGATGGAGCTTGTCTTGGCGGTAGCATCCGTTGTTGGGGTAGAGGACGAAGCTCTTGACTTGTAGGTGCTTGAGGATGGTCGGCTTGAGGAAGTCGTCTTGTCCTTGAAACTTGACTTGTCACCGGTAGGTGTTGTTGATTTCGTAGTCGAAGGTGTCTTTGTTGTAGTAGCTTGAGCACTTGAGCCATAGGTCTTGGAGGAGAACTTGGAGTACTTGTAGTTATCTTGCACTTGCCGTTCCGCCTTGGTTGCTTGATGCACAAGTTTGAGAAGGTTGGAGTATGGTTGGAAGTCGGCAATTTTCTTGACTTGGTAGTTGAGGCCATTCAAGAAGTGTGCCATTGTTTGCTCATCATCTTCCTTGACATTGGCTCGGATCGTAGCGATTTCCATCTCTTGGTAGTACTCTTCTACTGACTTGGTTCCTTGCTTGAGTTATTGGAGCTTCTTGAAGAGATCCCGGTTGTAGTGTGTAGGCACAAAACAAGCTCGCATGAGGTCCTTCATTTGGGCCCAAGTGGTGATAGGAGGTTCACCTCTCTCTATTCTTCGCTCAAGCACTTGTTCCCACCAAATAAGGACGTAATCTTGGAACTCGAGTGAAACCATGGCGATCTTCTTCTCCGCATCATAATTGTGTAGGCGAAAGATCTTGTCAACCTTGAGGGCCCATGACAAGTAGTCTTCGGGATCATTGCTTCCGGAAAACTTTGGCATTGTGAACTTGAGCTTGCCAAAGCGTTATTCATCAATGTGGTGGTGATGCCGAAATCCTTGTCTTGGATGTGGATCCTCATTGTCATTGCCTTGAGCGTGTTGACGTTGATCTTGTCCTTGCTCATCTTCATGGTCGGGTTCGTCGCGATGATCTTGAGGACGGCGACGAGGTGGACGCACTCGGTTGCGCTTTTCTTGGTGCTCCTCTTGGCGATTGGCTTCTTCTTGTCGTTGTCGACGAAGTTCTTCTTGTTGTGCTTGGCGAAGTGCTACTTACTCATGATGAACTTGGCAGTTGCGCTCCTCCAAGGCGCGAGTAGCTTCTTGTAAAGCGCGATGTGCTTCAAGCGCTCGTTCATGATGGTCATGTTGTTCTTCTTCTCGGCGTCGTTGTTCTTGTTCTTGGTGTTGTTGTTCTTGCTCCAACACATCTTGATCTTGTTGGCAGCGGCATTCTCAAGCGCAGACATGATCTTGCAATCCATTGCCATGAAATGGATTGTCTTGACGGTGACAACCTTGTGGAGAACTTGGGCCGGACTGTTTGTCGTCGTGGTGGTGACGCGCTTGTGGACTTGCGTCGGAAGAGTACGTCATTAGGTTACGACTTGTGTGACGACTCCTTGTCGATGTAGATGTGGAAGGTGCGTGAGTGACCATCAAGGACCGGAGCTCCTTCATTTGGCTTGAGAGCTTGGTGTCGAGGTATTCCCTTGTTCGCATTTCGGATTCACGCAAGTTGGAGGCGAGTTGGTCGATGCGGTCATGCAAGACATCTTGAGCTTGAGTAATTGCCTTGTGTGCACTGAAGAAGTGCAACTTGGTGACGTGGTTGTTCACGCCGTCATCATTCTCCTCGAAGGACGGGTTCGACATGATGTTCCTATCCATAGCACTCAAGAAGATATAAGTGGAAGAGTGAGAAGACAATACCAATTACCGTTCCAAAAGTTGAAAGTGGATCAAGATCACTCAGTGTGCAAGTATGGAAATAGTAGAATTGGTACCGAAAATCATCCTTCTCACGCCTACACAAATAAGGCTTATGAAGTAGCTTGGTTAGGATAGTGGCACAAATTTGAAGCAATTCGAAAGATAAGATTCAATAATGTTGAAATAAATTCATAAATTTTGCAAATGAGACAATGTAGATCAATAGCAATGGGTATACACGGAAACACACACACGGAAGAAAATTGGGGTCATGCAAACAAGGATGAGCCAAAATGTGGAATCCACGGAAAATGCTCTCGTTGCACAACACTAGAGAGACGGTAGCATGATTGCTCCAATGGGCATGATACGCACTTGTGCACACCCTAAAATGAACCAAAAGTGTCGTCTTCCTATGCCCGACTTGCTATGTGTGTATGCGGCACGTGTCACTCGCTTAAGTGATCCAAGATGATCAAGTATGCTATGCAAAACTTGCGATGCTATTGTTCTCTTGCTCTTTTGCTCTTGCTTAAAAGCTTTGCTTTTCTTTGCTTTTGCAATTACGTTTGTATGGTCACAATGCGGGACGTGCACACCAAGATAGCAATTATGTATGCAGGTACTATGTTGTAACACAAAAGATGATACTAAGATATATGCACGCCAATGAAGCTATGCGGAGTATGTATCACTAAAGTGCACAAGTAGCGTAGCCCGGAAATACTCAATGGCTAGTCTCGATAGGCAAGTAACGCAAATAGGCTCGGGGTAACAATGCAATGGCAAGGGTATAGACAAGAGTGTCGTCGCGGTTACCATCCTTGCTTACAGTGAGGTGTCAATGAAGAGCTGGTCGGCGATGATCCGAGGCGATGATGAGCAGCGATGTCGATGAAGGACCACTCCTAATTAGCCGAAACACCTTAGGAAGTGGCGAAGCTCGCGACTCAAAATATCAAATGCAAAGGGTTGCGGAAGGAAAATTGTGGTGGTTTGAGGAAAACTGTGGTGGGAGAAACCAAGAAAATGCAAAAGTGGCAATTGCAAAGTTTCTGCAAAGGCCGGAAGGTCCGGGCCGGCCGGAGGTTCCGGGGTGGCCGGAGGGTCCGGGGGCCGGAAGGTCCGGGTGAGGCCGGAGGTTCTGGGGGTAAGGAAAATTGGGACAAACCCTAATTTCCAGATCTTGGACTTGGGAGGAAAACCGAGAGGAAAAACACAAATCTGATGGGTTAAAAGAAAAATTGGGGGAAATTGGATGGTTAGAAAGGTAGATCCACTCGTCCACAACGAAATCCACGGATCAAAATCAACAAAATCTCCTCAAATCAAACGAATCCAAGAAATTTGGTATGGCTATTTTTGTGGGGATTTTTGAAATTAGGTCAAAACAAAACAAAATTGGCTAGAAGAACGGAGGGGGAGACTCCAAATTCGTGCGCGTCGATCTTTCACGAATTGGAGGGGATCTCACGAGGGACACGGAGAACACGAGAGAAACATGAGAGGAAATCAAACACTCAAGGACAACCTTCGATCACACATCCACTAGGAACACACGAGTACATGAGACACAAGATCCACAATCAACAAAAGGATACACGTAACGATAGTCTTCTCGCTCCAAAGGAGGAGGTCTTGAATCCCTTAGGATCTTCCCTTAGAGGGGCCTTGACATCACTTGGATCTTCTCTCGATGGAGGTCAATCTCCATGGGAGAAGGAAATAATGGAGCTATGCTCAACAATGGTCTTTGCTAAACATAAGCTAACCCTAATTCGAGGCAGAAGAGAAGTATATATAGTGCTAGGGACGAAGGGGTAAGTGAAAGAGGTACATGGGCCTTGGGCCCGAGTGGCATCGTTCTGTGAAGTCCGAAAGTTCCGGGCTAGGCCGGAAGTTCCGGGCAGCTTCCGGGCTGGGTCCAGGCTTTCTCGAGTGTTGGCGCAGGCTTTGGAGGCTAACTTCTGGAGGGGCCGGAAGTTCCAGGCCGGCCGGAAGTTCCGGGCCGGCCGGAAGTTCCGGGCGAGGGTCCGGGCTGGTTTCGGGCTATCCAAAGAGTTTGCACCTCTGGACTTGGCCCTGGGTCGCCGGTGGGCCGGAAGTTCCGGGCAGGCCAGAAGTTCTGGGCTATCCAGAGACTTGCCCTTGGTGCTAGCTCCTTCTCCTCCTTGGCCTTGGTCTTGGGGATGCTTCCTTGGTCCTTCGTGGTCATCTTCCTCGTACCTAAGGATACAGAGGGTTTCATTGTGACGTAGCATCCAAGTTCCTTTGCCATCCAAGTCATACTCGAAGAGGAGTGAGTTCACCTTAGCTCCAATGTCGCGTGCGCATGCTCTTGTCATAGGGCCACTTGGGGGTTGGCTTGATGGTGTAGTCTTCATGGGGATGGTGGTGGGATGCTCCGCATCAAGTACTTTTTTAAATCTTGCAGTGATGCCTCCTTTTCCAGAGTCCACTTCATTGGACCTGCCTTTTTCAAGATCTTGAAAAACGGCAAGGCGCGTTCTGCATACTTGGAAATGAGCCTGCTAAGGGTGGCGACGCAGTCCGCAAAACGGTGTACGTCCTTGACGCGCTTCGGTGTCTCCAACTGCTCGATTGCTTCTATCTTGTCGGGGTTAGCTTCAATCACGCGTTGCGACACAAAGAACCCGAGAAGCTTGCCCGATGGGACTCCAAATACACACTTCTCAGGGTTGAGCTTCAAGTTGATCTTGCGCAAGTTGGCAAATGTTTCTTCTAAATCTTGAATAAGTGTTGTCTTGTCCTTGGTCTTGACCACAATATCATCCATATATGCCTCCACATTTCTGTGCAGCTAGGGCCCAAAACCAATCTAGATGGCTCAAAAATGTTGAACCAATACTGTTCAACCCAAAAGGCATACACTTGAAGCAGTATGTGCCACATGGGGTGATAAATGCGGTTTTTTCTTCGTCTTCCTTGGCCATGAAGATCTGATGATAACCAGAGTAGGCATCAAGGCATGACAGCAGATCGCAGCCGGCAGTAGAGTCCACTATTTGATCAATGAGCGGCAGGGAAAGGGATCTTTTGGATAAGATTTATTGATATCGATAAAGTCGATACAGAGCCTCCATATTCCATTTGCCTTCCGCACTACCACTGGGTTTGATAGCCACGTGGGGTGGATCACACCACTAATTAAACCTGCTGCCTCTAACTTCTTGATCTCTTCGACAAAAACTCTTGCCACTCCAGACCTTACTTCCTGACCTTTTGCTTTACAGGGCATGCATGGCGACAGACGGCAAGGTGGTTGTCGGTGTCAAAACAGGCGGATCTCGGGTAGGGGATCCCGAGCTGTGGATCTTGGATCAATGGGGAACAGGAAACAGGGAGACGATGTTTACCCAGGTTCAGGCCCTCTCGAAGAGGTAAAACCCTACGTCCTGCTTGATTGTATTTATGTGTGTATGACGATTATAGAGTCGATCTACCTCGAGATCAAAGGAACTAAACCCTAGATGACTCGGAATAATGGTTTTCTCCTTCTATGTGCTAAACCCTCTGGTTTATATAGACACTAGGGGTTCCTAGGGTTACACATAGTCATTTACCATCAAGGATAAACGTGCCGAACTCGCCATCTTGACTTGGAGGACACACCAAGGCACCGAAGGTTTCCTTCCCGGATACGAAGTTGTCTCATAGTTCGGCTTCCATGCGGTGGACACAGAGCGGCCCACCTGTCCAACCCCTAGGAGATAGGCCGGCGGCCCGAGGACCCCTTAGTCCCAGACTCCCTCAGTAGCCCCCGAACTAGCCTCCAATGCCGGGGTCCATGATTCTTAGCAGTTCGGCTTGCGGGGCGAGTTCTTCTCTCCTTCTATGTTCGGCCGGTACTAGTTCGGCTGCCGATGACTTACCGATTTTCGAAGCGTCACGGGGCCCACAGCATTGACTTTGCTGCTTAAGTGTAATGACACCCTTCGATTTCCGTGCATCGCTAGGAGGTTAACGGCCCGGTAGTCTTTTACAAAAATACCCTTCGTGGTGCTGGAGGAAAAACGCCCATTTAAACAGGTCGAGCGTGCCCCGAACAGTGCATCTCGCTCCCCAGCCATTGAGAGAAGAAAAACTGGGGAGCCCAGAGACATGGCAAGCGCCCCAGGCTCATCCTCATGCCCTCACGGCAGCCTACCAAGTGACTGGGCAAGCCGTGTGGTTTCACACATCCGATTTCACGACCTCGAGACGTAAGGATACCTCCCTGCCTCAGATCTGGCTCCCACTCATTCCGGGTTAACCTACGCGAATGGCGAGGCCTTCGCCGAAAACTTCCCCTCCCCACGCAAGGAAGAGCGGGTATGCTTCGTGCCCTTCCTCTTACGAGGGGTGGGCTTCCCAATTCACCCTTTCTTGAGGGGTCTGCTAGAATTTTGCGGGATTCAACTTCATCCTCTTACCCTCGGATCCATTTTGCACATCTCGGGCTTTGTCGCCCTTTGTGAGATGTTCCTGGGCTGTGAGGCCCATTTCAAATGGTGGAGAAAATACTTCTACTTTGTCCCCCGCACCCGGGGAGAGACAATGTTTGAAGTAGGCGGAGCCGAAGTGTGGCGTATAGCAGGATGGGGTACCCTATAGGGACTCCAAAGAAGGAACCCGAATTTTGGAGCTCGAAATGGTTTTATATCGAGGACGTTCCCCTTTTTGATCCAGCTCAAAGGGGTTTGCCTGAATACTCAGATGCTCCTTTGAAGAAAAGGTTCAACTGGCAACCAAAGAGTACTTCCCAAGAGGAAAGCGAAGAAGTGAAGTGACTGGCCAGTCGAGTGTGGTTGTTACCTCAAAACAAGCTAACCATCATCGATGTGATGGACGTTGCCATTACTCGGTGTGTCCAACCCCTTGAACACAAGATACACCCTCTATGGCAGTACAATGGGACAAACGACACGACCCGCTATAGACGGCAAGGGCCTGCTAACCCAGTGGCTTTAGCGGCCATTTTAGACGATCTCTTTAAAGGAGAAGAAGAAAAGTTTGCTCACTTGAGTACCAAGGACGGCTACTCAGGCTATAATCCCATCGAATGGGTAAGTTCAACTATATTTCCATAGTTCTGGTATCATATCTATTTTTGCTGATTGAATCCCTCCACCTTCCGAATAGGACTAGAGGGGCCGGATCAATACAGTCAGCTGCCCTCCTCAACCAGAGAATAATTCTCGTGACAACGAGCCAGGGTTCCATGATGATCCGCAGACGTCGCTTAGTTTTGAGGATGGGATATTTTACCAGGAGAGTCTTGATCGCTTTGAGGTGGCCCTTGTGGTCGATCACCCTAGGATACTCCCTTCCTCCACTGTAAGTAATAAGAAGACTTCTTCCTGAAAGGGGCGTTCGTCTCCCGCCATTCCGAGCACGCTGGCTTCTACTCCCCAGGGCCGTTGCACCACGCGATGAACCAAGGTGAGGGCGGCGCCAGCCATACCTGCACCAAATGGCGGTGGAGCTTCCAAGCGCGGGGGGGCATTAGGAAACTCGACCGCACCCCTGACAAAGAGGTAATATTTCGAACCAATAGGTTGGCTTTTGTTATTGCCATAGAGAGCACTTATGATCATTGCCGACCTTTGCAGGAGACGGGCACAACTTTCTCCGTCCGAAGACACCCGAGGAGTGCCCGATGGCTATCCCGATCCTAGGTCTTCGGCAAAGACCGGGATTAGTACGGAGGTACCCGCAGCGGACCAACTTCCTGAGGAGGTCTCCTGTACCAATTCCGAATTCGAAAGTGTTATGAATCGCCGTCGGCGGAAGAAATCACTGCGTCACTCCGCATTTTTCGAGCTGGAGTTTAACACCCTCAATTCGGTAGACGCATATCTTGGAGCAGCCCGAACTTGTCTTGAGGGAGCTACCAATCTTTTGTTGGCCAGCCTGCCGGTGAGTAATTGGTTTGAACCAACCGCACATAAATCCTAACCCAGTAGCCCCCGACCCTTAAGTTGGTCAGGACGGCCGAGTTAAGGGTCTGATTAACGTCATATCATGATGTGGGCCTCGAGGGAGCAAAACAAAAAATTGACCGACGACCTGGAGTTGAACCAAACCGAACTAGCAGCAGTAAAGGCTGAGCTAGAAGATGTCAAGTTCACTAAGGAGGCGCACGGTGAGTAAAAAGGTTTAACAGGCAGAACTACTTGTGGCACCCCTTTCTAATGAAATATTCTCTTATAGCAGCTGAGTTCATAGGTCAGCTGCAGAGAGACCTTGATGAAGCCAGGGAAGCTCAAAAGTACACCGAGTCGCAGCACGAGGCTGGCTGGCGGGTACTGAGACATAGTCATGAAGAAAAGAACGAGCTCAAAGAGGCAAACCAGTGACAGGTCGAAGAAATCAAAAGTTTAAAATCTCAACTGGCACAAACCCATGAGAAGAACCAACGACTGAAAGGTGGCATGTTTGGTAAGTGAAATTTCAATATGAAATTCCTTATAGTGCGTGTAGTGTGCTAACATAAGGATCGTTCCACGTATCTTTATTAGTCCTCCTGACCAGGCGTCCTGAGGAAGAGAGTAGCTCGTTCGGAAGGAACCTGCTCAAGGAACTATCCATCGTGCACGAGCGGGCTCGGAAGGCTATGAAGAATATGGTCAAGGCATTATGGCCGACCGAGACACCTCCGGAAGGGATGGCTGAGCTAGCAGATCGATTCAAAGGAGCTCAGCGTCGATTCGGGCTATGGAAGACATCGGCTTGTCAAGAGGGAGCGTAGGAGGCATGGGCCATGGTGAAGACCCGCTTTACCAAACTTGACCCAGGGCATTTAGCTCGGGTTGGGCCGGTAGGGTCAGATGGTCAAGAGGTGCCGCTTCATTTGGTGTATGACCAAGTGATGCCAGCCACTCACATCTCCCAAGAAGACTGCCCCTGGAGACCATAATAGATAATCTTGACAAGTAGCCTTGTGTTTGATTCTATGTAACTATGTACTTTACATCAAAGACTCCATCCGTATTGTAAACGACGATGTCTAAACCGGCCATCGGCTTCTACCTCCCCCGCTAGTGGCCGAAGAGTGTTCCATACCGAGCGTCCTGACTTAACAGGGGATCCTTGCGAGGAACTAGGCAATTCGTCCATACGGTGCGAACAGACAGAACGGGTACAGGGGGTTATGTTATATTACTATTTAACATAAGAAACATCTACCGAAGAAAATAGTTCCTCTATGGGTTCCTTTCTTCGGGTTGCCACATTAACCATAGACGTTATAACCGAATACCAGCATTTTGCAGGTGTTGGTTACTTCAGGAAAAAATGACCCCGGGTTTTGGTGATGACCACCAATTATTTTCACTTCCCTCGTGGCTGACCAATTGTATTCTTAAGAAGACTAGCTTTCGGCTTTACCCGTCTAAGGTACGTACCCGGGTGACCCAGTCGCAACAATCGCAGAGGTGCTCCCTTTACACCCTAGCTGAATAATCGGGAATGTAGAGGGTAAGCATAGGAGCAAGGCAACCCAGCTTGGCTAAATCTTAAGTTAAATTGATGCATATAGTGGCTTAAAAACGATACCGGAAGGGTGCATGCACGATAAAGATGAATTGATGCATGAGTTTATTGATCGGCTTCGGAAAGAAGCCCCCAGGTGAGACCGGGCAATACATTTGAAGATGAATCTGAACGTAGCTTGGTTTAGCTGAGCACATCCTGAGAAATGCTAACCATTCCGAAAAAGGCGTAGAAAGGAAAAGGAAAAACAAAGAAGAAAAAAGGACTCGTGAGGGTGACCACACCGGTCTAGCCGTAGAAGCGCCGAAGACGAGCTGCGTTCCATGGATTTGGCTCGAGGCGATTGTCCGGTGGGTTGCGAAGGCGATATGCTCCTCCTGCAAGCACTTCATCAATTATGAAAGGACCCTCCCATTTAGGCGAGAGTTTATGTTCCTACTTATCCGGGAGGCGGAGAACAAGTTCACCCACATTATATGCCTTTCCCGAATTTCCCTGCTCTGGTAGCATCGAGCCTGTTGTTGATAAAAAGTGGAGCGGGCCCAAGCTATGTCGCGCTCCCCTTCCAAGGTGTCTAGGTCGTCCTGCCGATCTAGCTTGGCCTCCTTTTATTCATACATGCACACCCTAGGTGCGTCGTGGATAAGATTGCAGGGGAGGACTGCTTCTGCCCCATACACCATAAAAAACGGTGTGTATCCCGTTGACCGGTTAGGGGTGGTGCGTAGTGATACGTCTCCAACGTATCTACTTTTCCTCAATCGTGTGCCCTTGTTTTGGACTCTAATTTTCATGATTTGAATGGAACTAACCCGGACTAACGCAGTTTTCAGCAGAACTACCATGGTGTTGTTTTTGTGCAAAAATAAAAGTTCTCGAAATGGAACGAAACTTTTTGGAGAGTTATTTCAGAATATATGTGAATTATTGGAGCCAAAATCCACCGAAGAGGGGGGCCAGGGTGAGCAGCACCCACCAGGGCGCGCCAGGCCCCCTCGGCACACCCTGGTGGGTTGTGCCCACCTCGTGGCCCCACTGACCCTAATTCCACCACTATAAATCCCTATTTTTGGAGAAAAAATCAGGGAGAAAGTTTCATCGTGTTTTACGATATGGAGCCACCGCCACCTCCTGTTCTTCATCAGGAGGCCAGATCTGGAGCCCGTTTGGGGCTCCGGAGAGGGGAATCTTTGGTCTTCGTAATCACCAACCCTTCTCCATCGCCAATTCCATGATGCTTCCCATCGGGAGTGAGTAATTCCTTCATAGGCTTGATGGTCGGTGAGGAGTTGGATGAGATTCATCATGTAATCGAGTTAGTTTTGTTAGGGCTTGATCCCTAGTATCCATTATGTTCTGAGATTGATGTTGCTATGACTTTGCTATGCCTAATGCTTGTCACTAGGGCCCGAGTGCCATGATTTCAGATCTGAACCGTTTATGTTATCATCTTTATATCCATGTCCTTGATCCGATCTTGCCTAGTCATATGCACCTATTACGTGTTATGATCCGTCAACCCCATAGTGACAATATTTGGGATACTTCGCGGTGATGACCGTAGTTTGAGGAGTTCATGTATTCACCATGTGTTAATGCTTTGTTCCGGTTCTCTATTAAAAGGAGGCCTTAATATCCCTTAGTTTCCTTATGGACCCCACTGCCACGGGAGGGTAGGACAAAAGATGTCATGCTAGTTCTTTTCCATAAGCACATATGGCTATTTACGGAATACATGCCTACATTACATTGACGAACTAGAGCTAGTTCTGTGTCGCCCTAGGTTATGACTGTTATATGATGAATATCATCCAACGAGTTACAGATCCAGTGCCAACGAGCTTTCCGCTTATTGTTCTTGCTAAGTTACTATTGCTGCTGCTACTGTTCCAACTGCTACAAAACTATTGCTACTACTGTTACCACTACTGTTACTGTCACTACTGCTATCAAACTATCATATTATTGTGCTACTGATCACTCTGCTACAGATATTTAATCTCCAGGTGTGGTTGAATTGACAACTCAACTGCTAATACTCTCAAGTTTTCTTTGGCTCCCCTTGTGTTGAATCTATAAATTTGGGTTGAATACTCTGCCCTCAAAAACTATTGCGATCCCCTATACTTGTGGGTTATCAAGACCTTTTTCTGGCGCCGTTGCCGGGGAGCATAGCAATATTTGTTGAGTCACTTGGGATTTATATCAATTTATCACTATGAAGAATCTGAAGGATCCAAAGACCAAGATCGTTCCCTCTAGGACGAGGGGAGGTAAGGAATTGCCATCACACTCTGCACTTGATTCACCTTCTGTTTTGAGTAAGCTTGCAACACCACCACTTGCTAGTAATCCTGATATGTCACAAGTTATTGATGATGCTACCTCTGCTATGAATTATGCTTATGATGATGCTAGTACCATGCTTGATGATAATGTGCCACTAGGATAATTTCTTGATGAACAAATTGCTAGAGCTAAAGAGAATGAAACCACTAAAACTGATGAGATTGCTAAAACTGATGAAGTTTATGAACTGATGATGACTATGAAATGCCCGCTAGTCCTAGCTCTCCTAAGTTTTAAGTGCCTAAGATACCTGAAGGTTATGTTATGGACAAAGAGATGACTAGGGAAATTCTTTCTTGCAAGGATAGAAATGATTTTAAGAAATTGCTACCCAAGTATAAGGAAAAGACTTTGAATGCTAGAATGAAATGTGATCCTAAGTTTGCAACTTCACCTATCTTTGTTAACGATAAGGATTATGAGTTCTCTGTAGACCCAGAGTTAATAACTTTGGTTGAATCTGATCCTTTCCATGGCTATGAAACTAAAACTGTAGTGGCACACCAGCTGAATGATATAGCCACCCTCTTTGCTCATGATGAGAAGATTCGCTACTATTATATCCTTAAGTTATTTCCGTTCTCATTAAAGGGTGATGCTAAGGCATGGTACAATACTCTTACTCCTGGTTGTGTGCGTAGTCCCCAGGATATGATTTACTACTTCTTTGAAAAATATTTTCCTGCTCATAAGAAACAAGCTGCCTTACAGGAAATATTTAACTTTGTGCAAATTGAAGAAGAGAGTCTCCCTCAAGCTTGGGGGAGGCTTCTCCAATTGCTTAATGCTTTGCCTGATCATTCTCTCAAGAAAAATGAAATAATTGATATCTTTTATAATGGACTAACCGATGCTTCTAGGGACTTCCTAGATAGTTGTGCTGGTTGTGTTTTCAGGGAACGAACTGTTGAACAAGATGAGGAATTATTGAATAACATATTGAAGAATTATGATGATTGGACTCTTCCTGAACCACCGACTAAACCCCTCCGAAGAAGAGGGGTATCTTATTTCTCAATCCTGAAGAGATGCGAGAGGCAAATAAATCTGTCAGGGGGAATACCCCCGGGTAGGCTCAAGGAGACGACTCGACATTTTAAAACATCAGGGGGCCACCCCCGGTATGCCAAGCCCCACGAATCAATGAGACAAACGAAGAAGTGAAGACAGAAGACAAAACTGCGGCCCGGCCGGCTGGCTCCCTTGGCTGGCTCCGGCCGGCTGGCTCCTCCCGGCTGGCTCCTCCTGGCGGGCTCCTCCTGTCCGGCTCCTCCAGTCCGGCTGCTCCAGTCCGGCTGCTCCGTCCGGCTCCTCCAGTCCGGCTGCTCAAGTCCGGCTGCTCCAGTCCGGCTGCTCCTGTCCGGCTCCTCCAGTCCGGCTCCTCCAGTCCGGCTGCTCCAGTCTGGCTACTCCTGTCCGGCTCCTCCTGTCTGGCTCCTCCAGTCCGGCTGCTCCTGTCCGGCTCCTCCAGTCCGGCTGCTCTAGTCCGGCTGCTCCTGTCTGGCTGATCCTGTCCGGCTCCTCAAGTCCGGCTGCTCCTATCCGGCTCCTCCTGCCGACACTGTAGCTGACGGACTGCAGAACCTGCCACCCCGCTACAGTCAGGCACTATTGGCGAATAGTGCCCCGCTGTGCACCCGTCGCGCGTCACTTCACTGCGCTCCAATAGTGGCGCACTATAGCCTGCATCACTTGTCATCTCTAATAGTAGATAGTACGCCAGTAGGCCACCCCTTGTCCCCTGGGCCTCCCTATATAAGAGGCACCAGGGGAGCCTCCGAGAGGCAGCCACACACACACTCACGGGAGGCATCCTCTCATCCTCTCCCTCTCACTTATGCTCATGCATGCACACAGGAGGCAAGAAGCCTCATGGCTCCCCTCCCCAATATAGCTCCAGGAGTGACTCTGTACCAGATATACCACATATATACAGACATGCAGGAGTAGGGGTGTTATCTCTCCGGAGAGCCCCAAACCTGGGTAAACCACCGTGTGCTATTCGCATACCCTTCCCGGATCTCCACGGTAGCCCTGCTCTCACCTCTTAAGCCACCCCATGGCATCTGCCGTCTCAAGGAACCCCGCGTCCGCCCTCGGCAGCGCCTCGCGCGCAACAGCCGGCGGACCCCTCGTCCGCCCTCGGCAGCGCCTCGCGCTCACCAGCCGGCAGACTCCGTGTCCGCGCACGGCAGTGCCTCGCGCCCATCGGTAGGCGGACTCCGCGTCCGCGCATGACAGCGCCTCGCACCCATCAGCCGGCGGACCCCGCATCCGCGTCCGGCAGTGCCTCGCGCCCATCAGCCGACGGACCCCGCGTCCGCGTCCGGCAGCGCCTCGTGCCTATCAGCCGGCGGACCCCGCGTCCGCGTCCGGCAGCGCCTCGCGCCTATCAGCCGGCGGACTCCGCGTTCGCCCCCCGCGCTCATCAGCCGGCGGACTCCAAGTCCTTGCCCGGCAGCGCCTCGCGCGCATCAGCCGAAGGGCTCCAAGTCCGTGCCCGGCAGCGCCTCGCGTGCATCAGCCGGACCATGTCGGCTACAAGCCGCGCTGGCCGACAACGATAAAACCGCCTCGTCGGCCCCCAAAAGTAATGTGAGATCTCCACCGGAATATCCCTGCACCGTACACACAAAACGAATAACCTCGAGTGACCCTCGAGGGCCATCTCCGCATTTATCCTGCTGCCTTACTGTTCACCCCGGCGCCAGCTAGTCTCGGCCCGGGGCTGGCCGCTTGGCCCGATACGTTCGTTCCCACAAGACGGATTAGTAGCGTGTACGGTACCAAAGGCCCACTCTTTGTCTCAGCTACAGATCGCACCGCGACTGTCCGGCTGGCGAGAGCACAAGCTGGAGGTCACCCCATGCGAAAGGCGTCCCGGGAGAAAACGGCTTGGGCAACCCGGTCATTTCATTTGTGAGTATCTGCTCGGTCGAGTCCGCTCCCAGAGTCCGAGTACTGTACGCTCCATCCCGCGGCCCACTCTTCGCCTCAGCCACAGACCGGCTCCCAGGTGTCCGGCTGGCAAGAGCAAAAGCCAAAGAGTGGAGAGGACACGAAAAACACTCAAGCGTGCTCGGACGAAACCGAGTCGGCACCCTCTGCATAAACTTGCGCCACCAAAATCAAATATTTGATATATCTGCGCCGACTTAACCTTGTCTTTTGCACGATCATTTCCATGAGGAACCTCCTCGCCCGGAGGCTCGAAGGCCAATCCCGGCGGGGCCCCGTGCTCATCAGCCGGCAGACCGCGCGTCCGCCCTCGGCAGGGCCTCGCGCTCATCAGCCGGCGGACCCCGCGTCCGCCCTCGCAGCGCCTCGCGCTCATCAGCCGGCAGACCGCGCGTCTGCCCTCGGCAGCGCATCGCGCTCATCAGCCGGCGGACCCCGCGTCCGCCCTCGGCAGCGCCTCGCCCTCATCAGCCAGCGGACCCCGCGTCCGCCCTCGGCATCGCCTCGCGCTCATCGGCCGGAGGACCCCACGTCCGCCCTCGACAGCGCCCTGCGCTCATCAGCCGGCAGACCCCGCGTCCGCCCTTGGCATCGCCTCGTGCACATTGGCCGGCGGACCCCGCATCCGCCCTCGGCAGCGCCCCGCACTCATCAGCCGGTAAACCCCGCGTTCGCCCTCGGCATCGCCTCCCGCTCATCAACCGGCGGACCCCGCGCTCATCAGCCGGCGGACCGCGCGTCCGCCCTCGGCATCGCCTCTGGCTGGGCTCCGCGCCCATCAATTGGTGGACCCCGCTTCCGCGCTCGACATCCTCGCCGCCGCCGTCTGCTTCAGCAATAGCAAAGACCCTCCGCCCGACTCTTCGAGTCGCCCGGAGGCTCGGAGGCTACACCCAGCGGGTGCGCTGGCGCGCCCCCGCTGGAAACCGCCAGTCGGTGGACTCCGCATTCGCCCCCGGCCGCGCCTCGCACCCTTGAGCCGGCGGACTCCGTGTCCACGCCCGGCGTCCTCGATGCCACCGTCTACTTCAGCAACAGCCAAGACCCTCCGCCCGACTCTTCGAATCGCCCGGAGGATCGGAGGCTACACCCAGCGGGTGCACTGGCGCGCCCCCGCTGGAAACCGCCAGCCGGTGGACTCTGCGTTCGCCCCCGGCAGCGCCTCGCGCCCTTCAGTAGATGGACCCCGCGTCCACGCCCGACATCTTCGACGCCACCGTCTGCTTCAGCAACAGCAAAGACCCTCCGCCCGACTCATCGAGTCGCCCGGAGGCTACACCCAACGGGTGCACTGGCGCGCCCTAGCTGGAAGCGAGCCGCGTCATCCCCGACCCGCAATCGACCTTCATCAACAACTTCTGCAACAACAACAAGGGTGAAAACCCTCCGCCCAACTCTCCAAGTCACCCGGAGGCTCGGAGGCTACTATCAGGGGGATTACCCCCGGGTAGGCTCAAGGAGACGACTCAACATTTTAAAACATCGGGGGGCCACCCCCGGTATGCCAAGCCCCACGAATCAATGAGACAAATGAAGAAGTGAAGACAGAAGACAAAACTGCGGCCTGGCCGGCTGGCTCCCCTGGCTGGCTCCGGCCGGTTGGCCCCTCCCGGCTGGCTCCTCCTGGCTGGCTCCTCCTGTGCGGCTCCTCCAGTCTGGCTGCTCCAGTCCGGCTGCTCCTGTCCAGCTCCTCCAGTCCAGCTGCTCCAGTCCGGCTGCTCCAGTTCGGCTGCTCCAGTCCGGCTGCTCCTGTCCGACTCCTCCTGTCCGGCTCCTCCAGTCCGGCTGCTCCAGTCCGGCTGCTCCTGTCCGGCTCCTCCTGTTCGGCTCCTCCAGTCCGGCTGCTCCTGTCCGGCTCCTCCAGTCCGGCTGCTCCTGTCCGGCTGCTCCTGTCTGGCTGATCCTGTCCGGCTCCTCCAGTCCGGCTGCTCCTGTCCGGCTCCTCCTGTCCGGCTGCTCCAGTCCGGCTCCTCCAGTCCGGCTCCTCCAGTCTGGCTGCTCCTGTCCAGATCCTCCAGTCTTGCTGCTCCTGTCCGGCTGCTCCTGTCCGGCTCCTCCCGGCCGGCTGCCGGCTACGGCCCGACGAAGTCAGCTCCACGCGTCCCGTCGGACACGAGCTGACGACACTGTGAAAGCACATTTGCTCCCTTGGTGGTTTTGGTAATTAATAACAACATATAAGTCATTGAACTAATGTTTTCACCAAGTATATTTCAGGAAATGTTCAATGATAAGGATTGGCAAAAGGAGATTGTGGAGATACCCCAAGATGCAAGGAAATAGGTTGGCCAAGCTTCAAGCAAGAGGATTCTACATTTTATATTTGTGAGAAATCACTTTGAGTCCATAGGAAAGCCAATACTATTAAAAGGGGGTAAGGTTTTGATTGGTGAACAAAATGCTCATACGTGCACAAGTGATAGTCGCCAAAAACATCCACAAACTCTCCCACCAAAGTCTGTCCTAAGCCTAACACTCTAAATCGGTGCAACCAACATTCCCATCCGGTGCCACCGATTCCAGAACCTAGACAGACTCAGCCAAACCCTAGCCACTTCGGTGCAACCGATTCCATACCGGTGCCACCGAGTTTAGGTTGCCAACTTTCTGTTACGCAAATTCACGTTTTCGGTACCACCGAGAATGTTGGATCGGTGTCACCGAGATTGGAAATCTGACCGTTGGTCACCTTATCGGTGCAACCGAGTTTTCTATATCGGTCTCACCGAGATTCAAAAGTTGCCACCTTTTGGTCACTTCGGTACCACCGAGATTAACACATCGGTGTCACCGAGTTGGTCATTTTGTGTGTAACGGTTGGATTTTTGGGGATGCCTATATATACCCCTTCACCATCACCCACTCGACAAGAGAGCACTCAGAACTATTCCACACTTGCCCCATCCAGTTTTCTAAGAGAGAACCACCTACCCTTGTGTTGAGGTCAAGATCTTCCACTCCAACCATATGGATCTTGATTTCTAGCCTCCCCAAGTTGCTTTCCACCAATCCCATCTCTTCTACCAAGCCAAATCTGTGAGAGAGTGATTGTGTGTTGAGGAGTCTATCATCTTGAAGCACAAGAGCAAGGAGTTCATCGTCATTACTGAGCCTATTACCTTTTGGAGGGTGGTGCCTCCTAGATTGGTTAGGTGTCTCTTGGGAGCCTCCTACTTCGTGTTGTGGAGTGAACCAAGAAGTTTGTAAGGGCAAGGAGATCGCCTACTTCGTGAAGATCTACCCATAGTGAGGCTAGTCCTTCGTGGACGGAAGCCGTTATGGAATAGTCAAGGTTGCTACTTCGTGGACCCTTATGGGTGGAGCCCTCCGTGGACTCTCGCGACCGTTACCCTCCGTGGGTTGAAGACTCCATAAACGTGGATGTACAATAGCGCCACCTATCGGAACCACGGGAAAAATCATCGTGTCTACAACTGCGTTTGATCTTCCTACCCTATCCCTTCTACTCATGCTTGTTGTTATTTTCCGCTGCTATATACTCTTAGACTTGCATGTGTAGGGTGTACTTGACTTGCCATGAAATGCTAAAACTGCCAACTCTAAAATTTGGGAAAAGGCAAAACTTTATTTGGTCAAGTAGTCTAATCACCCCCCCTCTAGACATACTTTCGGTCCTACACACGGTAGCTGACGGACTGCAGAACCTGCCACCCCGCTACAGTCGGGCACTATTGGAAAATAATGCCCCGCTGTGCACCCGTCGCGCGTCACTTCACTGCGCTCCAATAGTGGCGCACTGTAGCCTGCATCACTTGTCATCTCCAATATTAGATAGTTGGCCAGTGGGCCACCCCTTGTCCCCTGAGCCTCCCTATATAAGAGGCACCAGGGGAGCCTCCGAGAGGCAGCCACACACACACTCACGGGAGGCATCCTCTCATCCTCTCCCTCTCACTTATGCTCACGCATGCACACAGGAGGCAAGAAGCCTCATGGCTTCCCTCCCCAATACAGCTCCAGGAGCGACTCGGTACCAGATATACCACATATATACAGACATGCAGGAGTAGGGGTGTTATCTCTTCGGAGAGCCCCAAACCTGGGTAAACCACCGCGTGCTATTCGCATACCCGTCCCGGATCTCCACGGCAGTTTTGCTCTCACCTCTTAAGCCACCCCATGGCCTCTGCCGTCTCAGGGCACCCCCGTGAGAAAACGACGACAAAATCTATGAAGGAAAAAAGGTATAAAAGCTAAGGATGTTAAGAATTTGCCACCTATTGAAGAAATACATGGCCTTGACACACCGCCACCTCCACAAGTGGTGAAGGTAAATTCTCTATTAAAGTTTGATGAAGGTGATATTCCTCACAATAAACATTCTAGTCAATGCTTATATGAGTTTGACAACTATATTATGAAGCAAGATCATTTCAATGCTCATGTTCTGAAACAATTGAAATATAATTCTGATATGATTGCTCGCTCGAGTGACTTGCTATTTAGAATCAGTAATGATGTTAGAGGTGTAGGAAAACATGCCTCCATTGTTCAAACTCAGTTAGAACAAGTTGCTAAGTCAAAAAGAATTGCTTGATGAAATGAATAATAATATGCATGATTTTGCTGCTAGAGTAGTAACTAGAGGAGGTAGAATGACCCAAGAACCACTTTATCCTGAGGGTCATCCTAAGAGAATTGAACAAGACTCTCCGAGAAGTAATACTGATGCACCTAGTCCTTCTAAGAAGAAAAAGAAAAAGAAGAATGATAGGACTTTGCCTACCTCTAGTGAGCCTGAGACACAAAAACCTCCTGATAATAATGATGTCTCTATTTCTGATGCTGAAACTCAGTCTGGTAATGAACATTCACCTAGCGATAATGAAAATGATAATGATGATGTTCATGAAGATGCTCAACCTAGCAATGATATAGAACCAGATAATGATGTTGAAATAGAGCCTGCTGCTGATCTTGATAACCCTCAACCTAAAAATAAACATTATGATAAAAGGGATTTTGTGGCTAGGAAACATGGTAAAGAAAGAGAGCCATGGGTTCAGAAACCCATACCATTTCCACCTAAGCCATCTAAGAAAAAGGATGATGAAGAATTTGAGCGCTTTGCTGAAATGATTAGGCCAGTCTTTTTGCATACTCGTTTAATCGATATTTTGAAGATGGCCCCTTATGCAAAGTATATGAAAGACATCATCACAAATAAATGAAAAATACATGAAGCTAAAATATCCACCATGCTTGCTGATTATTCTTTTAAGTATGGAGTACCTAAAAAACTTGGAGATCCTCGAATACCAACTATACCTTGCTCCATCAAAAGAAACTATGTCAAAATTGCCTTGTGTGATTTGGGAGCAGGTGTTAGTGTTATGCCTTTCTCCTTATATAAAAGACTTGATTTGAATAAACTCACACCTACCGAGATATCATTGCAAATGGCTGACAAATCAACAGCCATACCTATCGGTATTTGTGAGGATGTGCCTGTTGTTGTTGCAAATGTTACTATCTTAACGGACTTTGTTATTCTTGAGATGCCCAAGGATGACAACATGTCGATTATCCTTGGTAGACCCTTTTTGAATACTGCAGGAGCTGTTATTAATTGCAATAAAAGCAAAGTCACTTTTCATATCAATGGTAATGAGCACATGGTGCACTTTCCGAAGAAGCAATTCCAAGTGAATGGTATAAATGTTATTGAAGAATCTCCGACCATCACTATTGGAAGTTTTCAATTACCTCTACCTACTGCCAAACAGAAATATGATATACTTATTGTTGGGGATATGCACATCCCCATTGAGGTAACCTAGTGTTTTGAAAGTTCTTCGGTTTCATGCTAATCGGAAGTGGTTGTTAATAAGCCTTGGTCAACCTTATTAATGAATCATTTTTTAGAGGTATGAAGTCGATGAATTTAGTAAGCACAACTCTCTGCTCCCACCTTTTATTTTCTATTTTAGTTAGTTAAATAAAATAAAATGCCATGATTATCCTGTTTTTTGTTTTCTCCGTGAAATAAAAAAATGACCCAAAAATAAAAATTCTCAGAATGCCCAGAAAATTTAACATGATTTTTTTCTGAATATTTCTGAATTTCTGGTGCAAACAATACCAGAGGGGGTGCACCTGGTGCCCACAAGACACCAGGGCGCGCCAGCACCCCCAGGAGCGCCCTGGTGGGTTGTGGCCCCCACGTGGGCCCCCTCACTTATCTCTTTAGCCCACATCATCCCCTACCTCCAGAAAAAAATCACCACAGCCACCATTCTCGTGTTCTTGCTCTCAAACCCGCGGATTTCGATCTCTTTGCTCAAAGCTCCGTTTCTAAAACTTTTTGGAGGGATTGCTACTTGGTATGTGACTCCTCCATTGCTCCAATAGTTTTTGATTTAGTGGGTTATCTTTAGAGTAATTAGCTACTCTTGGTGCTACAGTAGATGAGCTTGCATGTTGAATTCTTAGAGTTCTAAGTAGTTTGAATGCTTAATATGGCCTCTATGCATGCTTGGGAGTAGTTGCTAACAATCTTACAAAGTTTTGTCGACAAAAAAAATTTTGGAATAAATTTTTTCAGAATTTTTATAGGAATAAAAATGCAAATCTTTAGGAAGTTCTCCTCCAAGAAAAATGCCAAGGGAGTCATTGGGGAATCATCGGACAATGACCTTCACACCCCAAGAAGGGCGGAGGTCCGGTCGTGTGAATGGCCGCATGATGCTTTCATGGAGGAGGCCGGGTTCCATCAAGAGTTCGCTCAGTTTGTTGCAAACGCTGGGTTGACCGAGTTCCTTGCATCTAAGTGTGACCAATATCACATCCTTACAAATTCCTTTGTGCAAGGCTTTTATTATCTAGGGAGAAACAATCCTCCTGAAGTGCAGTTTAATCTTTATGTTGAAACTTATAAAATGCCGTTAACTGACTTCTGCAACATATGCTTGATCCCTTCTGATGGGGAATTGAGAGAACCTAGGCCATCTGAGTTTGAGGATTTTCTCCTTACTTTAACCGTGGGTGAGGATAGAGGCTTGTCGAGCGCCACTGCTACTAGCTTGTAGTTTCCCTCAGTACATTACTTCACTTTGGTCATCGCTAAGTGTTTAACCGCTAGGGAGAAGGTCGGCGCACTTAGTGCCCCTGACCTTGCTATTTTATGACGTGCACTTTATGATGACCACACCTTTAGTATGGGGGCTATTATTGCTCGTGGCTTACATCTTAACAAAACTAAGGGAAAGATACATGGTGGTATTTATGCTACTCGCTTAGCGAGACACTTTAGGGTTTACTTTTGCCCTCATGATTATCTCTTGCCCCGAGTTTACCTTGATCACAAGTCACTGCAGGATCACCAATCCCTTGATGTAACTGATTCTCCCCGTGACATTCATTACAACCTAGTATTCAGTAAGGAAACAGGTGATGTTATTCCATTGCCTGCACTTGCTTTGTTTGATTCTATTGCCAGGAATGGATACAGGATCATGCCAGATGACATTACAGCCTACCGGAACGACCTAGCAGCTGCTGAGGAGGAGCCTCAGGGGTGGGATGCTTAGGTGCCGACTCCACCTCACTACAACTTGGGACTGGACGGCTACTACGGATGGTGATTACCAAGCTAGGCCAAAAGCCTAAGCTTGGGGGAGTACGTATCTCCACCGACATTACATTCATGTTCACACACTTCATTCCAGTTGTCGGTGTTCACACTTTTTCATTGTAATATCCATGCTAGATTTGTTTTCTCTCTTTCTTCTTGTGTGTTTGAAAAACTTTGAGAAAATCCAAAAAAAAATCCAACTTCTTTTTAGTTTTTCTTTCTAGCTAGTTTAATTGTAGCATCAAAAGAAAACCCAAAAAGATTTTGTCAGGGCACGGATGCTCGCGATCACCTATGGGACCCGGAGGCCCCTTGTGGTTCGGCAAGGGGGGTCACATTGCATGAAGAGCGGAGAGCATGAGACGGTGAGACGATCAGGACATGAGCATTTTACCAAGTTCGGGCCGCTGCTAAGCATAAAACCCTATTCCTGCTTTTTGGTGGATTGATTGGAAGAACACAAGTGGTGCCTCGCGCTCTACCCCGGCAAGGGTCGCCTTCGGGGACAGAGCTGCTAGGCAAGTACAAACGTTCGGGGGTCCGAATCTTGAGCTAGGTAGCCTTGGGCCTCCTTTTATAGTGCAAGGGATTACCACAATGGCAAAACAGTCATTATCTATTGATTAGATAGCTTAGCAGAGCTATCATACCTAACACTGGCATTTAGGACAAAATACCATGATTACTAGTCTAGGTGGTGCTCGGGGGTGCATCCCCGGCAAGCTCTTGCCACCGCTTGGCCGGTCGTTGCTTACGGTCTTGACACGCTGCAGGGCGGGTGTCAACTGAGCATAACTTGCCTCCCAGTGTGTCGCCACATGCTTAGCGAGAGCTAATTAGCCGCTTGAGGGCTTGACACCGCATCGACAAGTGACTGGCGTAGAGATGCGATGGGGCGGTGGCTGATCAGCTCGTGCCTGCCGGGGAATGGCTTGCCGGGTCTTTAGGAAGGTATGCATGTCTTGGTCCCCAGCAAGCGCTGGGGACGTGCTTGACGCGTTGCAGTCCATGCTTGGGCTGCCGCATCGGGCTTGTTGGAGTCTGGTCTTGATCATTCGTCAGGATTGTACGAACATTGAAGGGTTCAGCTACTACCGCATGTGCATAAGTCAGGGGAACTGGGTACCCCTGTACTAGTGCACTAACAGGAGCCCCCGGGTCTGGCCCACATGCGCTCGCCAAGTGCCATTGGGTCGGGCCCAAAATCTATGCATAGGCACGCAATGGGAGGGAGTAACTGCCAATTTATTGGTGAGCATTGACCCACCACCTCAGGCCGTTTCCGCCACGCGCGCCGCATGCATAGCGGGGAGTTAGCGACAGGCACGTGTGACTTAAAGCCCTGGTCATGGCAGAAACCGCAGCGCCATGGATTGGAGCAATGGGGCGGTTACCTGTTCGCCCGTGATCGTGGGTGATGGAATTGGTGGAGATGGGCGGCGACCTTAGGAGTGAAGGAGAGCCAGCCCCCGCGCTCTCCCCTATAAATTGGGGGTCACGAGGGGCGATGCTCGTCCATCCTTCTTTCCTCCTTGAGCCCGAATCCACAGAGCTCGCCCTTCTTCTTCTTTGTCTTGGGCCGCGCTTGCTGCTAGCATGCCCAGGGGACGAGGACGTCCTCTGGCCTCCGCCTCAACGGTGAGGGCTTCCTGTCGGGATCATGCCACCGCTTCAGTCGTGGAGGTGGATGGCGGTTCGAGTGCGCGTGGTGGAGGGGCCGCAAGGGGCCGAATTCGACGCGGGGCCCGTGGCTGGGGAAGACGGAGTGCTGCTTCTCTTCCTCCTCCGCCATCAGACCCTCCCCTCGAGGAGGCCCATGGCGAGGGAATGGCGCTGGAGTTCGTCATCAAGCTGCGTGGTCCTCCCCGAAGCCGCTTGCACCTCCCTCACCCTTTCGCCAGGGTGATGGAGGTTGATAAGCCGCACGCCCTGTGGCTGCAGGTGCATGGTTGTTGCAACGGCGTTGTGCGGGCAGATGTCGAGTACCCGGAGCGTCATGTCATGCTTCTCAGGCGCGGGTGGAAAACCTTCGCATGTGCCCACAATCTCACGGGTGGGCACGTCCTTCGCTTCAAGTTGATGGAGGCCGACCTACTCTCCATCAAGATTTATGGGCATTCGGGCGCTCGTCTTGGCTGCTGTGAGGAGAGCTCGAGTGATGTTGAAAGCTCCTCCTCGAGCGATAGCGACGAGGAGGACAGTGTCGGTGAAGACGACGACGACGAGCTCCAGGCCATCAAGTCGGAGTACGACGACCTCAGCTCCAGCTGATCGTCGACCACACCATCACCATCATCGAGCTCCTCCTCGTCCTCCCGGCAGAGCAATTTGCCAGGGGCTCTTGACTCGGGCGCCGCCTCTTCTTCTCAGCTGGACCCCGGCAGGCTCGTGGACTTCGGCTTCGTCCTTCTTGCCGATAGTCTTGCCAAGCCGTTCCCCAATAGCCTTGACGGGGTCAGGCTAGGCTTTTGCTTGGGTCCTCCCTCTGCTCTTTTTCTCTATTTAATCTACCCCTAGGGGAGAAAGACAAATAAAGAGTTATTAAAAAGGGGTGCCCTCTTATGTAATCTTTATCCCATTTGTGTCGGAAATGAATGAGAAAAGGTGTTGTCTTTCTTTCGCAAGTATTATCCATTTTCCTTCCTTGTTTATACTGCATCGGTATGTTTTGTCTTTGCTACACGGAGCTGCTTGCCGGGTCATCATTTAAACCACGAGTGCCAAAAAGGGGAAACAAGCCCCCGGCAGCAGGTTGGCGTTGTTCCCCGGCAGAGCTCCTTGTCGGTGTCGGTGCCGCCACCCCCCCATAGTCGTTAAACAAGGACAGGGGGACGGCTCATCCCGACAAGGGTTCTCACCACGTGGATGACTCCACTACCCGCAATAAGGAAGATACTAAGGGTTCCTTTGAGGAATCGAAAGGTACTGAACTTGGGATATGTGATATACTTATCTTTTCGAAGAAGTATCCCTTTTAGAATGTGATGGGTTGCCATCCTTGTTTCTTCATTTCCCTTCCCTGTTTTCCCGATGGTCAAACATGTAGGGTGAGAACAGTAACAAAGATTACGGGTTCATCAAGTATTCTAGCAAATCTTTATAACTCAAAAGTGAAAACATTGCAGTCATAAAAGAAATGTGTAATAAGCATGTAAAAATGATGATATGATGCAATGCCTAGCTTTATTATTGTTGCACAGGGTCTGCGCTTGGCTTTGTACAAAGGGTTACATGCAACATCGGCATGGCTTGTACAGAAGGTGGCTGTCGGGGATTGAACCCTACAGCCGCGCCTTATGGGTAGAACTTACGAAGATGCTCAATGTTCCATGAGTTAAGCACCTTGGTGCCATCTTCGGTCTCCAGACGGACCGCGCCAGGTCTGGTGACTCGTACTACCCGGTAAGGGCCTTCCCACTTCGGCGTCAACTTGTTAGCACCCTTGGCGGACTGAACACGCCTAAGGACAAGGTCGCCTTCCTCAAGGCTCTGGGCGTGGACCCTGTAGCTATGGTAGCAGCGCAGGGCTTGCTGGTAACATGCAGCATGCACCGCAGCCCGAAGACGGTCTTCCTCGAGGAGCATGGCATCGTCATGCCGTAGCTGTTGTTGCTCTACTTCATCATAGGCAAACACTCGAGGTGACCTGTATATGAGTTCCGTGGGGAGTACTACTTCTGCCCCGTACACTAGGGAGAAGGGCGTCTGGCCAGTAGCTTGATTTGGTGTCGTTCTGAGGGACCAAAGAACCACCGGTAGCTCGTCTATCCAGCGCCTCCCGCTCTTCCTCAGCTTATCAAAAGTCCTTGTCTTGAGCCCTCGCAGCACTTCAGCATTCATCCTCTCGACTTGCCCGTTGCTTCTTGGGTGAGCAATAGAGTTGAAGGAGACCTTGCTTCCAAGGCTTTGGATATTATGCATGAAGGCACGGCTCGTGAACTGGGTGCCGTTGTCGGTGATCACTCTGTTAGGCACTCCAAAGCGGCACACCAGTCCTTTCATGAACTTGATAGCTGACTGCGCGGTCACCTTTCTCACTGGTTCCACCTTAGGCCACTTTGTGAACTTGTCAGTTGCCACGAACAAGAACTCAAAGCCCCCGACAGCACGGGGGAAGGTGCCCAGAATATCGAGCCCCCAGACCGAGAATGGCCAGGGTAGAGGGATTGTTTGCAGGGCTTGTGCTGGTTGATGGATGTTCTTGGAATGGAACTGGCAGGCTTCACACTTGGTGACCAGCTCAGTGGCGTCTTGGAGGGCAGTGGGCCAATAGAAACCCTGTCGGAAAGCTTTCCCGACAAGGGCCCTTGATCCAATGTGGGAACCACATACTCCTTCGTGAATCTCTGCCAACAGCTTCAGTCCATCCTCCCAGCAGATACACCTTAATTTCACACCGTTCGGTCGTCTTCTGTACAGGGTGTCATCGACAAACTGGTACATACTTGACCGACGGGCTACTCTTTCGGCTTCCTCTTGCCTTTCAGGGATTTCTCATGTTTGAAGGAAATGGACTATATGTTGTGCCCAGGTTGGAGCCTGCGGCTTGACAACAAGGACTAAAGGTGTCTCCTCATCTCCGGGAGCCCTTGTCTCAACCGCGAAAACCTGAGGTCCTACGGGAGGGTGCTGCTCGTCAACCGGAATGGGGTTTTCCCCGGCAGCTTCTCTACCAGCGGCTTCGGGAAGCTCTGCCGAGAAATGCTTGCCGGAGTTCAGCTTCCTTCTCTTCTTGGACATCGCTGATGGGGATACTGATGGTTGAGCGAGGCGGAGAACAAAAGTCCCTGGTTCCATAGGAAGCTTCTACGCAGCGCACTTCGATAGATGGTCAGCAATGCAGTTTTCTGCTCGTGGCACGTGCTGTGTTTGCAGCTCATCAAAATGCTCCTCCAATTTCCTCACTTCTTCCACATATGCCTCCATCAGCGGGCTCTGATAATCCTTGTTGACTTGCTTTACCACAAGCTGAGAATCTCCTCAGACAATCAGCCTCTTTATTCCCAACTCCATCGCGATTCTAAGTCCAGCAAGGAGCCCCTCGTACTCAGCAGTATTGTTGGTGGCTTCCTCCCGGGGAAAGTGCATTTGGACGACGTACTTGAGGTGCTCTTCGGTAGGGGCAATGAGGAGCACGCCTGCTCCAGCGCCCTGGAGTGAGAAAGTGCCGTCGAAGTACATGATCCCATCATTGGGTGCTTCTTTGCCGGGGAGGATTGTCTCCGGAGCTTCATCATCGGGCGTGGGTGTCCATTCTGCAATAAACTCCGCCAAGGACCTGCTTTGAATGATGGAAGTGCTCTCATACTTCAATCCGAAACTCGACAATTCTGATGCCCACTCAACTATCCTGCCAGTGGCTTCGGGGTTCCTCAATATGCGTTGCAATGGGAAACGGGTAACAACTGTTATCTCATGGGCTTGGAAGTAGTGGTGCAGTTTCCTCGAGGCCATGATGAGGCCGAAGATCAGCTTTTGTACTCCAGAGTACCTTGATCTAGCTCCCTGTAGCAAGGAACTGACAAAGTACATGGGCTGCTGCACCATTTTCTTCTTTGCCACCTCTTTGGATCCGCTGTCGATCATTTGCTGAGGTCCACCTTGATTTGTATCGAGTCCTGCCGCGGATGTTTCTTTCTCGTCCCCGGTAGCATCAGTGGCAGCTGCTGAATCTCCATCCACTTCCCGATGTGCCACCAGCGCTGCACTAACCACTTGATTCATCGCTGCCAAATATAGCAGTAATGGCTCTTGCGGTTTAGGAGCGACCAAGGTGGGAGCTGAGGATAGGTAATTCTTCAGGTCTTGCAGCGCTGCATCTGCCTCCGGGGTCCACTTCATCGGGCCGGCTTCTTCAAGATCTTGAAGAACGGCAAGGCGCGCTCAGCAGACTTGGAGATGAACCTACTTAACGCGGCAACACATCCGATCAAGCGTCTGATATCCTCGATAGTCTTAGGTGCCTATATCCGTTCAATTGCCTTGATCTTGTCGGGATTGGCTTCTATTCCTCGCTGAGATACAAAGTGTTGGAAATATGCCCTAGAGGCAATAATAAATTGGTTATTATTATATTTCCTTGTTCATGATAATCGTTTATTATCCATGCTATAATTGTATTGATTGGAAACTCAAATACATGTGTGGGTACATAGACAACACTGTGTCCCTAGTAAGCCTCTAGTTGACTAGCTCGTTGATCAAAGATGGTTAAGGTTTCCTAGCCATAGACATGAGATGTCATTTGATAACGGGATCACATCATTAGGAGAATGATGTGATGGACAAGACCCAAACTGTAAACGTAGCATTTGATCGTGTCAGTTTATTGCTATTGTTTTCTGCATGTCAAGTATCTGTTCCTTTGACCATGAGATCATGCAACTCACTGACACCGGAGGAATACCTTGTGTGTATCAAACGTCGCAACGTAACTGGGTGACTATAAAGGTGCTCTACAGGTATCTCCGAGGGTGTCTGTTGGGTTGGCATGGATCAAGACTGGGATTTGTTACTCCGTATGACGGAGAGGTATCTCAGGGCCCACTCGGTAATACAACATCACAATGAGCCTTGCAAGCAATGTGACTAAAGTGTTAGCCACAGGATCTTGTATTACGGAACGAGTAAAGAGACTTGCCGGTAACGAGATTGAACTAGGTATAGAGATACCGACGATCGAATCTCGGGCAAGTAACATACCGAAGAACAAAGGGAACAGCATACGGGATTAACTGAATCCTTGACATAGAGGTTCGACCGATAAAGATCTTCGTAGAATATGTAGGAGCCAATATGGGCATCCAGGTCCCGCTATTGGTTATTGGCCGTAGAGGTGTCTCGGTCATGTCTACATAGTTCTCGAACCCGCAGGGTCTACACACTTAACGTTTGGTGACGATTAGTATAATTGAGTTATTATGTTGGTGACCGAAAGTTGTTCGGAGTCCCGGATAAGATCCCGGACATGACGAGGATCTCCGGAATAGTCCGGAGGTAAAGATTGATATATGTGATAATAGTGTTTTGATCTCCGGAAGAGTTCCGAAGTTCACCGGAAGGGGTTCCGGATGTTTACCGAAGTGTTCGGGTGCAGCAACACTTTATATGGGCCAAAGGGATAAAGCCCACGAGGTATTGGAAAGTGCAAAAGTAGTTTTGCTGCCGCGTAAGCGGTACTACCGCTTGGTGAAGCGGTACTACCGCCCGAGCGGTACTACCGCTTGTGTGAAGCGGTACTACCGCCCAAGCGGTACTACCGCTTGTGTGAAGCGGTACTACCGCTTGTGCGCGGCTGTGCACGGTTCGGCAGGGATCCGAGTTGGACTCTTTCCCTGCGGGCCAAACCGACCTTGTGCGGGCAAAACCGACCCGGAGGAGGCTTTTACTCCAAGTTTAGACCCCAAGGCTCAACATATAAATAGAGGGGCAGGGCTAGCACACGGGACACATCAGGATTTCCCAAGCCGTGTGCCGGCAACCCTAGCCCTCTAGTTCCTCCGTCATAATCTCCGTAGTGCTTGGCGAAGCCCTGCAGAGATTGTTCCTCACCACCATCACCACGCCGTCGTGCTGCTGGAACTCAACCACTACTTCACCATCGCTCGCTGGATCGAGGAGGTGAAGGCGTCATCAAGCCGTACGTGTGTTGAACGCGGAGGTGCCGTCCGTTCGGCACTAGATCGGAAGGATCATGATTGGATCGCGGGACGCTCGGCGATTTGGATCGCGAAGACGTTCGACTACATCAACCGCGTTTATTAACGCTTCCGCTTAGCGATCTACAAGGGTATGTAGATTCACTCTCCCTCTCGTAGATGCTCATCACCATGGATAGATCTTGTGTGTGCGTAGGAAAATTTTTGTTTCCCATGCAACGTTCCCCAACAGTGGCATCATGAGCTAGGTCTATGCGTAGATGAGATCTCGAGTAGAATACAAACGAGTTGTGGGCGTGGGTGTATACATATTGCTTGCCGTTACTAGTTGATACTTGATTCCGCGGTATTGTGAGATGAAGCGGCCCGGACCGACATTACGCGTACGCTTACGCGAGACTGGTTTCACCGCTGCGTGCACTTGTTGCATAAAGGTGACTGGCGGGTGTCTGTCTCTCTCACTTTAGTTGAATCGGTTCAATGAAGAGGGTTCTTTTAGAAAGATCAAAAAGCAATCACTACACCACGTTGTGGTTTTGCGTAGGTAAGAATCGTTCTTGCTAGATACCCGTAGCAGCCACGTAAAATTTGCAACAACAATTAGAGGACGTCTAACTTGTTTTTGCAGGGTATGTTGTGATGTGATATGGCCAATTACATGATGAGATATATGTGATGTATGAGATGATCATGTGATGTATAGAATATCACGACTTGCATGTCGATGAGTACGGCAACTGGCAGGAGCCATAGAGTTGTCTTTAATTATTGTATGACCTTCGTGTCAATCATTAAGCGCTATGTAATGCTTTACTTTATCGCTAAACGTTAGCTATAGTCGTGGAAGCAACAGTCGGCGCGACAACCTTATGGCGACACGTTGATGGAGATCAAGATGATGGAGATCATGGTGTCATGCCGGTGACGATGGAGATCATGCCGGTGCTTTGGAGATGGAGATCAAAAGCACAAGTTCATGGCCATATCATGTCACTTATGATTTGCATGTGATGTTAATCCTTTTATGCATCTTATTTTGCTTAGGACGACGGTAGCATTATAAGGTGATCCCTCACTTAAATTTCAAGATAAATTGTGTTCTCCCCAAGTGTGCACCGTTGCGAAAGTTCGTCGTTTCGAGACACGCCGTGATGATCGGGTGTGATAGACTCTACGTTCGCATACAACGGGTGTAAGCCATGTTACACGTGCGGAACACTCGGGTTAAACTTGACGAGCCTAGCATGTACAGACATGGCCTCGGAACACAAGAGACCGAAAGGTCGAACATGAGTCATATAGTAGATATGATCAACATGAAGATGTTCACCATTGAAACCACCTCAACTCACGTGATGATCGGACTTGAGTTGGTGGATTTGGATCATGTTACACTCGAATGATCGGAGGGATGTCAATTTGAGTGGGAGTTTTTTAAATATGATTAACTAAACTCATTATCTAAGAACAATAGTCTAAGTTGTCATTGCTATATTTATGTTGTAGATCATGGCTCGCGCAGTAGCACCCCTGAATTTTAATGCGTTCCTAGAGAAAGCTAAGTTGAAAGATGATGGAAGTAACTTTGTGGACTGGGCCCGTAATCTAAGGATTATCCTTACGGCTTCCCAGAAGGCTTATGTCCTTGATGCACCGCTTGGTGATCCACCCGCTCCAGTTGAGTCTCTAGACGTTGTGAACGCCTGGCAGGCTCGTTCTGATGATTACTCAATAGTTCAATGTGCAATGTTGTATGGCTTAGAACCGGGACTTCAAAGACGTTTTGAACGTCATGGAGCATATGAGATGTTCCAGGAGTTGAAGTTTATCTTTCAGAAGAATCCCCGGATCGAGAGATATGAGATCTCCGATAAGTTCTATGCTTGCAAGATGGAGGAGAACGGGTCTATCAGTGATCACGTGCTCAGAATGTCTGGGTACTCCACCCGTCTGGCTGAGTTAGGGATGCCCCTTCCGCCAGAGGCTATCACTGACAGAGTTCTTCAATCATTGCCACTTAGCTACAAGAGCTTCGTGTTGAACTATAACATGCACGGGATGAACAAGTCAGTCGCCGAGCTGTTTGCGATGCTGAAAGCCGCTGAGTCTGAAATTCAGAAGGAGCATCAAGTGTTGATGGTCAATAAAACCACTAGTTTCAAGAAAAATGGCAAGGGTAAGAAGGGTAACTCCAAGCAGAGTGGCAAAGCAGTTGCTCCTCTCGTGAAGAAACCCAAGGCTGGACCCAAACCAGAAACTGTGTGTTTTCATTGCAAGGGAACTGGACACTGGAAGCGGAATTGCCCCAAGTATTTGGCTGACAAGAAGGCGGCCAACAACAAACAAGGTATATATGATATACATGTTATTGATGTGTACCTTACCAACTCTCGTTGTAGTGCCTGGGTATTTGATACCGGTGCGGTTGCTCATATTTGCAACTCAAAACAGGAACTGCGGAATAGACGGAGGCTGGCAAAGGACGAAGTGACGATGCGCGTGGGAAATGGTTCCAAGGTTGATGTGATCGCCGTCGGCACGCTCGCTCTTCGATTACCGTCGGGATTAGTGATGAACCTAAATAAGTGTTATTTGGTGCCTGCGTTAAGCATGAACATTATATCTGGATCTTGTTTATTGCGAGACGGTTACTCATTTAAATCAGAGAATAATGGTTGTTCTATTTATATGAGTAATATCTTTTATGGTCATGCACCCGATGTGAGGGGTTTATTCTTATTGAATCTCGATAGTAATGATACACATGTTCATAACATTGATGCCAAAAGATGTAGAATTGATAATGATAATACCACTTTCTTGTGGCACTGCCGTTTAGGTCATATTGGCGTAAAACGCATGAGGAAGCTCCATGCTGATGGACTTTTGGAGTCACTTGATTTTGAATCACTTGACACATGTGAGCCATGCCTCATGGGCAAGATGACTAAAACGCCGTTCTCTGGAACAATGGAACGGGCAAGTGACTTATTGGAAATCATACATACTGATGTGTGCGGTCCGATGAGCATTGAGGCGCGCGGTGGTTATCGTTACTTTCTCACCTTCACTGATGACTTAAGTAGATATGGGTATATTTACTTAATGAAACACAAGTCTGAAACATTTGAAAAGTTCAAACAATTTCAGAGTGAAGTTGAGAATCATCGTAACAAGAAGATTAAATTCCTACGATCTGATCGAGGAGGAGAATATCTGAGTTATGAGTTTGGCAGTCACTTAAGACAGTGTGGAATTGTTTCACAATTGACACCGCCTGGAACACCACAGCGTAATGGTGTGTCCGAACGTCGTAATCGAACCTTATTGGATATGGTGCGATCTATGATGTCTCTTGCCGATTTGCCACTATCGTTTTGGGGTTATGCATTAGAGACAGCTGCATTCACTTTAAATAGGGCACCATCGAAATCCGTTGAGACGACGCCATATGAACTTTGGTTTGGCAAGAAGCCAAAGCTGTCGTTTCTTAAAGTTTGGGGATGTGATGCTTATGTCAAAAAGCTTCAGCCTGAAAAGCTGGAACCCAAAGCGGAGAAATGCGTCTTCATAGGATACCCAAAAGAGACAGTTGGGTATACCTTCTACCTCAGATCCGAAGGCAAAGTGTTTGTCGCTAAAAACGGAACATTTCTTGAGAAAGAGTTTCTCTCGAAAGAATTGAGTGGGAGGAAGATAGAACTTGATGAGGTTGTTGAACCTTTACTTCAACCTGAGAGTAGCGCAGCGCAGAAAGTTGTTTCTGTGGAGCCTACATTAGCTGAAGAGGAAGTTAATGATGATGATCATGAAGCTTTGGATCAAGTTGCTATCGAACCTCGTAGGTCGACAAGGACGCGTACTGCTCCCGAGTGGTACGGCAACCCTGTCTTAGAAGTCATGTTGTTAGACAACGATGAACCTACGAGCTATGGAGAAGCGATGATGGGCCCGGATTCCGAGAAGTGGTTAGAGGCCATGAAATCCGAGATGGGATCCATGTATGAAAACAAAGTATGGACTTTGGAAGTATTACCTGAAGGGCGTAAGGCCATTCAGAACAAATGGATCTTTAAGAGGAAGACGGACGCGGACGGTAATGTCACCGTCTATAAAGCTCGACTTGTGGCAAAGGGTTTTTCACAAGTTCAAGGAGTTGACTACGATGAGACCTTCTCACCCGTAGCGATGCTTAAGTCCGTCAGAATCATGTTAGCAATAGCTGCCTTTTTCGATTATGAAATTTGGCAGATGGATGTCAAAACAGCGTTCCTTAACGGTTACCTTAAGGAAGAGTTGTATATGATGCAACCAGAAGGTTTTGTCGATCCAGAGAATGCTGACAAAGTTTGCAAACTCCAGCGATCCATTTATGGACTGGTGCAAGCATCTCGGAGTTGGAATCTTCGTTTTGATGAGGTGATCAAAGCGTTCGAGTTTATACAAGTTTACGGAGAAGCTTGTATTTACAAGAAAGTGAGTGGGAGCTCTATAGCGTTTCTAATATTATATGTGGATGACATATTGCTGATTGGAAACAATATAGAAATGCTGGAAAGCGTAAAGGAATATTTGAACAAGAGTTTTTCAATGAAGGACCTAGGAGAAGCTGCTTTCATATTAGGCATCAAGATCTATAGAGATAGATCAAGACGTTTAATAGGACTTTCACAAAGCACATACCTTGATAAGATTTTGAAGAAGTTCAAAATGGATCAGTCCAAGAAGGGGTTCTTGCCTGTTTTGCAAGGTGTGAAGTTGAGTAAGACTCAATGCCCAGTGACTGCAGAAGATAGAGAAAAGATGAGTGTCATCCCCTATGCTTCAGCCATAGGCTCTATCATGTATGCAATGCTGTGCACAAGACCCGATGTCAGCCTTGCCATAAGTATGGCCGGAAGGTTTCAAAGTGATCCAGGAATGGAACACTGGACGGCGGTCAAGAATATCCTGAAGTACCTGAAAAGGACTAAGGACATGTTTCTCGTTTATGGAGGTGATCAAGAGCTCGTCGTAAAGGGTTACGTCGATGCAAGCTTTGACACTGATCCGGATGACTCTAAGTCGCAAACCGGATACGTATTTATTCTTAATGGGGGTGCGGTTAGCTGGTACAGTTCCAAGCAAAGCGTGGTAGCTGATTCTACATGCGAAGCGGAGTACATCGCTGCCTCGGAGGCGGCGAAGGAAAGTGTCTGGATGAAGGAGTTCATGACAGATCTTGGAGTAGTGCCTAGTGCACTTAACCCAATGACTCTGTTTTGTGATAATACTGGTGCCATTGCTCTAGCCAAGGAACCAAGATTTCACAAGAGGACCAGACACATAAAGCGACGTTTCAATTCCATCCGCGATTACATCAAGGAGGACGACATAAATATTTGCAAAGTACACACGGATCTAAATGTTGCAGATCCGATGACTAAACCTCTTCCAAGGGCTAAACATGAACAACACCAGAACTGCATGGGTGTTCGATTCATTACAATGTAAATCACATAGTGATGTGAACTAGATTATTGACTCTAGTGCAAGTGGGAGACTGTTGGAAATATGCCCTAGAGGCAATAATAAATTGGTTATTATTATATTTCCTTGTTCATGATAATCGTTTATTATCCATGCTATAATTGTATTGATTGGAAACTCAAATACATGTGTGGGTACATAGACAACACTGTGTCCCTAGTAAGCCTCTAGTTGACTAGCTCGTTGATCAAAGATGGTTAAGGTTTCCTAGCCATAGACATGAGATGTCATTTGATAACGGGATCACATCATTAGGAGAATGATGTGATGGACAAGACCCAAACTGTAAACGTAGCATTTGATCGTGTCAGTTTATTGCTATTGTTTTCTGCATGTCAAGTATCTGTTCCTTTGACCATGAGATCATGCAACTCACTGACACCGGAGGAATACCTTGTGTGTATCAAACGTCGCAACGTAACTGGGTGACTATAAAGGTGCTCTACAGGTATCTCCGAGGGTGTCTGTTGGGTTGGCATGGATCAAGACTGGGATTTGTTACTCCGTATGACGGAGAGGTATCTCAGGGCCCACTCGGTAATACAACATCACAATGAGCCTTGCAAGCAATGTGACTAAAGTGTTAGCCACAGGATCTTGTATTACGGAACGAGTAAAGAGACTTGCCGGTAACGAGATTGAACTAGGTATAGAGATACCGACGATCGAATCTCGGGCAAGTAACATACCGAAGAACAAAGGGAACAGCATACGGGATTAACTGAATCCTTGACATAGAGGTTCGACCGATAAAGATCTTCGTAGAATATGTAGGAGCCAATATGGGCATCCAGGTCCCGCTATTGGTTATTGGCCGTAGAGGTGTCTCGGTCATGTCTACATAGTTCTCGAACCCGCAGGGTCTACACACTTAACGTTTGGTGACGATTAGTATAATTGAGTTATTATGTTGGTGACCGAAAGTTGTTCGGAGTCCCGGATAAGATCCCGGACATGACGAGGATCTCCGGAATAGTCCGGAGGTAAAGATTGATATATGTGATAATAGTGTTTTGATCTCCGGAAGAGTTCCGAAGTTCACCGGAAGGGGTTCCGGATGTTTACCGAAGTGTTCGGGTGCAGCAACACTTTATATGGGCCAAAGGGATAAAGCCCACGAGGTATTGGAAAGTGCAAAAGTAGTTTTGCTGCCGCGTAAGCGGTACTACCGCTTGGTGAAGCGGTACTACCGCCCGAGCGGTACTACCGCTTGTGTGAAGCGGTACTACCGCCCGAGCGGTACTACCGCTTGTGTGAAGCGGTACTACCGCTTGTGCGCGGCTGTGCACGGTTCGGCAGGGATCCGAGTTGGACTCTTTCCCTGCGGGCCAAACCGACCTTGTGCGGGCAAAACCGACCCGGAGGAGGCTTTTACTCCAAGTTTAGACCCCAAGGCTCAACATATAAATAGAGGGGCAGGGCTAGCACACGGGACACATCAGGATTTCCCAAGCCGTGTGCCGGCAACCCTAGCCCTCTAGTTCCTCCGTCATAATCTCCGTAGTGCTTGGCGAAGCCCTGCAGAGATTGTTCCTCACCACCATCACCACGCCGTCGTGCTGCTGGAACTCAACCACTACTTCACCATCGCTCGCTGGATCGAGGAGGTGAAGGCGTCATCAAGCCGTACGTGTGTTGAACGCGGAGGTGCCGTCCGTTCGGCACTAGATCGGAAGGATCATGATTGGATCGCGGGACGCTCGGCGATTTGGATCGCGAAGACGTTCGACTACATCAACCGCGTTTATTAACGCTTCCGCTTAGCGATCTACAAGGGTATGTAGATTCACTCTCCCTCTCGTAGATGCTCATCACCATGGATAGATCTTGTGTGTGCGTAGGAAAATTTTTGTTTCCCATGCAACGTTCCCCAACACAAAGAACCCAAGCAGCTTGCCGGATGGGACACCGAACACACACTTTTTAGGGTTGAGCTTCAAGTTGATTCTGCGCAAGTTCGCAAAAGTTTCTTCTAGATCTTGTATGAGAGTGGCTTCATCCTTGGTCTTAACCACGATGTCATCCATGTAGGCTTCCACATTTCTATGCAGCTGAGGTCCAAAACCAATCTGAACAGCTCTGGCGAAGGTTGAACCAGCACTCTTTAACCCAAAGGGCATACGCATGAAACAATACATGCCACAGGGAGTTATGAATGCGGTCTTCTCCTCATCTTCTTTAGTCATAAATATCTAGTGGTATCTGGAGTAGGCATCCAAAAAGGAGAGCAAGTCACATCCGGAGGTGGAATCAACAATCTGATCTATGCGCGGCAAGGGGAAAGGGTCCTACGGGCAATCTTTGTTCAAGTCAGTGAAGTCTATGCAAAGCCTCCATTTCCCATTTGCCTTAGGTACCACCACCGGGTTTGCCAGCCAAGTTGGATGTAGTACCCCTTTGACCAAACCAGCTGCTTCAAGTTTCTTGATTTCCTCGGCAATGAACTGCTGGTGCTCCAGGGCTTGCTTCCTAACCTTTTGCTTGACGGGCCGGGCATGAGGACAGACAGCAAGGTGGTGCTCAATTACCTCCCTGGGAACTCCGGGGATGTCAGATGGTTGCCAGGCAAACACATCGATATTCTCCCGCTGGAAGGTAATGAGCACGCTTTCCTATTTGTTAGTAAGGGTAGCACTGATGGTGAACGTGCCACCAGTGCCGTCCAGCCATGCCGGGATTTTCTTCGTCTCAGGATAGGTGGCCTTGGTCTTCTTGCTAGCGGAACTCCCCGGCAGGTCATCGTCGGGTGCGGCGCACTCCGAAGAGGCGCGCTTCCCGTAGTCCTTGCCGGTGTTCCTGCTAGCCTTTTTCAATTTCTCTGTGTCCTTGGCGGGAGCTGGGATTTCTGTGGCTTCAGCTGCTACCGCGTCATGATACATCTGGTCCACATAGATAACTGCGTTCTTCTTGTCGGATGGGATGGAAATGACCCCAATGGGCCCTGGCATCTTCAAGGTATTGTAGGCATAGTGAGATGCCGCCATGAACTTTGCCAGAGCTGGGCGACCGAGGATTCCATTGTAAGGCAACGGGATCTCTGCGACATTGAACACTATCCTCTCTGTCCAGAAGTTCATTTCCCTGCCAAATGTCACAGGCAGAGTGATCTTTCCCTTGGGGCGGCTCCTGTCGGGGTTGATTCCTTGGAATGTACCCATAGCTTCGAGCTCTTCATCAAGGATCTGCAGTTTCTCAGCCACTTTAGGGGAGATTAAGTTCAATCCCGCCCCGCCGTCAACTAACATCTTGGACACCTTGAGGTTGCGAATTGTCGGAGAACCAACAATGGCAAACACCCGACCGTAGTGGTACGGTCGGGATGATCCTCTTCGTCAAAGATGATAGGCGTGCGGGACCATTTGAGTGGCTTCCTAGATTCTACAGTTGGTTCCACAGCATTGACCTCGCATGCCCACTGCTTGAGCTGGCGATGAGAGGAATGCAATGACGCACCCCCGTCAAGGCACATGGCTTTGGTTGCTTTCTGAAACTCCCTGTCACTAGAATCCTCATCATCATCCTCATCCTCACTCATATCTTCTGTTTCCTTCTTCTCTCGGCCTCTGGCGGGTTTTTCCTTTTGCTGCAGGGTTTTTCCGTGGCAACCTCCTCTGCCGCCACGGCCTTTCCCGGCAGCACCGTCCTGGCCTTTTTCTTTGTCGCGCTTCTCATACTCGGCCCTCTGCTTCTCAACAAGTTGCTCGACCTGTCGGCAATCTTGGAGATCATGGCCCTTGGTGCGGTGAATTTTGCAGTATGGCCCGTCGGACTTCCCGGTCTTCTCAGCGGCAACAACCTCCCGGCAATCAGTGCACGCGGCAGCTCCCTTGCCGGGGTTTTGGCTTTCGCCTTCTTACCTGCACTGAGGTCTCCGGAACTCTCGACAGCCAATACTGCTTTTCCCTTGTGCTTCTTGTTGCGCTTCCTGCTTCTTCCCTTTGGGTCAGGGGCGTTGTCGTCGTCATCGGAGTCCACTCCGATGCTCGCCTCCTCCCCGAGAAGTCGCCTTCCTTCTTCAGCTCGAGCACATTTATCCGCCAAGGTGTAAAGCTCATTAACAGTCTTGGGGAGCTTGACATTCATCTTGCCTCGCATCCTCCTGTTGCGCACGTTCGAATGGAACGCGGCAATCACCACTGCGGGATGTATCTCTGGGATGTTGCGGTGCACTCGGCTGAATCTCTGGATATACTTCCTCAAGGTTTCTCCCTCCTTTTGCGGGAGGACTTGGAGATCGCTGGGCTGGCCTGGTTCTTGATGACCACCGGTGAAGGCGCCAACGAACTCGTTGCATAGATCAGCCCATGACAAAATTGAATTTTTTGGCAGGTGCATCAGCCATGATCTCACGTTCGGCTTAAGTGCCAAAGGGAAATAGTTGGGGAGCACCTTTTCATCTCTTCCTCCTGTAGCTTGAACAGCTATTGTGTATATGCCCAAGAACTCTGTAGGGTTCAGCTTCCCGTCGTATTTCTCAGGCAGCTCAGGCTTGAAGGCTTGGGTCGACGGCCAGCGGACCCGTCGCAGCTCGCTAGTGAAGGCAGGGCAACCAACCTCGTAGGGAAGGTACCCGCCAGCACTGGGCGCGGGGTCACTAACGTCTGGACCGTTGCGCTTGTCGAATTAACGGTGCACCTCCCGGCGTCGCTTGATGGTGATGCGCGCGTCTTCTTTCCGCCGGTCTTCAAGGACACATCGTTGATCCCGGCGGTTGCGCGGGCCAGACGAGACTATGGACACCTCGTTGTGCTCATCAGCATGTGAAGCTTGCTGCAGCTGCCTCTGGGCCTGTTGTCGCGAAGGGGATTGAACCGTTGGGGTGGCCCCTTCGATGCGCTCGCCGGCCCGGGCTGCTGCTGCTGTTCGCGTACGTCGCGACGGCTCTGCATGTTGGGGCTTGTTGGCTTCAATGAAAGAAATCAAACTCTGAATGGTGGCTCTCCATTCGTCCATCTTATCAGCTGCTGGCATGAAGTTGAGCAGCATCTGGACTCGCACCATGGATTCCTCTGCGGTGCTCGGCATGGCGAAAGAGGCAGACCGCGACATCGCTCGACTCCTGGTAGGGCCAAGAGAAGCGTCTCCGTGTTCTTGATGCCGTGTGCCACTTGCCAGAGCTGACTGGCATGCAGGGGGTGAACCTGCGGGGTTGTGGCTCTGCTCAGCGCTCTGTCTCGTTCTGCATGAGGTGCATGCCCAGTAGTCTCGCCGGCGACGGGTGCGACCGGAGGGTCACGGCTCGCACCAGACCGGGTGCCACCGAGGCAGCCGCGGCCATACGCACGGCAGGCAGGTGACGGATGGTTATTTCCCTCGCCTGTGGCATCGGGGCCGAGCTCGCCAAGTTGTTGTTGTAGTTGCTCCTCTCTGGTGCCTCCTGCTCCATCTCCAGTCGTGAAGGACTGGACGGGGGCGCCGCCTGTGCCGACCGCGTCGTCCATGATGCCCGCCTCACCCGCGGCCGCCGCGACGTCTATGGCACCGGCGGCCGCGTGTGAGGGAGCCTTCGAAGTGGAGGGATGCGTGGTTGCACCGTATTTCTTCTTGGGAGCCATTGTTGAAGAAGATGATGATGAAGATCGATTGGCCGTTCACGAACTCGGGTTCGCGCAAATGATGCACGCCCCCTACCTACCGCACCAAAGATGTCGGGGCATGGATGCTCACGATCATGTATGGGACCCAGAGGCCCCTTGTGGTTCGGCAAGGGGGGTCACGTTGCACGAAGAGCGGAGAGCATGAGACGGCGCGACGATCAGGACACAGGCATTTTACCCAGGTTTGGTCCGCTGCTAAGCGTAAAACCCTACTCCTGCTTTTTGGTGGATTGATTGGAAGAACATGAGTGGTGCCTCACGCTCTACCCCGGCAAGGGTAACCTTCGGGGAAAGAGCTGCTAGGCAAGTACAAACGTTCGGGGGTCCGAATCCTGAGCTAGGTAGCCTTGGGCCTCCTTTTATAGTGCAAGGGGTTGCCACAATGGCAAAACAGTCATTATCTATCGATTGGATAGCTTAGCAGAGCTATCATACTTAACTCTGGCATTTAGGACAAAATACCATGATTACTAGTCTAGGTGGCGCTCGGGGGTGCATCCCCGGCAAGCTCTTGCCACCGCTTGGTCGGTCGTTGCTTATGGTCTTGACACGCTGCAGGGCGGGTGTCAACTGAGTATAACTTGCCTCCCGGTGTGTCGCCACGTGCTTAGCGAGAGCTGATTAGCCGATTGAGGGCTCGACACCGCATCGACAAGTGACTGGCGTAGCGATGCGGTGGAGCGGTGGCTGATTAGCTCGTGCCTGCCGGGGAATGGCTTGCCGGGTCTTCAGGAAGGTGCGCATGTCTTGGTCCCCGGCAAGCACCGAGGACGTGCTTGGCGCGTTGCTGTCCAGGCTTGGGCTGCCGCGTCGGGCTTGTTGGAGTCTGGTCTTGATCATTCGTCGGGATTGTACGAACGTTGAAGGGTTCAGCTACTACCACCTGTGCATAAGTCAGGGGCACTGGATACCCCTGTTGTTGGGGATATAACCCCGTGATAAGACCCGCCCAGGAGGGGCCGGGTCATACCTGGCGGCTCATAGCCCAAGACCCGTAAGGTGGGCCGGAAGATGAAGGCCTAGCCGCGTGGCGGCTTACCTGATGGGCTAAGGCGGAGGCCCAGAGACAGAAGATGGAAAGAAGACCCGGGCGGTTAAGCCGCCCGGAGACGGCTTGTCTAAGACGGCAAGGCGGCTTAGAGACAGAATAGACTACGTTGTGTAAGACGGTTTATGGCTCATGTAACCCAGGGCCTTGACCTCCTATATAAAGGCGAGTCCCTGGGGCGGCTTAGACAAGAAACCAATCTATCGAGAACTAGGTCAAGCAATCCGCTCCCTTGTAATCGATACTCCAATCAATACAACACAAGCAGGACGTAGGCTTTTACCTCTACTTGAGGGGCCGAACCTGGGTAAACTCGTGTCCTTCGTCCCGATCAACCCCTTTGAGTCCACTACCTTGGCGATGGCCTCGAACCTAAGTCTTCGGACATCTGCCGTGTTAAAACCACGACAGTTGGCGCCCACCGTGGGGCTAGCGCTCGGTGGTGTTGAGTTCTCAAAGGGCTCTCTCCCAGGGATCGAGGGGTACGCTGTTGGCAGGATGACCAAGAGTCACCGCGGCCGGCTCTACATCGACGACGCCGGCTGGGACCCCGAGGCTGACTCCATTGAGTACGGTTTCCGGGTCCCCTTCGGCGGGATTCACGTCTTCATCGGCAAGATCGGCAGATCTGCACCCGGGCCGGACACCTGCGCCGACATCGTCGAGCCGGCTCGGCGCGAGCAACCCGCCCGGCGCATGCGACCCACCCGTGCTAAACCGGGCAGGAAGCATGTCTTCGTCGGCTTCACTCAGGGCATGGATCTCGAGGGATCTATGTCGCAGGAGGAAACTCTCATCTGCTCCGAGGATGGATCTTCGAGCGGAGAGACGGAATCAATCTACCAGCTCCACAATGGCGGGCTCGGGGGCTACGTCGAGCCTTACCCTGAGTCGGAGTTCCATGAGCCGGAGGAGTATGAGCCGCCGAACCGCGCTGCCGTCTTCATGGCGGGTTCAGCGGCGGCTCCTGGCAGCTCAGCCGCCGGAGCAACCGGATCGGGGGCTGGCAGGCCGCCGGCTCAGGCTCTTCTGGATCTGGTGAATGAGCTTACAACCCTGATGGCGACTGAGGTCACGGCTGAAAACCAAGCGGCCCGTAACACGGAGATCGCAAGGTTGAAGAACCAGATGACCGAGGTCCAACAGGAAATCAATACGCTGAAGGATCAGATGGATGCTGAGGCGGAGCGCCTTAGGGCGGATGCTTTTCGTCTTGAGCTGGAACAGCAGTTAGCAGCGGCGGTTCAGCGGATGAGGCATCAATCCCGCTTGCCGGATCAGTATGAAGCAAGGAATCTTTTCAACACGCCAGGAACGGGACAGAACGTGCCTTTGGCCGTAACCCGGACGGCGGAAGTGCCTGGAAGCCGGGCGGCGGGTCAGCATCAGCAGATTAACCCGCCCCGGCGGAACCAGGCTACGCCAACTTCTTTCCCTACACCGGCGGGTCAATATTCTAACCCGGCGGAGAACATGGTGGTGGCGGCAACCCGACTTGCTGCTATCCCCATCCCCGACGAGTCACCTTTCGCGGAAGAGGTGCGGAACGCTGTTGGATACCTGCGAACGGCGGTGGCCCAGCAGGAGAAGTATACTTACAGCCGGAGTCGCGTGCACTCAACCCCTATCCCCAGTCGCAGCTACAGCCGGCGCTATGAGTCGCCGGCGGTTTCTAGCAGTGAACGACATCGGAACCCGCCGCGAGCCGATCGGGCGGCTCTGGATGCTCAAGCACTGGTGGATCGAGCGAGAGCACAGCGAGAGGCGGCGGCTCTGGCGGCAGCGGTGGCTTATCAAGAACCCACAGTAGCACCCTCCGTCTCAGTCGGAGCGGGGTTAACTTCCAGGGCTGTGGGGGTGCCGTGCTTAACGCCGGCTTTGCGGAATGAGCGCCTGCCGAAGGATTTCAAGGGCCCTTGCAAGGTGCCCAATTACACAGCTGACTTACCTCCAGAGGCTTGGATCGAAAGCTATGAGTTGGCCATGGAGATGTTGGATGTTAGTGATGCGGTATGTGCCAAGTACTTCATCATGATGCTGGAAGGGCCGGCTCGCACGTGGTTGAAGGGATTGCCACCCAACACCATTACTTCCTGGGCCGAGTTGAAGGCGAAATTTATCAAAAAATTCAAAGGGACATGCAAGCAGCCCATGACGATCGTGGATTTGGATCATTGTGTGCAACAGGCGGATGAGTCGGCTCATCATTGGGTCCGGCGGGTCTCAACCATCATCCACTCTTCAGAACAGATCACGGCGGCTCAAGCGGTTTTGATTCTGGAGAAGAATTGTCACTTTACACCTTTGAAGCAGAAGGTTGGCCGGCTCAAGCGCTCGTGTCAAGACATGGGGGAGCTCATGGCGGCTCTCACCAAGTATGCAGACTCTGACAACACGAAGGACCTGGGCTCTGATGATGAAAAATCAGGTCAGGGGAAGAAGGGTAACAATGGAAAGGGTCAGCAGCAGAACGCAGCTGGAAACGGCAATTCTGGCAAGCGGAAGAACTCGGACGGCAGGTCAGAACTGGTGGCGAACACCAGCGCCGGAAACAACCGTGCTAAGGGCAACGGGAACTTCAGGCAGCACTTTAGCAAGGGTAAAGCTCCTTTCAACTTGGAAGCGATGCTCAATAAACCTTGTCCGGAGCATAGTCAGCCTGATAAGCCGGTAGGCCATACATGGAGGAATTGCAGCATTATGCGGCAGTTTCGAGATTACAGCCTTCAACAACATCATAATAACGGCAATGGTCCGTCCGGCGGCTCAGGGCCAGGTGGGTCAGGAGCCGGCTTTGGTCCCGGCGGTTCAGGGTCCGGTTACCAGGGTCAAGGCAATCAAGGAGGTCATCATCAACAGTCTGGTGGTGGCGGCCAGCAGCAGCATAACCAGTCGGGTTTCCAGAGTAACCCGAAGCAGCTTAGTGGGGTCCAATATCATGTTTTTACAACCAGCCTTGACAAGCGAGACCGGAAGGTGCGCAAGCGGGCGGTTAATACGGTCATGCCGGCTCTCCCGCAGTATTTGAAGTGGTCTGAGTATGACATCACTTGGAGCAGGGCGGATCACCCGCCGCGGGTTGACAACTCGGGGCATCTAGCTTTGGTAGTTGCCCCCCAAGTGGGTGGATACGTATTCACTAAGGTGCTTATGGATGGTGGCAGCAGCATCAACATCCTGTACTACGACACTTTCAGTCGGATGGGCTTGCTTGACAAGGATCTTAAGCCCTCTTCCACGGTGTTTCATGGTGTGGTGCCTGGCAAGTCGGCTTATCCAGTGGGCAAGATTTCTCTGGAAGTAGCCTTTTGTGATGAATACAACTACAGGGTGGAGTCCTTGTGGTTTGAGGTGGTCAAAATCAAAAGTCCATATCATGCTCTGTTTGGACGGCCGGCTTATGCCAAGTTCATGGCTAGGCCTTGTTATGTCTACTTACAGCTCAAGATGCCCGGGTTAAGAGGAACGATTACTGTGCATGGTGATCGGAAGACGGCTATTGAGTGTGAGGAAGGTGATGCAGCTTATGCAGAGTCAAGTTGTGCAGAGGCAGAGCTCAAGTTTTACAAAGAGAATGTCGACCCGGAGGATATGTCTCCGTTGAAGAAGCCTACTACGGAATCAGAGCCGCCCCTCAAGTTTGCGGCGGATGATACTAAGCTGGTGGATTTCACTGAGGGCGACTCATCGCAACAGTTCACTATCGGGGCTAACATGGACCCCGCATAGGAAAGCGCGCTCATCAAATTCATCCGTGAGAATCGGAACATCTTTGCATGGAAGCCGTCTGACATGCCGGGTGTACCGAGAGAATTTGCTGAGCACCACCTTAATGTGGATCCTAAGTTCAAACCGATCAAGCAGTTCCTTCGTCGTTTCAATGAAGAGCGGCGCAAGGCTATTGGAGAAGAGGTGGCCCGGCTCTTAGCGGCAGGGTTCATCGTGGAGGTCTTTCACCCGGAGTGGTTAGCTAACCCGGTGCTAGTGCTTAAGAAGAACGGCACTTGGCGTATGTGTGTGGATTACACGGACCTTAACAAGGCCTGTCCAGTTGACCCGTTTGCTCTCCCTCGTATTGATCAGATCATTGATGCGACGGCGGGTTGCGAGAGCTTATGCTTCCTGGACACTTATTCAGGTTATCACCAGATCAAGATGGCAGTCAAAGACCAAGAGAAGACGGCTTTCATCACGCCTTTTGGTGCTTTCTGCTACGTATCTATGCCTTTCGGGCTCAAGAGTGCCCAGGCAACTTACCAGCGTTGTGTGTAGAACTGTCTTCACGGTCAGATTGGACGCAATGTTCACGCCTACGTGGATGATATTGTGGTCAAGTCAAGGAAGAAGGAAACTCTGCTGGACGACCTAAAGGAGACTTTCGATAACTTACGGGTTTACAAGATGATGCTTAACCCGGCCAAGTGTGTTTTTGGAGTTCCTGTAGGCAAGCTCTTGGGGTTTCTAGTCTCTGAGCGTGGCATTGAGGCTAACCCGGACAAGATTCAGGCTATCACTTCCCTGGCTGAGCCGGCGTGCATCAATGACGTTCAGCGCCTGGAAGGTCGGATCGCTGCGTTAAGCCGATTCATAAGCCACCTGGGTGAGAAGGCAATCCCCTTGTATCAGATGATGAAAAAAACAGACGATTTTGTCTGGAGTAAAGTGGCGGGTGAGGCGTTTGAGGCGCTCAAGAAGCAACTGAGTGAGCCGCCAGTCTTGGCCGCTCCGGCTGAGAAGGAACCCTTACTCCTCTATGTGGCGGCTAACAATAGAGCAGTCAGTGCTGCGATTGTTGTAGAACGCAAGGAGGCAGGAAAGGAATATCCGGTTCAAAGGCCGGTTTACTATGTCAGCGAAGTCTTGATTGAGTCCAAGCAACGGTACCCACATTGGCAGAAACTGATCTATGGGGTATTCATGGTGAATCGAAAGCTGAAGCACTATTTCCTAGGACACCCGATCACAGTGGTTAGCTCTGCCCCGTTGGGAGACATAATTCAAAACAGAGAAGCCACTGGCAGAATTGCTAAGTGGGCATTAGAGCTTGGACCTCTGAATCTGAGGTATGTGCCTCGCACGGCTGTTAAGTCTCAAGCCTTGGTGGACTTTATAAACGACTGGACAGAGTGTCAGTCGCCCGAGGAGAAGCCGGACAACACCTACTGGACGATTCACTTCGACGGGTCTAGACAGCTGGAAGGCTCGGGGGCTGGAGTTGTCTTAACTTCCCCTAAAGCTGATAAGTTCTGTTATGTGCTAAGGTTGATGTTTCCTTGTACTAACAATGCAGCTGAGTATGAGGCTTTGCTTCATGGCCTCCGTGTGGCTAAGGAGATGAACCTAAGCCGGGTTAGATGCCTCGGCGACTCAGACCTCGTGGCTCAGCAAGTTTCAGGCACGTGGGACTCCAAAGACCCACGGATGGCGGCTTATCGTTAGGCGGTCGACATCATTGCAGGTTACTTCAAGGGTTATCAGGTGGATCATATTGATCGTCGCAAGAACGAGGCGGCTGACGCGTTATCACGGCTTGGCTCTCAGCGTAAGCCGGTGCCGCCTAACGTGTTCTTGGACGTGTTATATCACCCATCAGTTAAGCTACCTTCGGAAGAGGATCTGGCTATACCTGACCCGGAGGGGCAGCTGGTGGCGGCTCTGCATGCTATTCCTGACTGGACGCTGCCTTACATGGCGTATCTAACTCGCGGCGAGTTACCTGAGGACGAGACCTTGGCGAGGCAAATCATCAGGCGATCAAAGTCCATGACGATCATCAATGGCGAATTGCATAAGCACAGCGTTACCGGCGTTTTTCAACGTTGTGTCTCACCTGAAGAAGGCAAGGAGATCTTGAATGAAATCCACGCCGGAGATTGTGGTCATCACGCCGGCTCAAAATCTCTGGTGGCCAAGGCTTTTCGACATGGGTTCTTCTGGCTGACGGCTCATAAGGACGCAGAAAACTTGGTTCTCAAGTGTTATGGCTGTCAGAAGTTCGGGCGACGTGCTCACGTGCCGGCTCAGGAATTGTGCATGATCCCAATTACCTGGCCGTTCGCGGTCTGGGGGCTTGATATGGTCGGGCCCTTCAAGAGATCCAAAGATAAGAACACCCACCTTTTGGTGGCGGTGGATAAGTTTACCAAGTGGGTGGAGGCTGAGCCGGTCAGCAAGTGTGACGCGGCTACGGCGGTTCAGTTTGTCAAAAAATTGATCTACCGCTTTGGTTACCCCCACAGTATCATCACAGATAATGGCACAAACCTATCCAAGGAGGCTATGCAAGCTTTCTGTGAAAGTGAACACATCCGGCTTGACGTCTCTGCTGTGGCTCATCCAAAGTCCAACGGTCAGGCGGAGCGTGCTAACCAGGAGATCCTGAGAGGTATCAAGCCCCGGCTTATGGTTCCTCTACAGAGAACACCGGGTTGTTGGGTTGAGGAGTTACCAACAGTTCTATGGAGCATCAATACAACTCCCAACAGGTCAACAGGCTATACGTCTTTCTTCATGGTTTACGGCGCAGAAGCCGTGTTACCAAGTGACATACGTCATGACTCGCCACGGGTGGCGGCTTACGTTGAGGTAGATAATGAGACGGCGCGTCAGGACGCGTTAGATGCTTTGGATGAAGAGCATGATTTGGCGGCGGCTCGATCGGCGATTTATCAACAAGACCTGCGTCGCTATCACAGCCGCAGGGTCAAGACCCGGACGTTTCAAGAAGGCGACTTAGTGTTGCGCCTGATTCAAGATCAGACGGACGCGCACAAGTTGTCTCCTCCATGGAAGGGCCTTTTGTGGTTAGCAGAAAACTCAACAATGGGTCATACTATCTCATCGATGTACGGGACGAATCACGCACTTCTGGGCAGGAGACCTACCGGCCGTGGAACATCGCTCATCTACGGCCCTACTATACTTAGAGTCATTGACTCCCCCCATTGTATATCATCATTGTATATATCACATATATATATAATAAAGTTGGCATCCCTGCAAGCCAGGGACTCTGCCGTTTTACGTATCTCACATTGCTCAGAGATGGATATAATCATACGATCACTTGGGGGCTTCTAACCTGCCGGGTTAAGCTTCAACCCTCTTGATCGGCTCTTCAGCCAAAATAGCACCATCATATGGCGGCTTACAAGACGGCGGCTTACAAGATGGTGTGTAAGTTGATATCATCGACAAGGTCGTTTGGGGGCTTTCAACCTGCCGGGTTAAGCTTCAACCCTCTCGATCAGGCTTTTCAGCCACAGTAAGGCCGGGTTATATACCCAAAAAGTTGACTCCGTCAACAAGGTCGTTTGGGGGCTTTCAACCCACCGGGTTAAGCTTCAACCCTCTCGATCAGGCTTTTCAGCCACCGTAAGGCGGGTCGTGGACCCAAACGTTGACTCCGTCAACAAAGATCACTAGGGCTGCAGGAGTTGTGAACTTACCCCCTTTTCCGATCTGCAAGGCCGGGTTATACCTGCCTGTAAGTAGCTGCCGCTTTGCCAGGGGTGCAGCGAGTTGTAAACTTACCCCCTGCAAGGGCCTCTTATAGCGGCGAGGCAAACTCTCTCATCTGCAAGGCCGGGTTATACCTACCTGTAAGTTGCTGCCGCTTTGCCAGGGGTGCAGCGAGTTCTAAAACTTACCCCCTGCAAGGGCCTCTTACAGCGGCGAGGCAAACTCTCCCATCTGCTGCATACTCTCCGCCAAGTGGCCCGTCGTACCCTTGAGGTTCAAACGATGGAATTACGTCATGTGAGAAATAGCTTATGGGCTCTAAGGGTATTCACCCCCTGCTGCGTCTCTTTCTGGTTCGCTCCGCTCTTATCAGTTAATCTCGTCTAGAGACCCTGAGCCGGTCAAAGAATTGACGGTCACTCTCGCTAGAGACCCTGTACTGTTAAGAGTTCAAGTAGTGAGACTACCCAGAAGAACCAGTTTATAAGTTTTTGGAAAAAAGGAAAGATCATGAGATTTAACGTCTCCGGGTTGTGCTTTTTCAAGCCGCCCTTACAGCAAAACAGAGTATATTCTGTCTTGTTTATTTTTGCAGGGTTTATCTTCTCAGATGAGCCGCCGTGCAAGTTGGTATCATAAGCCGGACAAAGGCAAACAAGGCATATATCAAGTTAGGCAAAAGATTCATACGTGCACGATGGCACGGCTTAGACAGTTAAAGTTTTTCTAAGCCTATTACAAAGCTCTCCACGAGAGCCCAAAAGGCAACAGACTTAAGTTTTGTACAACTTTCAGTTTGGCGGCTCAGGCGGCCGAGTTATCAAATTTACGGTGTTCAGCTCGATGGCGGGTCATCCTGCGTCGGGTCTTCGACCTCTTCTATCTGAAGATTGTCCACATCCCAGTTGCAGTTTGTTAGAGCTTCAAACTGAGCCTCTTCAAAGAGGGCAGACGGGTCAATCTCAGAGGCGAAAAGGTGCTTACGGCGTGCAGGATTCAAGTTTTTGGCTTCAAAAGTCGGACCGCGCACTCTCTTGCTGGGCTCGCTGTAAGCCGCCTGATATGTTGACAGATCAAGTTCGTCCACCAGCGTTGATGCAAGCACCCTGGAGGCTTTCCTGCATCGGGCATAATCTTCTGCTGTGAATTCTGAGCCGTCATCTTTTCTAGATGGGAACCCGTCCATCATCTCTTTAGCAGTCAGCTCAGGAGCAAAGGCTAGACACCGGCTTAGCGCGGCCATAGCTCCCTGTCGGGCGGCTGATCGTTTAAGCTCTTCAACCTGCTTGGGCAGCGTGGATAAGAGTTCTATAACTCCCTTCATATACTTGGGGATGCCCTCCTCAGTCAGCATTGCTTTGATGGTGCAGAGAGTCCCGTAGTAGAGTTGTTCTGCCAAGGAGTATACTGCCTTCAATTTCATCAGGCTATCAGACGATAATTGGCGGCTTCTTTGACCTGCAAGATCAGTTTGGCGTTATAAGCCGCCTCCATAATATTTTCAACCAAACACGGAAATTTTTCCAAGTCCTTTGACACTTACCAAAGATGGCAGAAGTCATCCTGGAGATATGGCGTTTCAGAGTTTGCAGTTCTTCTGACACAAGCTTAAACCGCCCTTCAGCATCGTCTGCGCGTTTTGTCAAGGCGGCTTGTTCAATTTTGGCATTTTTCTTGAAAAGAGCAAAATCAACTCCCGAGTTCTCAAGATCTTTGATGGCAACCCGCCATTTATTTTCCGCCTCGGACCGGGCAGTTTCTTGTGAAGCAAGATTTCCTTTTAGGCTGGTCAGTTCAGACTCAGCCGCCTCTAAAGCATCCTGTATCATACAAGTGCGAAACAGGATTAAGTCGCTAGGATGAGCTATTGGAGGATAAGAGATGAAACTGTTATGCTACAAGTCTCAAGCAGATTGCAAGCAATATACTCGACACTTGGGGGCTAATGTCTGTTTGCTCTTCAAGTCTTTCATCAAGTTCCGGCTGTTCTTCGCAAAGATAAGCCGGCACTTGGGGGCTACAGACGACGCTCTCAAGTCTTTCATCAAGTTCCGGCTCATCTTCGCAAAGATAAGCCGGCACTTGGGGGCTACAGACGACGCTCTTAAGTCTTTCATCAAGTTCCGGCTCATCTTTGCAAAGATAAGCCGGCACTTGGGGGCTACAATCGGCGCTCTACAGATTGACAAGTGAGTTCCGGCTCATCTTCATCAAGATAAGCCGGTACTTGGGGGCTACACGCGGAGCTCTTCACATTTAAAACTCAGTCCCAGCTCATCTTTGTCAAGATAAGCCGGCACTTGGGGGCTACACTGTTTTCCAAGTTTCCAGTGAAATTCCGGCTCATCATTTTATGCTGACCCAGACTTGGGGGCTACCATTGATCAATCCTGCACAACGAGTATCGGCTTACTATCTATACTAACCCGATACTTGGGGGCTACACGCCAAGCTATTTGCAGTATGATATAAATTGGAAGACCCGGTCTACTATCTGCAATACTAAACCAGCTCTTGGCGGCTACGTAAGGGTACAAGGAAAAAGCAGGCAAAGAGATTACCTCGTATTTTTTCTTCATCAGATTAACAAGCTTGAGCTCCAAGTTCCGGCTTGTCGTCAGGCGGTTCAGGTAACCATCATGTAGTTCTTCGGCAGTCAGCTTCTCCAACGAAGGGAATTCAAATTCAAACTTCTCAGGCGAAGAAGTTTCAGCCTGGCTGGTATGTCTTGTCAGCACATGAGGCTCAGGGGTTTGATGACCCGTCCCAGTAATGACAACTTCTGGAAGGACCGTGTCTTCACCAGCTGGTGAAGGGCTGGGCGGCTTAGGGTCATCCCTTGCAGGGCTTTCAGTGGCCGTGTCCTGACCTGCCAGCTCAGCTGGCTGGTGAGTATCTTCAGGTGCATCCTTCATAATGTCACTGGGCTCAGCTTGAGTTAAAGGGGAGGCCGGCTTAGAAAATTCTGGCTCTTGGGCAGTAGGGGCGGCAGTACACCCGCCAGTCTTCCTTCGTTTCGCTTGGGCCCTGGAAGGCACAGACAATTGTTACATAGAGGTCAAGAATATTAAAGCATTTGGTGCAAAAGTAAAAATACGCACTCCGGGTTGATCTTCATTGGAGGCAGCTTGGAGGCAGTTGAGTCGTCAGAGGAAGGAGGAGAATCCTGAAGGCAGTTAAGACAATACAAAGCAGAGTAAGGTTACAATGCAGGTTTGATTAAAATTACATCTCAGTTAAAGAATACCTCAGCTGGCCGCTTCCGTTGAGCCGGAGCATGTGATAACCCGGCCACGAGATCTTCAGAGCCGGCGCTCCGGGTCTGACGTCGGGAGGTGTGCTGTTGCTTTTTCAAAAGAAAATTGGGGTCTAAATGAGCAAGAGGATGAGAGAAGGGGACTTTCCGGATGACCCGCCGTATTCTGTCTTGAGGAAAGCTCTCTGGGTCAGAAATGTCAATTACCTCGGGGGCGTTTGCGTGGCTCGTCTCCGTTTCATCCTGTGAATAATTATTGTCAATAAGTTGCATAAAGAGACGGCCAAGGGAGTCAAGTTTTTACCTCCGAGTCATCAGATTCAAGCGGCTCTGGAGTGGCGGCTTTCTTCTTCTTCTGAGCAGGGGTTTTCACCTTTGGCTTCCTCGTTGGCGGGTTATACTTCTTTTTCCAGAAAGGGGAGTCGGCCTGTACATAAGGCGCCAACAAAGGTTAAAAGTTGCAAGACAAATGTGACCAATTGAGGGAAAAGAGTCTTACATCTGGAGCTGGGTTCTTGGCATAAAAAGGTTTAAGCCCGGTTTTGTTGCAAACAGCTTGCTTTTCACCTAGAAGTCCTTTAACGGTGGAATTGATATCTTCATCGGTCAGAGGGGTAGCATTGAAGCAGAGGGGGTCATTGGGCTCACCCGTGTATTCGTGCATAGCCCGGTCACGCCGGCTCAGTGGCAGAATCTTCCAGCTGACCCAGCAGCGGGTTAGATCGACGCCTATCAAGCCGTTGGCCATTAAGGCCCTGATCTTTGCGAAAGTTGGAGCGTATTTTGCTCGTTTGGCGGCTAACATCCGGCCTGGGAGTTCTCCGGAATTGGGAAGCCGGGTAGGGCGATAACCCGGCAATGGATTCTCTCCCTCTGGGGAAGTGTCTTTACTGTAAAACCAGGTCTTGTTCCAGTCTTTGGGATGACTTGGCAAGGTAGCTATTGGATATGGCAAATCTCTCCGTCTCTGGATTGTAATGCCCCCAAGTTCTAAACTTGGCCCAGCCGCCATTTCAGTTTGGCGGTTAGCATAATGGTAGTCATGGAAGAGGTCAACAGACGGCTCTTCTTGCAGATAGACTTCACTCAAGACTTGGAACTGGCAAATGTTGGTGACTGAATTTGGGCCTATGTCTTGAGGATGAAGCTTGAAAAAGTGAAGAACATCCCGAAAGAATTTTGACCCGGGAGGGCTGAACCCGCGGAGGATATGATCAGTAAATATGATAACCTCCCCTTCCTTGGGTTTAGGCCTCTTCTCTGGCCCTGGAACCCGCCAATGTATAACATCTTTAGCCGGCAGCATGCCCGACTCGACAAAGTTAAGCAGAAGCTCTTCGGTGACTGCGGAGCTGACCCAATCGCAGGACGAGGGTGCCCTTGACATGATGGCGGGTTAGGCTGCAAAGGCACGGAGTGCCGCGGGTTAGAAAAATATTAAACGGATAAGGCAGCTGTGGTCAGTATAATGGTGAAGAGTTAAGCCGCCAAAGCATATTGATCAACAGCCGCCAAACGTAATGGCGGGTTAGATGGACAAGGCGATGTTGGAAAATATGACTAAGTACAGAAAAACAGGTTTTGCATATTGTTATATCAGTCGCAAGATCTACGGGCAAAGGAAATGAAATATATTCATGACCTAAAAAACAGCGGAAGAACAGGTGGTCGGCACGCGGTGGAGATTGCTATACAGATTCAACAACAAGTAAGCATGGACATTAAAAGTATAACCGCGGCAGACAGACAGCATTACGGGATGCAAAGTGATGCTTGGGGGGCAGTACTACGGGCGCTGATGAACAACGATGAACACAAGAACACTGAAGAACTCGGGAACCCTAATGGGGGTAGATGCAGATCCGACGAGGGCTGGAAAGGGTACCTTGCGGATGTGGACGCGCCGGCGAAGACTCTGGTCCCAATCGGGTCGATGCAGTGGCCGGCGATGGGGGCGACGGTGAGTTCCGGTCGGCGGCGGCGGAGCTCCAGAGGTTCGGCCGCTCGAAGGTGGAAGATGACAGCGACAGCAGAGGAGGTGGAGAAAGGAAAAAGGGGCACCACGTGTCCCTATTTATGAGTAAGAGAGGCAACAGTGCGCGCGAGAATTGAGGAGGCACAGTGATGATTGACCGAACGTGGCGCCTCGATTTTCGGGATGGCTTTTCAAATGAAGAAGATCCGTTACATACGTCATGGAATCTTTTCAGAATATTCGATATGACGTCATGGCGGGTTACAGCTTATCTTTTCAGATGACAGAAATATGAAGACTCGCCGCCGAGTGAATTGAAGATTGACATGAGCTGGCTCAAATCAACCTGGGGCCTAATGTTGGGGATATAACCCCGTGGTAAGACCCGCCCAGGAGGGGCCGGGTCATACCTGGCGGCTCATAGCCCAAGACCCGTAAGGTGGGCCGGAAGATGAAGGCCTAGCCGCGTGGCGGCTTACCTGATGGGCTAAGGCGGAGGCCCAGAGACAGAAGATGGAAAGAAGACCCGGGCGGTTAAGCCGCCCGGAGACTGCTTGTCTAAGACGGCAAGGCGGCTTAGAGACAGAATAGACTACGTTGTGTAAGACGGTTTATGGCTCATGTAATCCAGGGCCTTGACCTCCTATATAAAGGCGAGTCCCTGGGGCGGCTTAGACAAGAAACCAATCTATCGAGAACTAGGTCAAGCAATCCGCTCCCTTGTAATCGATACTCCAATCAATACAACACAAGCAGGACGTAGGCTTTTACCTCTACTTGAGGGGCCGAACCTGGGTAAACTTGTGTCCTTCGTCCCGATCAACCCCTTTGAGTCCACTACCATGGCGATGGCCTCGAACCTAAGTCTTCGGACATCTGCCGTGTTAAAACCACGACACCTGTACTAGTGCACCGATAGATTTCTCACTTCTTCTTTTACTTGTTGGGAGTTTTCCCGTGTAAATAATTTTTCTTGTTTTTGTTTTTCCTCTTTAATTTGCTTTCTTCAAGAAAAACCAAAAGTCTAAAAATATTTCAGTGTGTTTCTCTGAAATTCTTTTCTTTTCATTTGAGTCGTACCAAGGGGAAGACCACAATGAAAATGTTGAGTAGCTCTCATATGCATTATTGTTTATCTAACAAAGAGCCCATATTACTTTTTCTTCTCCTCTTGAATAAAATGTTGCAGATTCCAGCTTAGTCCACGGTACTCTTGCACTATTATTATTTTCTTATCATTCGGTCGTACAAGTGAAAGGCAATAATGACGACATTTGATGAATTGACTGTGGCAGAAAAAAGCGGGTATGAACTCAACTTGTTTTTGTTTTTGTAAATATGTTTAACCTACTATCCTTGATTCAGCTCATTATGATCAAACATGTTTGCAATGACCATTAGAGATTATAGTTGTTCATGACATGCTTAAGTAGCTATGTAACAGCCCGAGACCGACGCTCCAGAAGATTCCCCTTTCATTTCGTCATCGTCGTGCGTTTCGTTATGTTGTCGCATGCATCATCACATCATTCGCATCATCCGCATTGCATCGGCACTCCGTGCCATCATTTTTTTCAAAACTTGCATCCATTCGTAGTTGCCGATTCGTCCGTTCTTGCCATTGACCGTTTTGAGACTAACCACACACGCACGTGCCCGCGGCATCGTTAAAATATTGTTTTTAAAGTGCGTATAAAACTTTCTCGGATCGGGTTGAAAATTGGCGAGCTTGGTCTTATTATATTATAGGTAGACCGTCTGTCAAATTTTGTCGTGTTCGGAGGTCGTTTGATACCCCAACGGATAAACCTATAGCGACACTATAGCCGGTCAAATCGTCGGATGTTTTCGTTTTATAAAATTCGTTGTCGGGCCACACACTTCCCTCTCATCTTAGCCCAACCCCTCTTCACAGCCCACCTGGCCCATCTAAACCCCACCTTTGTTCGTGGCCATCGGATCGTCATCGAACGGACGCAATCCATCCCACCATAGTCCCACCCCTATATATATAACACCCCTAGTCCATTTTGAACAACCTAAACCTAATCCCTAAAAATCCTCCACCTTGTCTCATCCACGCTGCCGCTAGCCTCTCACCTTCTTCCTCGGGATCGCCTCCAGCTCCAACCACCAACCGCCACACGCTCTCTCTCTCAAATTCCACTTCGGACCAATCCCCAGGCCTTCCCTCGATCCACACATCTATCCAGCCGGCTGAACCCGCAGAACAGAGCAGGTCTGCTCGAACCCATGCGCGAGCATGCGTACGGTAACCTCCTCTGCGCTCAGCCTCCTCATGTCTCCTCGCTGGCTGAGGCCTCCATGGTCACTGTCATCAACGACCAGGCCGGCCCTCCTGTAGCTCGCCTTGCCGGACCACCCAACCCAGCACGTCAAGCACCACCTCCAGGTCCCTGCCTCGCACCCTCCTTCCTCTGTTTCTCGCACTAGTTTTCTTTCTTCTCTCCCTCTCATGTTTCTCTGTGTGTGTGTTCATCCGGGGGGTCGCGTATTAGCATTAATCTTGATCATGTAGTCAGACGGCAACTGGGCGTTGTGGCTGTTAGTAGCGGCCGTTGGAGTGTGTTGGAGGCAGCCGCGTCATGCGCGCTCACGCGGCTGGAGCTGCATGGAGTTGTTTGTTCGTGGGTTTGTTAGTGCCCAGGTGTGATGCGTGCATGCATGGGTTAGTGGCCGTGTGGTGGCCGGTCATGTATGTGTGCGTGTAGTGTGTGTGCAAGCCTGGGTATAAAAGCCTCTCCGTGTACTGATGTAAAGTTGCACCGGTCTGTTGCCGCGCCACGATGACGGTATGTGCCGAGCCGAGGGGGAGGGGCCTAAGGAAGATGTAGTCTCCGTCGGGACCATGGTATGCGCCCGGTTGACATGAGAGTTCTTCAGGGGTTGTGCTGCGTGCGTGCGTGTGTACCTCCATGTATGTGTTTGAGGGAGTTGATATGAATAGAGGCCAATATACAGGTCGTTCGTCGACCGGGGCGTTCGTCGCCGGAAGTGTGTTTTGTTCATCGTCTTCTACCTCTGTCTGGCGTTTGTGTCATCGTAGTCTTCTCGGCGTTCATCGCCGGAGGGTTTGTCCCAACATTTGGTATCATGAGATTGGTTGTCTTGGGCGTGGTTCGCCGTGCCGGAGGCGTGCTGGTGGTGGCGGTGTTTGTCGGCGGCTGCGCGAAGCTTCGGGCTGTGTGTCGGCCTATGGAGGTGCGCGGCGCTGCGGCGGTCATGGCGGACGTGGAGGCGGCGTGCGATGAGTCCACGATGAGCGCGGCGGACGTAGACTCCTTGGTGGTGCGGTTGCGGAGCGCTGCGATCGCGTGGCGATTGCGACGCGCGACGAGTCGGCGGCGGTGCATGGTGATGTCGTGCGCGCGATGAGCACGATGGTCGCGGAGGCAAGGAGGTCGCGGGGGACCTGCATGGTGGCGCAGAGGTCGCGGCGGCTCGGCGCGACGACCGTGGAGGCAGAGTGGTGCGGCGCGGCGGCGCACGAGACTGCGGGCTGCTACAACAGTAGCGAGCGGCGGCTCGTGTGGGAGGCGTGCGGTGGCGTCGGGCGAAGGCGTACAAGATGACGGCCGATGACGATCCATGTCAAGATTACGGGAGAAATTGTTAGCATTAATCTTGGAGGCAGCCGCGTCGTGCGCCCTCACGCGGCTGGAGCTGCATGGAGTTGTTTGTTCATGGGTTTGTTAGTGCCCAGGTGTGATGCATGCATGCATGGGTTAGTGGCCGTGTGGTGGCCGTATAAAAGCCTCTCTGTGTACTGATGTAACCTCCTCTGCGCCCAGCCTCCTCATGTCTCCTCGCTGGCCGAGGCCTCCATGGTCACTGTCAGTGACCTCAACGACTAGGCCAGCCCTTCTGTAGCTCGCCTCGCCGGACCACCCCAACCCAGCACGTCAAGCACCACCTCCAGGTCCCTGCCTCGCACCCTCCTTCCTCTGTTTCTCGCACTAGTTTTCTTTCTTCTCTCCCTCTCATGTTTCTCTGTGTGTGTGTGTGTGTTCATCCGGGGGTCGCGGAGCCCCGACGCTCGAGTCGCCATCAGTCGTTCTTCGAGCCGGCGCTGCTCCTCCGTTCCGGCAATGAACCAGCGGTCTGCCGCCTCGCCCTGCAAGCTCCGTCTCGGACCCATTCATCACCGAGTAGGCTGCCGTCCCCAACTCCCATGCCCCGCCATGGCTGCCTTCATGGCCGTGCAGAGCTCCGCCTTCCCTCGATCTGCTACCTCACCGCCGCACCGGCGAGCGCGACGCCGGAGCACCGCAGGTCCAACGCCATGCCCTACCCTCCTCTTCTTTTCCTTCCTCTCCTTCTCTGACCTCTCTCCCTCTTCCCTAACCTCTCTGTCTCTCTCCCGATGCAGCGCCGCCATGGCAGCCCGGAGCTCGCCGTCGCTCACCCCCGCGCTGCCAGACCTCGCCGCCGTCGGGAATGGGACAGCCGCCCACGGATCCGACCCTGACGCCCATCCCCGACCTCCTAGCGCCGCCTCTCCACGCCCAGGCTTGCCTTTGTGGAGCGCCGCCGCGAGCATAGCCAAACGCCGGCCCGTTGTTTCTCCGTCAGGTTCAGTTTCAACCTGTTGCCGATTCAGTTTCGTTCAGGTTCAGGTTCAGCGTCGGTTTATGTTCATGTTGCGAAGGAATGCACATTTATCACAAGTGTTGTTTAGCCCAAGTGGTCAACGCGTTCGATTTCAACCGAGGAAGTCCTGGGTTCAACTCGCAGGTGCCTCAATGTTTTGCCATGTTTGTGTTTATTTTGCGCGCGCACATGGCCACTTGGCTGCTGCACTTTGGCCCATGGCTGTTTTTTTTCTGCTCTAAGGATATAGCTGTTTTTTTGTGCATTGCAATTACAGAAAAATGCCATGTTTAAAACTGCTAATAACTTAATAATCGTGCATCGGATTAAGACAATTTTTATATGTAAAATGTGTAGAATTTTGTGTAGATTCACAATATCCCACTTTCAGCCATGATAAAAAAATGTTTAAACTCGCTGTTTTCTTAAATTAGCGTTTATGCCATGTTGAAACGGTTTATGTCATAACTAAATAACCGTAGCTCCGTTTAAAATGTTCCACATATGCAACTTGACTAGAAAAACGTGTAGAATCACATGGTGGCATTACTTTTTCTGTTTATCAATTCTAAAATTGCGTATAGGCAGAACAGTAGCAAATTCAAAATAACGTATGGGGACTTTTCGGAATTGTTATTCATTGTTCCGACCTCATTTAAACTTGCCTAAATATGCAGTTGTTCATGTGTCACCTCTTGCCATGTTTAACAACTTTAATCTTGCCGAGTAAATAAACAAGAGGAACTAAATATTTGAATCAACTCGTTGCATATTGAACTTCACTTAATGTGTAGTGGTTGTTTGTTGTTCATGCCATGCCATGACTTGCATATTAAAAATGGGCATGCATCATATTTGCTTGTGCATCATGTCATGCATATGTTGTGGTGTTTATCATGTGTTGATTGTTGTTTCCGGATTGCTTCTTCTCGATAGAGTTTCGAAAGCGTTCGAAGTGTGAGGATTCGTTCGACTACGTTGGTTCGTCTTCTTCATGGACTCGATCTTCTTCCAAGCGGGATCTCAGGCAAGATGACTATTTCCCTGGATACCATTACTATCATTGCCATGCTAGTTGTCTCATTTCTATCGTTGTCTTGTTACCTACCACCTGTTTGTCAAGCCTCCTAAAATGCCATGAAAAGCCTCTAACCCCTCCACAACCCAGCAAACCATTGTTTGGCTATGTTACCGCTTGCTCGGCCCTTCTTATAGCGTTGCTAGTTGCAGGTGCAATGTTTCCATGTGCCAACGTGGATATTTTGATATATCACAAGCTATTTACTTTAATGCACATATATACTTGGTAAAAGGTGGAAGGCTTGGCCTTTTCCTCGGTGTTTTGTTCCACTTTTGCCGCCCTAGTTAGTTGTGTACCGGTGTTCTGTTCCATATTGAGCGCTCCTAACATACTCGGGGTTGTTATGGGGATCCCCTTGACTTTCATTTTGGGATAAAACTCATCTAGCAAGTCCCAACACTGGTTTTACCTTTTGCCTAATAACTAATAAAATTGTATAGGGACCCGCCGGCACCCGCGGATCTTTAATCAACCCCCCGGGCCAGTGCTCCTCATGGGTGTTGGTCCAAACGTGTCAACCGCCGGTGGCCACCAGGGGCAACTCTGTGCTTGGCCTACCGGAAGTTTGAACAATCCGGTCGTGTCCTAAGAACAAGATACGCGGCTCCTATCGGGTTCGTCGACACGTCGGGCGGCCTTGCTGGATTTGTTTTACCTTTCTCGAACATCTTGTGCGCGGAATTCCCAGAATACTTTGGGCTATCTTGAGGTTGAGGTTTTCCTACGGAATTTCCTAGGAGATCACGAGATTCGTGGTTGAGGTTATTCCCGCGGCGTGTGGTTAGTTTGTGATGGATGAGTTGGAGCGCCCCTGCAGGGTTAAATCTTTCGAAAAGCCGTGCCCGCAGTTACGTGGCAACTTGGAAACATTGTTTAACACCCAGTCATAGCAAACTTTAAGTAAACTCAAATAAAATACACCAACCGTGTGCGTAACCGTGATTGTCTCTTCTCGTGATTTCTAAACCGAGAGAGAACATGGTGGGGTTATGTTTGTTCGTAAGTAGGTGTTCAGGATCTCTTAGAGATCATTACTAGTTCACGTCCGTTTATGCGACGATCATCCCCCTTTATTCTTGTACTCGTAAGTTAGCCACTCAAATAAATGCTTAGTGCTTGCTGTAGCCTCACCACTTAACCATATGTCACCCATTAAGCATTAATAGTCTTGATACCCTTGGAAATGAGATTGCTGAGTCCCTGTGGCTCACAGATTACTACAACAACAGTTGTAGGTACATGTAATGTGATGATTTGACGTGAGCGGGATGCTTGTTTGATTTGGAGTTCTTCTTCTTCAGCATCGATCTAGGATGGGTTCCAGGCCGGCAGCCTGGGATAGCAAGGATGGATGTCATTTTATCGTTTGATTTCGTTCGTAGTCGGACCCTGCTCTTCTGTATGATGATTGAATATGTTGTTGTATTGATGTGATATTGATGTAGCTTGTGGCGAGTGTAAGCCAATTCCATATACTCATCTCTTCTTTACATGTACTTGTAATGATATCCATTCTTGCGAAACGACGAGATGCGCTTCTATCCCTGTCGAGGCCCTCGAACCAAAATAAGGATAGGATCGCATCTTGGGCGTTACAAGCTGCCCCCTTGATTGATCGAACTTGGCCGAGTCGAGTCTAGTAAAAAAACTATTTTGAGTCTAGTTATATATCGGAGAGTAGGATTCTTTTTACTCGTCTTCCCTGCTCTGGTGAGGAATCCTGACGTAGGAATTTTAATTCTACTCCTCCTCTCACTCAAATTTTTTTAGGATCACGCGGGTATTTTGGAACCTCTATGATGTTGATGTGACCGGAAATCTGTTCTTGGTGCCTCCCGTACGTATGGATTGGACCCGGGGAGTTGAGCTCCGAGGGGTTCTTCACACATCGCTATCGTTCAGTTTCCTTAGTATCTCAGGACGCGGATGTTCGAAATTGCTTCAATACTACTTGTGGTGCGAAGAATGTGGCGGCACCCAGTACTGGGGAGCGGGATCACATGTACTGCCATGTTTAGTATTGTTGTGATTACGAGGGTCTAAGGTAGATGAGTTTCCGAGGTTTCTCGGGTTGTGTGTTGACGGATGTGATACACGGTGGGTAGTATTATTGCTAGGAGTTGAGTGTTTATTCAGTAATTTATCCGTGTATCCGTTGGACCAGATTGCATAACCAGAAAGATTTCGGAAGTTCTTAGGTGGGAATTCTAGTAGTTACCTAAGATCATCCTTCCAACAAATGCATATGGGTTATGTATTTGTTTCCGGCTTAATTTGCAAGCTTCATCCGTTGTTTTGTGGGAGTATGGTAATTCGAGTTGCTTTGATGTCAAGTGGTGATTTCATATCTTTCCTAACCGGTGCACTTCTCGTCAAGATAATTCATCCCTCTCCAATATTTGCAAGATCAATCCTCATATTTCTTTCCGGAGTTTGACTCATCTATGTCAAGTTGTCTTTGTTTTTTCCACCCTCCCGCCCTTTTTCTTCAAAGATTAAATTCTCATCCAAGTGCCTTTTCTATTTATGTTATGCTTCCTGTAACACACCCAGTGTTAGGCTACAGTATTCCCACGCTAATGACGCCACGTCACCGCGCTTACCGTTGATAAACTCGCGTCGGTTCAAACCCCGTTCGATTCCGTTGCAAATTTATATCGTCTGAAAAGTGGTTTTAAAAGTTGTGCAAAATTGGAATTAAAAATGTTGGATGGATTGCAAATATTCTATTAAGTTTTATAAAATTAAAACCGGTATTTTTGGGTTTGTTTTAGCACCCAAAATGTTTTAAAAACGGTTATTGTTTGTCTTTTTAGAAATAGGGCAAAACGACCTACTGGGCCAAATTTAACTGGCCCAACCGGCTCCTATATACGGAACCAGCCAGACCAAACCCTAGCGCGCCCCAAGCCCCGAGCTCCTCCCAATTTCTCCCCCCTCCCGCTAGCTCCTGCGCGAGCCCGGGCCAGGTTGCCCGCCCGTCGCGCCATCCCCCCCCCCCCCCCCGACGGCGGCCTGGGCTGGCCAGCCGCCTCGGCCCGGTGCACCCCCTCGCCCGCGTCGGGCCGGACCGGCCCGTTCGCCCCGACCGCGCGACCCCGCCGCCGCGGCGCTCCTCCGCCGCCCTGCTCCGCAGCGCCGCCGCCGGCCTGCTCCGCCTCGCCGCCTCCTCTCCATGCCGCCGCGCCCGCCGTCCGCCGTCCACCACCACCGCGCCTCCCCGGCCCGCGGCCCGCATCGCCGCCGCCGCTCCGCCGGCCGCCGCCGTTCGCTCCCCCCCGGTGAGCTCTCCCCCCCCCCGGTGAGCTCTCCCCCCCCCCCGGTGAGCACCGGCTGCCGCGCCACCGCCGCGGCTGCAGCTGCTGCCTGCTGCGTGCGTGCGTCCGCCCGGCCACGGACGTGTCCGGCGCCCGAAAGGACGCCCCCGGACATGTCCGGCCTGGCCCCCTGACAAACGGGGCCCAGTGCCCCTGTTAAAATAAATAAATATATATATATATATAATAAAAATAAATAAGTAAATAGAAATAATTAGTTAAATTAATTGGGTTTTTATCACTTTTGCCATCGGTTGTATAACACTAATCAGTTTTGCCACTAAAACTTTTCACTAATAAAAAATGCCACTGTTCCGTTAGTCACAAGCTCAAAAACACCATTTTTCACCGTTACCGTCTGGTCAATACACGTTGACTGCTGGTAGATGACGAAAATACCCCTAACCCGGTTGTCAACTCCCCTCTCTCTCTCTGTTGACTTGTGGTGGGTCCATCTGTAAGGGATGAAAAGAGAACAAAAATTGACGATGTAAGGTTTCGAACTCAAGACCAAGGCCTCCACCAACATGCAGCTAACCAACTGAGCTATGGAAACGTTCTGGTCTAATAGGAGATATACGCCTTATATATTTATACAGAATAATATTCCAACACAACAATATCTCGTATCTTTTCTTATTGCTTGTTGAGGTTGGGTTTCAAAATTAGTTGGGACAACAGATCACCACGCCCAATAGATTGATGCGTCACACACTAAATGACAGTAACAACACATGACAACAGGATCACATGTTTTTTTGAATTTCTTTGAAAATTTCAGCATGGTAGCTGCCCATTTTTCTGAAAACAACACAAACATACATAAGATTCAATAACATCCACTTGTTGGTTCGACATATAAAGGTCCAAATGATCAAACATGCATAAGGTTGAAAAGAAACATGCCCAGGTTCACAAGCATAAGGTTGAAAAGAAACATGCCCAGGTTCACAAGCATAAGGTCACTGTAACACCCCCTATGTAATGAGCACAGTGAACACCATGATCAGTGCATGATCATTTTGCTAAGAGATATGTGATCAAGTTGAAGTTCAAATCCAATTCAAAAATTCCAACTCAGAATGCCTATTGATTCTAAGTGGCAAATTTAAATCATTGAACAGCAAAACTAAAATGTTCCAATATTGGGGAATATTCCAAAACAAAACATGTTGAGGAAAACAACATCACCAAGTCTCTGGTTTGGACACTCCAAGAAAACAGTGGACAGAAACAATTAAAAATGTCATTTAAACCATTTTTGAAAATGCAAACAGTGACTAAAAATCCCCAAACTTGTTGTGGACCAGTGGGGTATTGCAACTTAATTGATGGAGCACATGGCACATTTTTGATAGATAGAAGTGTGGCCTAAATAAAATAAAACAGAAACAAAAAGAAATATAGTAAGGAAAAAGGAGAAAGAAATAAAAAAGGGGCACTGTGCACTTGAAGCCTGCTGGAACAGTGGGCGGCCCAGCCCACTAACGTCGTCTCCCACCTCCGCCGGGGGCGGGCGACCCGTTGTCGAACAGGTAGCGCTCGCGCCCGCCCGGGGCCCCCCTGTGCTCCCTCTCGCTCGCCCGACGCCGTGGATGGATAAGGGGCAACCCCCTCTCAACCCTGGACGCGTCGCCGCTCACTTTCCCCCTCTCCTCCCTCTGCTCCACCTCCACCCGAACGCCGCCGTCGCCATGGCCGGCGGGTAGCGCGGCCACAGCCACTCCCACGCGTCGCCGTCGAGCCCATCGGAACCGCCGCGTCCTCCTCGGCCTCACTAAGCACGAGCCCGTCCTCCTACGCCCCTGCAACGCCCGCACGCCGTCGTCTTCCTCCTCGGCAACCGAAGCTCGTCGCCGTCAAATTCGCCACCGTCGAGCCCTCCCCGAGCACACTTTGCACGGCTACAACTCCCTGTGAGCTCCGCCTTCCTTCCCCGTGCCGCCTCGCGGTCGCTAGCTCACCGTAGGCCTTGTTTCCGCTCGGACCCGAACGCGCCGCCACGGATGCTCATCGCCGGCGCCACTCCGGTGACCAAATGGTCACGGGCTAGCCGCCATCGTGCTCGCCGCAACGCGTAGTGTCGATTTTGCGCTAGCCCCGCCTCATTTGCTCGCTAGATGAACGCGCTCGTGCTCGCCCGAGCTTCGGCCTTCGCCGTCGTGCTCGCCGCCGGCGATACGCGCCGTCTCCGGCGATGCCACTGCCACCATCGTGCGCGGCGTCGACTGGCCGTTCCAGCACGCCCAACCGCGTGCCAAATGGTGGCCTGTGGAAGAAACCCGAGCTCGTCGGAGCTCTCGGGTGCGTCTGGCGCTCGTCGGCGACGCTCCGGCGCCGGCCGCCGACGTGGCTGCCTGGGGCCCACCTCCAGGGTCACTGCCAGTGGGTCCCCTGGCCCCGTTGACTGGGTTGACCAGTCAACGTGCTGGCTGGGCTGACCCAGTGACACTGACAGTGGGGCCCAACCCCACTGTGTCTATGACACATGGGTCCCACATGTCAGATACTTAATTAGTGAAATAGTTTAATTAAAACTGATTAAATTGCCTAATGTCTCACTGACAGTGGGGCCCATCCACTAATTAATTACTGTTTAATTTAAACTAATAAGCTGAAATGCCTCTGTCTCTATGACAGGTGGGACCCACTGTCCTGCTGATGCAATGCTGATGTCATGCTGACATCAGCATTCACTATTCTGGATAATGTCGATTTAGTTAATTAAAATAATTCCAGAAAACTTTATAAAATCATATCTTTTAAACCGTAGCTCAGATGAAAATAATTTATATATGAAACTTGATCAGAAAAATCCAAAGAATGCAATGGTGCCATCCATTCATCTGTCACATGCCTCTAGCTAGCTGAACATGCAACTTTTTGCCTGTTTCAGTTAGGTGAATAGTGCATGACTCCGATATAATAATTCCAAATAAATTCCTAAATTGATTATCACACTTAGATAGGCCGTAAACACCGCTAGCCCTGCGTATTGCCATGTCATGCATCATGTTGCATATGTGTGCTTAGTATTTATTGTTTCTTCCCCCTCTTCTCTTCGGTAGACTCTGAGGCTGACGTTGTTGCTGTGATCGACTACGTCCCCAACGACCAGCCTTTTGCCGCAGAGCAGCAAGGCAAGCAAAACCCCCTTGAGCATTCCGATATCACCCATCTCTCTCCCTCTTGTTCATGCATTAGATTTTGCTACTGAATTAGTTAGCTCCTATTCTGATGCATAGCCTGTTTTTGATGAACTGCTACTACACTTGTATCATATCAACTGTGTAGTAAAGGTGGATCAGTGAACCCCTGAGACCCCTTAGTCCAGTTGCCCCTGCTTTCATCGACGACACCGAGGACTTGAAGACAGAAGACTCAGTCATCATGACTGACAAGCCGTTACCGACACATCACTACACACCCCTTTAGTATGGCACTGCAGAGCTACTACCGAGTGCCGAGGGTGATACCTCGCTTAGCACTCCCGGTGTTAATTCTGTAGCGTAGTTATCGGACTAGGGTATCGAGGGTGATTCCTCCTTCCCCTTGCCGATATCGACTCTTGTCATACACTTACCTCAAGTGGGGATTCATCGAGGGTGATTCCTCGGATAACCACTTGGTGTATAGACACACCGTTACTACGACCTGGATACAGAAATATGTTGAAGTCGGGTCGGCCACAATGGTACCCGCGAGAGTGATACTTGGTGGGATGCGCCGCAAGGCATCCGGAGACTTGGTGGGGTGCGCCGGTAAGGCACCCGAGGCTCTTGGCGGGGCGACGGACTGCAATATGTTCGAGCTTGCCCCGCACTAATAAATTGCTAAAGGATTGAGTATATAATCTGAGTTGGTCGATACGACTTTTAACGCACTAAACCTTCACGCGGGGAAGTTATGGGTACTCAGCGTCGTTGTATCAGCCGAAGCTCTTCGGACGTCAGCAACGGAGCGGCGCGCGCCGAATTGGGCTGGAACGCAGGGACCCTAACGGAGGGCGTGCTAGGTCTGTTTTCGGCCGCCCTCGTAACGTGCAGGAGTGCAAGGGCAAGTGGGCCCATGAACCTGCGCACTTAGGAGTAGACCGGCGTGCTGGCCTCTTCGTTGAGTCTAGGTGGGGCGACGACGTGCTGAATCCCGAGGCCGGTCATGACCCAGGAAAGTGTGTCCGGCCAAAGGTGACAGGCGTGTTGGAAATGAGGTGCACCCCTGCAGGGAAGAACAACTATTCGAATAGCCGTGTCCACGGTAACAGGACGACTTGGAATTGTACTTGGGCCTACTACAACTATAATCATAATTACTTAATTGAATTGTGGCTCCGGGATTGCTTCCTCGCAGGGAGTCGAGGAAGGATCTCTGGGCGTGTTACTTAATAAAATTGCTAATAATATGATTATATGTGAGTTACCAATCTACACTCTTCTAATGCTGCAAGACACTGAAGATGCTAGTCTTCGATAGGACTAGGCCTTCTCCTCATTCTTGCTTTCTGCAGTCAGTCCAGATACAACCCCTTCTTTGATACTGATGCATATCTAGCATAGATCTGATGTCAGTCTTGCGAGTACTTTGGATGAGTACTCACACTGCTTTGCATTTCTCTTTCCCCCTTCGATACATTGCTGCGACCAGATGTTGGAGCCCAGGAGTTGGAGTACACTGGAGACGCCGACTACTACCATCAGGATGGAGGCCACCACCAGGAGGATGGCGCCTACTACGACGTGGACTTCTCCGACGTCCAGGAGTAGTTAGGAGGTTCCCAGGCAGGAGGCCTCGCCTCTTCGATCCGTTGCTATCTTATGTTTGTGCTAGCCTTCTTAAGGCAAAACTTGTTTAACTTATGTCTGTACTCAGATATCTTTTGCTTTCACTGACTTATGCTCGTCGAGCTTTGTATTCGAGCCCTCGAGGCCCCTGGCTTGTAATATGAAGCTGTATGACTTTGGATTTGTGTCTTATGTTGTGTTGTGATATCTTCCCGTGAGTCCCCGATCCGGATCGTGCGCATTGCGTGATTGTTTAGCGTACGGTTCAGAATGGGGGCGTCACAAGTTGGTATCAGAGCCAACTGCCTGTAGGTAGCCCCCTTTCCACATCCTTGGCCAAAGTTGAGTCTAGTCATTGAAAAACTTTTACTAACACTGATGTTGTGGCTTACGGGCCCACATCTCAATCGGGTGGTATTAGGATCTTTTATTCCTCATCCTTACTCTGGGTTCTGATCTCTCTTCTCCTTCGGGTTAAAGATTTTCAAAATCTAACATTAGGTCCTCGTGATCACGTCCACCAGAGATTTGTTCCTCGACAACTGCTTTCACTTGAAGTTATGATGCACACACTGTCTTTTTGACGTCTTGGATCTCCTTGTTGCAGATGCGTCCGCTAGGCAGATCGTCCATCTGACCTTTGCGCACGAAACAACTGGGTTCCCGGCCATTCTGAATGACCTCTTGAAGACACTGGGTTATCGTTGGTACCCCGAGTACACAGTTTACGAGGATTACCACGAGTTCAACCAGGAACAGTATGAGGCCGAGATGGTTATCTGGGATAAGCATGATCGTACCAGAGATGGACTGCACACCTTCCGTGGCATTGGAGTGACTGTGGAGATGGCAGTACAGGATGCTGCCTATGCTGCGATTGTTCGTCTCCGTGCAGCGAACCCCACCTTGGAGGATTCGGTATACCGGTACATTCCGTATACACCTGCTGGAGTTGATACGCCAGCTAACGCTGAGAACTTGACCCCTTTCGCTCCGCAGCGTACTGATCGGTCCTACACTGCTGTTTGCACCCCCTATGTGAGTCGTCGCTACGACCCACGGGTTCTGATTCAGTACACTGAGACACTGGATCGCACTGTCAGGGCTCTTAATATCGAGCTGCATGCCACTCGAGCTCGTCTGTATCAGGCTATGGAGCATTTGTTGCCAGCAGTCCGAGCAAGGATCCATCCGGAGAGCATTCTTTACCCAGCCCGGACGGAGTTTCCTCCAGGTCTTGAGTGGCCTCAGGTTGGAGGTCGTACTCCGGCACGTGGACCTGCGCTCCCGCTTGGTATGCAGGTTCTGCATCGGAGTGTACACGGGATGCAGGACCCTGCCATCGGCTTTCACAACCGGGGTCATATGCAGTTCCCTGGCTACTTTCGTTGTCCCCGACGCTGATGCGTTGTTGTATCTCTCCACCGCGTGCCTGCGTGCCGCCTAGTTGTCTAGGGTATTTCATGCCAGACCTATCGTCTACTTTGTAACGAACTTATGGTTTGTATCAGACATATGTATGGATCTTTAAGCCGTGTTTGGCTACTATGATGTATTTTATCGCACTTCCGTTGATGTGCATGATTACTTCATGAATGAATTCTTACATTACCAATTGCTCAAAGTGCTAAACTACCACTGCCATAATTTAGCAGGATGGCTAGGCCACCTGGTCATGGACGTGGCCGTGGTGCCCCTAAACCACCACCGCCACCGGACTATATGGCTGGAATGATGCAACAGTTTGAATTGAACCGCCAGTTCATGCAAGGACTAGTGGACCAACTGCAGAGACCGCCCCCAATGCATCAACAGCAAGACCAAGTGTCACTGTAGGACTTTGTGCGTCTCAACACGCCAACGTTCCACAACTCAACCAGGCCGCTAGATGCTGATGACTGGCTGCGTGACATCATTCACATACTGGACTCCGCTGTGGTTCCCCCTGCCAACCATGTCAACTATGCGGCCTACTTTCTGAGAGGACCCGCTGCTCAATGGTGGACCAGTCACAAGCACTCTCTGCCAGTTGGCGCCATCGTCACCTGGCCTGAGTTCCAAGCTGCTTTTCGTGCTCGCCACATTCCGCAAGGGATGATGGACCGGAAGAAGCAAGAGTTCCGCAACCTTGTCCAAGGCAACAAGAACATGGATGACTATCAGAAGGAGTTTCTGGACTTGTCCCGTTATGCTGAAGAGGACCTGCCAACTGATGCTCGCAGACAGGAGAAGTTTCGCGAAGGGCTTAATGCAGAAATTCACCTGGCTCTTCTAGCTCATAAATTCCCTGACTTCGCCACCTTGGTGAATACGGCTATCAAGATTGAGACAGGTTTGCAGAGGTACAAGGATCACACTAAGCGCAAGACTGACGCGGGCTCATCTTCGGGCCCACGTTCTCAGAAGCAAAGGATCTGGATCCCCAACAGCTACCGTCCGTCTGCATTTGCACCGAGGCCATCCTATGCGGCGCTTCGTCTGCCCCCTCCGCCGCCAAGACAGCCAAGGGCCCCTCAACCTCCACCCATGCGTCCTGAGGATGGGATGTGCTTCAAGTGTGGCCGTCCAGGTCATCGTGCTAGAGAGTGCAGGCAGGGTCAGAAACAGCTTGCACTACCTAACTACCAGCCCCGCAACAACAATGCAAGGCCTAACACTGGCCGTTCTCAAGCCAACAATGCTGATCTAAATGAAGCTCAAGGCCAACCTGCTACTGTGATGGGTACCCTTCTCGTCAACTCAATACCAGCTTCTGTCTTGTTTGATACAGGAGCATCGCATTCCTTTATGTCTGGTAACTTTGCAGGCTTGCATAACTTTAAACACGAGGACGTAGACTCTCCTGTAGTGGTAACCACCCCCGCTGGTCAATGTCGATCCTCAATGGTTTGTCCTGATGTCTCCGTTGAGATAGAAGGACTGCTATTCTATGCCTCCCCCATTGTGCTGAAGACTTCCAATATCGATCTCATTCTTGGAATGGATTGGTTAACAGAGCATACTGCTTCGGTTGTATGTGCCACTAAAACCGTGCATCTCCTCCACCCTTCCGGAGAGATAGTGGTTCATTCCGTCCACCATGTACGAGATGCCGAGACCGAGATTCATGAGATGAACGCATTGAATGCATCACCTCTTGAGGGGATTGAAAGCATTCCAGTGGTTCGAGACTTTCAAGACGTATTTCCAGAAGAGCTTCCAGGCATTCCCCCTGCTAGAGCAGTCGAGTTCGTCATCGACTTGAAACCAGGCACCACCCCAATTGCTAAGCGGCCTTATAAAATGCCACCTCATGAACTCCTTGAACATAAGGAAGAAATTGACAAGTCGCTTCGCAAAGGTTTTATTCGTCCTAGCTCCTCAGCTTGGGGAGCACCTTCTCTCTTTGTTAAGAAGAAAGATGGAACAAACCGATTGGTTCAAGACTACCGGCCTATTAACCAAGCAACAATTCAGAACAAGTATCCGCTCCCCCGGATCAATGACTTGTATGATCAACTGGCTGGATCATCGGTGTTCTCTAAACTCGACTTGAGGTTGGGTTATCATCAGATCCGTGTTCGAGAAGAAGATATTCCAAAGACAGAATTTGTTACTCGATATGGATCATACGAGTACACCGTCATGTCTTTCGGCTTAACAAATGCACCAGCAACCTTCTCACGGTTGATGAATTATATCTTCATGGATTACCTCGACAAGTTTGTCGTGGTATATCTGGATGACATACTGATATACTCCAAGAATGAAGAAGAGCATGCCGAACATCTTTGACTTGTGCTCGAAAGGCTTCGAGAACATCAACTATATGCAAAGTTCTCTAAGTGTGAGTTTTGGCTAAATGAAGTGACTTACCTTGGTCATGTGATCTCCAAGGATGGAATTGCCGTCAACCCTGAACGAGTTCAAGCTATTCTTGACTGGACTCCCCCGAAGAATGTTAAGCAAGTCAGAAGTTTTCTTGGACTTGCCAGCTATTGCCGTCGCTTTGTTGAGAACTTCTCCAAGATTGCAAAGCCCCTGACCGATCTGCTCCACAAAGGTGTTAAGTTTGAATGGACAGACAAATGTCAGGAAAGCTTCCAGACTCTCAAAGACAAGCTTACCTCAGCACCAGTGCTTGCTCCACCGGACTCTCGCAAGGACTTTGTCATTTATTGTGACGCTTCTCGTCAAGGATTAGGCTGTGTCCTAATGCAAGAGAACAGAGTAGTTGCTTATGCCTCAAGACAACTCCGTCCTCATGAAGAGAACTATCCAGTTCATGATCTTGAGTTAGCTGCAGTGGTCTATGCTCTTTTGAATTGGCGACATTACATTCTCAGTAATCATTGCGAGATCTACACTGATCACCAAAGCTTGAAGTACTTGTTTACTCAACCAGATCTGAACCTCCGTCAGCAGAGATGGATGGAACGCGTAGCAGATTATGATGTGGGTATTTCTTATACCCCAGGCAAGGCTAATGTGATGGTTGATGCTTTGAGCCGCAAGTCCTACTGTAACCACCTTCAGATTCATAAGGTTCACCCTCTGCTGCAAGAAGAATTCCGCAAGCTGAACCTCCACATCGTTCCCCATGGTTATCTTGTTCCCCCTCCACCGGAGTTTCAAAAGATGAACCTTCGTGTTGTTAACCAGGGTTCTTTGAGTAACCTGGTTGTGGAACCAGATCTCGTGGGCAGTGTCAAAAACATACAAGGCTTTGACTACGAAGTTGATAAGATTAAGCAATACCTGACGGAAGGTAAACCCTCAGACTTCACCGTCGCTGAAGATGGCGCCTTGTACTTCAAGGGTCGCTTATTTGTTCCCACAAGCAAGGAAAACATAAATATGACTGGTAAAGTGATGAAAGAAGCTCATGATACACCGCTGTCTATTCATCCGGGTAGTACCAAGATGTATCAGGACATTCGTCAAAGATTCTGGTGGCCGAATATGAAGCAAGACATTGCTCGATATGTTGCTGAATGTGACGTTTGCCGTCGCACCAAAGCTGAACATCAAAAGCCTGCCGGAACTCTGCAACCTATTGCTATTCCTGAATGGAAATGGGATCACGTTGAGATGGATTTCATTACTGGTTTACCCAGGTCGCAGAAAGGTAATGATGCTATTCTTGTCGTCATCGACAGGCTCTCCAAAGTTGCACATTTCCTACCTGTCAAAGAAACAATCAATGCTAGTCAACTGGCAACACTCTACATGTCCAGAATTGTTTCACTTCACGGTATTCCGCTGATTATCAGTTCGGACCGTGGTAGTTTGTTCACTTCAAGGTTCTGGGAAAGTTTCCAAGAAGCTATGGGAACTCATTTGCAATTCAGCACTGCCTTTCACCCTCAATCTCAGGGTCAAGTTGAAAGAGTCAACCAGGTTCTCGAAGACATGCTTCATGCTTGTGTTATATCTTTCGGCAAGAAATGGGAAGAATCCCTTCCTTTGCTGAGTTCTCCTACAACAATAGCTATCAAGCTAGTTTGAAGATGGCTCCCTTTGAAGTGTTGTATGGACGTAAATGCCTAACCCCTCTGAATTGGTCAGAAACTGGGGAACGTGCAATCATTGGTCCGGACATCATTCAACAAGCAGAAGAACAAGTTCATATTGTGCGAGAAAATCTCAAGACTGCTCAGTCTGGCCAAAAGAGTCAGTATGACCGTCATCACAAGGATATGGTCTACCAACCTGGCGAAAAAGCTTATCTTCGAGTCACGCCATTGAGAGGTACCCACCGTTTTGGGATCAAGGGCAAGCTGGCTCCTCGATATATTGGTCCTTTCACTGTCCTTGAAAGGCGTGGTAATGTGGCTTACAAGTTGGAGCTGCCACCGCAATTCTCTCATCTGCATGATGTTTTCCATGTCTCTCAATTGCGTCGATGCTTTAAGGATCTGCAACGAGCAGTGGATTATGAAGAGCTGGATCTGCAAGACGATTTTTCCTACAAAGAGCGTCCGATCCGCATTCTTGATGAAACTGAACAAAAGACTCGACAGAAGACTATCAAGTTCCTCAAGGTTCAGTGGTCGAACCATTCAGAAGATGAAGCTACTTGGGAACGCGAGGATCATCTTCACGAAGAATACCCCGAGCTTTTCACTCCTACTGCTTAATTCTCGGGACGAGAATTCTTGTTAGTAGAGGAGAGTAGTAACACCCCCTATGTAATGAGCACAGTGAACACCATGATCAGTGCATGATCATTTTGCTAAGAGATATGTGATCAAGTTGAAGTTCAAATCCAATTCAAAAATTCCAACTCAGAATGCCTATTGATTCTAAGTGGCAAATTTAAATCATTGAACAGCAAAACTAAAATGTTCCAATATTGGGGAATATTCCAAAACAAAACATGTTGAGGAAAACAACATCACCAAGTCTCTGGTTTGGACACTCCAAGAAAACAGTGGACAGAAACAATTAAAAATGTCATTTAAACCATTTTTGAAAATGCAAACAGTGACTAAAAATCAACAAACTTGTTGTGGACCAGTGGGGTATTGCAACTTAATTGATGGAGCACATGGCACATTTTTGCTAGATAGAAGTGTGGCCTAAATAAAATAAAACAGAAACAAAAAGAAATATAGTAAAGAAAAAGGAGAAAGAAATAAAAAAGGGGCAAGGTGCACTTGAAGCCTGCTGGAACAGTGGGCGGCCCAGCCCACTAACGTCGTCTCCCACCTCCGCCGGGGGCGGGCGACCCGTTGTCGAACAGGTAGCGCTCGCGCCCGCCCGGGGCCCCCATGTGCTCCCTCTCGCTCGCCCGACGCCGTGGATGGATAAGGGGCAACCCCCTCTCTCCCCTGGACGCGTCGCCGCTCACTTTCCCCCTCTCCTCCCTCTGCTCCACCTCCACCCGAACGCCGCCGTCGCCATGGCCGGCGGGTAGCGCGGCCACAGCCACTCCCACGCGTCACCGTCGTGCCCATCGGAACCGCCGCGTCCTCCTCGGCCTCACTAAGCACGAGCCCGTCCTCCTATGCCCCTGGAACGCCCGCACGCCGTCGTCTTCCTATTCGGCAACCGAAGCTCATCGCCGTCAAATTCGCCGCCGTCGAGCCCTACCCGAGCACACTTTGCACGGCTACAACTCCCTGTGAGCTCCGCCTTCCTTCCCCGTGCCGCCTCGCGGTCGCTAGCTCACCGTAGGCCTTGTTTCTGCTCGGACCCGAACGCGCCGCCGCGGATGCTCATCGCCGGCGCCACTCCAGTGACCAAATGGTCACGGGCTGGCCGCCATCGTGCTCGCCGCAACGCGTAGTGTCGATTTCGCGCTAGCCCCGCCTCATTTGCTCGCTAGATGAACACGCCCGTGCTCGCCCGAGCTTCGGCCTTTGCCGTCGTGCTCGCCGCCAGCGATACGCGCCGTCTCCGGCGATGCCACCGCCACCATCGTGCGCGGCGTCGACTGGCCGTTCCAGCGCGCCCAACCGCGTGCCAAATGGTGGCCTGTGGAAGAAACCCGAGCTCGTCGGAGCTCTCGGGTGCGTCTGGCGCTCGCCGGCGACGCTCCGGCGCCGGCCGCCGACGTGGCTGCCTGGGGCCCACCCCCAGGGTCACTGCCAGTGGGTCCCCTGGCCCCGTTGACTGGGTTGACCAGTCAACGTGCTGGCTGGGCTGACCCAGTGACACTGACAGTGGGGCCCAACCCACTGTGTCTATGACACATGGGTCCCACATGTCAGATACTTAATTAGTGAAATAGTTTAATTAAAACTGATTAAATTGCCTAATGTCTCACTGACAGTGGGGCCCATCCACTAATTAATTACTGTTTAATTTAAACTAATAAGCTGAAATGCCTCTGTCTCTATGACAGGTGGGACCCACTGTCCTGCTGATGCAATGCTGATGTCATGCTGACATCAGCATTCACTATTCTGGATAATGTCGATTTAGTTAATTAAAATAATTCCAGAAAACTAACAAAACTTTATAAAATCATATATTTTAAACCGTAGCTCAGATGAAAATAATTTATATATGAAACTTGATCAGAAAAATCCAAAGAATGCAATGGTTCCATCCATTCATCTGTCACATGTCTCTAGCTAGCTGAACATGTAACTTTTTGCCTGTTTCAGTTAGGTGAATAGTGCATGACTCTGATATAATAAATCCAAATAAATTCCTAAATTGACTATCGCACTTAGATAGGCCGTAAACACCGCTAGCCCTGCGTATTGCCATGTCATGCATCATGTTGCATCTGTGTGCTTAGTATTTATTGTTTCTTCCCCCTCTTCTCTTCGGTAGACTCTGAGGCTGACGTTGTTGCTGTGATCGACTACGTCCCTGACGACCAGCCTTTTGCCGCAGAGCAGCAAGACAAGCAAAACCCCCTTGAGCATTCCGATATCACCCATCTCTCTCCCTCTTGTTCATGCATTAGATTTTGCTACTGAATTAGTTAGCTCCTATTCTGATGCATAGCCTGTTTTTGATGAACTGCTACTACACTTGTATCATATCAACTGTGTAGTAAAGGTGGATCAGTGAACCCCTGAGACCCCTTAGTCCAGTTGCCCCTGCTTTCATCGACGACACCGAGGACTTGAAGACAGAAGACTCAGTCATCATGACTGACAAGCCGTTACCGACACATCACTACACACCCCTTTAGTATGGCACTGCAGAGCTACTACCGAGTGCCGAGGGTGATACCTCGCTTAGCACTCCCGGTGTTAATTCTGTAGCGTAGTTATCGGACTAGGGTATCGAGGGTGATTCCTCCTTCCCCTTGCCGATATAGACTCTTGTCATACACTTACCTCAAGCGGGGATTCATCGAGGGTGATTCCTCGGATAACCACTTGGTGTATAGACACACCGTTACTACAACCTGGATACAGAAATATGTTGAAGTCGGGTCGGCCACAATGGTACCCGCGAGAGTGATACTTGGTGGGATGCGCCGCAAGGCATCCGGAGACTTGGTGGGGTGCGCCGGTAAGGCACCCGAGGCTCTTGGCGGGGCGACGGACTGCAATATGTTCGAGCTTGCCCCGCACTAATAAATTGCTAAAGGATTGAGTATATAATCTGAGTTGGTCGATACGACTTTTAACGCACTAAACCTTCACGCGGGGAAGTTATGGGTACTCAGCGTCGTTGTATCAGCCGAAGCTCTTCGGACGTCAGCAACGGAGCGGCGCGCGCCGAATTGGGCTGGAACGCAGGGACCCTGACGGAGGGCGTGCTAGGTCTGTTTTCGGCCGCCCTCGTAACGTGCAGGAGTGCAAGGGCAAGTGGGCCCACGAACCTGTGCACTTAGGAGTAGACCGGCGTGCTGGCCTCTTCGTTGAGTCTAGGTGGGGCGACGACGTGCTGAATCCCGAGGCCGGTCATGACCCAGGAAAGTGTGTCCGGCCAAAGGTGACAGGCGTGTTGGAAATGAGGTGCACCCCTGCAGGGAAGAACAACTATTCGAATAGCCGTGTCCACGGTAACAGGACGACTTGGAATTGTACTTGGGCCTACTACAACTATAATCATAATTACTTAATTGAATTGTGGCTCCGGGATTGCTTCCTCGCAGGGAGTCGAGGAAGGATCTCTGGGCGTGTTACTTAATAAAATTGCTAATAATATGATTATATGTGAGTTACCAATCTACACTCTTCTAATGCTGCAAGACACTGAAGATGCTAGTCTTCGATAGGACTAGGCCTTCTCCTCATTCTTGCTTTCTGCAGTCAGTCCAGATACAACCCCTTCTTTGATACTGATGCATATCTAGCATAGATCTGATGTCAGTCTTGCGAGTACTTTGGATGAGTACTCACACTGCTTTGCATTTCTCTTTCCCCCTTCGATACATTGCTGCGACCAGATGTTGGAGCCCAGGAGTTGGAGTACGCTGGAGACGCCGACTACTACCATCAGGATGGAGGCCACCACCAGGAGGATGGCGCCTACTACGACGTGGACTTCTCCGACGTCCAGGAGTAGTTAGGAGGTTCCCAGGCAGGAGGCCTCGCCTCTTCGATCCGTTGCTATCTTATGTTTGTGCTAGCCTTCTTAAGGCAAAACTTGTTTAACTTATGTCTGTACTCAGATATCTTTTGCTTTCGCTGACTTATGCTCGTCGAGCTTTGTATTCGAGCCCTCGAGGCCCCTGGCTTGTAATATGAAGCTGTATGACTTTGGATTTGTGTCTTATGTTGTGTTGTGATATCTTCCCGTGAGCCCCCGATCCGGATCGTACGCATTGCGTGATTGTTTAGCGTACGGTTCAGAATGGGGGCGTCACAGTCACGATTATACAAACTTCACATGTGCAGCCTTTTTTTGCTTCTTGTGTTTTGGGAAGGACTGTCTGGTGGTTCCGCATTTGCAACTCGAATATGCATGGGAGACGAAACTGATCCACCTGCAGAACCTTCGGCTGTGGTACAAACTTCATTTTGCATATCCTTCCTTTTCCTAGTGTTCTTCTCTGTTTTCTTCACACTTGTTTTCTTCACACTTATTTTCTTAATAGTTTTCTTGGAGCTATACAGAAGTTAGTCATGTTGCAAACAAGAATGAAAATAGATGTTGGAAATACATATAGAAAACACATGTTCTTTTGGTGTTACCTAGCAGAACTTGCAACCATGGATAGCCCAGGGTCGCCTTCTCCTGCCACAAAAGGGGCTTCCCTAGCTTGGAGGTCAGCCTCATCTTCTCCAAATGCGGGGTCAACTGGATTTTTGCACGTTCTAGCAATGTGCCCGAAGCCTCCGCATCGCTTGCACTTCCTTTTCCTAGCGCCCACACCAGCACCTTCAGCACTAGATCTAATTCTAGTCTTCCTTGGTCGTCCTTTTGGCCTCCTCAACACTGGAGCATGTAGTTTGAAGCCAGGCTCAACAATGTCCCATTGTTGCTTACCTACCATTGCAGGTATGTTGTCCGCATATGCAGCCTTAAATTTTGCAACGGAGTAGAACTCATGTACATAAGGTTCAATTTCTGACACCGGACCTCGGAGTGAAGTAATAAAGTAGAGGGCATGGATACATGGCAAACCCTTGACCTGCCATTGCCTGCAGCTACATGTTTCCTTTGCAATGTCAACAGGGTACCTCCATTCCCTATTCTATTTGTCCACTGCAGTAATTTCTGCCTCAACGTCACTGCGTCTAATTACCATCATCTTCAGCCCTGAAAAGAACACAAAACATTACTCATTGAATTTAGTTTGTTGTGAAATTAATCAATTGAAAGAACACAAGATATTTACCTTTGGATTTGGCATGCAGTGCCTTTATCACACTTGGTATTATGAGATGGCCAAGCCATTTTTCTAATGCTATCCTCATCCGCAGATCAAACTTCTCCATTATCATCTACCTAATCTTGTCCAACATGTCAACAACAAGAAGAGCCTTAACTTTCCTGACTTTGCTATTAAATGACTCTGCGAGGTTGTTATTGACGTAGTCAACCTTGCAGATTTCATTGAACTTGCTTCTATACCATAGCTTTGTGTGGTGTTCAGCCATATATTTTTGGACACTCTTCTTAGCAAGGATCTGCTTCATATGCCAATTATGCTTTCTAGAACTGAAAGTTAAGCTTGCAGCCCAAAGATTATCATCATAGACCTTGCCCTTGAATTTTTTTCGAAAATTTGCAGCAAGATGCCTCATACACTCCCTATGCTCCACTCCATGCCACACTTCTTCTACTGCCGTCTCCAAACCTTTGCAAGCGTCAGTGTGTATGACTAGTCCTTCAGGATGCCCAATAAGCCTACGTAGATTTTGAAGAAACCAAGCCCAACTATCGGACGATTCTGTCTCTAGCACCCCATAGGCAACTGGGTAAAGCCAATTATGGCCATCAATGGCACAAGCAGAAGCTAGTTGCCCTTTGAATCTCTCATTTAGTGCAGTTGAGTCCACGGCCAAGTATGGTCGACACCCATTTAAAAAGCCTTGCCAACATGCCTTGAATGAAACGAACACCCTCCTGAAGCATTCCTTCTCCCTCACTTTTCCTTTGATCGTGTACTGCACAGTCTCTTTGTCTATTTCCACTACACTACCAGGAGAACACTTCTCCACCTCAGCCTTGAAACTATAGAGACGATGGAAGCTATCTTCCCATTTTCCACTAATCATATCCATTGCTTTGTCCTTGCCACGAGATACACGCATGTACGGCACCGTGAAGTGGTACTTCTCGTGGATCTTCTCTTGAAGAGCAGTAGGGCCAATATCTGGGTTCTTTCTCACCCAATCCAGCACAACATCAGCGACCCACCTACTCTTTGCCGGCTTGAACTTCTCGCTTCTCAGCTTAGTTGGGCATGTATGAGAGAAAGGACACACCTTGATCTGTAGGAAACAACAAAATCAGCAAGAATGTGAAACTTTCCACGTTTGTATAGTTACCAGTTCCACAAAATAAGGGATACAATAAACAAATCAATTAGATGTTAGGAAGTTATACCTGAAATATTGTGCTATTCCTCATATAAGAGCCATGAATCCTCCACTTACACCTCTTATATGCACAACTTGCTCTCAGCCTCTTAGAATCACTCTTTTCGACTTTATAGTCAAATTCACGTTTAATTGCAAAAGTAGAAAGTGCATTCTTGCAATCCAACAAAGAGGGGAATACCGAGCCTTCTACAAATGATGGCATCTCCTTGTCATATACTACAATAGGTCTGTCCTCCTCCTCCTCTTCCTCTTCATCAACTAAACCCATGTCTCTATTCTCTTCTTCCTCTTCAGTGTCAGTGGATTCATATGCTGGAGGATTATCTTCCTCTTCCATATCTGACGAATCATCTTCTTTGGTAGACTTCTGGACTAAGTATGGATACTGCCTCTCATCATCATTATCCGAGAGAATAGCATCATCAGGTATAGCATCATCGGTTATGTCTCTATTAGCATCAACAACACTAGTAGACTGCCTGACTCCCTGTATGTTGATTGTATCAACATCAACTGCCTGACTCCCTGTATGTTGACTCTCACTGTAACAAGGTTGTGTAGGTGGATTACGGCTAGGTGTGCTAGGAGTTTAGGATTTTTGAAGAACCTCAATTTGCATAGATATTTTCTTTGAATCTTGATGTTTTCCAAACATCAAAGCGGCATCATCATCACATACAACATCAACCCATTTATTCTGCTCCCTGTCATAGTACTTCAACTCAACAAAATCACGCCACCCCCATGGATAGCTATCACACAGTTTGTGCAGCAATGTTTTGTGTGTGATACTAGGTTCTACGAATAGAGGAAAATCAAAGCCGCCAACATATCGCTTGCAACCATCGCTACTGACACGGCTTGTTTCCATCCTAACTGTCAGCATACAAGCACTATCCGCATCCATCCTGACCATCAAGAACACAAGTACCAAATTGCACGCGATTATCAATAAGGCAACGTCAGCTACTACAAATTATACATCAAAATTTTGACCTCTACAAGCTATATTGAATCACACACGCACACTGAGAATTAATATACTCACAATGTAGGAATTTCAGAGCCTATGTCATGTTGGGGCGTCCTGTGGCCGACGCAACCATCCGATTCGGTCCTGCTATCTGTCGCCATTGATGTGCAACAGATGCACTTACAGACCCGGGAGGAGCTGTGGAGTCAAGCGGGAGAAGCGTCGGAGCTGCCTGCCTCGTGTGGCGGCGGTGCCGGGCGGGAGGAAGAGCCGAAGCTGCGACGGGTGGCAGCACTGGGCGGGCAGCAGGGCGGCACTGGACGGGAGGCGCCGCAGCCGCGGCGAGTGGAGGCGCGCCGGAACTGGGCGGGCAGCCCGGCGACCGGCGGTGCCAGGGCAGGCGGCGGCTGGGGATGTATACGACACGGCTGGAAAACTGCCACGAACAGATCACATAGTGGATTAGATTTAGTATAATGGTCAGAACTATTTTTTTAGGTGTAATCGGTATATAAGGCGTATACCTCCTATTAGACCAGAACGTTTCCATAGCTCAGTTGGTTAGCTGCATGTTGGTGGAGGCCTTGGTCTTGAGTTCGAAACCTCACATCGTCAATTTTTGTTCTCTTTTCATCCCTTACAGATGGACCCACCACAAGTCAACAGAGAGAGAGGGGAGTTGACAACCGGGTTAGGGGTATTTTCGTCATCTACCAGCAGTCAACGTGTATTGACCAGACGGTAAAGGTGAAAAATGGTGTTTTTGAGCTTGTGACTAACAGAACAGTGGCATTTTTTATTAGTGAAAAGTTTTAGTGGCAAAACTGATTAGTGTTATACAACCGATGGCAAAAGTGATAAAAACCCAAATTAATTAATTAGGTAATTAAGTAATTAATTAGGTGGTTAAGATTAATTAGATTAATTAATTAATCTGTTACTTAAATAATTAATTTAAACAGTATTATTACTGTTTTGGATAATTCGAATTTAATAATTAAATTAATCTCAGAAAATCTTTAAAACTTTAGAAAATCATATCTTTTAAACCGTAGCTTAGATGAAAATAATTTATATATGAAAGTTGATCAGAAAAATGTGAGGAATCCAATTATGCCATCCAATCATCTGTCACATGCCTCTAGCTATCTGAACATGCAACTTTTTGCCTGTTTCGGATAGGTGAATAGTGCCTGACATTATTAAAATAATTCCAAATAAATTTCTGAATTAACTATCGTGCTTAGGTAGGCCGTAAAAACCCCTAGCCCTGCGTATTGTCATGTCATGCATCGTGTTGCATATGTGTGCTTCATATTTATTGTTTCTTCTCCCTCTTCTCTCTGGTAGACCTCGAGGCTGACGCTGCTGCCGTGATCGACTACACCGCCGACGACCAGCCTTTTGCCGCAGAGCAGCAAGGCAAGAAAAACCCCCTTGAGCATTCCGATATCGCCTATTCTTCCCCCTCTTGTTCTTGCATTAGATTTTGCTACTGTATTAGCTAGCCCCTATATCTGATGCATAGCCTATTTTTGATGAACTGCTACTACACCTGCATTTATATCAACTGCCTAGAATAGGTTGATCAGTGAACCCCTGAGACCCCTTAGTCCCAGTTGCCCCTGCTTTCATCGACGACACCGAGTACTTGAAGACAGAAGACTCAGTCGTCATGACTGACAAGCCGTTACCGACACATCACCACACACCCCTTTCGTATGGCACTGCAGAGCTACTACCGAGTGCCGAGGGTGATACCTCACTTAGCACTCCCGGTGTTAATTCTGTAGCGTAGTTATCGGTCATGGGTATCGAGGGTGATTCCTCCTTCCCATTGTCGTTAGTGACTCTTGTCATACCCTTACCTCGAGTGAGACGCATCGAGGGTGATTCCTCGGATACCCACTTGGTTTATAGACACACGGTTACTATGACTTGGTTACCGAAACATGTTGAAGACGGGTCGGCCCCAAGGGTACCCGCGAGAGATATTGGTGGGGTCCGCCGTTAAGGCACCCGAGTGAGATGTGGTGGGGTGCGCCGGTAAGGCACCCGAGTGTTATTGGCGGGGCGACGGACTGCAATGGTTCAAGCTTGCCCCGCACTATTAAATTGCTAATGGGTTGAGTATTTAATCTGAGTTGGTCGATACGACTTTTAACGCACTAAACCTTCACGCGGGGAAGTTATGGGTACTCAGCGTCGTTGTATCAGCCGAAGCTCTTCGGACGTCAGCAATGGAGCGGCGCGCGCCAAATTGGGCTGGAACATACAGCTCTTGGACTAGAGTGTACTAGGTCTGCTTTCGGCCGCCTTCGCATCGTGCAGGAGTGCAAGGGCAAGTGGGCCCACAAACCTGCGTGCTTAGGATTTAGACCGGTGGGCTGGCCTCTTCGTTGAGTCTAGGTGGGGCGACGACGTGCTGTATCCCGAGGCCGGGCATTACCCAGGAAAGTGTGTCCGGCCGGAGGTGATCAGGCGTGTTGGAAATGAGGTGCACCCCTGTTGGGAAGAACAAACTATTCAAATAGCCGTGTCCACGGTAACAGGACGACTTGGAGTTATACTTTGACCTTATACAACTAAAACTGTTAATTTACATTGAAATGAATTGTGGCTCCGGGATTGCTTCCTCGCTGGGAGTCGGGGAAGGATCTCTGGGCGTGGTTACTTAATAAAAATTTGCTACAATAATATGACTATATATTTGTGATACCAGTCTACTCTCGTCTTATGCTGCAAGACGTTGAAGATGCTAGTCTTCGTTAGGACTAGGCCTTCTTCTCTCTTCTGGCATTTCTGCAGTCTAGCCCAAAGATATAGCCCCATTCCTTGATACTGGTGCATATCTAGCATAGTTCTGATGTAAGACTTGCGAGTACTTTGGATGAGTACTCACCGTTGCTTTGCTCCCCGTTTGCCCCCTTCGATACGGTTCTGCGTTCAGACGATGGAGCCCAGGAGATGGAGTTCGCCGGAGACAACTGCTACACCATCGCTGGAGCCTACTACTACGTGGAGAACGCCAACGTTCAGGAGTAGTTAGGAGGTTCCCAGGCAGGAGGCCTCGCCTCTTCGATCCGCAGCTTATGTTTGTACTAGCCTTCTTAAGGCAAACTTGTTTAACTTATGTCTGTACTCAGATATTATTTTTGCTTCCGCTGACTCGTGCGTGTCGAGCTTTGTATTTGAGCCCTCGAGGCCCCTGGCTTGTAATATGGAGCTGCATGACTTTAATTTGTGTTTAGAGTTGTATTGTGATTCCTTCCAGTGAGTCCCTAATCTTGGTCGTACGCATTGCATGCATGTTTAGCGTACGGTCGAGAATGGGGGCGTCACACTTCCGCTATCTGTTCTTCCGTTTTATAACCGGTGATTCATTGTGAAGATGCTCGGTGCTAAGTTCATCGTTCTTCATTCTCGTTTTCTTTTTCGGTGGATTCAATTCAATCTCTCAGTGTTCATCATATCCTTGTCATTCGTTATATGATTCCCCATGTTGGAAGTTCTTACCCAAGCCTCTCTATTTTATTCATCCCTCTCTTTCTATCTATCCGGAGTGCTGAAGATATCTTAGAAGATTCTTGGTTTCATTCAATCCTTTAAAATATTTCGAGGGTCTCACCTCATCAAAGATTCATTTGTATCGGTGCAATCTCTCTTTTACTAATCAATTGTTTCAGCGGTGGTTTCCTTTTGAGTGGGCCCATAACCCACAGGTTCTTCCCCAGGATCTTACCTGGCTCTTCTAATCTTTCCTGGAGATCTGAAGTTCTTTTCAATATGATGTAAGAATGAATTCCATCAGTCATATTCCTTCTCCAAGATCGTTTCAAATTAATTTTTATCATTGGCTCAACCTTTCCTTATTCATTGTTTCGGAGTGTCTCGGTAATTCTTGATGTTCTTTCTTGTCATCATTCTCAGCTTTGAAGACCAAAGGAGAGTTTCTCTTAAATCTTGCTCATTCACTTGAAGATTCATGGTTTCAGCTTGTTGCTATCCTCTCAAATTGTTTTCGATCATGAGTAATTCCATCCATATCTATCCGGACCTTTTAGAGTAGTTGTCATTTCTCGATCCTTCGAAGGCCATCATTTCAGAAGATTTCTTTCGTTCTCAGCTTTCAGCTTTCGTTCTCAAATTCTTCTCAATTGTTGTCTCTCCGTTCGTGTCTCAATTATCCCAGTGCTTCGTTCAAGATTTCTCTAGGCGGATCGTGATCTGTTCATTCACATGTCATGTATCTCCGTTCGTTTGTAGTATCCTCAGTCGTTTCAAATCCTTATCGGTGGTTCGACCAGAATTCTTCAAGTCTATGCTTCCGCTCTCCAATCTTTTCAGGAAGAATAAGTAGTATGCCAAATACATTGGTTGTCATCAATTTAACTTGATGGAGGATCAACATAACATAATTCTTATTCTTGTTTCCTTGAGATGATTTCAATCCTTCTTCCGGAGTTGTTCAGCTTATCAATTCTCAATTCTAAGTTGTTTAACTTTTCTTTTTTGGAGTTCCAACTTTTGTCAAGTATCTCTTCGCGAAGTTCCATCTTAATCTTTGCAAGGCTTCAACTCTTGTTCTTTTCGACCTTCATTTGTTTTCTATTATCATTTTCTATTCGGAGTTCTTCATGGAGGCTCTACATGGTGGTTCATCAAAATTTCTTTCATTCTCAAGGTGTTCTTCAAGATTCTTGTTGGTGGACCTCAAGTATTCCTTATCTTGCATTTCAAAGTGCAATTCATTCTCCCTTATATTTGAGGTGGTATTATAGCATTCTTGATTCATGAGGAGTCTTGAAGAGAATTTGGCAAGAATGAGATATTTAAACCCATCATTTTCTTCATTGGGGCATTTTGGATTAGATTTCACCTAAAGCATTTCCTAACGATTGTTGCTATCATGGTGTTATATATGATTCAAGTTTCCTCCTCCTCTTGGCGAAAGAAGTTTTTCTCTTCATTGATCTCAATCTATCAATTGTTTTCCATTGTGGCTGGTTGTCACCTCATAATTTTTGAGATGTTTTCCATAATCCCATAACAAGCTTATTCGTTTCGTTGTTTTTCCAACAACTCCTTTCTATTCTTCCTTCTAAGGATGCTTTTCAATTCAATTGTGGTAGAAGTTATCATTTCCTTCTCCGTTCTTTTCTTTCAATGATCTAGCTTCTATTCTTTTTTCCGAAAGCATTGTCAAGTTGCTCTCTTCATTCCATCATCTCGTTTTGTCAAGATCATGTTCTCTCCTTGCTTATCCATTTAACCGGAGTGTTGTGCCCTCTTTTCAAGTTCTTCCATCGTATCAAGTTCTGCTTCTCTTTTCTACCGAAATGCCGCCCAAATTTCTTTTAGAATTCTTGTTATTCCTCATGCCATTCTTCATCTCTTTTCAACCTTGAAGTTTGTTGGTTTCATTCGTTTGTCAAAGAAGCAACTAAGCTTTACCTCTTCCACTTCTCTTTCCCTTCTCATTCTAAGATCTCGGGTCGAGATCTCTTGTAAGTGGAGGAGAGTTGTAACAGCCCGAGACCGACACTCCAGAAGATTCCCCTTTCATTTCGTCATCGTCGTGCGTTTCATTCGGTTGTCGCATGCATCATCGCATCATTCGCATTGCATCAGCACTCCGTGCCATCATTTTTTTCAAAACTTGCATTCGTTCGTAGTTGTCGGTTCGTCCGTTCTTGCCGTTGACCGTTTTGAGACTAACCACACACGCACGCACCCGCGGCATCGTTAAAATATTGTTTTTAAAGTGCATATAAAACTTTCTCAGATCGGGTTGAAAATTGGTGAGCGGTCTTATTATATTATAGGTAGACCGTCTGTCAAATTTTGTCGCGTTCGGAGGTCGTTTGATACCGCAACGGATAAACCTATAGCGACACTATAGCCGGTCAAATCGTTGGATGTTTTCGTTTTATAAAATTCATTGTCGGGCCGCACACTTCCCTCTCATCTTAGCCCAACCCCTCTTCACAACCCACGTGGCCCATCTAAACCCCACCTTCGTTCGTGGCCATCGGATCGTCATCGAACGTACGCAATCCATCCCACTATAGTCCCACCCCTATATATATAACACCCCTAGTCCATTTTGAACAACCTAAACCTAATCCCTAAAAATCCTCCACCTTGTCTCGTCCACGCCGCCGCTAGCCTCTCACCTTCTTCCTCGGGATCGCCTCCAGCTCCAACCACCAGCCGCCACACGCTCTCTCTCAAATTCCACTTCGGACCAATCCCCAGGCCTCCCCACGATCCACACATCTATCCAGCCGCCCAAACCCGCATAACAGAGCAGGTTTGCTCAATCCCATGCGCGAGCATGCGTACGGTAACCTCCTCTGCGCCCAGCCTCCTCATGTCTCCTCGCTGCCGAGGCCTCCATGGTCACTGTCAGCGACCTCAACGACCAGGCCGGCCCTCCTGTAGCTCGCCTCGCCGGACCACCACAATCCAGCACGTCAAGCACCACCTCCAGGTCCCTGCCTCGCACCCTCCTTCCTCTATTTCTCGCACTAGTTTTCTTTCTTCTCTCCCTCTCATGTTTCTGTGTGTGTGTGTGTTCATCCGGGGGTCGCAGAGCCCCGACGCCCGAGTCGCCATCAGTCGTTCTTCGAGCCGGCGCTGTTCTTCCATTCCGGCAACGAACCAGCGGTCTGCCGCCTCACCCTGCAAGCTCCGTCCCGGACCCATTCATCATCGAGTAGGCTGCCGTCCCCAACTCCCATGCCCCGCCATGGCTGCCTTCATGGCCGTGCAGAGCTCCACCTTCCCTCAATCTACTACCTCACCGCCGCACCGACGAGCGCAACGCCGGAGCTCCGCAGGTCCAACACCATGCCCTACCCTCCTCTTCTTTTCCTTCCTCTCCTTTTCTGACCTCTCTCCCTCTTTCCTAACCTCTTTGTCTCTCTCCCGGAGCTCGCCGTCACTCACCCCCGTGTCGCCAGACCTCGCCGCCGTCGGGAATGGGACAGCCGCCCTCGAATCCGACCCTGACACCCATCCCCGACCTCCTAGTGCCGCCTCTCCATGCCCAGGCTTGCCTTTGTGGAGCGCCGCCGCGAGCACAGCCAAAGGCCGGCCCGTTGTTTCTCCGTCAGGTTCAGTTTCAACCTGTTGCTGATTTAGTTTTGTTCAGGTTCAGGTTCAGCGTCGGTGTATGTTCACGTTGCGAAGGAATCCACATTTATCACAAGTGTTGTGTAGCCCAAGTGGTCAACGCGTTCGATTTCAACCGAGGAAGTCCTGGGTTCGACTTCCAGGCGCCTCAATATTTTGCCATGTTTCTGTTTATTTTGCACGCACATGCACATGGCCACTTGGGCCGGTTCCACTGCTGGGCTGCTGCACTTTGCTGCTTCTGGCCCATGGCTGTTTTTTTTCTGCTCTGAGGATATAGCTGTTTTTTTGTGCATTGCAATTACAGAAAAATGCCATGTTTAAAACTGCTAATAACTTAATAATCGTGCATCGGATTAAGCCAATTTTTATATGTAAAATGTGTAGAATTTCATGTAGATTCACAATATCCCACTTTCAACCATGATAAAAAATGTTTAAACTCGCTGTTTCTTAAATTTGCGTTTATGCCATGTTGAAACGGTTTATGTCATAACTAAATAACCGTAGCTCCGTTTAAAATGTTCCACATATGCAACTTGACTAGAAAAATGTGTAGAATCACATGGTGGCATTACTTTTTCTGTTTATCAACTCTAAAATTGCATATAGGCAGAACAGTAGAAATTCAAAATAACGTATGGGGACTTTCCGGAATTGTTATTCATTGTTCCGGCCTCATTTAAACTTGCCTAAATATGCAGTTGTTCATGTGTCACCTCTTGCCATGTTTAACAACTTTAATCTTGTCGAGTAAATAAACAAGAGGAACTAAATATTTGAATGTAGAGTTTCATCAATATGCAACTCGTTGCATATTGAACTTCACTTAATGTGTAGTAGTTGTTTGTTGTTCTTGCCATGCCATGACTTGCATATTAAAAATGGGCATGCATCATATTTGCTTGTGCATCTTGTCATGCATATGTTGTGGTGTTTATCATGTGTTGATTGTTATTTCTGGATTGCTTCTTCTCGATAGAGTTCCGAAAGCGTTCGGAGTGTGAGGATTCGTTCGACTACGTTGGTTCGTCTTCTTCATGGACTCAGTCATCTTCCAAGCGGGATCTCAGGAAAGATGACTATTTCCCTGGATACCATTACTATCATTTCTATCGCTGTCTCGTTACCTACCACCTATTTGTCACGCCTCCTAAAATGCCATGAAAAGCCTCTAACCCCTCCACATCCCAGCAAACCATTGTTTGGCTATGTTACCGCTTGCTCGACCCTTCTTATAGCGTTGCTAATTGCGGGTGCAATGTTTCCATGTGCCAACATGGATATTTTTATATATCACAATATTATTGCTATTTAATTTAATGCACATATATACTTGGTAAAAGATGGAAGGCTTGGCCTTTTGCTCGGTGTTTTGTTCCACTTTTGCCGCCCTAGTTAGTTGTGTACCGGTGTTCTGTTCCATATTGAGCGCTCCTAACATACTCGGGGTTGTTATGGGGACCCCCTTGACTTTCATTTTGGGATAAAACTCATCTGGCAAGGCCCAACATTGGTTTTACCATTTGCCTAATAACTAATACAATTGCATAGGGACCCGCCGACACCCGCGGATCTTTAATCAACCCCCCGGGCCAGTGCTCCTCATGAGTGTTGGTCCAAACCTGTCAACCGTCGGTGGCCGCCAGGGGTAACTCTGTGATTGGCCTACCGAAAGTTTGGACAATCCGGTCGTGTCCTGAGAACGAGATACGTGGCTCCTATCGGGTTCGTCGACACGTCGGGCAGCCTTGCTGGATTTGTTTTACCTTTCTCGAACGTCTTGTGCGCGTAATTCCGAGAATACTTTGGGCTATGTCGAGGTTGAGGTTTTCCTACGGAATTTCCTAGGAGATCACGGGATTCGTGGTTGAGGTTATTCCCGCGGCGTGTGGTTAGTTTGTGATGGATGAGTTGGACCACCCCTGCAGGGTTAAATCTTTCGGAAAGCCATGCCCGTGGTTACGTGGCAACTTGGAAACTTTGTTTAACACCCGGTCATAGCAAACTTGAAGTAAACTCGAATAAAATACACCAACCATGTGCGTAGCCGTGACTGTATCTTCTCGTGATTTCTGAACTGAGAGAGAACACGGTGGGGTTTTGTTTGTTCGTAAGTAGGTGTTCAGGATCCCTTAGAGATCATTACTAGTTCACGTCCGTTTATGCGACGATCATCCCCCTTTATTCGTGTACTCGTAAGTTAGCCACTCAAATAAATGCTTAGTGCTTGTTGCAGCCTCATCACTTAACCATATCTCACCCATTAAGCTTTAATAGTCTTGATACCCTTGGAAATGAGATTGCTGAGTCCCTGTGGCTCACAGATTACTACAACAACAGTTGCAGGTACATGTAATGCAATGATTTGACGTGAGCGTGATGCTTGTTTGATTTGGAGTTCTTCTTCTTCTTCTTCTTCATCGATCTAGGGTGGGTTCCAGGCCGGCAGCCTGGGATAGCAAGGATGGATGTCATTTTATTGTTTGATTTTGCCCGTAGTCGGACCCTACTCTTCTATATGATGATTGAATATGTTGTTGTATTGATGTGATATTGATGTAGCTTGTGGCGAGTGTAAGCCAATTCCATATACTCATCTCTTCTTTACATGTACTTGTAATGATATCCATTCTTGCGAAACGACGAGATGCGCTTCTATCCCTGTCGAGGCCCTCGAACCAAAATAAGGATAGGATCGCATCTTGGGCGTTACAAGTTAGGAGTGGATAATGATTTATCTTGCGTGTCAACATGCATTAAAATGGTTGTGATGTGGTATGATGATATGGTATCCTCCTCTGAATGTTTCAAGTGACTTGACTTGGCACATGTTCACGCATGTAGTTGAATCAAAACCAACATAGCCTTCATGATATTTATGTTCATGGTGTCCATATCCTACTCATGCTAGTATTCAATGTTGATTATATGTAATGCATGTTCATGACCGTTTTCGCTCTCTAGCTGGCCGCTTCTCAATCTATTTGCTAGCCTTCGCCTGTACTAAGCGGGAATATTGCTTGTGCATCAAAACCCTTAAACCAAGTCGTGCTAGATGAGTCCACTATATCTACCTATATGCGGTATTACACTGCCGTTCTAAAGTAAATTTGCATGTGCCATCTCTAAAAATTCAAATGAACATCTGTTTTGTGTGCCTGGACCGCTCATGGAGCGACAGGGGGCGGTCAGTATCTTCCATGCTAAGCGGGTTATTCTCATGATGACTGTTTATTCACTTGTCCTTACACGAGAGGGGTGGTAATAGGGATTCCCAATCCCGAAATCAAAAATCAAAAATAATTAAACAAAACTCCCCCAGGAATGTTGTTGGTTTGGACGGTACCCGTGGATGCGGCTAGCCGTGGAGTGTGATTGTTGGTGGAGGGGGAGTAAACTTTTACTTTTACCGCTTGGGAACCATCGCTAATTTGTTTAGCATGGAAGATATTGATAACTCTTGGTCGTGACGTTGACAGGAAGGGTGTACCTCCCAAAATTATATTTATCTTTGTTTTAAACTTTGAGCTCTGGCACCGCTGCAAATCCATGCTTCCCTCTGCGAAGGGACTATCTATTTACTTTTATGTTGAGTCATCACCTTCTCAAATAAGCGCCAGACCTGAGAGCACTATTGTCATCCTCATCACTACTACATAATGGTCCAAACATGACACATCAATCAGAGGCCCTTCGACAAAATTGTGTGCGATGCATGAATCGCAAACGGTATAGTGCAAGCTCCATCACTAATGGTACGAACTGTGTGCGAAGGTGGATCCATCTATAACATTCAGAAAGTAGTTGCGTGTGCGATCTACGGCAGACAGTTTGTTCTTATGAACCATTTGTGATTAGATAAGATAACAGAAACGGTTACCAAAACTACCTACGTGTGCGAAGTATGGCATACAGTTCACTCGGATAAACTATGTGCGCTGATACAACAAAACACAAACGACTCGGCATAACACGATGTGTGCGATATACAGCAAACATGTGAGTAATGAGAATCGTGTGCAAACACCAGAAATGACACAGATGATTCATACTGACAAGCTATGTGTGTTGTGGGCAGACGGTTGCTGCCAAGTAATTGTCAGTGATGGATGAGATCATTACAGACGCTACGTTGGGAAGTGTCATTTGCCTGTATTAATATCACAGACGTTTTATTATTTTGACATGTGTGCCTCCGCATCAGTCCGTCCTCCTCTCTCACGTCTTGTCACCGCGTTGCCACCCAATTATTCCAGTGCATGCTTTGGCACCGCTTTTGGGTTTTGGCCATGCGCCCGCTCGATGATCCCGTTCCCGCTCAGAACCGCGCAGGTTCCCACGCGCAAAACCGTCCTACGGCTCTAGCTTTCCGCCATGCTCGGTGAAATCCCCAATGCTTGTCGGCCTGCTATATAAACCCTCATGGCTGGCGGCACCACATTGCCTTCATCCCCCCCTCCCCGTAGCTTGTCTAGTTTGCTTCTCCCCCAATCGCCAATGGCACTGGTCGTTCGTCGTCGCCCAGCCACACCGCCAGAGGACAGCTCTAGCTGGGAGGCTTCACCGCGTTGGCACGGCAGTCCTCTGAAGCGTGTAGTGCATGTGGCGTCCCTGGTGGGTGTGCGCATGCCACCAACTACACGCTCCACCACCTCTGCCCGAAGGTAGCTGCTGTCGGTAGCCGTCGTGGCCGCCACCACGCCTTCCGCCGCCTGGGCCGCCACCCCACCGTCGTCCGTCTTTGCCACGACCCCGCTGTCAGGCTGCGGGGTCATAACCCGCGCCGCCACCAAGGCCTGAATGCGGGAGGTAGAGTCCGCCAAAGGCCCGCCGCCGGGCTTCTTCGTCGCAACCCTTGCGCGCTACATCTACTTCCTAGAGAAGGAGGTGGAGCGCCAGGTCACGCACGCGAAGAAGCTCACCGACGCCGTGGCCGGAGGAGAAGCCATAGCGGCGGCGCGGAATGCGGAGATCTACGCAGAGTCCCGTCGCTTCGAGGAGGGGCATCTTGAGCGTCGAAGGGCAGCACTGGTAGGCTACGGACACGTCTCTGCCAACTCGTCGGCAGGCTCCTCCTCCACTTGCTCTTACTGAGCACGCTCGATTCTGCTGGAAGTAGTACAAAGCCCCTCCGTGGTACTAGTATTTAGGGGCTATTTTGTTCAGTTCATCTAACTATAGATATGGTTGAACTTTACCACGTACTTTAATTAGCTAGTATATAGTTGAACTAGCTAATTCAGTACGTGGTTGGCAACAATTGGGGAAAAGTTGGTTCGGTTCAGCTGTCGAGTTGAATTGTATTATACAAAGACCAGTGCTTAATGTATGAATAAAATCCATGTTTAAAGTGAATTTCAGTTGCAAAATTACACCCTAATTGTGATTTTGTTTCTGCAATACTTGCCAAATGCTAGTGCTAAAATGTTGACAAATGCCAATGTTACTAGATCGACAGATGCCAATGTTTCCGATTTGACACATGGCAATTTACCCAGTATGATAGATGCAAATCTTCCCGGATTGTCTGTACGAGGCACACGGATCATATTCGAGAAACGTTTGCGACGACGCATTGGACCAATCCTTCACGCCAATATTTTGACATGGCTTACGGGCGAAGGAAAGATAGTTTTCGATCTTCAAACGGGTATTCAACCTGAACCGTTTGTGATGTGTGTTCATTCAGATAAAACTATGATGGTTTTTTATTTGCTACGTGAATTCAGAGATAAATACTTAGTTTATCAAACCATAGATTTCATTCAGTCAAGCTTTCACTTTACATTCATACAATCGAGATACAATATAAAGAAAACGAGTTGCGGCGGCGGCGGCGTTCTCGTGATCCGGGGCGCAGTTGTACAGTTCTTCAACCGAGACCAGAATGTTATGGACTTCACAATCAAAGAGCCGGTCGTCGCGCGATCGACGGGCGCGAGGCCGGGGGGCGGCGACTAGCGGCGCTGTGAGAAAGCTATCGATGGCGGCGGCCCAATCTGCTGAGGGGGCCGTGACGGGTGCAGGCGCACGCACGGGCTCGGTGGGTGCAGGCGCGTGCAAGGGGTCGGGCACCGTCGGTGCGGGCACGCGCACTGGGACCGGCATGGCGTGTGCAAGGGCGCGCACGAGCACGGGGGCAGGAGGAGGCGGTGGTGCTTGCACGCACACGAGCTCACGTGGGTCGGCGGGGACCTCCCTGACGCCCGCGGTTTCCAGCGATGTGATGATGCTTGGCGACCAGCCCGTCAATGCCACGGGGATGGTTGTCGGCGCGGGCGCGGTGATGGTTGATGGCGAGTGCGTCGGGGCAGCATCCGCTGCGGCATGCAGCTCTTCCAGGGCCATGTCTACGGCATCCCATTTGTCTTCATGTTCTATCTCTTCCGGCTCAGTGTCAACTTCACCAAACCGGAAGACTAGTGGGATATGATCCTTCTGCAGCACGGCGTTGGTCGCCGTAGAGGTCTGAAGATGGAGGGGAATGTGAGGCGAAGATATATGGAGGATTGTGAGTGAGTGAGCAGTAAAGCCACCTATTAAACAACGGCTCGGGCACCATTGATGGACAGGATGGAAGCAAGGAGGGCAGATATGGAGGTCAAAGGGCTCGATTCCCGGTGAGTCTTCAGCGTACTGCCCGCACGCCTCTCGGTGAGCCTGCACGGCGGATGCCAGCTCGCACGCCTCCTTTCAACTCGAGCAGCTGCTCGCACGGCACCTCCTAAGCCCTAGCCAATAAAAGAGTGTGACGCTTGGCAGCACGTAAAGGGCAGTACAACGCCAACAGCTTGAAAATAATGCAACCGTTTGCGTGGAAACGTGACAGTTCTTTGTTCCAAAAAGCTTTTGTTTGCTATTAATGACACGAAAAATACCACAGCATATTTGTGCTATATAATGACGCCATGCCAAATTTCTTGAATTTTGTGTGAGTTCTAGATTTACTATAATTTAACTAATATTCTCAATGTTGGCTCTAAAAGAAAATATATATTAAAAAATGAGTCTCAGATAGGAAAACAAAATGTTGTGACACCTTTATGTGCCATGTTCATGAAACCATGCCAAGTTTCATGAATCTCCTAACGAGTTTTTGATTTACATGATTTAAAACACTATAGTTTCTCAATGTTTCTGTGGCCGAGCCAAGACCCCGAGATGTTTGAAATTCATTCACATGTCGTGCATGGGGCCTAAAGATGCATGCACACTAATATGGTATTCAACCCATTTTGATGCACCGGACCTTCTGGTTATAGTTCGGATTTGAATTATGCACGTTAAATAATGCATATAAAAGTCAAATAATGTATAAAAAGTCCAAACGAACCATGTATAATTTCATATTTTGGCATGAAATTTTCATTTTGGTATATGTTGCCTATAGAAAAAGTTCAAGACGAGAAGAGGCAGTGGATGTCGATTCGCCCACATAAGGTGACACATTCCATATCGAAACAACAAAGCTTCACGTGATAATTAATCTTTGGTTTGTGCGGGGCTTGTGCTAAAACTTGTCCCAAATTGGACATTATTTTACCAGGGTACATATGAGCCATGCATGTTATGACACCATGCCAAGTTTCATGAATTTTCTGACTAGTTTTTGATTTACACATGATTTAAAACCTGTGTTTCTCAATGATTGTATGGCCGAGCCAAGACCGCGAGATGTTTGAAATTCATTCCCATATATTGCATGGGATCCTAAAGATGCATGTACACTTATACGGTTTTCAACCCATTTTGATGCACCGTATCTTGTGAATGTAGTTCAAATTTGAATTATGCATGTTAAATAATGCATATAAAAGTCAATTAATGTATAAAAAGCCCAAACGAACCATGTATACTTTCATATTTTGGAACGACACTCATTTTGGTATATGTTGCCTCTAGAAATAAATAGTTCAAGACGAGAAGAGGCAGCGGATGTTGATTTGACCACATAAGGTGACGCGTTCCTTATCAAAACCACAAAAGCTAGCTTCCCGTGAGTAGCTGAGGTTTGTAAGGACTTGTGCCAAAACTTGTCCCAAATCGGACAATTTATCATCAGGACACATATGAGCCATGCCATGACATCATGCCAAGTTCCCTGAATTTCTGACAAGTTTTTGATTTATACATGAATGTAAAACCAAGTTTCTTAATGTATGTGGCCGAGCCAAGACCCCAAGATGTTTGAAATCCATTCCCATATCTTGCATGGGGCCCAAAGTAGCCATGGACACTTATATGATTTTTAACCCGTTTTGATGCACCGGACCATGTGATTTTAGTTCAAATTTTAATTATCCACATTGTATGCCTAGAGAACTCAATTAATGTATGAAAATGAGAAAAGAACCCAGAATAATTCCATATTTTAGCAAGACACTCTTACTGGTGCGAGTTGCCTCTAACAAAAGTTCATGGCGAGAAGATGAGCGGATGTCATTTTGCCTACGTAAGGTGACGTTTTCCTTATCGGGACCTCAAAGATTGAAGTGAGAAGCTCTGCTTTGTAAGGGACTTGTGGCTAAAATTGTCCCATGTTTTACAATTTTTTTACCATGGCACATATGTGCCATGTCATGACAACATGCCAAGTTTTTAGAATTTCTGACGTGTTTTGGATTTACAGTAATTTAAAAACCATGTTTCTCAACATTTGTGGCCGAGCCAAGATGCTGAGATGTTTGAAGTTCATTCCCATTTATTGCCCGTGACCTAAAGATGAAGCCATGGACACTAATATGATTTTTCGTCCCATTTTGATGCACGAACATTGGGACGATAGTTCAAATTTGAATTATACACATTAAATGTCTAGAAAACTTAATTAATTTATAAAAATGACAAACAGACCCTGAATAATTCCATATTTTAGCACGACACAACTATTGGTCAGTGTTCACTTCACATAAATCTTATTGCAATCCAAACACCATCCTTTGTTGAATTAACCTCATTTTTTGTTTTAAAACATTTTGAAAATTAAGTCTTTCACAAACAGTTGATGTTCATGAATCGTGTGTGATGCAGTACAAAATATCTTGGGCCAATCCTCGTAATGCATGGCTTAGGCCGGAAGCTTCGTCGGCTGCAGTACACCGTCGGCCAGTTTACTGCACTGACTCCTCAGACCATTTTACTTTTCAATCGTCGTCGGTGAAAGATGGGGACGTGGATCCCCGTCATGAGGGAAACTTCGGCAACCGACTACGACCCGAGCGCGGCCGCATCAGCCATGAGCGTGCTCTCAACATGCTTGAATGCGGCCGCTACCTCCGACAGAGCGGCTACAGCAACCGAAAGGGCAGCTACTGCAGCTGAGAGGGCGGCAGCAACAACCGTGACGGGGATAGCAAATGGCAAGAATGACACATCAGCTGTCAGTTCCTTGGCGGTCGCCGTAGCCCTGATGGCAGACGCCCAGTCCCATCTCGAGGCCGCCCATGCCCATCTCGTGTTGGTCACTGCACAAATCACATCTGCCTTCTCCGACACTGGTCGACAACCCACCTCCGTTGAGTTGGTAATCCCTGAGTGTGCTCGAGCAGGCGTCCATTCGTCGGCGGCCTCCCTAGCCAAGATTGTGGTCGTCCATGCTCGGCTCATGGCGGCCTTATCCAAAGAGATGGTGGATGAAGACTGCGAGATCCTGGAGTATGTGGTGATGGATCTCCTTTCCCCGGAGTTCGTCGAGCAGGAGCTGGTCATCGAGGAGGCGGCGGAGATCGACGAATGCCAGGCGGAATATTAGTCTCTGTCTAGAGCGATGGTGTTTTGTTAGAGTAATGTTCAAGTCAATTAACTAATGTTTATTAGTTGCTCGATTAAGTAAGTGCGGGCAGTGCTGTAGGCTCTTTTGTGTAGTACTACTCAAATTTGCAAGTGTTGTTAAACTAAGCAATGACCAATGTGACGAGGGAAATTTGGACCAAAATTTACCGCCGTATCCCCATTTTCTCTTCCAAATGAACATGAAATGCAAGTACCGTGTGCAATGTACTATCCGATATCTTACGCCGGAAGCTTGGAGACCAAAATTTTCACGTTCAGTCTCATCACACACGGGATAAACTATAGCATATGTTTGTGTTGTTGAATATCGCACACAGTTATGGTAAAGGTATTGTGTCCGATGTGACTGTGCGCGCTACTTTTTCGCCGCACCGAACGGAATTTTGGGTTGCCGCGCAAATATCTACCTCCCCCGCCCCTCGTACCAACCAAAAGCCACATTTCCCATTCCCCCTGCTCCCTCCTTCATTTCCTAAGTTCAAACCTTCACTGCTTGCTTGCAGCGCCACCTCCTCGCCGGCGACGCTCCTTCCTGCTGCTCGGCCTCATCCATCTAGTCATAGTTAGGTAATCCAAACCTTCCCCATACCCTCTCCCCCCTCCACCCCCTCCTCCTCCATTCCACATGGCCTGACCGCCAGCGCGACACATTCCACCAAAATCATCGGCCCACCCCCCACATAATCACCACCGAAAGACATGGTGCACGCAATATAGCCAGGATCTCAAGGAGCACCTGGCAGCAGAGAAGCAAATCGCGACCGCACGCGTGGATGAGTCCCCGATGGCTGCCATGTGTGCTGACCCCTAGATCTTGGAGCAGCATCTAGACGTCGAGGCCACCGTCAACGCCTCGCGCGCGGACGCCGCCACGCGGTTGGCTGCTTTGAACAACAGCTCATTGTGTTTTCTCCAGGGCTCCGCTGTTGCCTTCGACGACGACTGCGTGTTGTTTTCTCAGCGTGCCCGTGCTTTCCTCAACTCCAAAGCAGGCAGGTTGGTGCCCAGACAGGCTGAGGCAACTCACCACTACAAGGAGGGCACCCACGATGTGGAGGCCTCGCCCTCGTCCAAGCCCATCGTTATCGATATCTCCAATGACGAGGAATATCTTGTTTTTAAGCTTAATTACTAATGACCTGTGTTCAGCTAACTACGCCTGTTACGCATGTTTGTTTTACCTGCTGCATGTGCTACTCCTGCCTTTCCTTAAGAAACTATAGTGAAATATGCAATGTAATGCTACTATGCAATCTGACCTTCTACTACTATGTTGTATTGTGCAATGTGATGCTCAGTTAACTGTTTGGTTCAGTTGTTTTGGTGATCATCTGCAATGTCATGTTCAATTATTGTTGGTACAATTTTGTTTTGTTATGCATGTGAAACCTACAATTGCTATATTTCATAGTTCTTAGCACGCTTGTCTTTTCCATGTGGCTTGAATTCATATGTTGGATATGCAATGCGTTTATCTTTCATTAACAGATTTTACTGATCAATATCTATTCTTAAACACGTTACAGGGGTAACAATGGGAGACACTGAGGTTTACCATCGAGGTTTGCACTTTCATGATCCTTTGGCTAATAGCACATTATTGTGCAATTGCAGGAACCATTCTAATATTTAGGTTTGTAACAATAATTTGGTCTTGCACATGTAGGTCCTGCCGTAAGAGGTTTAGACCCACTGTTCGACCCATTTTGCATGTGGGGAAATGATGTGTTCATGAATATCAGTCAAATCAAGAAACTCGGAAAGATTGTTAAGATAAAGAAACTTGCGATGAAAAACAACATGCTGTTTGTCTGCACAATGAAGAAGACATCAGTGAACTATAGGATGGTACTATCTCTTTTACCTTGTCTTTTTTCCCTTTGTGACATTTCAATTTTTAGAAACGAAATTTACGCATATCTTTGTTTCCAGTCCTTTCCAAAGCAGTTCATCGATGAGTACGTCTCAAATCACCTGTATGGTCAAGAGGCGAGGAAGGTATTCATACAACACCCACGGTATAATCTTGAAGACTTCCTCAAGAGGATGAAGGATGGGCGGGCAACCATCCAAAGGCACTGGCATAAAGTTGCAAGAACCTTCGACATCAGTGAAGGCTCAATATTTGCCTTCCGCTTCAACAATTTTCTAGACGAGATTCATCTGTCTATTTACCGTATATGATGCTATTTTCCAAAGGTTTTAGATGTTGCATGTGAAACTCGGTCTTGTCGTGTAATTGGGTAGGTAGGTAGTATATGCCTATATGATGTTGTACTCTGATGTATTTCAATTATGAAATCCTGGTTGCCGTAATACGAAATAAAATATGTTGTGTGCTTGATCTGAAGTATCAATTTGTTTACTAGTTGGATTATAAATAATGAGCAATTAGCCTAATTATTGGGGTTTCATATTGCAGACGGTTTGTCATAGAACACCGTCAGCGATGACCTCAACAAACGCACACGCTTGCTGGAAAATTAGCGTGTTGGATCAGTGAAAAATCACACACGATTTCCGGGTGCAAACTGTGTGTGTTAGAAAACCCATTCGCAAACGTTTTCACATAAAACGTGTGTGTGATGGACAGCCCTATGCCAAACAGTTTCTTCTAGGCACCGTGCATGGTGGCCACCCCTAACACAGACGATGTTAAGCAGAAAATTGTGTGTGATGTACAATACGAACGGAAATGTATGTTTGGGATTCACTATGTGGGATGGTATGCACATCTCACACGATTTCTCCTAAATACCTGTTTGTGATAGTCCTTCCAATCGCACATCACATAATTTTGCCTATCGTGTGTGAACGGGAGCAGGCATCGCCAATGGGTTTTTCATGTCGTGTGCGATAGACCCCCCTATCGCCCACACATGCAAGGCGACGGTTTGAAACTACGTCACGGAAAGGGGTTAAAAACCGTTTGTATAGCAGGCGCCTGCACTAGTGCATGCATTGTGTATACTTGATGTTGGGTGCAGCATGACTGGATCTTTTCTACCATGAATTACAATGTTTAGTCACTACTTGAACTTTGGAGGTGCTCTGCATTTATGTTTTGCGGTCTCAGAAAGGGCTAGCGAGATACCACTATTGTCATATTGTATCATGATTGTTTTGACAAAGTGTTGGTGCTTGAGATATCTTATTATTACTCGCTAGTTGTTTATGTTATTGTTATGAGTTAATATAATTTCTAAGAGTTATTGTTGGCATGGTTAGTCATAATCCTTGCTGAAAACCTGGGTGCTACTTAAGCATATATATGTAAACAAGAACAAAAGAGTTCATAAAAGTTTTTCTTTACCACTTTCAGTTTGTCAACTGAATTGCTTGAGGACAAGCAAAGGTTTAATCTTGGGGGAGTTGATACGTCTCCAATGTATCTACTTTTCCTCACTCTTTTGCCCTTGTTTTGGACTCTAATTTGCATGATTTGAATGGAACTAACCCGGACTAACGTTGTTTTTAGCAGAACTACCATGGTGTTGTTTTTCTGCATAAATAAAAGTTCTCGAAATGGAACGAAACTTTTTGAAGAATTATTTCAGAATATATGTGAATTATTGGAGCCAAAATCCACCGAAGAGGGGGGCCAGGGGGACCAGCACCCACCAGGGCACGCAGGCCCCCTCGGCGCGCCCTGGTGGGTTGTGCCCACCTCGTGGCCCCACTGACCATAATTCCGCCACTATAAATTCCTATTTTTGGAGAAAAAATCAGGGAGAAAGTTTCATTGTGTTTTACGATACGGAGCTGCCGCCACCTCCTGTTCTTCATTGGGAGGCCAGATCTGGAGCCCGTTTGGGGCTCCGGAGAGGGGAATCTTCGGTCTTCGTCATCACCAACCCTTCTCCATCGCCAATTCCATGATGCTCCCCACTGGGAGTGAGTAATTCCTTCGTAGGCTTGCTAGTCAGTGAGGAGTTGGATGAGATTCATCATGTAATCTTGTTAGTTTTGTTAGGGATTGATCCCTAGTATCCATTATGTTCTGAGATTGATGTTGCTATGACTTTGCTATGCCTAATGCTTGTCACTAGGGCCCGAGTGCCATGATTTTAGATCTGAACTGTTTATGTTATCATCATTATATCCATGTTCTTGATCTGATCTTGCCTAGTCATATGCACCTATTACGTGTTATGATTCGTCGACCCCATAGTGACAATATTTGGGATACTTCGTGGTGATGACCGTAGTTTGAGGAGTTCATGTATTCACCATGTGTTAATGCTTTGTTCCGGTTCTCTATTAAAAGGAGGCCTTAATATTCCTTAGTTTCCTTATGGACCACGCTGCCACGGGAGGGTAGGACAAAATATGTCATGCAAGTTCTTTTCCATAAGCACGTATGACTATTTACGGAATACATGCCTACATTACATTGACGAACTGGAGCTAGTTCTGTGTCGCCCTAGGTTATGACTGTTATATGATGAATATCATCCAACGAGTTACCGATCCAGTGCTTATGAGCTTTCCACTTATTGTTCTTGCTAAGTTACTATTGCTGCTACTACTGTTCCAACTGCTACAAAACTATTGCTACTACTGTTACCGCTATTGTTACTGTCACTACTGCTATCAAATTATCATATTAGTGTGCTACTGATCACTCTGTTGCAGATATTTAATCTCCAGGTGTGGTTGAATTGACAACTCAACTGCTAATACTCTCAAGTATTCTTTGGCTCCCCTTGTGTCGAATCTATAAATTTGGGTTGAATACTCTACCCTCGAAAACTGTTGCGATCCCCTATACTTGTGGGTTATCACGTAGGCCCCATAATACGGAGTCGAGCTCCTCCACCCAATGGCAGTCAGATTCTTTTAGGGAACGAACCAGGCGGGGTTTAATACCATTCATAATAAGGACATTGGCCCGTTCGACCTGTCCACTGGTCTGTGGGTGATATACTGAGGCGTAATCAAGCTTGATGCCCATGTTAGCGCACCAGTCTACCTCCTGGGCTGTGAAATTGGATTCATTGTCCATTATTATACTGTGGGGGACACCGTAACGGTGAACCACACCGGATATAAACTCGATGACCGGAACGGACTTAGCTGATGTTACCGGTTTTGCTTCAATCCACTTGCTGAATTTGTCGACCATAACAAGGAGATATTTCTTTTTCTTGGTCTCCCCTTTGAGTTGTCCGACCATGTACAGCCCCCAGAATGCGAAAGGCCAGGTAATCGGTATCGTCTGAAGAGCCGTTGAGGGCATGTGACTTTGATTTTGAAAGAGCTAACAACCAACACAGTGCTAAACGAGTGTGTAGGCATCATCGCGAGCAGTGGGCCAGAAGAATCTGGCTCGAAAAGCCTTGCTTACCAGGGCCCGAGCTGTTGTGTGGTGACTGCCCATGCCTGCATGTATCTCCTCCAAGATATGCCTCTCTTCCTCTTCGGATATGCACCGTTGGAGGACTCCGGTGGTGCTTTTCTTGTATAGCTCTCCCTCATGGACCTTTTAGGCCTTGGAGTGCCGCATTATGCGTCTTGCCTCAGTTTGGTCATTAGGGAGGTCCTGGCGGAGAAGATATGCAAGGAATGGTTCGGTCCATGGAGCTATTACTGCCATGACTTCGTGAGCCGAAGGTGTTTCTTCTAGCATCGAACCGCCGATGATTTGTTCGTCTGGTTCAATGACAGGAGGGATCATCTGTTCCGGGCCATTGACTCCAACGTCCTTGTCCTCATCATGCCATACCACGGATGGCTTGAAACCCCGTTCTAGAAAGGTATTATTGGGGATGGGGTAGCGCTTGGCGCCCATGTGGGCGAGGACATCAGCATCTTGATTGCTGTCTTTGGAAACATGGTGGAAATCTAGTCCTTCGAATCGTGCGGATATTTTGAGGATGGCATTTCTATATGCTGCCATCTTTCGGTTTTTTGCGTCGAATTTGCCGTTGATTTGAGAGATGGTGAGGTTAGAGTCTCCCCTTACCTCAAGCCATCGTACCCCCATCAATGCTGCCATCTGAAGCCCATGCAACAGTGCCTCGTATTCGGCCACATTATTGGAATCGGTGTACATGATCTGCAAGACGTACCGGATGTTGTCGCCCATTGGCGATGTAAGTATAACTCCAGCCTCCAGTCCGGCAAGCATTTTGGATCCGTCAAAGTACATCGTCCAATCGAAGTATGTACTATACTCTCTGGGGAGCTCGGCCTCCGTCCATTCAACGAGACAATTGGCCAACACGTGAGATTTAATAGCTCGGCATCGTTTGTATGTGATTTCGAAAGGAAGGAGTTCGATTGCCCATTTGGCTATGCGGCCAGTGGCGTCCCTGTTATTGATGATATCATTTAATGGTACTTCGGATGCGACTATGACCGAACACTCTTGAAAGTAGTGTCGGAGCTTTCAAGATGCCATGAAAACTGTGTAGGCTATCTTCTGGTAATGTGAATACCTTAACTGGCATGGGGTGAGGACCTCTAATACATAGTATACTGGCTTCTGTACCCGGAACTTGTGACCCTCAACCTCTTGGTCAACAACTAGAACCGTGCTAACCACCTAGTTTGTGACTGAGATGTACAATAGCATTGGTTCACCTATGTCGGGTGCTACTGGTATAGGGTTGCTAGCCAGTAGCGTTTTGATTTATTCCAACACGGTCATTGCTTCATCGGTCCACTCGAAGTTTTTGGTCTGTTTGAGTAGTCTATAGAGTGGTAGTGCCTTTTCACCGAAGCGGGAGATAAAGCGGCTTAAAGCCGCCATGCAGCCTACCAGTTTTTGAACGTGCTTCAGCTCCGTAGGGATTGCTAGTTGGGATAGAGCTCGGATATTTGTTGGGTTGGCTTCTATTCCTCTATGGGAGAAGATGAATCCGAGCAATTTACCGATGGGAACTCCGAAGACGCATTTATCCAGATTGAGCCTTATATCATAGGCTCGTAAATTATCAAAGGTTTGTTGGAGGTCGTCCACCAGCTGGCTGACATGCTTGGTATTGATCACCACGTCATCCATGTATGCCTCGGCCGTTTTGCTGATTTGATTTTCCAGGCATGTCTGAATCATGCGCTGGTATGTGGCGCCTGCGTTCTTTAACCCGAAGGGCAATGTGTTGAAGCAGGAACGCGGCCTGGTCAGACAACTTCATTTTGATCTGATGATATCTGGAGTAAGCATCGAGGAAGCAAAGTGAGTCATGCCTAGCAGGGGCATCAATGATCTGGTCAATGCGGGGTAAGGTAAAGGGATCCTTAGGACATGCTTTATTCAGGTCTTTGAAATCAACGCATAGCCGCCAGGATTTTTCCTTCTTCAGCACCGCGACCAGGTTTGCCAACCACTCGGGGTGTTTAATTTCTCTGATGAATCCGGCTTCGAGTAGTTTTGCTAGTTCTTCACCCATGGCCTGACGCTTGGGTTCGGAAAATTGGCGTAGCACCTGTTTGACTGGCTTGAAGCTTGTAATTATGTTCAGGCTATGCTCCGCCAGTCTTCGTGGGATTCCTGGCATGTCTGAAGGGTGCCAGGCAAATATGTCCCAATTTTCATGCAGAAATGTGCGCAATGCTTCGTCCACCGCGGGGTCCAGCTGAGCTCTGATGGACGCCATTTTATTGGGGTCCGTCGGATGCACTTGAAATTTGACAATTTCATCTGCTGGTTTGAAGGATGTGGATTTGGGCCTTTTGCTGAGGATTATATCGTCCCTATCCACCATTGAGCGGAGTGTGGTTAATTCTTCTACCGTGAGAGCCTCGGACAGTGCCTCGAGGGCAAGCGAAGCTGTTTTGTTTTCGGACCAAAGAGCTATATCTGGGTCACATGTAATTGTGATCACGCTATTGGGACCTGGCATTTTGAGCTTCATATACCCGTAATTTGGAATGGCCTGAAATCTTGTGAAAGCATCACGCCCCAATAGGGCGTGATAACCGCTGTGAAAGGGCACAATGTGAAAGATGAGTTCTTCGGACCTATAGTTCTCAGGGGTGCCGAATACCACATCGAGAGTAACTTGCCCGGTGCAACGTGCTTCTTTTCCGGGAATGATTCCTCGAAAAGTGGTATGGCTTTGTTCAATGCGAGATCTGTCGAATTGCATTTTGTCCAAGGTATCTTCATAAATGAGGTTTAAACCGTTGCCGCCGTCCATTAGCACCTTATGGAGTCTGAAGCCATCAACAATGTGGTTGAGGACCAGGGCGACAGGTGTTCGGTCAAGGCGGATTCGTGGCTGGTCCTCTTCATCGAAGGTGATGGGTGTGTTCGTCCACGAGTTCACCGCTGCCACTTGGCATATTTGGTCGAGTTCTCGAAGAGCTCTTTTCCTCTGACTATTTGAGGGAAACGTCCCGTAGATCGTTAGGATCTTGGGGTTGTTATCTGGTGGCATTGGTGGTCGTCTGTTTGAGGGTGAGATCGCAAGGATGGTCTCTCCGCTCTTTGCGACTTGCCTAATGACCCTGCAAGCTCGCAAGTTATGCGTCAGGTTCATGTTCAGCAGAACAAAGTGAATGGGGCATGGCTTATCTAATAAGTCGTCCAAGATGGTTCTGGATCCTGCAAAGGGTTTGTTCTTTTTCTCGGCGGGTTCATGCTCGGCCTGATGTCGTGTAGCTGTGTGCTTCCGTTGAGGTATCCTAGGCTCTTCGGTGTGGATTAACTCTGCGCACATCTGTTGAGCCTGCCAGGTACTTTCCATCGCGCAGTATTTGTGGAGCAGGTCTGACAACTCGACGAAGCTTTGAACATGGCGACGGGCGAGAGCGATCAGGACTCTTCGTCACGGCAGTTATACCGGAAGGTTGATATAATGTCCTGGTCACTGCAATCTGCCATCCTGTTTTTGACAAGGAGGAATCTAGCCCAGAAGTGGTGGACCGTTTCCCCTGGCTGTTGTTTAACGTACAGTAGGTCCCATATATTAGGTATTCCTGAATTACTTGGAGAGTATTCGATGTGGGGGTGGGCGGGGGGAAACTTTGCATCATTGTGGGGTGTGAGCTTGAAACATTGGTGGCCATGTCTTGTTCCATAGTGGAATTTGGCGTGATGGGTTCAGGGTCCGGATTATTAGCCGGACACTGCCGCACAGACTCCAGGTCGTGTGTCAAATCTGGTTACGATCCCGAACTTCCTCTGGGGAAGGGTCCGGATTCCGAACCAGTGGATTGATCCTGGTGATCGGGAACCCGGACATAGACCGTCCTTAACTCTGGTGGCTGCGAGGGTGAACCATCGGCCGAGTCCTAGATGGTTGCGACCAAGTGCGTGATAGGTGGGATGTTAATTTCCTTGTCGTCGGGTTTAAGCCCGATCCAATCATAGACTGAGGGTTGGTTGTTGGTTATCCCTATGACTTGGATCTGATAAAGCAGCTCGTTCAATGACGAGAGGTTTGCGGGATCCATGCTCCCGGGGTGCATAGGGTCGATCCGTAGTACCGCGGCTTTGGGGGTGTCTGAAACTGCGCCCGGGCAGTGCTCGGCCGAAATCGGTCCTGGCACCTCGACTGGATCGGGCTTTAAGGTCGGACCCGGGGCGGAGGCTGCCTCAATGGCAAGGTTCAGTGCTTCCAACGTTGAAGCGTTAGGACTCGCAAGCTCCTCAAGGGGGGCCGAGAGCTTCGTCAGAAAGAGATCTCCTCGGGAGTCGATGATGAATTCCAAGCTTCCAAACCGTATCTCCTGACCGGGGGCCAAGCATCCGATCTGGCCAAGATGGGTAGTCGGACCGACATGCAACACGATGCTGTCGAATGCAAAGATCTGTGCAGGAATGAAGACGTCCCCGTTACATACGATGTTCCTGATGATCAAGTGCGCCATCAATCCTTTTGGCGATCCCACAGCAGAACTCTCAATGAAAGCACCAATGTCAGTGTCAAAACCGGTGGATCTCGGTAGGGGGTCCCGAGTTGTGGATCTTGGATCAATAGGGACCAGGAAACAGGGAGACGATGTTTACCCAGGTTCGGGCCCTCTCAAAGAGGTAAAACCCTACGTCCTGCTTGATTGTATTGATGTGTGTATGACGATTACACAGTCGATCTACCATGAGATCAAAGGAACTAAACCCTAGATGAGTCAAAATAATGGTTCTCTCCCTTCTACGTACTAAACCCTTTGGTTTATATAGACACCAGGGGTTCCTAGGGTTACACATAGTCGGTTACCATTAAGGATAAATGCACCGAACTCGCCATCTTGACTTGGAGGACACACCAAGGCACTAAAGGTTTCCGTCCCGAATACGAAGTAGTCTCATAGTTCAGTTTCCGTGCGGTGGCCACAAAGTGGCCCACCTGTCCAGCCCCTAGGAGATAGGTCGGCGGCCCGAGGACCCCTTAGTCCCGAACTCCCTCGGTGGTGCTCAATCACCTCCCATGGAACACCTGGGATGTCAGATGGTTGCAAGGCAAACACATCAGCATTCACCCGCAGGAAGGAGACGAGCACGCTTTCCTATTTGCTGTCGAGGGTGGCACTTATGGTGAAAGTGCCTCCCTTGTCGTCCTCTCTTGCAGCCACTTGCTTGGTCTTGGGAGTCGTCGTATTGGCTTTTTTGCTCTTGGTGGTAGAGCTCTCCGGTAAGTCCTCGACAGGGGTGTTGCACTCTGTGGTGAGCTTCCCGGAGTCCTTGCTAGAGGTCTTGCCGGAACTCTTGTTCTTCTCCCCCAGGAGCTTTGTCGGCAGGAGCAAGTGCCTTGTTGGCAGATGCTCCTACTGCCTCCCGGTAGAGCTTGTCGACACAGAGGACTACACTTTTGTTATCGGCGTGGACGGTGATGAAGCTCATCAGTCCTAGCATCTTCAGTGTGTTGTAGGCGTGGTAAGACGCTGCCATAAACTTCGCCACTGCCGGTCGGCCAAAGATTCCATTATACGGCAGCAGCATCTTTGTGACATCAAAAACAACTTTCTCTGTCCTGAAGTTGAGCTCGCTACCAAATGTTCCCAGTAGAGTGATCTTCCCCTTGGGTTGGCATCTTCCCGGGTTGACTCCTTGGAATGACCCTGTCAGTTTGAGATTCATGTCAGGGATCTGCAGCCGCTTGATCACATCTGGTGAGATCAAGTTCAAGCCTGCCCCACTGTCGACCAACATCTTCGTCACCTTGAGGTTGCAGATTGTTGGCGAGACCAACAATGGCACATGCCCGACAGCGATGGTGTGGTCAGGGTGATCCTCAGCATCGAAGATAATGGGAGTGTTTGACCACTTGAGGGGTTTCCCTGCCTCTGCTACTGGCTCTGCCGCGTTGATCTCACGGGCCCATTGCTTGAGCTGCCGATGAGAGGGGTGCAAAGATGTGCCTCCATCAATGCACACGATATCTATCACCTTCTGGAACTCTTGGCCTTCAGATCCCTCTTTATCTTCATCATCATCGCCCTCGTCATCGGACTTCTTGTCATGGCCCCTAGTAGGCTTTTCTTTTTGCTGCTTGGCTTGCCGCGGCGACCACCACGGCCGCCACGGTTCTTCTTGCCAGAACCACCAGCACCATCTTGGTCCTTCTCCTTGTTGCGCCTTTCGAACTCTTGCTTTTCCTTCTCAGAAAGATGCTCGACTTGGCGGCACTCGGTGATGTCATGGCCCTTAGTGAGGTGGATTTTGCAGTACGGCATGTCGGTCTTCTCTCCTGTCGCGTCTTCGTCGTCGCCGGAACAGGCAGCAGCCTCCTTGCCAGAGCCTTCGTTCTTGACCTTCTTGCCGGCGTTGGGGTTGCTGGAACCTTCTACAGCCATGACTGCTTTGCCCTTGCACTTACGGTTGTGCTTCCGGCCCTTCTTCTTGGATGTGGACGCATCTTCATGGTCGGAGTCGATGTCCGCGCCGGCGTCTTCTCCGAGGAGTCTCCTCCCTTCTTTAGCACGTGCACACTTATCAGCCAGAGTGTAGAGCTCGGCGATATTGCGCACCTTGTTGATGCTCATCTCCTCATGCATCCGCCTGTTGCGTACATTCGTGTGGAACGTGGCAATCACTGCGGCAGAATGGATATCGGGGATGTTGTGCTACACATGGTTGAACCTCTGGATGTACTTGCGGAGGGACTCACCGTCTCTCTGGGGGATCAAGTGTAGATCGCTAGGCTGCCCCAGAAGCTTGTGGCCCCCGTGGTATGCACCAACAAACTATTTACATGGATCCGCCCAAGAGGAGATGGACCCTTCCGGCAAGTTCATCAACCAGCTTCTCAAATTGGTCTTGAGCGCCAACGAGAAGTAGTTGGCGAATACTTTCTCATCGCGCCCCATGGCAGCTTGCACCACAATGGTGTAGATACCGAGGAACTCCGATGGGCTGACCTTGTCATCGTACTTGTTTGGCAAATCAGGCTTGAAGGTCTTGGTGGAGGGCCAGCAGACTTGCCGCAGCTCACGGGTGTACGTCAGGTAGGCTATCTCGTAAGGTATACTGCCGGGTATCCCGGGCGCAGGCTCGTCAATGTCTGGATTGGCACGGCCATTTGACTGGCGACGTGCCTCCCGCCGCCACTCGATGGTGGGGCGAGCGTCCTCCTTCCGCTGCTCATTCAAGACTTGGTGTTGATCTTGCTATTGCCGCGGGTCCGATGATGCGAAAGACATCTCGTCTAGCATATCGGTCCAGCGAGTTGGTTGTCATTGTTGCTGTGTGGGTGACTGCACTGTAGGTGTCCCGCCAGCGCTACGCACAGCCATAGGCCTTGTTGGCTCTGCGTGGCGCGTTCGTGAGGGCCCTGCCGCCTCCAGCTTGTCGCGATTGGCGAAGCTCAACAGGCTCTGAATGGTGGCCCTCCAATCCTCCATCATATCTGGCGCAGGAGGAAAGTCCAGCAAGAGATGGGCTTGCGCCAAAGCTTCCTCCGTGGTCTTTGGCATGGCATGGCACGAGGCGTGGGTCACGCTCTTGCTTCTGTCAGAGTCAGGAAGAGCCCTGTCCCGCCCCGATGCACGCTGCATGTACTCGCCAGGAGGTGGATGACGGGTTTGGCCCTGCGCATCCTGAGGATGACACGCAGAGGTCTTGTCCGCACGTCGCCCGGGATCATTGTTGTTCCATGGGTGTTGGTCGTGGTTATCTCGGGAAGGAGCGGTGGAGGTCTCGCCGCTGCCACTGCTGCTGCTACCGCTGTCGCTACAGCGTTGTCCCCGGATGCCACTGGTGTGTCCCTGGACGTCACAACGGTAGAGTCCAGGTCGTGGCTCGTGGAGGTCCGCGTGGTGTTGTGGCGGCACTCACCGGCATGGTGAGTGCAGTGCGCACCTCCGTCGTCGTCGTCTGTAGTCGCCTGTGAGGGCAGCTTGGACGTGAATGGGGTGATTGCTGACGTGCCCTTGGCCTTCTTGGGAGCCATGGGTGTCGGTGAAGATGCTGATGAAGACGCGCAAAAGCTGGTGAAGGTTCACGCACGCAATCCCCCTGCCCGGTGCGCCAAAGATGTCGAGGTACGACAATCTATGGGACCGGAAAGGCCCCTTTGTGGTTCGTCTATGGGAATCTACGTACACAAAGAGCAACACCAACCAAAGCACTCCAAGTGATTTAGACAGGTTTGGGCCACCCGGAGGAAATACCCTACGTCATGTGTGGTTGTTTTGTATGATTATGTCCAAAGTACAGGGAGTGCGACAACCCGGCAAGAGTGCTTGAGAGTGCTGCTACACGTGCAAATGGACAGGGTTACGACCCTTGAAAAGGTAGCCATGGACCTCCTTTTATAGGCTCAAAAGGGGTTACTACAGTGGCTAAAAAGGTAATTACACAAGGGTAAATAGTGGATGTAACAGTGGTCAAACTGTTGACACTAGCTACAGTGGGAAATACCTAACCCTGACAGATTAGGACAGACGCATCAAATGCACCGTGAGGTGTCGCGTCGGTGTCGCTCCCCGGCAAGGATCGTCTCTCCTTGTATGTCGTTCACCCAGCTACCTCTTATTCTTCCGCCACGCCATTAGGACGGGTGTCATTAAAGCCGTTGTAATCCTCCGGTACCGCCACGCGTCCCGACAAGCTCTACCTAACCGCCTGCCCGCTCGACACCTAACTGATGGAGACAATCAGCCCGATGAGGTGGAGCGGTGGCATGGTAGTGGGAACTTGCCGGCCACACACGCTGTCGGGTCTTCCTCATCGGCAAGGAGGCTTGCCGATGGCTTGGTCTTCGCTTGACGGTGTCTTGAGTGCAGTATCTCCCCGGCAAGGCCTGCCGGGCCGGAGGCTGCTACCATCTGTGCACAAGTCAGGGTGCTAAAGGACCTGTTCTTTAGTACACTGACACTCATCATCATATACATGATTTGAACATTCATTGTCATAATTGCTTTGCATGATTGTAAGATAGCTAGCATGATATTTCCATGGCTTGTCCATTTTTTGATATCTTTTCTATGCTAGATCATTGCACATCCTGGTACACTGCCAGCAGCATTCATCTAGAGTCATCATGTAGAGTTTATCAAGTTGTAATTTTGAGTTGTAAGTAAATAAAAGTGTTATGATCATCATTATTAGAGCATTGTCCCAGTGAGGAAAGGATGATGGAGACTATGATTTGCCCACAAGTCGGGATGAGACTCTGGATGAAAAAAAATGGGGGACGCCAAATGAGCCCACCATAAAAAAGGAAATAAAAAATAAAAAGAGAGAGAAATGGTGAAATGCTAGAAACCATGAACGTGAAACAGAAGAGAAACAAAGAGAGAGATCCAACCTCGGAGGGGCTCCCGCCCTCCGGGAGCCATGGCGGCCATGGACCAAAGGGGGAAACCCTCCTCCCATCTAGGGGAGGCCAAGCAAGAATAATAAGTAGGGGGCTCTCTCCCCCTCTCTCCCGGTGGCGCCGGAGTGCCGCTGGGGGAACTAGCGTGGCGGCGATCTACACCAACAACTCTGTCATCTTCCTCAACACCACCATCACCTTCCCTCATCTATTTACAATGGTCCACTCTCCCACATCCCTCTGTACCCCCTACTTGAACATGGTGCTTTATGCTTCATATTATTATCCAATGATTTGTTGCTATCCTGTGATGTTGGAGTAGATCCTTTTTGTCCTATGGGTTGATTGATGATCTTGATTGGTTTGAGTTGCGTGGTTTATTTTGGTGTTGTCCTATGGTGCCCGTCATGTCACGCAAGTGTGTGGGGTCCCCGCTATAGGGTGTTCAAATACATTCATGATTCGCTTATAGTGGGTAGCGAGGGTGACAATAGCTTATACCCGAGTAAGGGGGTTGTTGCGTATGGGAGTAAAGGGGACTTGTTACTTAATGGTATGGTTGGGTTTAACCTTAATTTTCTTTAGTAGTTGCAGATGCTTGCCAGAGTTCCAATCATAATTTCATATGATCCAAGTACGGAAAATATGTTGGCTCATGCCTCTCTCTCGTATAAAACTGCAATAATGATTACCAATCTAGTTATCAATTACATAGGACAATCTTGCAAATCCTACCACCACTTTTCCACACTCGCTGTATTTACTTAGTTGTTCTGTTTATTAAAACAACACCTAAATTTTATTTCCACGTTCTTTATTTTCTTGCAAAACTATGTTCTTACACCTACAAAGTACTTCTAGTTTTATTCCCGCAAAGTAGTTTATTTCTTGTACTAGGTATAGTGAACACTGTTTCACGTAGAGTTGTATTGGTGGTCGATAGAACTTGAGAGAATAATGATTCTACCTTTATCTTCTCATTGGGTTCGACACTCTTACTTATCGAAAAAGGCTACAAACGATCCCCTATACTTGTGGGTTATCAGGCCTTCCCTCGTCGCGCACACAAGCAGTATAGGCAGACCTGCATTTTTGGGACTGGGATACGCTGAAGGGCCCGATAAAAAGAATCAATAAATTAAAAAATAGCTAGAAAAGCTTCAAAGGGGACCTGTAAATGTGGAGTCCCAAGCGCGTCAAAAACAGATTCTTGTCCTCACTGAAAAATTGTTGGAACAAGAGGAGATTTATTGGCTACAACGCGGTCGCGCAAATTGGCTGCTACATGGGGACTGCAACACCGCGTTTTTCCATAATGCAGTCATGACCAGAAAGAAGAGAATCAGATTTAAAAACTGCTTGATGATACCGGTGTATGGGTGCAAGGTGCGGATTTAAAGGACCACATTATGGGATATTTTACAAATCTTTTTACCTCAGAAGTGTCTCATCCGTCCCCTGAAGTTCTTTCTCTTGTTCAAAGAAAGGTGACATATGACATGAAGAATGCTTTGCTTGCACCCTATACGGCCGAGGAAGTCCGAAAGGCCCTTTTTGATATTGGTGATTTGAAAGCGCCGGGTCCAGATGGTCTTCATGCAATTTTTTACAAAAGATTTTGGGCTATGTTGGGGGATGATCTGGTTGAAGAGGTCCTACATGCGGTGAATACTTGTTCAATAGCACCTGGATGGAATGAAATTGTAATTGTGTTGTTACCAAAGGTTAATTCTCCAGAGAAGTAACTCAATTTAGACTGATTAGTCTGTGCAATGTGGTTTACAAGGTTATACCAAAAATGATTGCTGCTTGCTTAAAACTTATCCTATCTGATACCATAAGCCCTCAAAGTGCTTTTGTGCTGGGTAGACTGATTACGGATAATATTTTACTGGCATATGAGTGCTTCTATACAATTAAGAAGAAGAAGACAGGTAAAGAGGTCTATGTGCAATCAAATTGGACATGCATAAAACATACGACCGAGTGGAGTGGGTTTTATTAAAAGGATTTTTTGTTGAATTGGGTTTTCAGGAGGATTGGGTGAATCTAATTATGCAGTGTGTGTGTCCTCTGTGGAGTATCAAGTCCGTTTTAATTATGAAGAAATGGAAAGTTTTAAACCTATGAGAGGACTAAGACAGGGGGACCCTCTTTCTCCATACTTATTCTTGTTATGTACAGAGGGTCTCGACTGCCCTTTTGGCTAACGCGAAGGAGAATGGTAGTATGTCAGGAGAAAAAGTCAACAAAGATGCCCCGACGATTTCTAATCTTCTCTTTGCTCATGATTCTTTAATCCTTATGAGATCTAATGCCATGAACACAGAGACGCTGAAAAAAGCCTTGGACTCCTACTATGCCGCCTCAGGACAAATGGTGAGCATGGAGAAATCAAGCATATTCTTTAGTTCCAATACGAAAGTGGAAGATAAGGCGCAAATATGCACAATCCTGAACATCATGCTTGAAGCATTCAATGACACATATCTGGGTTTGCCAGTTAACATAGGGATGGACAAGAGTGAATGTTTTCAGTTCCTAATTGATTGTCTTATTATGAAAATTAGTGGACGGAAAGAAAAGTTATTATCTACTGGAGGAAAGGAAATTCTCCTCAAGTCTATTGTACAAGGTTTTGCCACCTATGCCATGTCGGTCTTCAAAATTCATAATTTTTTTGCAAAGGAATCATTGAAGCGACGTCGCAATTTTGGTGAGGTGATGAAGACAACCAAAAGAGAATGCATTGGATGGCGTGGTGGAAAATGTGTGTAACGAAAGATCAGGGAGGTATGGGTTTTTGAGATATACATTGTTTCAATCTCGCTTTGCTAGCAAAACAAGCATGGCGTCTCCTTGACAACCCTGATTCTTTATGTGCATCTATCTTGAGAGCCAAATATTTTCCCTGATGGAGACCTGATGAATGCAAGCTTGAAAAAGGGTTACTCTTTTACTTGGCAAAGTATTTTGGTAGGAATTAATTCATTGAAAAATGGGTATATCTGGAGGGTGGGAAATGGACAAATATCGATATTTGGAAAGATGCTTGAATCATGTATTGTGCAAGGAGGAAAATCATCACCCCGAGGGGAGTGAGCATCTTGTCAAAGGTGTCTGATCTTATTGACCCAACAATGAACTTGTGGGATGATGATCTGGTGAGACAAACGATACGGCGAATTAATGCGCAACGAGTCCTCGCGACCCCCTCTCTATGCATAATATGTCGGATTTTATTGCATGGAGCCATACAAAAAATGGTTTCTTCACTATTCGATCAACTTATCTGGCGGAATGGAATTCTCGACACGGGTCCAAACTGCAATTTACTAATGGGATGGGGCGAATTAATGTCAATCCCATTTGGGGTAAGATTTGGAAATTATTGTGTCCAACTAAAGTTAAAAAATTGTATGGCGGATGTTGCATGGAACTCTTCTGTGTCGTGTTACGCTTGCCAACACACACACGAAAGTTCCACCTTTTTTCCCATACTGTTCAAATGGGTAGGAAGATACAAAGCATGTGTTGTTCCTATGTCAGAAAGCAAAGGAGGATTGGAATAAGTTGGGATTGTATGAGCTGATTAACAGAGCCTGCGTTGTTGATCATGCGGGAGAAGCAGTACTCAAATTTCAGCTTCTGTTGCCAGACCAGGATCTTGCTATACCGGGACTCAACAATGCTCGTAAAGTGATTGCCATCACGGCTTGGTACTTATGATGGGATAGAAGAAAATTGGTGGATGAAGGAAAGGCTCAAGATGCTAACAATACGTCTATTGGGGTTCGTGCTATAGCGGCAAACTTTGTTAACGCCCACGCCCCTAATGCATCCAGGAAAAAGGGAGGGTGAGTTAGACCACCGACAGGTTTTTCCAGCTTAATGTGGATGCGTCTTTTGATCATGATCTGCTTAGGGACACAGTTGGAGCAGTTCTTAGAGATGACAAAGGAAATTTTATTGTTGGCGAATACTGGAAGATTGATTGGTGCGCAGATGCTTTGACAACAGAAGCTCTAGCTCTTAGACTGGGTTTATGTCTTGCACAAAAGGTGGGATGTAATCGGCTTGTTATTAATTCGGACAATATGGAAGTAATCAATACAATGAAGAATGGAGGACAGTCTGTGGGAGCGGCGGCAGTTTTTCATGATTATTTTTTCCTGGATTGTTATTTTCCTCTTACTAGTTTTGAACATTGTAATAGGGAGGCGAATAAGGTAGCTCATGAACTTGCCAGGTTAGCAAATTTTCCAGACAGTAGGGACTAGTTTGAGGAGCCAATGGATGAGATTGTACCTTTTATTATAGACGATGTAACCATTATTTCTAATTAAAAAAGCCTTATTTTTCAAAAATAATAATTATCCTCTACCGCCCTCAAGTGCACCTCTCTAGCCGGTGCCCATGCAATTTTTTTGATGGTTTCTATGAAATTATGTTTGAACGTCTTGTTCCTCAGTAGTTGAGTCTGCACCAACCAATCGATGTATCAGAAAACTGCACATCTTTTTGGACTATTTTTTTAACAAGTCAAGGCACCAAAAGGTGCCAAATTTTATTCAGCCCAAAAGATAGTACATCAGATATTACAATGGCCTGTAGAATAAAGAAAGAGAAGGAACAAAACCAATGCTAATGAGCTGAATGAAGGATACAAGAGAAAGGTTGTTCAGATGAACAACTTGATGAACTACAGATCCAATGAAGACTGAGACTAAGATAGAAGTATGACAAAGAGATTGAGAGAGGCCAGCAACATCAGGAGAAATATAGAAATAACATGCTGGCAACTCCTGTCTTCCTCCAAACTAGCCGTGAAATACTTCATGATTCCCAGAATTGAGCAACACCTTAAAACCACATAAGAAAGAAAGGAGCTCGTGCTCGTCTCAACCCCGCACATGGTAAGAAGGCCAGCCACCAAATATTCATCTCCCAACACCAGCAGATTGTTCATTTGACCTGCAATTTAAGAAGAGGAACTCCACTTCCCTTCAGAAACAGCAAATCTGCAGCCAATGCCAGCTTGAGCTAATAATAGTGAAATGTATGCGGATTAACTCTTTGAATCTGAAAATGAGAAAGAAGGGAAACCACTGGGCAAGATAAATGGGAATGAGCATGAGCAAAGCAAGAGATTTGAGTACTAGAATTAGACCTAAAAACCCGCTGAGCAAGATTGTGAGCAATTCCATTTATTTCCACGGAAATATGAAACATGTGAGCATTCAAGTTAGAAGTTGCTTTGAAAAAGTGAGCTAGTTCTTTTCTAATGTTCCAAGGAGTGGCCTGATCAGAGATGTTCCTTAAAGCAGCAAACTTGGCCAGAGAAAGGCAATCCATCAAGAAAGATGGGCAAGAAATATTAAGCCGAGAGGCCAATTGAGCAGCACAAGAAAGAGCAATCGCTTCAGCCTGCATAGGAGTAGAAGTAGGAGGTGCGAAAGCCTGAATCTGCACATTGAGGTCACCTTGATCCGATGGAATGTAAATGAAAACACCCACACATGTGCCCACTTCTCCTTGTCCTAGTCCAGGAATTTTCCTAGATCCGAAAGTTGCATCATAGAAAAAATTGGGCCAAGGACTAATAAATCTGATTTAATTGTTTTACCCTATATAGGAAGAACATCAGCAATAGGTTGATTATTAGAAGGAGACTGCTCCTTAGAGAGGCAAGAAATGTTATCAAAGGAGTCTGAGGCCAAGTTTGCAGCAGCAATATAAACTTGATCGGGAAGATGCATTTTCCTATCAAAAAGAAAATCATTTCTAGCTTTCCAAAGACACCACAAAAAATTCAGAACATACTGGATGGAAGCATGAGGATGACCCATTCGAATAAGAGCAATGAGAACCGAGTGCATAGTAGAATGCCCTTGGATAAGAGCGTCGGATTTAAGGAACCAAGGAGAAGAAAACCAAGCTGCTCGAGCAAAGTGGCAAAGGAAAAAAAGATGAAACTCATCCTCCAATTGGCCACATCTACAACAAGTCTGAAAGATATGGATAGAGAAACAACCAGCTCTCAGACCCGTTGGCAAATCCCTTCGAAGAAGCCTCCAAGCAAAAGTTTGCACCTTAGGGAGAATATTCCTTTGTTTCCAAATGAACTTAAGAAAATCTTTCAAATCCAAAGGAACAGCAAGAGGGGCATATCTAGGGTTACCATAAATCCCTTGCAAGCAAAGTTTATAAGTAGATTTGGAAGAGCAAATGCCATTAGGAGTAAGATCCCAACAAAGTAAATCATGGCCGTCATCATCAATAATTTTAGTTTGAACAATAAGAGAGGCCATATAGGCTACTAAAAAAGGGAGAATATGAGCTGATGATTCCATGTTTTTTGACTAGGAAGCCAAAGGTCTTTCACAAGAAGGATATTGAAAACCAACTTGTTGTGGAATAAGATGATCATAAATAGAATTCCAAAGATTACACCAAGGCATGCTCCAAAGGGAAATGTTACCTTGAGTTAGTTGATAAAAAGAGTGATCTCGAAGTTTAGTAGAAGCCCAAAAAGCTAATTTAGGGGGAGTAGCATTGGCTGTCCAAATGGAAGTACCGGGAAAATATTTAGCCTTAAGCACAACATACAAATGAGAAGAAGGAGATTTAGCTAACCTCCAGGCAGCTGTGAGAATAAGACTTTCATTGATGGCTTTTAGGTTCTTGATACCCAGACCTACTTCTGCTTTAGAATTACAACTATCCTTCCACACCCTAAGACAAAGAATTTTTTTAGTCGGTCTCTCGAACACATGTCCATAAAAATTTCCTAATAACAGCCGTGAGTTTTGCAATGAATTTTTTAGTAAACAAAATATTGGCCATGTAATAACCAAGTATAGCCGAGAAAATGGAGTGAATTAATGCAAGTCTAGCAGCATGAGAAAGCATGTTTTCTTTATAAGAAGGCGACTTATTTTTTTTTATCAAGAACAAAGTTGTAAGCAACCACTTTATTTTTAGCAGTAGAATAAGCGGGTGACCAAGATGAGTGAAATTAGAATCCAAAATAGAGACTGGGAAGATTTGCTTAATATCCCGCATGACACCCTGGGAAACATGAGAGCTAAAAAGAATAACAGATTTAGCCCAATTCGGAGTTTGACCTGAGAGAGAACAAAATTGACGAATAAGGTTGGCCATAGTCTGACCTTCTTGAACAGTGGCCTATCCACAAACCAAAAAATCATCTGCAAATAGAAGAGAATGAATAGAGGGGAAATTTGGACCAAGAAAAATTCCCTGCATATGGTGAGCCTGAAGAGATTCATTAAGAGCAATAGATAATTCATTTATAGCAATGACAAACAAATAGGGGGGGGGGGGGGTATAGGATAGCCCTGACGAATACCCCTAAAACTTTTAAACTTATGAGAGGGCTACCCATTAACGAGGACAGAGAACGTAGGAGAAGAGATGCATGCATGGACTAAATTAATGAAATGAGCATGCTGCCCTTTACGAGCAAGAACTGAAACAATAAAGTTCCATTCAAGGCGATCAAAAGCTTTAGCAAGATCAATTTTAAGCATGAAAGCATCATGTTTCTAGGATTTCAGAGATAAAGAGTGAGCTATATCTTGAGAAATAATAATATTGTCACTAATTCTTCTGCCCTCAATAAAAGCTTGCTGAGCCCGATCTATATAGTTAGGGAGGTGAGGTTTAATCCGATTAGCAAGAGATTTGGCAGTGATTTGATAAACAATATTACAAAGACTAATAGGGTGGTAGTCCATAGGAACTTGGGGGACAAGTTTCTTAGGAATGCGAGCAATGTTGGTATCATTAATATGAGGAGGAAAAACACCAGTAATATAAAAGTTGATCACAAGCTGAGATACCTCCTCACCTATTCAGTCCCAAGTAGCCAAATAAAACTCAACTTTAAAACCATCTGGTCCTGAAGAAGCATTAAGTTCCATATCCTTAAGAATCTGCAAAATCTCATTTTTGTCTGGAAGAGAATAAGTGGGGTCTGAAGAACCATTGGGCCATTGAGTGGAAAGATATGGTCTGTCAGCATTATTATTTTGAGAGGAGAAGATGTAACCAAAGTAGTTGACGAAAGTATTAGTGATAGGAGTAGGCTTAAAATGAATCATATCATCCTCATCCTTGATGGATCAAATAGTGTGTCTCTTCCTGCGTTTAACTACTGCTTGATGAAAAAACTTATTGTTTCGATCACTAGCTACAGCCCAAATTTTCTTGCTGCGTATATTGATTCAGTTTGGAAAGAGTTTGTTCATATCTGCAAGTGAGAGAACTTTCCAAAGCATAATTCTGCTGCTGCGGAGGCAGTTGTTGTAGCGGATTGATGTTTGCTTCAAGCTCTGTAAGCTCATGTTGGAGAGTTTTTTTTTCTTTTGGACTTGAACACCTACTGTGCCAACCCTACCAAGGCGAAAAGTACCAACAAGATAAACCCAACCTCTTTGGAATTGTTGTTGCGGTAACAAAAAAACTAGTTTCCTTGCTATGTATCGCTTAGAGCGTGTCATGAAAAATAGTGTCTTTTTCACATGCTCATGAAAAACAGTGTCTACAATTTTTTTCTGCGTGAAGGGTAATTAACTAGTAGAGCTCAATTTTTTTTAAAAGAACTATAGTAGAGCTTAAAAGGGCAAACTGAGCATAGGGTAGATGGTAGGTTTCTTGTGGTGGAACCAGCCCACCAAGGTTCAAGTCATATGCTTGGCACTGGTGCTCATATTTTTCTGAATTTATTTTAAACTTTTCGGCGATGTTTGTTCAGTCTCTAGTGGGGAAGACGTTCCCGTCGAGTACGAAGACGGCTGTGGTGACTTCGTCAATCTCAAGACATTGTGTCGGCTCAATATCATAAAGGTGCTCATAGGGGTAAGTTGTGCATGTATGTGGACGTGACTATGTGCCGCTTAATGCGAGACATATGGCTACCTCGCCTACATGCGCCGGTAGTAGGCCGTCCGAGTAGGACACGACTCCCGCTAACGTCATCCGAATATCTTTTTTTATCTTTTCTACTTATATTTAAAATTAAACACATATATGAAACCTTAAATTTACTTAGGAAATTTTAAAACATGAATTTCAAAAATGATAGCATAGTATAAAAATATATGTTAGTGCAATTTAAAAAAGAAAAAAGTCCATTTTACTACACTGAAAAAACTATGTGGTTCACAAAACCCCCTGATCTATTTTTCTGCTCCTTTGCCCCCCTAAACAATCGCAAACCGGACAAAACTCATCCCTCGGTGGTTTGCCTGCTCGTCAAAGGTTGTATTTGACCAGTGGGCCCAAGGCCCACACACCACCTAACCCTAAATCCTCTCCCTCCTCTTGTTTCTCTGCCCCATCGGCCATGGCCGCCGCCGGCTAAGGACAACCGTCCTTGTGCCCTTGTTCACCCGCTCCTTCATCCTCCCGTGGGACGCCGGGTCTACACCATCGACATGTGCCTCGGCTCGATTGCTCGAGCCTCACCATCGGAGCGCCGCCCTGCTCCATTGGCCTGTCGACCCTGCCACCTAGCTGTCGCTCTGCTCGCCCGTCGGCCCTTGTTGCCGCCTCCACGTCGATGGCCGGCCCTTGTTGCCACCCCCATGTCAATGGTCGTTCACCTCTGGTCGACGGAAGGCCGCGCCCTCTGCAGCGCCATGACTGCCGCCCCGAGCTCCTCTGCACACTACTGCGCCTGAGCACCATCACACCGATGCGCCTCCGCTGAAGCCCTCCATGCTGGCAACCTCTACGCCTAGCGTTGCTCCGTTGCCAGCCGCTGCAGCACCTACCCACCGTCAGTGCCCTTTCGCCGCCGTGCTCCGGTTAGACAGCGGCTAAACCTATCACTAACACTTAGTTAATCAACCCCCCGAGTCACTGCCAAGCGAGGCCCACTGCCTAATTAACCACATGCTAATTTCCTATTTCGGTTAACTTAATTCTTGTGGCCCCACCCGCAGGTCAAAACCAACACTGACTAGCACCACATCAGCTGCAAGTTGAGACAAACCACCCGGGGGGTCTTTTGTCCGGTTTGGGATTGTTTAGGGGGGCAAAGGAGTAGAAAAATATATCAGGGGTAATGTGAACCACCCAGTTTTTTAGGGTAGTAAAAAGGACTTTTTTATTTTAAAAAATATTGACAAACTTTTTAAAAAAGTTCGTGACTATGAAAAATGTTTCTGCATTTAAAAAGAGGGTATACAGTGTAAAAATATGTTTGCATAACGTAAAAAAATGTTTCATGCCATTAGAAAAATGTACTTCATATTGATGGAAATATTCCCGTATTTCAAAAAAAGTTAATGACATAAAGACAATATTGTACAAGGTAAAAATGTCGGCGTATGTTAATGAAATTTCAAAGAAATATTCGCGTGTTTCCAAACAATGGTCATGCAATTTTTTTTAAAATATATAATTAAAAAATGTTCGTGTAGCTTAATATTTCGTTGTCATTTTAAAAATGTACAACGTGTATTTGGATAAATGGGAGTGTATTTAGAAAAATATTTCAAAACATGTATTCAGAAAAAATGTACATAAAGTATTACAAACTGTCCAAAGTGTATAAAAAAACATTTCACATGTGCGCTAAAAATGAAAATTGACTGAAAAAAATAGATATGTTTTACAAAAAAGAAAACCGACAAATGAAAAAAGAAAACCGAAGAAAGCAAAGAGAACTAAAGTATAGCGAAGAAAGAAAGAAAACATAAAATAAAATAATAAGCACGTGTTTACTTTTTTTGGAGGCGCAGATTTGCTTCCGCGAAAAACACATATTTACTTCTCGTGAGACATATATTTGCTCCGTGAGAAGTACATTTGTGTTTGTCGAATAGAAAAAATGCGCTTTCACAAGAATCACAAATTTGCTTCTTGTAGAGACACGGATTCTCTTTGGCGAGAGATACAAATTTACTTCCGTGATAAACATAGTTATGCTTCTCGAAAAGGAAAAAAGTGGGAAAAAAGCCGTGCTTTCATTTTTGTTTTTCGTAAAAAAGTACGTCGAATCTATTACCATGGGATTTAGTTTCAAAGATCTAGATGTAAGAAATTCAACAGTGAAAACGGTTCAAAATTTAAACACATGAGATAAAATATTTTGAATAAATGAATAAAAAACTCGATACGACAAGTAACGCATATACAACACATCTTTTGTAATGGGTGACAGTGATTTCAGACATATAGCCCTGATGGCGTACTAGTAAGCCTGCACGTGCAATGCACGTCTAATTCGAGTTTAAATTTTGGATACTTGAAGTTGTTTGTTCCAATCCACATATTGATAATTGTGATCCTACATCTACTCTAGAAAGTTAACTCAGTACTTCACAAACTTGTCAAAGAGTATCGAAATTAAACCTTAAGTGTAGTTTTCTTTCTTTGGGCATGTAAGCTCTGTAGTAGACTTACAATATTCCCCCCTTATTAATGCAAAAGAAGAGCTCTTGCATTATGATGCAAAGTCCCTAAAATGGTATGTCCTTGCATGAGCTTCACATGTGACGTAATAAAATAGAAGTAACCTCCGCTTCACACTGGCATCATTTGGCATGGTTTGACATTATTTAAATGCTAGTCAGTATGAACCTAAAACAAAATTGTATAGCATTCAGAATAAGAGACTGCATGGATTATCGGTTAGCATAGGAAAGTCAGACAACTGATGTGCGTTTCATTCTTCATGGTAAACGTGGAGAGAAAAGAGTTTGTACTCATCTGCCAAACATAACTAAACATTTTATAAACAACACACACATTGTCCATACAAAAACAGGGGGAAATATAAAAATCTTGAATTAAACCTTCCCAATTTCAAAACAAAGCGCGGCCACCGTTGGTTTTTTTCAGTAGCATGGCAATCCAAGCTACATCTTGCAGAATGGAACCATGGAGCTGGTGTCTACTCCAAGCCCTATGTCGCACGTTTGTGCTTCACCAGTCCCTGCAATTCAAAATTGGCAACTCAATAAGCCATTTCCTACCTGAAATCTACAAGGGGATGAAATTGTTCAAGCATTTGTGCAACATCCAGAGAGTAAAATAATAACCATGATAGTTTCCTACCCGAGATTAAAAAAAATGATCTCATGTTGGGTATGAACGCATCATGCTACCATATCTTATATTTGACACATGTCATTTGAAAGGACAGTCTGAACTTAAATAATTAGAAACGAGGTATGCAGACTCACAGGGGGATGAAAATCTGAACAAAAATGCTACTATTAACAATATAATGCGGGCAAATTATGTGCTAAAATAAGGAACAGATTATTTACTTCTATTTGCTAACGGGTTATCATTAGGTAAAGACAACAAATGCAACACTTTAAAAATGATACAATTTTTTTTGACTATAGGGCATTTTTACACTTACTTATACATAGAGATCCACACTATAGTAATATAACTCAAGCTCATGGGATAGCTACATGTTTGAAGCATCCATATCATATTATGTGAGATTGTTGATGGTACCTTCTCTTACACAATAACTCAAAAGGATAGAACTTTTTGCAGCTACTCAGTCTGACCTGTGTAAACAAGGCAAATAGCCAAACTGAACTTTCTTAGTTGGAACTTAGTACACACCGTGATGTTCATTGCTACAATATTGAGCATCATGACTGCTTATAATTTAGATTGAATACCAAGAGTCCAGAACAGATCTGGCATTGCCAAGTGAGTACAACATTCTAGGGTTCAGAATTAAAATATGGGGCTTCAAATTTACTCAGGGTAGGAGGGGGTGTATGTGGCCTTGGCTACAAGGGACGCATGATGAAAATCGTATCTCCGGGCTAAATTGCATTATAATGTAAGCTTAGAATCGAGGACTCTAACAAAAATATTTAATGAACATGGTCACTAACAAACTGAATTTTACCTTGCCATCACAAAGAGAGACTCGGGGAAACTGAAATACTCATTGGGAAGGCCTTGACATCCATCAGTGATTGGCATGCCAATTCCACATGGAAGAGAGGAAGAATCAGGGGCCGCTGGTCACCGGTCTCTCATACTCAGTGGGAAGTCCTTGCCAACAATCTTGATGCCTCTGTAAACCAACATCACACCACACCAGCCACGACATCTCAGGCTGTCATACACGCAGTGGCGAACCTTGGACCAAAATTTAGGTGTGGCGGAGTTAGCGGCACAAACCAAATAGTCTTATACAAAACTGCAAGCGATTCACATTCAAATTGCATTGGTGAATCACACTTATAAAACCAAATGGAGTCACTAAATTACAAACCTACAAAAATGCACATCAATAGAACACTTACAAAATATCTCACACAACTAATTGTAGAGTTCTCGGTGTCACCATGAACGAAATCGCAATGGTTTCAGATAACTATCTGGTTCAACCAGTACTATGCAAATGTGTGTGTCGTTTCCCATACTTCTACCTTGTAATAACCATGGAAAATGTTTCACCTGTCATTAAGAGATATAATCAATTGTAGTGTGCTCGGTAGCAAGACGAACATTCAAATAAAACTAACATCTCTAGGACTATCTTCTGTAAAAAAAATGGAAGACCAGGTAAGCTTTCCAACAGTCACTATACTTGTTATGAAGAGTCAACTGGCTATCTTAATTTTTTGATGGGCTACGACCATCATATTCATCAACCAAAAAGATACAATGCATCAAAGGAAAAATGACCTACTAAGAGCATATTGCCAGAATATATATATGTGTAGAGTGGCTAAACTCTACCAGAACCAGAGAGACCTTATCTTACAAACTGAAGGCACGCATTAGCTAGCATACCCAAAATTTCTAGCTAGTTGTCTTAGACAGTATGAAGCGGCACTTGCAGGTAGCGAACCTTAAGAAGACAAGCAGATTCGAAAGGAGGCTCTGGCTGGCCTATGGTCTGTACATTCTATGACTACATTCAGGCTACTATTTCACTATTCTCTTCTCATCATGTTTTGGAATAGCTTTCTTTTTAGACTTATTCCATTCATAGTTTGGTAGTTGCTTTACCCAACTTTTCTTGGAAAATCGAAGCTAATCTTTCAATGATCGTCAGGATCTCCTCCAAAGGGATCATCTTCCTGCACATTTTCGCCATGAGGAGATAGCAATTAGTGTATCTCTGTCAAGTAAGTGACAAGTAACAAAGATGGCAATGTGAAATGGTACATGAGCAGTCAGGAGCTTCAAGAAATAGAAGCTTTTTTTTTAATTTAACGAAGGCCACAAAATTTTGAAATCTCGGTTAAACTTGGCTTCTCCATGACGCGTTGCTGTAGACTGATAATGCAGTACGGATAAAAGAAAATTCAACTTTCCTACACCTTTTCAATTAGCACTACATACATTTCTCTGTGTGGTGATAGAAAAAGAATCCAAATTCCCTCTGGTGACTGAAATCTAAAATACTGTAAAACATGTTTCTCTTTGTTGTTACCATCAGAGGATGATTTATCAGAATATGAAATGAGGAAATTAAGAATAGAGGATTTGGCGGAAAGAAACAACATTCAGTTACATAGTTAGCATGCTCCTTTGATCCATCGCTTGTGTGCAACCATGAAACCTGTGAGGCTCTGAATGCCAGATGCTGCTCATGTGGGTGGTTCATGATGAACTGGAGGGAAACACCTGCGATTGGGTCGGAGAGGCGTCATGGATGGGGATGGTGCCATGCGACAGAGGAGCATGTGAGCACAACACGCCCAGCAGGGCAATGCTACGCATTGCTTGAGAGGCGGCATGCAAGGGGCATAGCAAGATTTGGTGGAGAGGGGAAGGGATCCACACCACAAAAACCAAAGTTCGAGACGGAGTTCCGGCGGCATGTGAATGCAGAGGACCGGCAGCGTGTCGAGGTGGAGATCTGGCGGCGCGTCGAGGTGGAGATCCGGCGGCGTGTAGCACCCCGCGAGGCCTCTCCTTCTTCTCCCCTCCTCCTCTCCCAAAGATGTGCCGCTGCCCGAGTCGGCTTGAGTGCTTGATCCGCAGCCATCGGCTGGCCCTGCCGCTGCCCGTGACCGGGGCAACGCAGGCGACCCGTCGCGCGACGAAGCCGCCCCTCACTCGTGCGGAGCGGACGAGTTGTTTCCCGTGTATATACTGTGCCTCTGCCGGAGGTCGCCGCATCCATTACCAGGAGATGGTTCGGCACCTGTGCGAGCGGTGGGTGCGGGACCTAGCGACCGGCGAGGCGGGGGCGGCGCTGAGCGGGCGAGCGGCTGGCGAGGCGGGGGCGGGCCAAGCGAGCGGCGGCGTGAAGGGGTGGCGAGGCGGGGGCGGGTCGAGCGAGAGGCGGGGCTTCGCGAGCGGTTCCCGAGCGTGGTGGGCGAGTCGTTCGCGAGCGTGGGGCGAGTCCTTTCGTTAGCGAGGGGATTACGTTCGTAAGCGATCAATTTCGTTAACGATGATTTTGACCATTGATGATGTAATTAGGTGGCTGAGATGGTGAGTTGGATCTGCCTCTTCGTGCTTTTACAGGGGTAGTATAGATGTGAGCATTTTTTTTTCTGAAAGGGCGGTGTATGTGAGCATTTGCCGTGATAGCACGGGCTCAAATTGAAAAACAAAACAGGAGGAAAGAGCCTTACCGACATTTTGGGCCTCAGCTATTTCTGTGGCCCGAGCCGAGAGCCCAAATGTTCTCGCACCAATAATTTCTTTACTTTATTGTATTCGCCGGTCTTTCCCATAAATAATACCAAAAAGGACACGGGCCATGGACCAAACTCTTTTCCCCCAAATTTCCCCTCGGCAGCCCTCGATCTGATCTCGATTCATCTACCTCTCCTCCCCGAATCCTGAATTCGACACCAGATCCGGTCCTCCCTCACCCAGGCTTCTCTATTGGTACCGATTTCGCCCCGTATCGTTGATTCTTTGCGTTCCCGAGATTAGGGTTTCGAGGCGCTGAAATCGGGTCCCGATCGGCTCGATTGAGTCCGAATTTCTCCCGGGAGAGGCTGGTCTGTGGTTGATTGGTGGCTCTGGGATCCGATTATTGCGGTTCTTTTCATCGAATTTACGCGATTTGTTTGCTAGGGTTTCGCCGTTTTCCTTCTGTCCAACCCTCCGTCGATCCCTCCTCGCCAGTAAGTAGTCCCTCCGCTTGCTCGATTTTTGATTTCTTATATTCGGGAAAGATGGATCTAAAATCGACCAGGCTTGGATTCATCGGGACCTTTGTTTAATTTTGACTTATTTTTCATGCAGCGAATTTAATTTCGACTTTAATTTAATAGGGTAGCCAAACCTGATTTGAATTGACCGATTGATCCATGGGTGTCAGGTGGAGCTTCCAAATACTTATAGGGAGATCACTTCCGTGTATACTGCTTTTATTTGCCCATACACATATAATTGGATAAACTTCTGCATGTGGTGCGCCTTCCGTAGTTCAGTGGGAGAGCGTTGCATGTGCAAAAACAATGTTATGCGCTCGGTTGAAAACATGAGATGCAATTGATTTGTGCACCCTAGTTTGGTGATTTACACTTGAATGTCTACGTTTCCTCTTCAAGATGTGTAGTCATCGTTTTGTTATCTAATGGTAGAGTTCTCTTCCTCAGGAGCATCATGTTGCATCAAGAGAACAGTGAGGTTTATGTGAGGCACCACTCCGAGCAGCTTGCATGTGGCAATCTGAGGGGAACAGATGATGGGCGCTCAAACTTTCTTCCTGAGAAATACCATATTGCAACAGGTAATGACTGTCATTTCCCTTCGCCTTGCACAAGCATTCCTAGATTCTTGTGCTAGGTTGTGAGCAATTAAAGTTTGTCAAATGAATGTAAACTGGCCATTCTGATGAAGAGTTGGTCCTAATTTTGGTATTTCAGAATGGAATACCACAGGTTGTCTAGTTAATACTGCCAGTGCTGTTAAAGAAGTGACAGCCGATCATTATAAGAGACCTGCCTCTAGTGGTTTCCCAGGCATGGTGGACTGCAAACGGATGAAGCAGGAAGAACAAAGTAAGATCTCAACCTTTTATGGAAAGTTCATACCCCGCCATTTACCAAAATGATTGGTACTTAGCTACACTTTACACCTTGCTTCCATACACTTGAGATTTCCGCCATCTGGAGGACTATAGTTTCCCCAAAGGGTTCTATTAAATCTACCCATCACCCCTACGTAACCTTGTTATGCATGATTAAGATAGTATGGCAGGTATTTTGGCCATCTTTGTGCAGAGGTTTGATTTCCCTTTACGTATAGATGTCCACTACTGGTATGTATTTCAAAATGGAGAGTATATAAAACTGAAATGCTGATTGGGCTTTTCTCCATTTCAGATGTAGCTGAGAAAGATAATGCACCAGATGCTGACATAAATGTTCCAGAGTATGGATCATACAGGACATGGGAGATAATCTCCGATCCGCCAGCATACGGTAGTGAGGAAAGTGAGGATGAAGGTGTAGATCCACCTGTTAACTATTCATTAGCCCAAACTTACGTTGAAGATTACCTGCGATCAGCAAGTTATTATCAAAGAGAAGACATTTACTCGTCTATTAGCCTTTGCCCCACGAGGAAAACTGTTCCAATTGGGCCAAATTATCAGGCTGAGTTGCCAGAGTGTGCATCTGATAATTGTAGGAGCTCAGTTGATGGTAATGCTGATGTGTCATCATCTTCTCACATATGTGATATAAATGAAGCCGAGAGTGACAAGTGGATTAGAAACTCTGTCACTCCAATGCCTGGTTCTGTTGAGTTATCTTCAGTGCTGAAACCTGTTTGCTGTAAGACAGATTGCAGTTGTGTTGACGAAGGTTCGATTGCGTGTGCGAGGAAGCATGTGAAGGAAGCAAGAGTAAGACTAATGAGTACCCTTGGTCTGAACACCTTCAAAGAGTTAGGATTCTTCGATATGGGAGAGGAGGTGGCCTTGAGATGGACAGAAGATGAAGAGCATTTGTTCCAGGATGTGGTATCATTAAACCCTGCCTCTCTTGGAAGGAACTTCTGGGATGAACTTCTGCTTGCCTTCCCATTGAAGACTAACAAAGAGTTAGTGAGCTACTATTTCAATGTCTTCATGTTGAGGAAGAGGGCTGAGCAGAACAGGTTTGATCCAATGAATGTTGACAGTGATAATGATGAATGGGAGGGAAGTGATGATGATGCGTTTGCTGTCACAGAAGGGGCTGGTGATGATTTGCCGCTTGAGTCTCTTACTGATCAAGATGATGGTGCATGCAATCAAGTTCCCCTCCAGGGAAATATACATGAAGAGTCTGAGGAAGATGAGTTTGACTGTTCTAGCGGCGACAGGCAAGAAAATTGCTGCGCGGAGGGGAATGTCATGGTGTCCCTTGTGGACAATAACCAGGAGGCGACCATTTTTGACACAGATGCTCAAGACGACTCGTGCACATCATTCGAGGCTCCGCATGTTTGTGCTACGGATGGCACACCCACTGATATTGCTGGGGACCACTACCGGGTTGATGGCTTTGGCAGCGTTGCAGATCATGGATACTTTGGTGGCCATTGTGACCCAAAAACGTGGGATATTGGTTTCAGTAGCGTGTGGGAGAAAGACGATTTTCTTTCGACAAACAATGTGATAGAAGAGGTGTTTGGAAAGGGTTCTTGTGAAAATGGAAATGACTCTTCTACTGCCCAGGGCATCATGTAAAGATGGGGCGGGTTTCTAATGGAGAGCGAAAGGCGAACCTGCTTTTGAAATTTGTACAGTGGTAGCTCTTCCATTTGTTTTTGATGATGATTCACTTGTCTGTAGAAATCCTGCCCCTGTCTGTCCTGAGAACATCTGTTTGAGAAATGTAATTTCATTCTCATGATGAATGTCTGTCTATTTGTAGTTATCCATCATCGGTCGATGATGTGCTGTAGCCTGTTGTAGCCTCTATGTACTGTTGTCATGACAAGTTTCAAGGCCCGAGCATTTTTGCATATGCTAGCGACGGTCAATATGATATAGATGTTGCTCTAATATGCTTGACAAACCATATTGTTTTCTTTATTCTACATGCATCTTTTCTTCATAGATGTCACTTCCCAAAGCAGGGTTGTGTTCCCAAAGAGATGTCAACAGATGGTCAACGATGATGTCTTGCTCTCGGTACTAAATTGGTGGCAGAGTTTTTTTGTTTGTTTGCTACGCCTGACAAGTAGTGAACTGCTAAACTACAGCAAATTAATTCCTTCCACTTCTCTTCTCTAACAATCGGATGTCTGGTACTATATGTGGATGTCCCATATCTTCCTTTGCTTTTGCTACCAGTTAACAATTTTGATCATCATAATAATTCAAATCATACACACATAGTTCAACATCAATTCAATTCCACAACGTATGCAATTTATTTAAACATAAAAAATGGTCCAAATGCATCGAAGTGAACATAGCAAACTAAATATTCTACTCTTCTCTTCTCTGACCATCAGATGCCAGGTATTCCCAACAGTGCTAGCTGCAGAATCCGCTATTGGACTAGCCATTTTCGTTATTACTTTTCGAGTCCGAGGGACTATTGTTGTCGAGGCGTCTTGGCACGTCGGGGTTGGTCAAAGCCACGTCGGCCATGTAGAACCACTCCTCTTGCCGAGCGCTTCATGGTGTCAATAAACTTCCCCCGCAGCCATTTGGTGCCATGAATCATGTTTATCATCGCCGCCCCACACTCTCCTCTTGCCCAGTGCTTCAAGGTGTCGATAAACTTCCCCCGCAGCCATTTGGTGCCATGAATCCTGTTTATCATTGCCGCCCCACACTCGGTGGGCACGTTGTTGTTCGTCTCCATCTTGACGCAGAAGGGCTTGAGCCAGAGCGCGAAGTTGGGCTTGACACAAAGGAACGCCTCGTAGAATGTGACGAAGCAAGCGATATGGAGGATCGAGTTTGGCGCGTGGTCGTGGAATTGAATGCCGTAGAAGTGGAGGAGGCCTCAGAGGAAGGGGTGAATGAGAAATCCCAAACCTAGAAGGAGATAGGATATGAAGACTACTCGCTCACCATCGCGAAGTTCAGGAACCCTGACGGAAGTGCGACCCGTCGGCCCTTTGACAAGGGGAGAGCGGGCCGGGGCAATCTCGGACACCAAAATGTACCTGACGCCTGGAGCGCGATGATGTCCTCCTTGGTGACGACCGAGCGCCGCCACAACCCCCACGTGTTGGGGGCCTTCTAGCCTTCTCCGGCCAACAACTGGCTCCATCGGCCGCCCTTTGAGGGCTTCGCCGACGAGATGTGCCTACCTTCTCTCTCGCCATCTCATGAGAACAGAAGGAGGAGAGGGAACTGGAATCTTTTTTGGGCTCGAGTTTCTAGGCGCTAGAGCTCGATGACGACGAAAGCAAGGGAGATTGGAGGCATAAAGATGATCCCCTTGTACCTTTGGCCTTTTATAGGCAAGTGAAAACACGGACTAAGTGAGTCGCGTGGCTGTAATTTCACAAGTTCCCCACGCAATGTGCATTAAGCGCGCGGTAATTGAGGGGGTGGTTAATTATGCCACTACAAATTCGGGGCACGACCGCTTTATTGACGAGACATGCCGGTAACAGTGGCCTCGAGCCACATAACACGTTTTGATGACCTCTGAAATGACTGCACAGTGCCGCAACGCGCAATGATGGTTCGAGTTGGTCAAAGCTTTTAGAGCAGGACTGAACCACCATACTTATCCGAGCGCGGGAAGTCTTCGTCGTTAAGATAGCTCTGCGCGGGAAGAGACCTCGAATCGAGGAATTATTCGAGGATTATAAAAGCTCATGTCAAGAGCAAATACAAAAACTTGGAGGGGATCCTCAGATGCCCAAGGTATAAACTCCTCGACAAAGGCTTGACTACTTCAGGGGAACAAGTGGAAGACTTGTTGAACAAGCTTACAAGACTGATGATCGATGACGGAGAACAACTCAGATGAACTGAGGAGCTTCATGGGCTTGAAGACCGGTTCAGGGGCTACTGATGTTGTCCTAGATTAGGGGGGTACTTGCCACGTAGTATAACCATCTGGACTGGGCCGAGGACCCCCGTGATGATATACCAAGGGGCCACATTCGTCAAGCCGAGGAGCACCAAGATGGACATCTTTTGAAGACTTGGCGCATACTCCAACACATAGAGGTCGTCTTCGTCACGATTACCCTATATGTAACCGACCTATGGGTAAACCCTAAACACCCTCGGTATGTCAAGAGATATATAATTCCAACTTGCAAAAAATATTCGCTCAAAAAGAACTTGCAAACAAGTATTTACAACAAGGTAGAGTCATGATACTAATGAATGAGATGCACACACTTACCTTGAGGTACTAGACATCAAACCTAAAGAGACGATCTTGAGAAAACAAAGTTAAATAACACAAGAAGTAGATATATAAATATTTGCAATAAGGACTTAGTTTTGTCTCCCCCTAAATGTTTGAACTTCCTCTCCCCCTATATGAATGAATGTTATGAAAGTAGGAGGGACTAGAGACAAAAACAGAGCAAATAAGATAAATAGTTATCATATGCTCCACCCCCACTCGAAACATATACATATATCCTCTCTTCTTATGTTCATCTATTGATGCTTTGAAGCATTAAGGTCATTGCATTTCTCTCTTTTCTTTTCATGAGATTTGATGTGTATTTGTATCCCCCTTTGACATCAATTTCCAAGAGGGGTTTATTCCTCTTGTTTTTATAAGTCAATAGGAAGGGTCCTGGATAAGCACACTAAGCAAACTGATAACAGAAGAATGCTCTAGAGGAAAGATCATCGAGTGGAGCTGAAAGTGATTGAAAAATATATTCTTGATAAAATTTTCTTGTTCATTTCGGTGTCATCGAGCTAGTTCCTTTTGGTCATACCGAAGAGTTGCTAATAGGTTGACCTGGTGTCATTGGAATGGTTTGATCGGTTAGACCGATTGAACATCAGAAAGTAGGTTTTGTCAAGACTCAACTCACTTGAAGGATTTGCAATGGATTTGCAATGAATTAACCGTAAGAAAAGCAAGATAAAATAGATGAAGTTTTTTTTATTAAAAGTTTTCAAAAGGATAGCGAAAGACAAGAACAATAATAACAAACAAAGCACGAAGTAAAACATCAAATGAAAGCTTCAACTAAGATAGGGTCGGCGATTAGGTCACCTATATTTTAGTATATTGACTTAGGCATCAAGTGAGAGCACTTGATCATATGTCATACTCAACATTAAGCTCAAAATGTTTGCCATTTTTCGATTAAGCATTTCAATGTATTCACATCTTCTTGAGTTGCTTCAACTCATGACTTGGAGTAAAGCTTCTCAAAGATGTGACGACTTACATTGGAGTTTGTTGTTGACGAGGTCATGTAGCTAAACTTCTTGTGGATGCTCAAGTGTGATGACGTCCATCATGAGTTGGGAGCAATCTATTGTTCCTTGAAGTTCCTTTTCCTACATGAGTTAGTCACACAAGGAACAACATGTATATCAAAATTGACAAGAGTGAAGAATATAATCAAATATTGTCGAAGGATACTTTTGATGTTGTCTTGTTCCCTGATCACAACAAATGAGATCTTGGATACTTGGTTTATGTAAGATTGCTCAAGATGGGAGTTTGGAGCAATCTTGTAAAGTGTTGTTTGTCCAAGTACCTATATGGGGTTATGTAAGAGCACATTTATCCATGTGTGGTTTTGGTAATTGATGAAAATCCCTATGGACTAATGGTTGCCTTGAGTTATATTCGAAGGATCTGTCCATAGGCACTTCTTGAAGTCCATATGTTGGTTTCAAGGAGGTTATATGGTGACCAAGGTGGTATTCAAGGTTTTATCCAAAGATTGGTCATGTGAGAGTTGAGCTTATTGCAAGCATGTCTTGAAGAAGAAGATTGTGTGAGCATTCATGTTTACCTTCAAGACATCGTATTTATGAAGAGAGAAGATAAGATACAAGGATGATCAAGACTAAGTCAAAGAGTGAATCAAGTTGATCAACATACAAAGCGTACAAGATGTACCGAGAGGGATCAAGTGATCCCATGGTATGGTAAGCATTGTCCATTACGCTTTGTGTACAAACCCATGGTCTACGTGAGAGTTCTATGTGGGGTTAAGTATGTTTCCATGGGCTTGCGTCAAGAGGAAGATCTCATACAACCCATGGAGGATGACATCAAGTGGTGATCATCATCAAGATTGCGGTGTGCAAGTTCAAGTGGAGCATCACAAAGAGATCATGCTTGAAGCTTGCCGTCCATTATGGTGACAATGGACTTGTGAAGATGTGCCAAAGAGTGGCTCAACCATAGTGGAGTATGGGGGAGCAATCTACTAGTCTTCATCGAGCCGGCGCAATCAAGAAAGGTGGTCCATCTTGAGGAGGACAAGATCGTCATCATCTAGATCAAGTGGACCACGTGCAAGGCAAATGTTTGACCTTGATAGGGTTTTCTATTTTACCGGTCTCATGGTGGTAGTTGGGAGACCGGGTTATAGGATCGATAGCCGTACTATCAAGGGGGGCTCTCAAGTGAGTAGCTTGATCGCATCATTCGTTGAGAGCTCAAACCATCTGCATCCTTGCATCATCTTTCTTGGTTCTTGTTTGGTGTTTCTCTTTGTGGGTCTTAGAGCTTATTGTCATCTTCATGACAAGCTTGAGTTCATCAAAAACGGAGTCCATATGCATCTTCTATGATGTTTTCGATGTTGGGGTTTTTGCCGGCTCTTCATTCATAGAGGTTTCACATCTCTATATCATTGGCATTTTCATACTGCCTCTTCTTAAGATAACTCTTGTTGTCCTTGTCGGAATCGGGGCTTCGCAAAACCCAACAAGGTTCGAACACTGGGGCGTGTGCGAAGATCTCAACCGGCTCAAGTCCCAACTTGTCACCCTACGGCCTAGCTACGTCGAGTACGTTCTTGCGAGGAAGAAGATGGACACAGGGATTTACCCAGGTTCGGGCCACCATGCGGTGTAAAACCCTACTCCTGCTTTGTGGTGGATTGGCCTCTCGAGGAGGCTGTGGATGAACTAGTACAGTGGTTGTGTGGCCTCACGAGGGCACTTGGTGGTGATGAACTCGACCTGGTTCAACCTGCCTTCTACGATGGGAGCTCATCCCTATTTATAGGGGCCATGGTCCTCTTCCCTCGTCGCACCGGCAGGAAGGGATCCCACAACAGCCAAATTTGAAAGGGGACAAGTAGTACACCCTATCCTGACTAAAGGTGGTCTTCGCCTGTAAAGCTCCTGGGTGTGACGCAGCGGTGGGCTCGGCGATGACATCCGTCCTGCTGGGCTCGTGGTCTTGGTCCTCTTGCTGAAAGCACAACATGCTCCCTTGGTGGTTTTGATAATTCATGGCAACATACATTGTCTCTTGGACTAATATTTCTACCTAGTGTATTTCAGGTGAAAGTCCATAGAGAGAGATGGGTTGGCAAAAAGGATTGTGTGGAGAGACCCCTAGATGCAAAGAAATGGATTGGCAAAGCTTCAAGCAAGAGGACTCTACATTTTACTTTGTGAGAAATCACTTTGAGTCCATAGGAAAGCTAATACTATTAAAAGGGGGTAAGGTACTGTTGGTGAACAATATGCTCCACGTGCACAAGTGATAGTCACCAAAAACACCCACAAACTCTTCCAAAAAAGTCTGTCCAAGCCTATAATCGGTGCTACCAACAATTCCCACTCGGTCCCACCGATTCCCAAACTCAGACAGACCCATGCCAAACCCTAGCCATTCGGTGCAACCGATTCTGCATCGGTGCCACCGAGTTCAGCTTGCCAACTTTCTGTTACCTCGTTTCATAAAATTGGTCTTACCGAGTTTTTTGGATCGGCGTCACCGAGTTGTGCAATCTGACCGTTGGTCATCTAATCGGTACCACCGAGAGTTATGTATCGGTCTCACCGAGATTCAAAAGTTACTGCCTTTTGGTCACTTCGGTATCACCGAGTTTTACACTTCGGTGTCACCGAGTTGGTCACTTTAAGTGTAACGGTTGGATTTTTGGGGATGCCTATATATACCCCTTCACCACCACCCACTCAAAAGAGAAGCACTTAGAACTATTACATACTTGCCCCATCCTATTTTCTGAGAGAGAGCCACCTACTCATGTTTTGAGATCAAGCTATTCCACTCCAACCATATGAATCTTGATCTCTAGCCTCCCCAAGTTGCTTTCCACCAAATCAATCTCTTCCACCATAGCCAAATCTGTGAGAGAGTGATTGCGTGTTGAGGAGTTTATCATCTTGAAGCACAAGAGCAAGGAGTTCATCGACATTACCGAGCCTATTACCTTTTGGAGGGTGGTGCCTCCTAGATTGGTTAGGTGTCGCTTGGGAGCCTCATACTTCGTGTTGTGGAGTTGAACCAAGAAGTTTGTATGGGCAAGGAGATTGCCTACTTCATGAAGATCTACCCATAGTGAGGCTAGTCCTTCGTGGATGGAAGCCATTATGGAATAGTCAAGGTACTTCGTGGACCCTTATGGGTGGAGCCCTCCGTGGACTCTCGCGACCGTTACCCTCCGTGGGTTGAAGACTCCATAAACGTGGACGTACGATAGCACCACCTATCGGAACCATGGGAAAAATCTTCGTGTCCCTCATGCGTTTGATCTCCCTATCTCAACTCCTTACTTCCATGTGTAATGTCTTTACTTTCCGCTGCCATACTTGTTGACATGCATGTGTAGGGTGTGCTAGAATTGTCATAATTGCTAAAATCTGCCAACCAATTAACTTGGGAAAAGGTTAGGTTTTAATTCTTGCAAGTAGTCTATTCATCCCCCTCTATACACACACTTCTAGTGATCCCTCAATTGGTATCAGAGCATTGGTCTCCATTGCATCAGTTTCATCACCATGGAGGAAGATGGATGTGTCTAGTTCGGGAAGTTTGAGTTGTAGAGTGCCTATTCTTGATGGGGAGTACTATAGTCAATGGAAATATAAGATGCTTGAGCTATTCAATGAATTTCATTTGAGCAAGTATATTAAGAACCCCTATGTGCCTCCCATTGATCCTTTACATCCCACACATGAAGATGAAATTGATATGCTATGCAATCTTAGAACTGTTAATCTTATTGTTCGAGGATTGCCTAGGATTGTGCTTAATCAAATGAAGAATTTTGAATGTGCTTATACTTTGTGGAATGACTTGGAGAAATGATATCCAAGTTATTCATTGAGTAATCTTGATGAAATTCTTCATAAGACTATTGTCTTTCAGAAAATGATGCCTAGTAATCCCAAGTTTGATGACTATCTATTTGAGCTTAGAGACCTCATGCGTGCTAAAGGAGATGTCATAAATATCAACAATATCATTGTAGAAGCCATTCAAATTCATAATCTTGAACATTGTCATGATCACAACCCTAACGAATCTCTTGTTCCTTGTGACGAGGATTTCCCACTTGATGATGACAATGTCGAACATGGCTACTATGATGAAGATGAGTTGTTCGACATCGAGCATGAGAAGATCATGAAGAATCTAAGTCTCATGGCAAACTTCAAGGATTACATGTCCGGAGGAAAAGAGTGGATTTTCGATAGTGGATGCACCGATCATATGACCGGAGATAGAGAGCTGTTTGAAGAGATCACACCAAAACATGGACCGCGAAGGTATGTAACTTTTGGAGACAACTCCAAGGGTAAGGTACTTGGTCTTGGTAAGGTGGCCATATCCCATGATAGCTCTATTCAAAACGTCATGCTTGTTGAATCCCTTGGCTACAATCTTCTTTCCGTATCTAGACTTGCCGACTTTGGTTTTAATGTGCTATTCATGAAAGTAGATTGCCAAGTGTTTCGTTAAGATAATCATAACATGGTCTTTACCGGTTTCCATAGAGGTGATCTATCTATTGTTGATTTCACTAAGAGATCCAAACCTCGTACTTGTCTTATTGCAAAATCTTCTAAAGGTTGGATTTGGCATAGAAGACTAGGACATGTTGGCATGTGTAATCTAGACAAGCTTATCAAAGGTGATCATATACTTGGTGTTAAAGATGTTATCTTTGACAAAGATAGACTTTGTAGTGCTTGTCAAGTTGGAAAGCAAGTAGGTGGAAGTCATCCCGTAAAAAATATCATGACTACTACGAGACCACTCGAGTTACTTCACATGGATCTTTTTGGTCCCAATGCTTACAAGTGCCTCGGTGGAAATTCCTATGGTCTAGTTATAGTTGATGATTTTTCCAGATTTACGTGGGTATTCTTTTTTGATGATAAGTCAAAGGTACACAAGATCTTCAAGAACTTCGTTCGCAAAGCGCAAAATCAGTTTGAAGTGAAGATCAAGAAGGTTCGGAGCGATAACGGATCGGAGTTCAAGAACACCCATGTAGGTACCTTTCTTGACGAAGAAGGTGTTTCACATGAGTTCTCGGCTACATACACGCCTCAACAAAATCGAGTTGTTGAGAGGAAGAACCGGACTCTTATTGAGATGGCAAGAATGATGCTTGACGAATACAAGACGCCAAGACACTTTTGGGCAAAAGCCGTGGAAACAGCATGTCATGCCACAAACCGACTCTACTTGCACAAGCTTCTCGGTAAAATGGCATACGAGCTACTCACCGGTAACAAACCCCAAGTTGGATACTTTCGGGTATTCGGCTCAAAGTGCTACATTCTTGATAGGCATCGTCATACTAAATTTGCTCGCAAATCTCATGAAGGATTCCTACTTGGTTACAGATCGAACTCTCACACTTATCGTGTCTACAACAACTTCACTCAAAAAGTTGAAGAGACGGTAGATGTGAAGTTTGATGAATCTAATGGTTCGCAAGTCGAACAATTGCCAAATGATGTAGGAGATAAGGATCCTCCGGAAGCTATCCAAGACTTGTCCATCGGCAAGATTCGTCCCATGGAGGTGAAGGAAAGTACTTCGTCAACTCAAGTGGAAGCCCCTACTTCACGTGAAGGTGACCCTCAACACGACATGGAGGTATCCACAAGCGGTACACGCCAAGATGAAGAGGAGGAAGTACATCATGAAGAACCATCACAACCTCCTTCACCACCACCTCAAGGAAACGACACCTTCAACAACAACGAAGATGAAGGAGATGATGATGATGATGAAGAAGCTCCACCATCCAACAAGCCAAAGCTACCCCGAGTTCGAGCAAGAGTGACCAAGAACCATCCTCTAAACCAAATCTTTGGTGACATACAAACCGGGAGAATCACTCGCTCTAAATCTCCTTAGCTAATTTCTGTGAGCATTATTCTTTCATCTCTAGCATTGAACCCTTGAAGGTAGAACAAGCTCTTGAAGACCCGGATTGGGTGAACGCCATGCATGAAGAGCTTCACAACTTCGAGAGGAACGAAGTGTGGACACTCGTGGAGAAGCCCAAGGACAAGCACAACATCATCGGAACCAAATGGGTGTTTCAGAACAAGCAAGATGAAGACGGTCAAGTTGTACGCAACAAGGCGCGTCTCGTAGCCCAAGGATATACGCAAGTCGAAGGTATGGACTACGGTGAGACCTATGCCCCCGTCGCTAGACTTGAAGCTATACGCATTCTTCTTGCTTATGCTAATCACCATGATATCACGCTTTATCAAATGGACATTAAAAGTGCCTTTTTAAATGGTGAGATTGAAGAAGAGGTCTATGTCAAACAACCCCCTGGTTTTGTGAATCCTAAGAAACCTAATCATGTTTACAAGCTTCGTAAAGCTCTTTATGGTCTTAAGCAAGCCCCACGCGCTTGGTATAAATGCTTAACGAAGTTTCTCATCGAAGAGGGTTTTGAAATTGGTAAAATTGATGCAACCTTATTCACTAAAAGAGTTAATGGTGAATTATTTGTGTGCCAAATCTATGTGGATGATATTATCTTTGGATCTACTAACCAACAATTTAGTGAAAAATTTGGAAGGTTGATGTTCGAGAAGTATGAGATGTCCATGATGTGTGAGCTGAAATTCTTTCTTGGTTTGCAAATCAAGCAAACAAGAGAAGGAACTTTCATCTCTCAAACCAAGTATACCAAGGACTTGATCAAGAAGTTCAACATGCAAGAGTGTAAAGGTATGAAAACTCCTATGCCTACAAGTGGACATGTTGATCTTACCAAGGAGGATGAACCGGTTGATCAAAAGGTCTATCGATCTATGATTGGTTCATTGCTATATCTATGTGCCTCCCGTCCTGATATTATGCTTAGTGTTTGCATGTGTGCTAGATATCAAGCCGCACCTAAAGAGTGTCATCTTTTGGCCGTGAAACGTATTGTGAGATATTTGATACAAACACCAAACTTTGGCATTTGGTATCCCAAGGGATCTTCCTTTAACCTTGTTGGCTATTCCAATTCGGACTATGCCGGTGACAAGGTTGATAGAAAATCCACCTCGGGTACTTGTCAATTTCTTTGTAGATCTCTTGTGTCTTGGTCCTCCAAGAAACAAAACTCGGTATCTCTATCTACTGCCGAAGCTGAGTATATTGCTGCCGGATCATGTTGTGCACAATTACTATGGATGACACAAACGCTTAAGGATTATGGAATCCATGTTAAAAATGTTCCATTACTTTGTGACAATGAAAGTGCTATTAAGATTGGTCATAATCCCGTGCAACATTCTTGAACTAAGCATATTCAAGTTCGACATCATTTCATTCATGATCATGTTGCCAAAGGAGATATCAATCTTAAGCATGTTCGTACCAACAAGCAATTGGCCGATATCTTTACTAAACCACTTGATGAGAAAGTGTTTTGTCACTTGAGGAGTGAGTTGAACATCCTTGATGCTTCAAACTTTAGCTAGACTCACTCGATTGCATGCAAGGGCATGAGCTTACATGATACTTCCATGATACTCTTAACAAGTTATCTTATACCATGGAATTCTATGCTCCCTTGTATTGCATCTAACCTTTTGTAGGTACTTGGAAGAACTTCATTCCACAAGATTGCCAACAACTCCCATCATAAGCAATCTTGTCATGACCAAGTATCCACAACCCCTCTTGATGATGGAAGGAAGAAGACAACTCAAACATATCCTTGACATATATATTTGATGTGATCATATTTGCTAATTCTCAATTGATATCATGTCAAATGGATATATATTGTTCTTCCTTGCATGACTAACGTATGTAGGTGATAAGTGTACCAAAACAACAAGGATTGCTCCCAACTCAAGATGAACTTCATAAACATCGAGCATCCACAACAAGTTCACCTACAAGCCATGTCATCAACATCACTCAAAGGTATGTACTCATATCCTTGAAAAAAACTTTACTCCAAGTCATGAGGTAAAGCAACTCAAGTGATATGAAAACATTAAAATGCTTAATAAAAAAAAATGGCAACCCCATTTTGAGCTTAACGATGAGTATGACCTATGATCAAGTATTCTTGCTTGGCTCCTAAGTCAATATACTCTAATATAGGTGACCTAGTCACCGACCATCATCTAGTTAAGTATCTTGTTTGGTTCATTCTCTATTTTGCAAGATTTCTTGGAACCACTCAAATCTTCTCTAGTTGATATTTCCTTGTAAATTCTATTGTATTCCTTTGTAAAATCCTTTAAGACTCTATTGCAAGTTTTCTGAAATTATTTGAGGTTTTCTAGAAGTTGCCAAGTTTTTGTTTACCCCTCGGAGCCTTCGATTCAAATGACTCGGTTCTACCGATTTAGCAGATGAGTTGCATAACAATAGCTCGGTTCCACTGACTTGTTTGTCTCGGAGCCACCGATTGGATTTCTTCTCTGATTTGTGTTCATATTAGCAAATCTTTGTTTCTTTAGTGATCCTACAAGTGATGTCTTTGTTTCTTTAATGATCCCTTATTCTAAAAAAAGGGGGGAGAAACTTTATTCAACGATCCCTAACTCAAAGGAGGAGAAGAATCACAAACTCTCAGATCAATGAAAGAGGGAGAAATTAACTTCCATGATTTCCTCAGTTTTTTTATGCTCTCCATGATACCTACATTCTATGACCCTTGTTCTCAAGGATCCCTTCTAACTCCATGATCCCTGTGTCTAACCCTGTGTATGGACCATTTTGGAAATTAATGCCAAAGGGGGAGAAATACCTAAGCTTCAAAAGCTAAAGGGGGAGATACATGCTTCAATGCAAAGGGGGAGAAACAATCAAGGGGGAGAATATCAAAATTTATACTTACATAGACAAGGGGAGAATACCAAAGTAGGGGGAGAAGTTCTGTTATGAAAAGTTTATTCTTTTGTCTAATCTTATTCTAATTTGATACTCTTATTTGATTTCTCATGTTAGACTTGTCTCACCCTATCCAATCCCAATATCTACATGCTAAGATTCAGAGGGAAAGGATGACCTACTATTTTCATATCTAAGGGGAGAAAGTTCTAAATGATCTTGGAGACATATCAATCTTAAGGAATACTATCTTCTATATGTTCTCCACATCTTGGTACTATTGAGCTCTATTGCTTTTGATTGGTAGAATACTCTTGTGTTTCCTAATATTGTTTTCCCAAGTGTATTTCTACTACAAGAATGCTCAAGAACTCAAGGTAAGTATATGCATCACATCTTTGATCAAGATGATCTCTTGCTTCTTGCACATATTGTTTGCAAGAGTGAAGTATTGAACAAGGATACACCTCATTCATATATTTTTGATGCATATAGCCAAGATACACATGACTCAAATCATCCCTTCTGCTATATGTGTGTCCATGCATTCCAAAGCAACTATCCTTTAAAGGGATTGCACACATTTAGGGGGAGCAAATCTAAGTCATGTGTCTCTCAAAGTCTTCATTATATCCATGCATATCTTTATTTGAAGCTTTGATTGTATGTTGTCATCAATTACCAAAAAGGGGGAGATTAAAAGCACAACATCCTCCCTTGGTGGTTTTGATAATTCATGACAACATACATTGTATCTTGGACTAATATTTCTACCTAGTCTATTTCAGGTGAAAGTCCATAGAGAGAGATGGGTTGGCAAAAAGGATTGTGTGGAGAGACCCCTAGATGCAAAGAAATGGATTAGCAAAGCTTCAAGCAAGAGGACTCTATATTTTACTTTGTGAGAAATCACTTTGAGTCCATAGGAAAGCCAATACTATTAAAAGGGGGTAAGGTACTGTTGGTGAACAATATACTCCACGTGCACAAGTGATAGTCACCAAAAACACGCACAAACTCTTCCACAAAAGTCTGTCCAAGCCTATATTTAAAATCGGTGCTACCAACAATTCCCACTCGGTCCCACCGATTCCCAAACTCAGACAGACCCATGCCAAACCCTAGCCATTCGGTGCAACCGATTCTGCATCGGTGCCACCGAGTTCAGCTTGCCAACTTTCTGTTACCTTGTTTCATAAAATCGGTCTTACCGAGTTTTTTGGATCGGCGTCACCGAGTTGTGCAATCTGACCGTTGGTCATCTAATCGGTACCACTAAGAGTTATGTATCGGTCTCACCGAGATTCAAAAGTTACTGCCTTTTTGTCACTTCGGTATCACCGAGTTTTACACTTCGGTGTCACCGAGTTGGTCACTTTAAGTGTAACGGTTGGATTTTTGGGGATGCCTATATATACCCCTTCACCACCACCCATTCGAAAGAGAAGCACTCAGAACTATTCCATACTTGCCCCATCCTATTTTCTGAGAGAGAGCCACCTACTCATGTGTTGAGATCAAGCTATTCCACTCCAACCATATGAAGCTTGATCTCTAGCCTCCCCAAGTTGCTTTCCACCAAATCAATCTCTTCCACCATAGCCAAATCTATGAGAGAGTGATTGTGTGTTGAGGAGTCTATCATCTTGAAGCACAAGAGCAAGGAGTTCATCGACATTACCGAGCCTATTACCTTTTGGAGGGTGGTGCCTCCTAGATTGGTTAGGTGTCGCTTGGGAGTCTCCTACTTCGTGTTGTGGAGTTGAACCAAGAAGTTTGTACGGGCAAGGAGATCGCCTACTTCGTGAAGATCTACCCATAGTGAGGCTAGTCCTTCGTGGACGGAAGCTGTTATGGAATAGTCAAGGTTGCTACTTCGTGGACCCTTATGGGTGGAGCCCTCCGTGGACTCTCGCGAGCATTACCCTCCGTGGGTTGAAGACTCCATAAACGTGGACGTACGATAGCACCACCTATCGGAACCACGGGAAAAATCTTCATGTCCCTCATGCGTTTGATCTCCCTATCTCAACTCCTTACTTCCATGTGCAATGTCTTTACTTTCCGCTGCCATACTTGTTGACATGCATGTGTAGGGTGTGCTAGAATTGTCATAATTGCTAAAATCTGCCAACCAATTAACTTGGGAAAAGGTTAGGTTTTAATTCTTGCAAGTTGTCTATTCACCCTCCTCTAGACAGCCACTTCTAGTGATCCCTCACTTGCACCGAGAAGGAAACATTTGGGGGCTCCTTTGGAACCCGCGTACGTCCTTGTCTCCTTTGCACCAAAGAGGAAACTGTCCTCCCTCTGCGCCCGCTAGCGCCCGCCTGGCTTGGTCGTCAGAACCCACGTCTCCCCGGCCTCACGAGGCCGGGTACTTGCAAAGGAATCTCCACTCCTTGGGAGGTGGCCTGAAGGGGTGCCACTCCTCCGGAGGCCTTGGCATTCTCCTCCTCGCGAGGCGGGGGCTCTCCTGAGGGCTTTGACTTGGGGGGCTCGTTGCAGGGCCGTACCGGGCCTTCGTGGTGGGCCATGCGCTGGGCCACAGGCAGGCGGGTCTGGGTACCCCCGTTCCCAGAACGCCGATAGTAGCCCCCGGGCCCAAGGCGTGCCAACCTTAGCTTCGAGGCGAAGGCAAGGAGTGTAGGGCGAAGCGTCGTGGGCCACCATTCGCCTGTGGGCTAGGCTCGACGCGTGGCGCGCGACGGGGAACGGACACCTCCGCCCCAATCGTCTCGGCAACTGTCCTGGCTGAAAAAAGTCTGGCGTCCTCGGCGGAGCCATCATTGCTCTTCAACGATCCCAGGGATCTTCCCAAGGCCTACACTCCACTGTACCGCCATGACGACGGTAGGGCTTTGGCCGCCGCCATGCCTGATTTTGATGATCTGGGGCTCACGCCATCCGGGCTCCCCAATCTCACGGTGCTGGTGTCCTCTGGCGACACCAGCGGTGGAGAGGATTCAGAGGAGACCGTGGATGGACGGGAGGGGGCGTCCCCTTCGTCGTAGAGCATGCTCTTCCGCAGCCTTGACGATGATGATGATGACACCGACTAGCCCTTGGCCGCTGGCTCCCGACGCTTCGCCCGGGTGCACAGGGGGCCAAGGCCTTCCCCTCAAGCTGCTCGGACGTCTGGCCGGTCGTCCCCGAAGAGGCGCACGACCGCGGTTCCTCAGGGCATCGTCCACACTCCTTCGGGTGACAGCACCATGCCAGGGGTCGGCAAGGAGCATCCCTCTCACCTCCTGGACATGGCTAAGTCCGCGCCGAAAGGGAGCGGGGGCGTTCCAACCAGCGCCGAGGTGGAGAAGAAGAGGAAGTGGGTCGCGCGCGAGGAGTAAGTAACCTTCTTCATCTCTGCTTGATCTTGAAATGCGCATGTGCTCACGGCCCTCCTCCTCTCATTGGCCAAGGTCGAGGTCGTGCTGAAGAGGAAGAAGGCGAGCGTCGAGCCGAAGGACCCCCCTGCCCTGGGGGTGCCATCGGTTTTGAGCCATGACGAAAGCGAGCCACGCTAGCCCAGCGTGCCACTTGGGGAACCGGCCGCCGGGGGCGCGGAGGCTCCCGTGGCAGCATCTTCTGCCGCTGCCATGGTGGCCCTGATGGTAATGGAGGGGGCAACTCCTCGCCCCCTCGTGGTGGAGTCCGCTCCCGTGGTCGCAGAGATGCAGCCTTGGGAGGAGCCAGCCCCCACGGGCCAGCTGGTCGTGGGGTCGCCCGCGCTTGTCGTGATGGGGGAGAAACTGGAGCCCCCGGCTCCCCAAGTTAGCCATGCTGCCGGGCCCTTGGTCACGGCGCTTGCCGATGCGTCGGTGCCGCCTCCTGGCCCGGCTCTTGTGCTTGTGCGCTGCGGTCCTTTGATCAGGCCCGGTGCCTTGGACGAGGCTTACACCATGCTCGGGAGGCTATGGGCTGACCTTCAGGATGCTGAAAGGTGCCTCGCGAGGGAGCGCCTGGGGCTCGTTTCTGGGTGGTCCCAGGTCGGGGCAGCCACCCAGACGGCCTGGAGCCGAGCCAAGGCCGCCATCGCGAAGAGCGAGGAGGAGGCGGCTGAGGCCAAGGCAGCCCGAGATGCAACACTGGACGAGGCAGAGTCTGCCAGGGCGCGCTGCGGTGAGGCGGAGGCCCATCTGAAGGTCTTTCAGGATGAGAAAGCCGCTCTCGCACAACAACTCCGTGAGCAAGGGAGGTCCTCAAGGTCAGCGAGGTGGAGCTCGCAGATCGCGACTCCGCGCTGTCCCGTGTGGCCGCTGACCAAGCCAAGGAAAGCGAGCACCTGGCCAAGCTGAAGGAGGAGGTGGAAGAAGCCCAGGCGTCTCCCGCCCGGCGCGTTTCTGAGACGACGGCCCAGCTGGAGGCCAAGGAGAAGGCCTTCGCCGATGCTGAGGAGAAAATGGCCACGGAGCACGATGCCTTCCCTTCCCTCAAACTTGAGCTTCGCAAGTCGCTACGCTCCATCTGCAGGGGAGGATTCTGGGAGCCTTTGGTGACCCCCGAAGCCGGCTATGCGGGTCTTGCCTTCAAGCTTGCTGAGGTGCTTAGAGGCGCTTCCATCAGGGTGGACACCATTTTGGAAGATGAGTGTCGCGATCTCCTTGCCACGGCCGTGACGCGGGTGTTCAGCCAGCTCTACCTCCGTGAGCCCGGCTTCAACTTTGATGCGGTGCTCATTTCGGTTGCTCCTGCGTCATGTGCCACTGCGGAAGCGGCCGTGAAGGGCCCGGTGGACGCGTTGGTGGAGAAGTTCACCTGCATAGTCACCGCCAAGCCCCCAGCGGTGGAAGCAAGCAGTGGTGATGACGGCGGAAGCGACGTCGATGACGAGGTTGCCGCGGCTGGGGCAGTTGGCGACGCCAGCCATGGCGGTAGCAGCCCTTCCTCCTAGGTCTTATCCTGCAACATTTCACTGTGCCTCGCGGGGGCATGAGACTTTGAATTCGTTGAACATTCATCGCCTGTAATAATTGCTTGAATTTTCCTTGAATCTCGTGATTTCCTTCTGTGCCTTGTTTCCTTCCTGCTTGCTTTTGGGCTCTACGTCGGTGGGGCCCAATCCCGTGCATACCTCGACCGCCGTTGGAGCGTCCGGATTGCCAGGACGAGACCAAGGGGCGAGGGGCTACGTGACCAGTGAGGCCCCTGAGTCGCGATGCTCAGGGGTCCCCCTTGACGCGCAAGCAGCACTCACGAAGGAAACACGGCGACGCCAGGGTAGGCTTGGGGCGCCTTGGTGCTCTGCGTCGGCAGGGCCCAATCCCACGCATACCTCGACCGCCGTTGGGTTATCTGGATGGCTAGGATGAGACCAAGGGGCGAGGGGCTACATGACCAGTGAGGCCCCTGAGTCGCGATGCTCAGGGGTACCCCTTGACGTGCGAGTAGCGCCCGTGAGGTGGATTCGTACCTTTTCTCTGGGAAGGACGCGTGTAGACTAGGTGCCAGAACCTGGTGAGGTGGCTCACGTCAGGCCTATCCTGAGCGTAGCCCCCGGCCAGCCCCCTCGCACATGCATCCCAGGGGAACGCTACATGACGGGGCTGTGCGAAGAGCCGGGAGGCCATCCTGAGGTTGGTGCAACCGCTAGGGCGCCCTCAGTTGTTTATCCCCCAGCGCGGAGCATGGGGCTTCCACTGGGCGTGGGCATAGCCGCTGAGCGACAGTGTTGTCCGCCAGCGCGGAGCATGGGGCTTCCACTTGGGCGTGGGAATGGAGCTCTGTGGTAAAGTCTACGGGCATGTACATCCCATTAAGTTCGCACTCGTGGCTTGCACAACTGAACTGGGAGGTGTATCTGGGCACCCGTGAGCCAGCGCGGGACTCATGAGGCCCTACCTCAAAGGCGGGTTGCGCCTGAATTTTTATAGCGTGAGGCGTGCTTGCAGGACCTGTGGGGTGTGGGTAACCTGCGCCGAATGAACCTCCGGCGGCCATCGCATGAGAAGGCCAAACACCAATGGCCCCAGGAGGTGACGTGTGTGGGGCCAGACCGCCAGACAGAGCTCGGCCGCTGGGTTTATCGACGCTGTAGGGATAGACCCGAGCACAGACGCCGTGCCCAGTCTTCTCATGTGACAAACCCGAGGAAAGACACCCGGCGTGCGGTTCCTGTGACGGCGAAGCGCCGAACAACGGTTATTGGAACCGGGCAGCGTGCCCTGACTTACCCACACTCGATTAGCTCATGCGAGAACACGCACCAAGGGCCTTGGCGAGGTGACGTACATGGGACTGGCCCGCGAGACAGAGCTCAGCCACTCGGATTTATCAACGCTGCAGGGACGGACCCGAGCACAGATGCCATGCGAGCCCTTAATCATGAGGCAGTCGAAAGCGGAATCGTAAGGGCGCGACGACATTCATGGTGGTGAAGCACCGGGCATGCAGTTGGAATACTTAGGAAATTCATTAAATGCAGATTCAATCTGGTGGATGCACAAAATGGTACGGCTGCAGGGACGGGCCCTAGCAGCTCGAGGATGGTGCAGCCCGAGGGGCGCCCTCAATTGAACAAACCGCCCTCAATTGAACAAACCAAAAGTCACCTGGCACCGGTGCCGCTGAAGCGTCGATGTAGTCATTGAAGCTGGGTTAGCACGAGTTTGAGTGCTTCGGAGGCTCAGGGGGCCCGCGAGTGTCTGGGATCTCTGGGAGATCCTCACGGCGTCGGGCCTCATGAGACACGAAGGCAGTCTGCATGAGGCGCTGGTAAGTATCACCCGCGTTCATGAGGCCGAAGGGCATGCAGACGTAGCTGCAAGGGAAGCCCCCACTGCGTACGACACGCGATGGCCAGAAGAGCTCCTACGACCAAGCCCTGTTGAGGTCGGGGAAGTTGACGCAGATGCATAGCCTGCCGTTGGGGATGGCTGCCACGCCGGGTGGCACTGCGCGGTGCTCGCCGCGCAGGGCCTGTGCCTCTTGAAGTTCCCTGATTGCGTTGGTGATGAACTCTCTTGCGCCTGGTGCCTCGCGCCTTGCTTCTTGCTTGTGGGGGCGTACATTGAAGCACGCCTCCGAGTGGTGCCCGAACACCTCCCCCGTCGTGCCGGTCAGGTCGGTAGCTTTCCGGATGGAAGCCCCCGAGCCTGTCATGAGGGAGGCGCTGGGCGTGCCTTCCTGTGCGAGAGGGAGAGGCACCTCAGTGGCGGATGCCGAGCCTGTAGCGCCAGCGGTGGAGGTCCCAGCCCCCTGGCGGCTTTTGGGGAGGAGCTACTTCTGCTTCTTGCGGGTGTCCTCGGGAGGCAGGACGTCACCCTCATTGTTAGAGTCTTCGGCCGCCGTGGCCCTGTAGGCGCGCTCGAGGGAGCAGACGGCATCCTTCTCGTCACAGGCGACCATGATGACGCCGCTACACCCTGGCATCTTGAGGACGTTGTAGCCATGGTGGACTGCCACCATGAACTTGGCGAGGGCGAGGTACCCGAGGATGGCGTTGTACGGGAGGCCGATGTGAGCAACGTCGAAGTCGATGAGCTCGGTGCGGTAATTGTCATGCCTTCCGAAGGTGACTGGGAGGCGCACCTGCCCCAGCGGCGTGGTGGTGCCGTCAGTCACTCCTGAGAAGGGCTTCATCGGCATGAGCTGGTCATAGGGCACCTGGAGCGTCTCGAAGGTCTCGACAGAGAGAACATAGCCCAGCGCCATCGTCGATGAGGGTCTTGGTGACGAGGACGTTGCTGATGACGGGTGAGCAGAGCAGAGGGAGCACGCCCGTGGTGGCTAAGCACTTGAGTTGGTCCTTGGAGTCGAAGGTGATGGCCCACTTTGACCACTTGAGGGGACGCGTGGCCTCAAGCTTCGGGAGGGTAGTGTTCACCTCGAGAGAGAACTGCTTGAAGATGCGGTGTGAGGCTGGGGCTTGAGCCCCACCCAGGATGCAGGCGACCGCACAGGGCTCCTGGAAGCCCCCAGCCCCATCGTCCCGCCTGTCGTCTTCATTCCTCCTTGGTGGCGGCGGCAGCGGAGGGAGACCGGCCCTGTCCCGAGGACGGGCCTCCTAAGGCTCGTCGCGCCAGGGCCCGTCACGAGGCTCACCACGCCAGCGGTCATCGTGAGGTTGGTCGCGCCAGTCCTGTCGTGAGTCGCGGTTGTCCCGACGGCCTCTGCTGCGGCCTCCTCCACGGCCACAGCCACGGCCACCGCGCTCGGGGCGGCGACCGAGGCGCTCGTCATGGAGCTCCCTGAGCTCTTGGCAGTCACTGGTGCTGTGGGTGTTGGTGTAGTGGAAGACGCAGAACGGGCGGTTGCTCTTGAGGGGTTCTTCCTGGTCTTGACTGTGCTTCGCCTCAGGTTTAGCGGCTAGAACGGTGGGGTTCTTGTGTTTCACCTCCTTGGACTTGGCCTTCTTGTCTTCGTTGTCCGCCTCCGGAAGCTCGCGGAGGGAAAGTCAGCCAGCCTCGGCCTGCGCGCACTTGTTCGCCAGGTTGAACATCTCCAGAGCAGAGCACAGGTCGTCGTGGATGGCGAGCTCCTCCCTCATCCTAAGGTCCCTGACGCCATTGGTGAACGCCGAGATGATGGCCTCATCCGATGCCTTTGGAATCTTGAGGCGGACGCTCATGAAGCATTGTATATACTTGTGTAGGGTCTCTCCCTCCTGCTGCTTCACGCACCGCAGGTCGCTCACCGCTGGGGGGCGGTCCCAGGTGCCCTGGAAGTTGGCGGTGAAACGCTCGTGAAGTTCGTCCCAGGAGGAGATCGATTCCTTTAGGAGGTTGAGGAGCCAGGAACGCGCACCATCCTTCAGAGCCATGAGGAACCAATTTGCCATGACCTTGTCGCCGCCGCCTGCGGCCTCGATGCTCTCGGAGTAGAGCTAGAGGAACTCTGCTGGGTCGGCGGTGCCATCGTAGCGCGGAGGGAGGTCCGGCTTGAACTTGCTGGGCGAGACGACGCGGCGCAGCTCCGAGGTGAAGGCACGCCAGGCAGCTTCGCTTTCAAGCACGGCGTGGATGGGAGGAGCCTGGCCTTGGTGCTCGTTCGCCGCAACCTCCAGCGGCGCACGGTCTTGATGCTGGCGCTGCTGCTGTTGGAGTGCACGCACATCACCTTGCGGCCACGACACCACCTAGCAGCTCACCTCGTCTCGAGCATGCACTGGTGCCACACGTGGCTGGTCGCGGGGGCACGCTTCGCGCCTGGGCTCGAGGTCGGCGCTGTGTAGGGACGGAGGAGGAGGAGGCGTGCCGTGGGCCATGTCGCTCTCCTGGAAGGGCTGGGGACGAAGCGAGTGGGAGGGCGCCAGGGCTTCGCCGGCAGCGTCGACGAGCTAGGCGATGCGGCCGAGCCACTCTTCGTAGCAGTCGTTGGTGGGGCGGTAGCACAACAGCTCACGCGCCATGAGCAGCGCAGTCGGTGCGTTCGCCGGTCCACGACGGGAGTGGGAGGACGACGCCGTGACCGGGACGGGGGACGGAGTGGCGGTGTACCCGTCACGCTGCACGGAGGGTGGCAACGACAAGTCCTGCTACTCTTGAGCAGCCGGGCCGATGGCGGCATCGGCTGCCGGAGAGATGGAACGATGCGGGGCTCCGCGACCTTCGGGCGCCGTCTGGGCGACGCGAGCGGCCCGACGCTCAGCACGAACTCGGCGGGCGTCAACCATGGGAGCGACGGAGTTGAAACGGGGTGAAACTGGAGGAATATTTCGACACGCCCCTACCTGGCGCGCCAAATGTCGGAATCGGGGCTCCGCAAAACCCAACAAGGTTCGAACACTGGGGCGTGTGCGAAGATCTCAACTGGCTCAAAGTCCCAACTTGTCACCCTACGGCCTAGCTACGTCGAGTATGTTCTTGCGAGGAAGAAGATGGACATAGGGATTTACCCAGGTTCGGGCCACCTTGCGGTGTAAAACCCTACTCCTATTTTGTGGTGGATTGGCCTCTCGAGGAGGCTGTGGATGAACTAGTACAGTGGTTGGGTGGCCTCACGAGGGCACTTGGTGGTGATGAACTCGACCTGGTTCAACCTGCCTTCTACGATGGTAGCTTGTCCCTATTTATAGGGGCCACGGTTCTCTTTCCTTGTCGCACCGGCAGGAAGGGATCCCACAACGGCCAAATTTGAAAGGGGACAAGTAGTACACCCTATCCTGACTAAAGGTGGTCTTCGCCTGCAAAGCTTCTGGGTGTGACGCAGCGGTGGGCTCGGCGTTGACATCCGTCCTGCCGGGCTCGTGGTCTTGGTCCTCTTCACCGAGAAGGAAACCTTTGGGGGGCTCCTTTGGAACCCGCGTATGTCCTTGTCTCCTTTGCACCAAAGAGGAAACTGTCCTCCCTCTACGCCCGCTGGCGCCTGCCTGGCTTGGTCGTCAGAACTCACATCTCCCCAGCCTCACGAGGTCAGGTACTTGCATAGGAATCTCCGCTCCTCGGGAGGTGGCCTGAAGGGGTGCCACTCCTCCGGAGGCCTTGGAGTTGTCCTCCTCGGAAGGCGGGGGCTCTCGTGAGGGCTTTGACTTGGGGGGCTCGTTGTAGGGCCGTATCGGGCCTTCATGGTGGGCCACGCACTGGGCCGCAGGTAGGCAGGTCTGGGTACCCCCGTTCCCAGAACGCCGACGGTCCTGAATCCAACAAGCTTGAGTTTGCTCAATTTGGAGCTCATATGTGAAAGTTATGGCAGTTTCTTTCTCAGGACAGTTTTCAGTGCTCAGGCGGTAGTACCGCTTGGTACCATGGTAGTACCGCTTAGGCAGTACTTTCGCTATGTACTACACTGCTACTACCGCTTATTTGAAGGTTCTGTCGGTCTGTTTTCCACTCACGGCAGTAGCACGGTAGTAGGGCAGTAGTACCGCTCTCTAGTACCGCTGCTACTACCACTTATTTTTGCTCTCTGTTCTGTGCTTTCCTTCTGTAGTAGAACAGCAGCAGTGGGCGGTAGTACCACACTGCTTCACTCTACTACTGCGGTTTCACCTGCACTTTCTTCAGTAGTACCACTAGCGGGAGTGGTAGTACCGCTCTGGCGGCACTACCGCCTCCTTGGGTCTCTCAGTTGCACGCTGTGGTTGAAACTTCCGTGCCAGCGGAAGTACTGCTCTCCAGAGCGGTACTACCGCTTATGCACGGGCTGAGTGCATAACGGTTGGATTTGGGGAGGCCTATTTAAGGGGGTCTTCTTCCCCAATGGTTCTTATCCTTTGAGCTCGAGTTTGCCCCCATTGTCGACCTTCTTAGAGCTTGCTATCTCTCAATCCCTCCAATGATTCTTGCTAGTTCTTGAGGGAAAAGAGAGAGGAGATCTAGATCAACATTTCCACCAATCACTTTCTCCTCTATGTGAGGGGAACCCATTGGATCTAGATCTTGGAGTTCTTCATGTTCTTCCTCGTTCTTCCTCTCATTTTCTTCCATAGCATTAGTTGTTGTGGTGGGATTTGGGAGAGAAGGACTTGGGCACTCTGTGTGCCCTTGCAATTGCATTTGGTGCATAGCTTTGAGTTCTCCATGGTGATACGTGCAAGTGAAGTTTGAGAAGCTTATTACTCTTGGGTGTTTGAGCACCCTAGAGCTTATTCCTCTTGGGTGCTTTGGCGCCCTAGACGGTTGGTGGTGTCTTGGAGCTCAATCATTGTGGTGTAAAGCTCCGGGCAAGCGTCGGGGTCTTCAATTAGGATGTGGAGATTGCCTCGAGAAATTTGTACGGGTTCCGGTGAGGGCCCCCAAGGGTTACCAAAGTGTACGGGTATGGTGACGGCCCCCAAGGGTTGCCATTTTTACGGGTTCGGTGACCGCCCTCAAGTGTCCCTTAGTGGAATCACGGCATCTTGCATTGTGCGAGGGCGTGAGGAGATTACGGTGGCCTTAGTGGCATCTTTGGGAGAATTGTGCCTTCACACCGCTCCAAACGGAGATTAGCATCCACAAGGGTGTGAACTTTGGGATACATCGTCATCTCCGCGTGCCTCGGTTATCTCTTACCCAAGCCCTTTACTTATGCACTTTACTTTGTGATAGCCATATTGTTTCATGCTATATATCTTGCTATCACCCAGTTGTTTATATTGCTTAGCATAAGTTGTTGGTGCACATATGTGAGCCTAGTTGTTTTAGGTTTTGTGCTTGACATATTAAACGCTAGTTTTATTCCGCATTTGTTCAAGCCTAAACCATAATTATTTTAAAGCACCTATTCACCCTCCCTCTAGGTGACATCCACATGCAATACAAAGAGGCAATGTATCCAAGATATCAAATAGTCATCATAAGAGATATATCAAGAATTAGTCATGTAAGCTTATGTCTTCACATGCACCCAAGTGAGTCTAGTTCACATTGGATGCATCAAGAATGTTCAACTCACTCCTCAAGCGACAAAAAGTCTTCTCATCAAGTGGTTTTGTGAAGATATCCACCACTTGCTTGTCGGTAAGAACATGCTTAAGGTCAATGTCACCTTTAGCCACATGATCACGAATTAAGTGGTGGCGAACATTAATATGGTTAGTTTGAGAATGTTGAACGAGATTATGTGCAATATTAATAGAACTCTCATTGTCACAAAGTAATGGGACATGTTTCACATTTATCCCATAATCTTTGAGAGTTTGTGTCATCTATACTAACTGAGCACAACATGATCCGACGACAATGTATTCTGCTTCGGCGGTAGATAGAGATACCGAGTTTTGCTTCTTGGAGGAACAAGACAGAAGGGAACTCCCAAGGAATTGACAAGTACCCGAAGTGGATTTTCTATCAATCTTGTTAGCGGCATATTCCGAATCGAAGTATCCAACAAGATCAAAAGATGATCCTTTGGGATACCATATGCAAAAGTTTGGTGTATGTATCAAGTATCTCACAATTCTTTTCGCGACCGATAAGTGACATTGGTGCCACTTGGTATCGTGCACACATGCACACATTTAGCATAATGCTGGAACCGGAGGCACAAAGACATAACAATGAATCGATCATTGATCAATAGACTTTTTGACCAACCGGTTTGTCCTCCTTAGTGAGGTCAAGATGTCCACTAGTAGGCATAGGGGGTTTAATGTCTTTTCTATTTTGCATGTTGAAATTCTTGAACATGTCCTTGGTATACTTTGTTTGATAAACAAAGGTACCCTCACTAGTTTGCTTGATTTGCAAACCAAGGAAGAATTGTAGTTCACACATCATAGACATCTCATAATTCTCCAACATCAACCTTCCAATTTTTCACTAAAATGAGGATTAGTGGGTCCAAATATGATATCATCAACATAAATTTGGCACAAAACTATTTCACCATTAACTCTCTTAGTAATAAGGTTTCATCAATTTTACCAATTTCAAAACCCTTTTCATTGAGAAACTTTGTCAGGCATTTGTACCAAGCTCTAAGAGCTTGTTTGATACTATATATAGCTTTACGAAGTTTGTAAACATGATTAGGTTTCTTAGGATTCACAAAATCAGGGGGTTGTTTGACATTCACTTCCTCCTCAATTTCACCATTCAAGAAAGCACCTTTAATGTCCATTTGATAAAGGGTGATGTCATAGTGATTAGCATAGGCAACAAGAATGTGAATGGACCCAAGTCTAGCAACGGAAGCATATGTCTCACCATAGTCCATACCTTCTACTTGAGTGTAGCCTTGTGCCACCAGGCGAGCCTTGTTTCGAACAGCTTGTCCATCCTCATCTTACTAGTTATGGAACTAAAATCACAACTTCTCCCTAGGTGGTTTTGGTAACTAATAACAACATATATTTCATTGGACTAATGTTTCCACTAAGTGCATCTCAGGAAAAAGTTCAGCGATGGATTGGCTAAAAGATTGTGTGGAGAACCTCACCAAGGAAAGGAAGGAATAGGATTGGCCATTCTTCAAGATCAAGGACTCTACATTTTATATTTTGTGAAAAATCACTTTTGAGTCCATAGGAAAGCCAATACTATTAAAAGGGGATGAGGTGAATATGATGATCTGGTTGCTCAAGTGCTTAGAGGTAGTCACCAAAAATACTCACCCACTTTCCCACATATATCCTCTGTCCAAAGCCTAAAGTCAAAATTCGTTGCCACCAATATTCCATTTCGGATCCACCGAGTTTATCCAATACAGAAGCCAAACCAAACCCTAGCATGTCGGTACTACCAGCTTTTCACTCGATGCCACCGAAAATAGTGACCAACTTCCTGGTTAGCCATTTTCTAGATTCGGTCCCACCAAGTTTGGAAAATCAGTACCACCGAGAAGTTGGACCAACTTTCTGTTAGCCCATTTCTCTAAATCGGTCTCACCGAGTTTGACGAATCGGTCTCACCGAGATTTGGTAACTGCCTAGGTCGCCCATATCGGTACCACCGAGATTCATATATCGGTTCCACCAAAAAGCCTAAAGTTTCCACATTTTGAACTAGTCAGTGCCACCGAGTTTCTACTTCGGTTTCACCGAGTTGGGCAATAATGTTGTAACGGTTGGATTTTTGGAGAAGCCTATATATACCCCTTCACCACCATTCACTCGCAAGAGAAGTACTCAGAACATACACCCACTTGCCATATCCAATTTTCTGAGAGAGAGCCACCTGCCCTTGTGTTGAGGTCAAGATCATCCACTCCAACCATTTGGATCTTGATTCCTAGCCTCCCCAAGTTGCTTTCCATCCAATCAATCTCTTCTACCCATGCCAAATCTGTGAGAGAGTGATTGAGTGTTGAGGAGACTATCTTTTGAAGCACAAGAGCAAGGAGTTCATCATACTACCACATCTATTACCTTTTGGAGGGTGGTGACTCCTAGATTGGTTAGGTGTCGCTTGGGAGCCTCCATCTTCGTGATTGTGGAGTTGAACCAAGAGTTTGTAAGGGCAAGGAGATCGCGTACTTCGTGAAGATCTACCCCGAGTAAGGCTAGTCCTCCTTGGACGTAGGCTATCATGGAATAGACGAGGTTGCTACTTCATGGACCCTTCGTGGGTAGAGCCCTCCATGGACTCTCGCAACCATTACCCTCCGTGGGTTGAAGTCTCCATAAACGTGGACGTACGATAGCACCACCTATCGGAACCACGGGAAAAAATCTCCGCGTCTCCAAATTGCGTTTGATCTTCCAATCCCTAACCTCTTACATTTGCATGTCTTTACTTTCCGCTGCTATACTCTTAGACTTGCATGTGTAGGATGTACTTGACTTGTAACAATTGCTAAAAATCTGGCCACAACAAAAATTGGGAAAAGGTTAGATTTTTATTTGGCCAAGTAGTCTAATCCCCCCATCTAGACATACTTTCGATCCTACAAGTGGTATCAGAGCTTTGGTCTTCATTGAATTGGTATGACAACCTAGGAGAGTATGGCGTCTAGTGAGGGAAGTTATCACCATAGAGGCCCATATTTTGATGGTACAAACTTTGCTAGTTGGAAGCATAAGATGAAAATGCATATTCTTGGTCATAACCCCACCGTATGGGCTATTGTTAGTGTTGGCTTGCAAGGTGAATTCTTTGGTGATGGAAAGGAACCGAATCGTGAAGCGACCGCAGAAGAATTGAAGATGTTGCAATACAACGCTCAAGCACGTGACATTCTATTCAACTGCCTATGCCCCGAACAATTCAACAAAATTAGCCGTCTTGAGAATGCAAAGGAAATTTGGGATACTTTGGTTGATATGCACAAAGGTACCAAATCCATCAAGGAATCTAAGTTGGATGTGCTGCAAAGTCAACTTGACAAGTTAAAGATGAAGGATGGTGAAGGAGTCACGGAAATGTACTCTAGGCTTGCTCTCATCACCAATGAGATTGCCGGCTTAGGAAGCGAAGAAATGATTGACAAATTCATCATCAAGAAGATCCTTAGAGCCTTGGATGGAAAGTATGACGCCATGTGCACATTGATCCAAATGATGCCAAACTACAAAGATCTCAAGCCCATAGAGGTCATTGGAAGGATTGTTGCTCATGAGATGTCACTCAAGGACAAAGAAGAACTTCACACCAAGTCAAGCGGTGCTTACAAAGCTACAAGTGACACTCCCTCTACATCAAGTGATAACCATGTAACCAATGAAGAGATAAGCCTCATGGCCAAGAAATTCAACAAGTTCTACAAGAGTAGAGGCAAAGAAAGAAACTCCAATTCAAAATATGAAGAGAAGCATTCATCTAGTCATGACCGGAATTGTTACAATTGTGGAAGGCCCGGACACTACTCCAATGAGTGCACGCCCCCCCACAAAAGAAGAGAAGAGTCACCTAGAAGAACGAGCTCAAGAGATGAGTCACCTCGAAGAGAGAGAAAGGAGTAGAGATGATCATTATGAACGAAGACCCTCAAGGAGAAGTAGGGACTCGGAGAAGACGAACAAGTACACCAAGAGCTACACAAGAAGAAGACATGAAGCTCATATTGCTGAATGGGTTTCCGGCTCCGAATCCGACAATCACTCCGAGAGAAGCTATCACTCCGACTCCGACTATAGTGAAGATGAAGGTGTTGCCGGACTTGCACTCGTTTCCTCCAACTCCTGTGACATATTCGATTCACCAGATGAAGGGAGTGGAAGTTGCTTCATGGCTAAAGGCCCCAAGGTATCACACCCTGAATACATTGACTTCAATAGTGATAAGGATGACTTACTTGGAGATGATGACTTGCTATTTGACAAAACTAGTGATATTAGTCAAAATGAGCTAGATAATGATCATGCTAGTCAAGATAAGTTGTGTGATGATGACAAGAAGGAAACAAAACGACTAACTAAAGAATTAAACACTCTTAAGTTAGGCCATGAATCTACTCTATAAGATCATAGAGAGCTTGTAAGAACTCATGAGAAGCTACGTTTCGAGAAGCTCAATTTGGAGCAAGAATATGAGTTTCTTAAAGCAATCAATGACGATCTCCGAAAGAAGACTTCTTCTTATCTAGCCAAATGACTACTTTTGTCTACATTTATTCCACAAGTTAAGACTAAGCAATCTAGTAACAAAGGCAAGAAAGGTTCTTCAACTAGTAGCAATAAAAATGATAAATCTAATGATATTGCTCCTAGTAGTTCTATTGATTCCACTAATGATTCTCTTAGCCAAGTTACACTTGAGCTAGAAAATGATCTATCGAAAGGGATTATAGAAAAGGGTATCTACAAAAGTCTTGCCGGATGTAAACAATTCAAGGAGATTGTACGCAAGCATGGAAGATACCAGAAGAACCAAGGCATTGGCTACTTCAACGCCAATGGAATTGAATGGGAAGAAGGTCAATACCCCAAGCGGAAGTTTGTTCCTCAAAAGGAGAAATATGAACATACTCTTCCCAAGGGAACAAATCTCAAGATGACCTTCCACCACAAGACCACAAGCTCAAGGGCAAGGACACGCTTCAAGAGGAGATTGACACATTTGAAGATGAGTCCCAAGCTTTGGTCAAGTGGGTTCCTAAGGCTACTCCAAGTTCTACTTCAACAAGTGCTACTTCAATTCCAAGGATCCCCATCAACTTGATGTGGGCCCCCAAGAAGAAGAACTAGAGAAGTTCTTGAGGGGTGACTCCACCAATGAAATTCACTCACATTCATTATTGGAAAGGACTATTTGTAATCAACTCCAACCTTATGCAATAGTTCAAGGAGTCACACATTCCCTCAAAGGTAAGCAAGGGACAAGGTAATGAAAGAATCCATGGACATCATCATGTATGCATTGCACTCCATGTCCATAGATATCCTTGTATTTGTCTCTTGTGTGGGACTAACCCATGTAGGTGTGAAGAGTAAGAAAACAACGAGGATTGCTCCAAACTCAAGATGATCTTCATTAACAATGAGCATCCACTACCACCTCACCCACATGAAGTCTTCAACGACAAACCCAAGGTTAGTTTATCCCTCTTAGGGGGATGCCACATCAAGGGGGAGCTTTACTCTAAGACTTGAGTTAAAGCATCTCTTGAAGATGTGAACACATTAAATGCTTTATGTAAAAGTGGTAACCCCACTTGTGCTTAAACGATGTGTATGACCTATGATCAAGTATTCTTACTTGGCTCCTAAGTCAATATACTCATATATAGATGACTCCGCCATCGCCAAAGTGCTTGGTAGATACTAGAGTGATTTTGCATGTTTGCCATATTTCATTTGACAATTTATTGTGTGAGCATGTTGGTATGCATATCTTTTCTCATTCAAGGATATCCAATTGTTGTTATTTGGCTTTTATTTTCTCTTTAGCCAATTGGATATACAAGAATGCCTAAGTACCTCTCTCTAGCTATCTATGCTTTCTTGTCTCAAATTCTATTCATGCTACATCACAAAATTTGAGCAAGCACTTCTCGAACCCTCTGTGTGAGGAGCACTTGGAGTTCTGTTTCGTTAAGAGACGACTTCCAAAATCTCCCCAGTGCAATCTCGGTGTAACCAACTCCAAAATCTCGGTTTCACCGATGCCTAGGGTTGATCTGGTTTTAGAATCTCGGTAGCACCGACTCCACAATCTCGGCTTCACCAAGTGTCCCTGTCAATAGACAGTAGAGGAACTCGGTGGCACCGATATTTTAGAACCGGTGTCACCGACAACTACGGATACTTATACTCCGCGGAACCGATTTTTGAAATTCACTTCTTCAAAGCCGTGGTCCCCGCAAACCCTAGCTGCCACTCGCGTCTTCGGACTTCGCCTTCGACTCCCTGTGCGCCCTCGCCTCTGGGATCCTCGCTGTCGATGGAATCTTCACCGCCATCCTTGACGTAGCGAACTCCTCACCGAGTTAGGGTGAGATTCCAATCCTCTCTTGCGCTCCCTTTCAAATATCTTGCGCATTAGGGTTGCTCCATCTATAAGCCACAGTTTGAAATCGATCTATCCACAAAAAACTTCCATTAGAATAGAAGATCGATTTTTTTTAGGATTGGACGTCCGCCAAGTGTGTCTCGGTGACACCGAGTTGGAAATATCGGTCTTACCGATATGTGATTTAGGGCAACCGAGAACACTCTCGGTGAAACCAAGTTTCTCTTTTCGGTCTCACCGAAAAGAGTTGCCAGGTTTCTATAATATGAGAGTGTCAGTCTCGGTGGCTCCGAATTCTCTAACTCGGTGGTACCGAAACCCATTTTGCAGAAATCCAAAACTAAGAATTTGAGTTCAAACTTGAGAAAAACTTGTATGTTTTGTGATGCTCAACCCCTCTGCTCTTCTATACTCTATTGACAGGGTCAGCATGTCAGGTTCTGATGATAGCCAAAATGATTTGAGGCAGATGGAGGTTGACTTGAGTCCAAGCACAAGCCCCAATGCCAGTTTATCTTCTTTAGAGGATCCAGGCACCCCAAGTTCACATGGGCTGCCCAAAGCTTCCACCAGGGCAAGGAAGAAGATGCATTCTGATGAGGAGGATTCTGATTTTGTGCTAGAGGAGGATCTTGCAAAGAAAGTGCAAGAAAAAAGGACAAAGCTGCAAAGAAGGCTGCTTCTGAGGCCACATCAGCTAAGAGGAATGCCAGGAAGGAGTATGGCACCTGTGAAACTATGAGAGCACCTGAGAGTGCTAGAGCAAACACATCTATATCAGCTGAGCCTCCAAGGAAATCTGTGCCTAAGAAGGCAGGAGAGAAGAAGAGAGCCAGGAAGAGGATTGTCCATGTCATTGACGGAATTACTTCTATGTATGAAGACCCATCCGAAGTTGAGGAAGAGGCTGAGGAGGAAGAGCCAGCTGCCAAGGATCCTCCATCCAAGAAGAAGAAGTTACTTGCTGATGCCATGCCCAAGCAAGCTCCTTCAAAGAGCAAGAAGTCTGAATCTAAGAAGCCAGTTCCTCCAAAATCCAAGAAGACTATTGGGGACATCCCTCTTGCTGCTAAGAACAAAAGATCTTCCACCATGGAAGAAGAAGATGATCTGTCAGTGCTGGGGAAGCTAAGACCACATTTGCCATTACATAATGATGCACACCCAGTAGCTGAAGACATGAAGAAGAAGAAGGATGCAGGACTGAGATTGTGGAGAGCAAATGATCCTTATGCCTCCAGGAGGAAGACCGCTGCAGATGACAAATTCTACACCAAAGAACAAGAGGATTTCTATGAGACTGTCCTATTGGAGAAGAGCCCAGCAGCCAGTGACATGCGATATGTTAACTGGGCATATATCAAGGAGAATGAAGATTTCTTTCCAAGTGTGCAAGACAACTTCAAATGCATTGATATTGCAAATTTTGTTGGAAGAGAGTTCACTGCTTGGAACGATGAGATGATCATGCAGTTTTACTCTACTGCTCACTTCTACCCAGATGGCAGGATTATATGGAAGACTGAAGGAATCAGGTACCAATCCACAGTTGATGAGTGGGCTACCATCTTAGGAGCCCCACGGGTAGAAGAAGGAGATCTGGATGTGTATGCTGAAGCAAAGATGAATCATAACTCTATGGCAAATATGTACAAGGAGATCCCAGCTGCTCATGTGCATTCACATAAGTTTGGCTCTGTCTATCATCTACAAGCAGGACTACCCACTACAAACACTATCTTGAGGTACACTTTGATGCCCAAGTCTGGAGATGGCAAGATGATTAGAGGGTACTCAATCAATATGCTGCACCACATAGACACCCACACCAGGATTAGGGTGATGGACCTGATTGTGGAAACAATCAAGAGGACAGCTGCAGACCAAAAACGATCTTGTGGATCTGCACCGTACATTCAGATGCTCATCAACTCCAAGCTAGAGAAGAATGTATATGCACTTGATCGACCTCATATGCCACTACAGCCAGACTTCGAGGACAATGTTGTGGTGATGGATCCTAGTCATCCCACTTCATCTACTGCATAGGCAGAGGCAGAGGCAGCTAGAGCCACTAGTGCTCAGGTTCCCAGGTCCAAGAGCGAGCAAATGGATCTACTTTTCAGCACCATTCAGAGCATGCAAAAGGATATCAAGAACAATTTGCTGAATCAACAGAGCCTTGAGAGGATTGTGGAAGGCAAGTTCACCATGATGAACAAAAAGGTAGATGGGCTGACAAAGACTGTGGATGAGATTAATATGGAAGTGGATGCAGTGCCTAGACCGCATTCCTCCGATGATGATGATAGTCCACCTCTCTGGACAAGCACCCAGTTCAAGACCCAAGCCAGAACTCCTACCGTGCCAGTTCCAGAGATGAGGCCTACCTCATCAGCACCTGCCGCAGCTCCATCAGCTCCTCCAGCACCTCCAGTGTCTACACCACCACCTCAGAGGACTTGAGATGAACTCTTCGCGGATGCTCTTCTCTTGACTCCTTCGATAGCCACCGGAGCAGCTTCATCGTCTCATGGAGGAGATCATGCCCAGAGCGACGCGTAGCTCTATATCTTTGAACTTTTTGGTAACTTGTTGCCAAAGGGGGAGAGGTTATAGATCATAGGGCTTCGAGAGTGAGAGTGTTGCATTTTGATCCCTCTCTGCACCTTTTTTAAAAAACATTTGGTTTATCGTTTGGTTGAAACTTTGTTGGTGATTGATCATATACTTTTGTGTGATGCTACTATTTCCTATCCTTGAGATATCTATGAGATGATCATTCACTTGTTTGGTGTGATGTGCTTATGCAATTCATTCATATTCATTTTTGCGCACCACCAAGTTGTGTGTGACATGGAAGAGTGACCCATGATCCTAATTGATTGTGCATTTGCATTCAAACGCAAATTTAAAATAATGCACAAATTTAGGGGGAGCTCTTGCTTATCACATACTTCTCAAAGCAATGATGCTATTCATTGATTATATCTCTCATTGAAGCTTTGATCTATATGTTGTCATCAATTAGCAAAAAGGGGGGGATTGAAAGCACAACTTCTCCCTAGGTGGTTTTGGTAATTAATAACAACATATATTTCATTGGACTAATGTTTCCACTAAGTGCATCTCAGGAAAAAGTTCAATGATGGATTGGCTAAAAGATTGTGTGGAGAACCTCACCAAGGAAAGGAAGGAATATGATTGGCCATGCTTCAAGATCAAGGACTCTACATTTTATATTTTGTGAGAAATCACTTTTGAGTCCATATGAAAGCCAATACTATTAAAGGGGATGAGGAAAATATGATGATCTGGTTGCTCAAGTGCTTAGAGGTAGCCACCAAAAATACTCACCCACTTTCCCACACATATCCTCTGTCCAAAGCGTAAAGTCAAAATTCGGTGCCACCAATATTCCATTTCGGATCCACTGAGTTTATCCAAGACAGAAGCCAAACCAAACCCTAGCATCTCGGTACTACCAACTTTTCATTTGGTGCCACCGAAAATAGTGACCAACTTCCTGGTTAGCCATTTTCTAGATTCGGTCCCACCGAGTTTGGAAAATCAGTACCACCGAGAAGTTGGACCAACTTTCAGTTAGCCCATTTCTCTAAATCGGTCTCACCGAGTTTGAGGAATTGATCCCACCGAGATTTCATAACTGCCTAGGTCACCCATATCAGTACCACCAAGATTCATATATCGGTTCCACCGAAAAGCCTAAAGTTGCCACATTTTGAACTAGTCGGTGCCACCAAGTTTCTACTTCGGTTTCACCGATTTGGGCAATAATGTTGCAATGGTTGGATTTTTGGAGAAGCCTATATATACCCCTTCACCACCATTCACTCGCAAGAGAAGCACTCAGAATATACACCCATTTGCCATATCCAATTTTCTGAGAGAGAGCCACCTACCCTTGTGTTGAGGTCAAGATCATCCCCTCCAACCATATGGATCTTGATTTCTAGCCTCCCCAAGTTGCTTTCCATCCAATCAATCTCTTCTACCCATGCCAAATCTATGAGAGAGTGATTGAGTGTTGAGGATACTATCTTTTGAAGCACAAGAGCAAGGAGTTGATCATACTACCACATCTATTACCTTTTGGAGGGTGGTGCCTCCTAGATTGGTTAGGTGTCGCTTGGGAGCCTCCATCTTCATGATTGTGGAGTTGACCCAAGAGTTTGTAAGGGCAAGGAGATCGCCTACTTCATGAAGATCTACCCCGAGTAAGGCAAGTCCTCCATGGACGTAGGCCATCATGTAATAGATGACGTTGCTACTTCGTGGACCCTTCGTGGGTGGAGCCCTCCATGGACTCTCAGGATCGTTACCCTCCGTGGGTTGAATTCTCCATAAATGTGGACGTACGATAGCACCACCTATCAGAACCACAGGAAAAAATCTCCGTGTCTCCAAATTGCGTTTGATCTTCCAATCCCTAACCTGTTACATTTGCATGTCTTTACTTTCCGCTGCTATACTCTTAGACTTGCATGTGTAGGATGTACTTGACTTGTAACAATTGCTAAAATTTGCCCACAACTAAAATTGGGAAAATGTTAGATTTTTATTTGGTCAAGTAGTCTAATCCCCCCTCTAGACATACTTTTGATCCTACAGGAACAACCATTTGGTTCCAATGATGTTTTGCTCATCTTCGGGTTTCTCAACCAAAGTCCAAACTTGGTTTCTCTCGAAGTTATGTAGTTCTTCATGCATAGCATTCAACCAGTCCACATATTTGATAGATTCTTCCACCTTTATAGGTTCAATGCTAGATGAATGAGTAATGTTCATAAAAGTTAGCTAAACGAGTTTTAGAGCGAGTGATTCTCCTGGAGTTGATGTCTTCAAGAATTTGATCAATGGGATGATTCTTCTTCACTCTTGCTCTAACACAGGTTAGCCTTTGCTTGTGTTGTGGAGCGTCCTTTTCATTATATTATTCCTCTTATTCATTCTTGTTGGTGTTGTCGTTTCCTTTAGATGGTGGATATGAAGATTGAGGTGGTTCTTCTTGTTGCACTTCCTCCTCTTCTTCATCTTGGCGCGTACCACTTGTGGATGCCTCCATGTCAACTCATGGTTCACCTTGATGTGATGTTGGGGCTTCCACTTGTATAGATGAAGTGATCTTCTTCACCTCTATGGGATGAATCTTGTCGATAGAAAAGTCTTTAATTACATCCGAAGGTTCTTTATCTTCTACATCAATTGGCAATTGCTCGACTTGCGAACCATTAGTCTCATCAAACTTCATATCTACCGTTTCTTCAACTTTTCAAATGAAGTTGTTGTAGACACGGTAGGTGTGAGAGTTTGATTTGTAACCAAGGAGAAAACCCTCACGGGATTGGAAGCAAATTTTGAATGACGATGCTTAGCAAGAATGTAACACTTGGAGCCAAATACTCGAAATGTCCAACTTGGGGTTTATTACCGATGAGTAGCTCGTATGTTGTCTTGCCAAGAAGCTTGTGAAGATAAAGCCTATTTGTGGTGGCAAGTTGTCTCCACCGCTTTCGCACCAAAGTATTTTGGCGTCTTGTAGTCATCAATCATCATTCTTGTCATCTCAATAAGAGTTCGGTTCTTCCTCTCAACAACTCCATTTTGTTGAGGTCTATATGTAGCTGAGAACTCATGTGACATGCCTTCTTTGTCAACAAAGGTATCCACATTAGTGTTCTTTAACTCTGTGCTGTCGTCACGTCGAACCTTCATGATCTTTAAGTCGAACAGATTTTGGGCTTTCCTAGCAAAGGTCTTGAAGATCTTTTGAACCTGCGATTTGTCATTAAGAAAAAACACCCATGTAAATCTGGAAAAATCATCAACTATTACTAAACCAAAGGAGTTACCACCAAGACTCTTGTAAGCATTGGGATCAAAAAGCACCATATAAAGTAGCTCAAGTGGTCTCCTCGTAGTCATGATGTTCTTTATGGGATGACTTCCTCCAACTTGTTTTCCTACTTGACAAGCACTAAAAAGTCTATCCTTGTGAAAGATAACATATTTAACACCAGGAATGTGATTGCCTTTAATAAGCTTATAAAGATTACCTATACCAACATGTCCTAGTCTTGTATGCCATAACCAATCTTTAGAGGATTTTGCAATAAGACATGTACAAGGTTGGGATCTTTTAGTGAAATCAATAATTTATAGGTCATCTCTACGAATACCGATAAAGACCATGTTATGATTATCTTGATGAAATGCTTGACAATCTACTTTAGTGATGGAACCAAAGTCAACAAGTCTGCACTACTGCAGGAAGGTCCTAAGACAACACATGGATGGGATACCCTTCGACCAAACTGTGTGCGATGCATGAATCGCAAATGGTATAGTTCTAGCTTCGTCGCCAATAATGCGAACTGTGCGATGGAGGATCCATCAAATACGATTCAAAAAATACTTATGTGTGTGATACTTGGCATACAGTTGTTCCATACAAATTGTTTGCAATTAGGCAAAATAACGCAAACGACTATACAGATCCAGATGTGTGCGATAGAGGGCACACAATTCACTCGGATAAACTGTGTGTGATGATACAGCAGAACACAAATGATTCGGCATAACAAGATGTGTGCGATAGACAAGAAACATGTGCGTAATCAGAATCATGTGCGAACACAAAAAATAACACGGACGATTCCTGCTAACATTGGTACCGTAACGTGCTATACAAACGGTTTTTAATGCCTTTCCGCGACGCAGTTCCAAACCGTCGCCTTGCATGTATGGGCGATAGGAGGGCCCATCCCACACGACACTGAAACATCGTCTGCGATGGGGCGAGCGCCTGCTGACGATGCGCCTAAAGTAAGCGTATGCGAAGTGGCAGCCTATCCCATACACCACACTTTGACGTTACGTTTGTGATCAACCACACATCCGAGACGATGGCACAGATATATTCGTGTGCGAAATATGGACATCACAAACATTTAATCCCATGACCTGTTTGCGAAAGGTACATTATGACACACTGTCCAAAACTTTTAACCGTGCACGGTGGCTCTACTATCGCCAACGTGCCAATTTACTAATCATGTGCGATAGTTATTCCGATCACACACGCGCTTCGTATGCCAACCGTGATGCGGAGCATCCTACGGACATCACCACGACAAGAGTCCATTTGGCAAGTGACATGTGCCACAACTACTTCACATACATAAAGGCGAATCATCTCCTTTACACGTGTTGACTTGACCCCTTCGAGGATGGTATACTACTTGACACTCCTGTCGTGTGCATGCATAGGTATTGTTGGAGCTTCAAGGATGACGAGGAGGAGTGTCGGCACCTATGTACAACTACACCATCCATGAGGGAAACTTGGAAGCGGAGATGGAAGAAGACGAAGTCCCGAAGAAGGAGTGAAGCCCCTGGACACCCCGTGCACACGACCTCCCTGGACCCCGTGCGCACGAGCCTACCAGGAACTCTCTGGGTACCCCGTGCGCACGGGCCCAGAAGACCCTGTGCCCATGGTACATGCCCATGTGCACGGGCTAAGTGGACGGCTCCCTGGATACCCCGTGCGCACGGGCTCCACTTACCTCATGCACACGGGGCTGCCTGCGGGCATCTGTTGGGCTTGGCCCATGTATTCCCAATTCGCCCCTACCCCTCATTTCCTTAGACCTATATATACTCCTCCACCTCCTCATTTCTAGCGTTAGCATGGTTTAGCTCATAAATAGTTGAGCCTAGCTCCTTCCACTACCTCTCCCATGGAGTAGATGCCTCTGTGAGAGAAGATCTCCTAGTGGATGTCAAGGCCCCTCAAGAGGGAAGATCCCTAGTGAATTCAAGGCCCCATCTCCCCATGGGATTTGGGATGAACTCTACCATGTATCCTCTTTCCCTTTGTTATTCTTGTACCTTTGTGGATCTTATGTGTATGTGAGTCTAGTGGATGCGTGATTGGACTTGTTCTTAAGTGTTTCTCTTGTGATTTCTCCTCGTTCTTCCCCATGTTCTTCATGTTCTTTGAGGAACCCCCTCCAATTCATGAAAGATCGACATACACGGGTGTGCCCCATATCATTTTGGTATCAGGAGCCACATTTCTCACGAATTTGGACTCCCTCCCTTCGTTTTCTAGCCTTCATTTTGTGTGTTTTTGTCCCAATTCGAAAATCCCCACCAAAAATAGCCTCACCAATTTTTTTGCAATTTGTTGGTTCTTGTGAGATTTTATTGATTTTGATCCATGGAATGTGTGCCTAGCAAGTGGATCTAGCTTTATATCCCCAATTTTTCCCATTTTTTTCACCTATATATCCTTCAAATCTGAGCCGAAATCGCGAAAATTTCCGCCCACACCGTGCACACGGAGTCCCGACCCCGTGCGCACGGGCCCTCGCGTAGTCCCTGACTACCCCGTGCCCACGACCATGTCCCGTGCGCACGGGACCCTATGCCCACGGGCCTAATACCCCATGTGCACGACCCTCCGAGACCAGCCACGACTGCTTCACCATTTTGGCCATCACTTCCACTCCCGAACTCCGATTTGAGTGTTCTTTGGCTCGTTTTGAAGCTATTGACGTTCCCTAGCTGCTCATATTAGTTTTACCACCATTTGACTCCATCAAAATTTTCCCATTTTGGCAAGTTTGCATAGGCCTCCACCATCACTTCCGCATAACCCTACCACCATACACTTCCGCCACCCTAACCAAATTTTGTTTGACATTTTGAGTTGCGGTTTCCGTTTCCTAAGGCGTTTCGGCTAATCAGGGATGGTTCTACATTGACAACGTCACCACTCATCATCGCCTCGGCCTAGACATCGACATTGGCCACTTCGCCTATTGGCACCCCAACCGTAAGCAAGGACGGTAACCTCGACGATATCATTGTCTATTACCTTGCCATTGCATTGATTGCTTCGAGCCTATTGCGTACCTTACCCATTGAGACTAGCGAGTTGAGAATTGCCGGGCCATGTTAATTGTGCACCGTAGTGATACTCTTATGTCGCATAGCTAGTTATAGCGTGCAACCATCTTGCTATCTACATTGTGCCATCAGTCTCTCCCGTGCATATCCTTCATACTTGTCTCATATCTTGGTTCGAGCATCAAGCATAGCTTATAAAAAAAAAGAGCAAAATAAGAAAAAGCTTTTAAGGACAAGAGGAGATACAAAGAGCTTGTAAGAAATAGCAATAGCATTGAGCCATTTTGCATGTAGATACTCTTCGATGATACATACATAGCATACTTGGGATTGAAGACGACACGTTTACTCTCATAGGTTGGTGCACAAGCGCGTATCTAGCCCATTTGAACAATCGAGCTATTGCCTCTCTAGTATCCGTGCAACAAGAGCCTTTTCCCGTGGTCTCACATTTTGTGCTCATTCCTTGGTTGCGCGGATCCCACTTATCTATCCGTGTGTGTGTTTCTAGTGCCGCCATAGCTATTGATCTATTTGCTTTGCATTGCAATTTTGTGAATCATCCTCAACATTTTTGATATCTTGGATTAACATTTGCTTGAATTTTGTGCCACTTGTCCTAACCGAGCCACTCAATAAGCTTTACTTTGTAGGTGCGAGTGAACAAGTCCGGTACCAATTCCCCTATTCTTTCATTCCACATTGAGTAAAATGGGATACATCCTCAACTTCGGGAACGGTATATTGGTATTGTTTATCTCATTTCCTACTCACCCTTGCTCGAGTCTTGTGATGGATAGGCAAAGCACATCATCTCCTTCGGTCTACAACAACAACGACGAGTTCGATGCCATGAAGAAAACCATCTTATGCACGCATGCAGGTTTGGAACCGTTTGTGCTATTGATGCCAATCGCACACGGTTACGGCATGCAAACGCGTGTGTGACATTGCGCACATCCCACACGTGCAAAATATGCGACAGTGTGTTGTAAAGCTGATAATCACACACACTATTTTTCAAACAATCGTGTGTAATATATGAGACCATCGCACACGGTTTATTCATTTTAAATGTGTGCATTGTAATTTATTACCTAATAGCTTACTTTCGTTAATTTATTATTATAATTGTAAATTTCAAAAAATTTATTATGAAATGTGGATTTCACATCCATCAATACATACCCTAATTACAATGGTTCAACAGCCAATGCATAAATCAAAAGCTCAGTACATGTTCAATGGTTACATATATACTTCAGTAGAAGATTAAATATGATGAACCACAATATATAGTACTAGAGGCGGTAAAGGTGAAGAGAGAATTGTAAATCCTTTTGGCCGTCGATGGTGTTGAAGAAGCGGAATACCCATAATGTGTCGTCCTCCATGCGAAAGGTGCGCACAACTTTTATCCAACCCCTTGTGATGATCGCCCATCCATCCTTCACCGCCTTCAGGAAGAATTCTAGACCATTATCATGGTAGCATGAATTATATACTGTAACCTTCGTTGCCTCCACTCCGGTTAGGTAGTTTGCAAGGTAATCTTGAGTAAATTCCTTCGGAAACCATTAAAAAGAGTTAACTTTCAGGTATTCATGTCTAATAGAGTAACTTGTTTTGGGCAGGAAAAGAAGGCAATAGATTACTTACCATCCTAAAGTTCACTGATGTCTTGGATAAAGTGTAAATAAAGAGTTTAATTCTAATCATATGTCTCTTCTGCCTAACAATTTTTCTTAGTTTCCTCACTTGATGCTTGTTCATGTTTATCTCATTGCCCCATATGCAAAGGGGGTCGAAGCGTGGATCAGCACCACTAACATATGTACGTAGAAGCAATAAATAAATGTTAGAACCTAAGATGCAATTGCACAAATGATGTAAAATACTATAAGACAATGGGATGTGACTAACCTCAATGGTAAACAACAATATCATGCATTATAGCCCTACACAAGTACATAGAAAGGTGTGTTAAATACAACAAGGTTATCATCCACCAAAAATAGCAAATGTTAATTAAATGACAATATCTTTGGTGATATTTTCATTGCGAGGAGTAGCACGGTAGCAAAGGGACAGAGGAAAAGTAGTGGATATAACTGTTCACTACAATAGGCTTAACAACAATCTAGCATAGGCATTGTCAGATTGTAACTAGTATTAGTGCGCATTACTGAAATAAACAACGGACATGTTAACTACAAAGTATAGACAACCTAACATAGTCATTAAAACTTGTACCGGTGAAACTGAAATTGACACAGTTAAACATTGCAAGCCTGGTGCTACTAGAGCAGAAAATGCACCAGTTGTCTAGAAAAGGGTAGTGACAATAGCCAAGATGTGTTAGCCGTGTTTACTACAACAGGCTTAACACATCAACCGTATAGAATATACCCATTGCAACTGGTATTGGTAGAACTGAACTGGATAGTTCATACTTGGTAAATTCTAAGGGGTAGTTGTTGGGCACTTCATCTCGTCCGCAGCCCGCCCAAAGTCGGTGGCGAGGTGTTCCCACGGGTCGAAGCGTGGATCAGTAGTGCTAACATATGTACCTACAAGCAACAAGTAAATGTTAGAATCTAAATTGCAATTGCACAAATGATGTAAAATACTCTAAGATATTGGGATGTGACTATAAAACCTCGATGGTAAACAGCATCATCGTGCATTGTGACCCTGCGTAAGTACATGAAAAGGCATGTCAACTAGAACAGGGTTAGCATCCACCAAAAATATCTAATGGTAATTGAAGGACAACATCTCCAGTGGTATGTTCATTGCGAAGAGTAGCACGATACCGAATGGACATCGTATAAAATGGATATAACTGTTCACTACAGTAGGCTTAACAACAACCTAGCATATGCATTGTAAGTTTGTAACTGGTATTGATGAAATTGAACTGGATAGTTCATACTTGAACAACACAGTGCGCATAACTGAAATAAACAATGGATGTGTTAACTACAGAGTACAGACAACCTAACATGGCGATTAAAACTTGTACCGATGAATCTGAAATTGACATGGTTAAACATTGCAACTGGTATTGGTAAAATTGAACTGGACAGTTCATACTTGGTAAATCTCGAGGGGTAGTTGTTTGAGCATTTCATCTCGACTAGAGCCCGTCCAAAGTCAGCGGCGAGGTGTTCCTGTGGGACGAAGTGTGGATCAGTACCGCTAACATGTGTACGTGTACAAGCAACAAGAAATGTTAAGCGTGGGCACTTCATCTCAGCCAGAGCCCGCACCAAGTTGGCAGCGTCGGCGGCAAGGTGTTCCTCCGGGTCAACACGCACAGTGGCCACCACGCCATCAATCGCCATGAGCTCCTTGACATCCGCGTGATATGTGGTTGGGCTTACACGGGGATGCTCGGCGATAGGGGGTGGGGATGTGGAGGCATGAGGGTGGTTCGTAGGCTCTATCTGAGCAATTGGGCCGGGGCGGTGATGGAGATCGGTGGTTACCTCACTAGATCGACGAGCGAGTCTAGGGCAGAACGTAGATTTGGTTGCGACGACGGCGGTTTGGGCTACAGGGAGAGGGGGGATATGGGGGAAATGTGATGGATGGGTATGGGGTGGGAGGAATAGCTTCTGAAATCACGCGGCTACTGAAAATTTCGCTATGATACTCAAACCTTACATGGGGGAAACACGCAACGCAGACGAAGCGCATCAAATACCCGTGTGCAAGAAACGAGAAAATTGGTGATCCTGCGTCGGAAAAATTGTACACTCAATGAACATACTTAAATTTGCAGATCATAATTTGCTCTAAAAACTACTAGTTGGGGTAAGTACTAGTACTTGGATGCTCATAATTAATTAAACAAACATTCGGGCGGCACACACAAAAACTACTTCTCCGATGCTGGCCAGACGCCCTCGCAAATCGCTATCAGCCTTATCAGCGGCAGCCCACACCGTGCTTGGATCTCCGGCCAGCTCTCATCAATGGCTTTGGTAGCTATCGCCACGATCCTGATGGCAGGTGGAGGCATTGGGCCATGCTGGCCAGAGGCCGTCATTCTCCTTCTCGGCCATGCCGGCAGCAACCCACCGTGACTGGGTCTCCGCCTAGCTCTCCTCAGCAGCGCGTACGACCACTTCTTTCTTGGCACGGATGGACTCTCTTTTCTTCCATGCTTTTTCCTTTTTCCTCTCGGCCTATGCAGTTTTGGCCTTTGCTTAATCCTTCACCCATTCGGCGTAGGCAGCTTCATAGTCTGTCCACGTTGGTGTGCGGTCACGGGCGGCAAAGAACTCGGCGTGGTGGGATGCCAGCGCCCCCTTATCAGTTAGTGTGTGGTCGCGGGCTATGATGAACTCAGCGCGACGACATGCCATCGCTTCCTTACCAGTTAGTGTGTGCTGAGGTGGCATGATCGATGCATGGAGATGCCTCTGGGACCTGGACGGAAAGCCATATAGTTCGGTGATTTTTATAGCACTTGAAATCGATATATACGATGATGCAGTCCACGCTCTGGCTACTTAATTTGCCACGGCACGCCTTGTCTATGCTTTGCAAGCATGCATGTTTCCAGAGCTTGCGCGGTCATCGAGAACTTGCGCGGTCGTCGAGAACCTGAGCCGTCGCCGTTGCATGCTACCAGATGCGCGGTCTTGTCGACAGACCAGGCGCGGTAGCATTGCCAAGGCACTTAAGTGGCCATGCAGCTGCCACTTCAAATAACTGCAGGGTAGCAAAGATCTAGTATGCATAGCTCGACATTAAAAGCGAGCTCGCACGCATATTACAAGCTTTCTCTCTCTTGTGCCATCCAACGTTTTGCAAACAGTTCATTGTAAAAAAGTGTTTGCGATTAAAACTGTATTTTTGGTAAACTGATAGTATCAGATAAACATAATTAATACTTTTCTTGGTGTTCAAATATGTACCACAACATATTGGTGTCGCATAACGACACCACGCTAGGTATCAAGTTTTTCAGGCATCTTTTCCTTTTTCTAGAGTTAAAAAACCAATAAACAACACATATGTGACTGCCTCTTCCCACACAAATCCTTTAAATTTCTATTAATTTCCTGTAGAATATATGAAAAGTTATTCAATGACGCAATTATGATTTTTCGAATCATTTTTGAACACCTGTTCATGTACGGAATGTTCGAACTTAAATTATAAGCAGTAAACGCCTAGAAAATGCACGTAAAAGACTAAATATAGTAAAGGAGCCCGGAAAAATGTCAAATTTGAACATGGTGCATTGTGGTGGGTATGTTGATCGTAAAAAACAAATCAAGGAGAAAGGAAAAAGGAAATATAGGTTCCCCTTCAAAACATGGCGATCTCCCTCCCAAAACCATGAAACCTCATAGGTGATGGTTCGATATATGAAGAGTGTGTATGACGACATTAGCCAAACCTTCTCAAATGTTTGACACACCATATTGTGGTCGTAAAAGGGGACCACACAAGTTATCATGTTTTTCAGGCATGTTTTCTTTTTCTAGAGTTAAAAAACCAATAAACGACACATATGTGGCTGCCTCTTCCCACACATATCCTTTAAATTTCTATTAATTTCCTTTAGAATACATGAAAAGTTATTCAATGACACAATTATGATTTTTCAAACCATTTTTTGAACACCTGTTCATGTACGGAATGTTCAAACTTGAATTATAAGCAGTAAATGCCTAGAAAGTGCACGTAAAAGACTAAATATAGTAAACGAGCCCAGAAAAATGTCAAATTTGAACACGGTGCATTGTGGTGGGTATGTTGATCGTAGAAAATAAATCAAGGAGAAAGGACAAAGGAAATATAGGTTCCGCTTCAAAACATGGCGATCTCCCTCCCAAAACCATGAAACCTCATATGTGATGGTTCGATATATGAAGTGTGTGTATGACAACATTAGCCAAATGTCCTCAAATATTTACCACATCATATTGAAGTCATGCCAAGTCACCACACGAGGTGTCATGTTTTTCAGGCATGTTTTCCATTTTTCTAGAGTTACAAAACCAATAAATGACACATCCTTGGTTGCATCTTCGCACCCATATCCTTTAAAATTCTATTAATTTCCTATAAAATACATGAAAAGTTATTCAATGGCACAATTATGATTTTTCAAACCATTTTTGAACACCTTTTCATGTACAGAATGTTCGAACTTGAATTATTAGCAGTAAATGCCTAGAAATTGCACATAAAAGCCTAAATATAGTAAAGAAGATCGAAAAATGTCAAATTTGAACATGGTGCATTCTAGTGGGTATGTTGATCGTAGAAAATAAATCATGGAGAAACGACCAAGGAAATATGGGTGTTCCTTCAAACTTTGTGATTTGTTTGGGTAGACGGTTACTTTGTGAAGACCGTGTGCCTTCTGGAACCGTGTGCGTTCACCCTATTGTGCGTTGCGTTCTGATTGGCAAGAACCCCAGCCACACAGATCACGCATGCGCACCGTAGGATGCACCTCGATCAAACGGCAATCCAAACCTCTCCCATCACACCCGTATTTTGTAGTTAGGATTTTAGTTCGTAACAGCGTATCATAATGACATTAATCACACACGGTTCCTGTCTATGAACCATTTCCTATGTACACCCTCAACCGGCCCGGCCCTCTTCCCCTTCGTCCTCATTCGCACTGCTGTATAGTTGCTCGTTCTCGACCCCGGCCCGTCCAAATTTTCGAGCTTGACGAGGCCTGTCGCAGCTTGCTGCCACTTATGAATGCTACCGCATTTTGTTTCATCCCCTCACCGAGGCCTATCGGCGTCGACTTTCTCGACGCTGCTCGATTGGGGATTTCTATGGGATTGGGCTGGGGTTTTTTCTAATGGAAAACCAGGTAATTAATTTTGCAAAATATTTGAGCATCCCTTATCGCAGTTTGTATGTCCCTGTCAATCACCCGGGGGAAATAGCCGTTGATGAATTTTTCTTGTAGCTGATTTGAGGGTTTTCATTCGTAGTGTCCACAGTGCAAGCACAAATAAGGCAAGTGTGGTGGCGGCGTCCAGACGGACAAGAAATTCTATATCACCATACCAGACGACTTCAGGGGGCGCATGTGTCGGATTTCGGGCTCCACAAAACCCTCAAGGTTCGAACACAGGGGCGTGTGCGAAGGTCCCCTGCAGCCTCGCCCTACCTAGCTCACTACTCGATGGTTAGGACGATGAACTCGCATGATGACGAGGAAGAAGATGCACATGATGATTTACCCAGGTTCGGGCTGCTGCGAAGCGTAATACCCTACTCCTGCTTTGGTGGATTGCCTCTCGAGGAGGTTTGGTGGATGAACTAGTACAGTGGTGGAGCCTCGTGAGGCGCTCGAGTGGTGTTCTTGGCTCTCTGCCTTGTCTTCTTTTCTCTCCTCTGTTCTCTCGTTGTTCGTTCCCCCCTCTATGGTGCTACCTAGCCTCTATATATAGCAGCAGCCTGGGTCCTCTTCCCTTATCGTAATGGCGGGAAGGGATCCCACAATGGCCAAATTTGAAGGGGGACAGGAGTACATCCCCACCCTGTCCAATGGTGGTCTTCGCCTGCAAAGTGGCTGTCGATGATGCAGAGGTGGGCTCGGCGATGACATCCGTCCTGCGGGGCTCGTGGTCATGGTCTTGTTGCACTGGAATGGAAACCTTTGGGTGGTGCTTTGGGAACCCGCGTACGTCCTTGCTCCCTTTGCACCAAAGGGGAAACTGCACCGCCTGGCGCGCTGGCGCCTGCCTGTCCCTCCTTGCGTCATCTTTGACTCCTGTGGCCGGGTTCTGCATAGAGATCTCCGCCACTCCGGAGGGGGCCTGAGGAGGCCCACTCCTCGCTTGTCTTGGCGCTGCTCTTCCTCGCGAGCTCAGAGCCCTCGCGAGGGTCTTGTCTTGAGTGGGGCTACGCCAGGTCGCGCTTGGCTGACAAAGTGAGCCATGCCCTGGGCCGCAGGCAGGCAGGTCTGGGTACCCCTATTCCCAGAATGCCGACAGTAGCCCCCGCGCCCAAGGTGCGCTCGAGCCGGCCTCCGGGCGAAGCCATTGAGGACGGCCTGGAGTGCCGCGGGCCCCAAATGCTTGCGGGCCAGGACTGGCGTATGTTGCGTGGTTGGCGTGGAGCTCGATGAAGCTCTCGGACCCCCGGGCTAGGCCCGTCCTGGAGCAGATCTCTCGCGATATCAGTGCCAAGAAGCTGACTGGGGGGATGATAGTGAAGGAGTTCCCGACGCAGCGCCTGGCGCCCCTCCAGTCTCATTCTAGGCCCTTGTGGGACTATCGGGGCAGCGGCGACAACCTCAGGCTTCGGTCCACACGCATAACCCCCGGGGAGCTAAACAGGGCTGTGTCAACCCTGCTCAATGGCGACCCCGGCGACCTTCCCGACGCCTACGCCCTGCTGTACCGTTGTGACGACAGAGACGATTTGGTTGCCGCGATGCCCATCTTCGAAGAACTGGGGCTCTCCCTGGCCGAGGGCCATGGTTCTCCGGTGGCGGTGTCCTTCGGCGACACCACTGGCGGGGGGGATTCGTAGGAGACGGCGGATGGCGATTCGGTGGAGGCATCCCCCCCGTCGCAGAACACGCTCCTCCATGAACTTGAAGACGACGACGATGCTAGTGAAGCCTCTGCTGCGGGCACTCTACGCCCTGCCCAGGCCCCCAGGGGGCCAGGGCTCACTCCTCGCACTACTCGATCTGTCGGCCTTGCGACCCCCAGGATGCGCGGGGCTGAGTCCCCTCCGGTGCGCCCTGCCTCTGCCGGCAAGGCGGTTGAAGCACCGGTCTCGCCTTCGCCCGAATCGCAGCTCGCGGGCAAGGCGGACGAGGCCAGGGCCACGGTGACTTCTCCGGCCGCTGCCCCTGCGGACATTGCTCCTACCCTCCTAGCGCCCTCCTAGGAAGAGGCGAGGGCACTCCTGTCGTCGTCAGGGCAGAGAAGAAGAGGAAATGGGTCAACATTGAAGAGTGAGTAATCCAGCATGACCTTGGTCACCCACGGGTAGCTTGTGCGCTGATGATTTTTCCTTTCCTTGGTGACCAGGAATGCCACCGCGCTGAAGATGAGGAAGAAGAAGGCGGGCGTCAAGCCGAAGGTGCCTTCTGATGCATCGCCCGCTTCTGTCCTCCTGCCATCGCCTGTCGAGGCGTTTGCTACCTCGGGGGTGGGGGCTCACGAGGCGACCCTCCTAGTCGCTGTCGGGGAGCCCCCTGAACCCCTAATGCTCATCGGTGCTGCCGCTCCTGCTTTTGGGGGCGCGTCGGTGTCGCCGCCTCGGGAGCCAACCCCCGAGGGCCAGCTGCCTGCGGACTCGTCAGCAGCCACCTTGCCTGTGGTTGTGGCGTAGCCTCCGGTGCTTCCTGTTCCTCATGCTTCTATCGCCCCGGGGGCGTCTCCTGCGATCACACAGGTGACTCCTTCGGACGGGGCCTCGATGTCTTTGTCGCACGGCCACGATGTCTTGGACGGGGCCTATACCGCCCTGTGTCAGGTTCGGGACACCCTTTGGGGCGCCGACGATTGCCTCGCGATTGGGTGCCTAGGGCTCCTTTCCAGGTGGCTCCAGGCTGACGCCTCTGCCGTGGCGGTTTGGGGCCAGGCCAAGGCCACCGCGGCGGAGATCGAGAAGGAGGCCGCGTCAGCCAAGGCAGCCCGCGAGGCGGCACTGACCGACGCAGCATCTACTGTGAGGCGTCGTGACAATGCGGAGGCCCGCTTGAAGGCTCTTTAGGAGGAGAAGTCCGTGCTTGCAGAACAGCTGCGCTAGCAAGAGGAAGCCTTCGAGACCCGCGAGGCCAGGCTTGCTGCTCGGGACTTCGAGCTGTCCCAGATGGCGGCCAGCCAGGCCGCGGAGCGGGAGCACCTGGACGCGTGGGAGAGGGAAGCTGCCTTGAAGAAGGCCCGGCTCGACACCAGGGAGAAGGCTCTCACTGCGGACAAGGAGAAGAAGGCTGCGGAGCTCCATGCCTTTCACTCTGTCAAGCTCAGGCTTCGCCAAGCGCTCCACTCCCTCTGCCGGGATGGGTTTTCGGAGCCCTTGGTGGCTCCGGAGAGCGGCTTTGCGGGGCTCGCTTTGAAGCTCGCCGAGGCGCTGTAGGGCGCCGTCGCCAAGTTGGAGGGGGTCCTGGAGAGTGAGTATCGTGACCTCTTTTCCGAGGCCACGATGCGCCTCTTCAGCCATCTTCACCTTCGCGAGCCGGGGTTTGACTTTGACTCTATGATCCGCCCGGTTGCCCCCGAGGTCCGTTCCAGCGCTGCGGCGGCGGTGAAGGGCGCCGTGGGGGTGCTGGTGAAGAAGTTCACTTGTGTCACCATTCCCCCACCTGCTGAAGCTGCAAGGGTTAGCGGCGAAGAAGACGACACCAGCGATGTCGATGACGAGTTCCCTACGGCTGGGACGAGTGGTGGCGGCGGCTCCACCTAATTCCTCTTCCTTGTTCCTTTCCTGCAACATTCATCATGCCTCGCGGAGGCGTTAGACTTGTTTGCATTTGCGAAAACTTTTAATGCTTGTAATGACTATTGAATTGTGTGGTTGCTTTCTTCGCCTTGTTTCCTTCCTGCTTGCTATGATGCTCTGTGTCGGCAGGGCCCGATCCTGCGCATACCTCAGCCGCCGTTGGACTGTCTGGATCACCAGGACGGGACAAGGGGTGAAGGGCTACATGACCAGTGAGGCTCCTGAGTCGCGATGCTCAGGAGTCCCCCTTGACGTACGAGCAGCCCTCATGAAGGGAACATGGTGAAGACTGGGTTAACTTGGGGATTTTGAACACCTTGCACTCTGTGTCGGCAGGGCCCGGCCCCGCGCATACCTCAGCCGCCGTTGGACCATCCGGATCGCCAGGACGGGACAAGGGTGAGGGGCTACGTGGCTAGTGAGGCTCCTGAGTTGCGATGCTCAAGAGTCCCCCTTGACGTAGGAGTTCTAGCATCCTCCTTAGGGGTTTTGAGCGCTTTGAGCTCTGCGTTGGCAGGGCCCAGCCCCGCGCATACCTCAGCCGCCGTTGGACCGTCCGGATCGCCAGGACGGGACAAGGGGTGAGGGGCTACGTGGCCAGTGAGGCTCCTGAGTCGCGATGCTCAGGAGTCCCCCTTGACGTACGAGCGGCACCCATACCTTTCCTCGCCAGCTTTTCCTGAGAGGGGCGCATGAAGACCAGGTTTGGCAGACCTGGAGAGGTGGTGTGTACCAGACTTGGCCCGGTTACAGCCCCCATGCAGCCCCCTCGCACGAACATCCCAGGGAATGCAGCGAGACGGGGCCGCAAGGAGCCTTCCTGAAGTTGGATGCGGCCGCTGGGGCGCCCTCAGTTATTTATCCCCCGCACAGAGCGTAGGGCTTCGACATTGCGTGGGCATAGTCATTGGTGGACCGTGTTGTCCGCCAGCACGAGGCATGGGGCTTCCATCTTGCGTGGGCATGGTCATTAGTGGACCGTGTTGTCTGCCAGCGCGGAGCATGGGGCTTCCACATTGCGTGGGAAGGAACCCCTCCGCGTCCTCGGGGGGGGGGGGGGGGGCTCCGGGCGTGTACAGCCCATAGAGTTCGTACGCGTGGCTTGCACGGTAGAACTGGGAGGTGTATCTGGGAGCTTGCGAGGGTGCTTTGGCCTCGCGAGGTCCCTACCTCAAAGGCGGTTTGCGCCTGGGTCTTCTCGCAGATAGCGCCGTCCGTGGTCCTGCAAAATTTGGAGAATCCTGCACCGAATGTGCTCCTGAGGACCATCGCATGAGAGGGCCAAGCACTAGTGACCCCAGGAGGCGACGTGAACGGGGCCGGCCCGCCAGACAGAGCTCAGCCACTGGATTTATCGACGCTGCAGGGACGGACCCGAGCACAGACGCCATGCCCAGTCCTCTCATGAAGCGGTCGAAGGTAGGACCATTCGGATGCGGCGACATTCACGCCGGCAAAGAGCCGTGCAGGCAAGGTGAAATGTTAGGAAATAGATCACATGCATGAAAAGTTGCTGAAATATGCATAAATGAGGCGGCTGCAGGGGCATGCCCTGGTCGCCTGAGGATAATGCGGCCCGGTGGGCGCCTTCAAATGGAGTAAACCAAAAAGTTACTTGGCACAAACCAAAAAATCACCTGGCGGCCATGCCACTGAAGAGTCGAAGCTGCCGTTGTAGCTTGGTCTTGCACCTCCGTGAGCGTGTCCTTCATGGGTTCGCCGCCTCTTGAGGCTCGGGACCCCCGCTCGGTCCGGGCGTCACCTCCAACTCCTCATCGCACCTCGCTAGGCAAGGTATGAGCACGGCCTGGGCAAGGCGCTGGAACATGGCGCCTGCGTTTACCTGGCCGAAGGGCATGTGGACATAGTTGCATGGGTAGACCCACCCGCGATCATCGCGCGTCGACCAGAAGTGGTCCTGGGACGCGGCCCTGTTGATTGCGAGTGCGTTGACATAGACACGCGGCTTGTCGACTGGGCCGACGATGGCGGCTGCGCTTGGTGGTGCAGGGCAGCTCCCGCCTCGCATGGCCTGTGCCTCCTGAAGCTCCTCGATCGCTCTGATGACGGACTCTTGCGAGCTCGGCGCCTCGCGCCGTGCTCCTGGCTCAGGCAGATGCGCGTCAGGACGCGCTTTCAAGTTGTGCCCGAGCGCCTCCCTTGTCTCACCGGCCAGGCCGGAAGCTCCCTGGATGGAAGCCCCCGGGCCCGACCCAAGTGGGACGCCGAGCGCGCCTTCCTATGCGATGAAGGGTGGGGCCCTGTCCCCGAGCACAGAGCTTGAGGCACCATCCTTGGAGGTCCCAGCCCCCTGGCGCCCCACGGTGAGGAGCTTTTTCTTCTTCCTGTGTGTGTCCTCACGAGGCAGGGCATCTTCCTCGTCGTCCGAGCGCTCGACCGCCGCGGTGCGGTAAGCACGCTCAAGGGAGTAGACGGCATCCTTCTCATCGCAGGCGACGGTGATGACGCCGCCACTCCCTGGCATCTTGAGGACATTGTAGCCATGATGAGTCACCGCCATGAACTTGGCGAGGGCCGGGTACCCAAGGATCGCATTGTACGGGAGTTGGATGTGGGCGACGTCGAAGACGATGATCTCGGTGTGGTAGTTCTTGCATCCGCCGAAGGTGACGGGCAGGCACACTTGCCCAATGGGGACGGTAGACCCATCAGTGACTCCTGAGAAGGGTTTGGTCAGCATGAGCTGGTCGTATGGTACTTGGAGTGTCTCGAAGGTCTCAATGGAGAGGACATTGAGCCCCGCTCCACTGTCGATGAGGGTTTTGGTGACGAGGACATTGCTGATGGTCGGTGTGCACAGCATGGGGAGCGTACCGGCCATGGCCGAGCACCTTAGCTGATCCTTCGAGTCGAAGGTGATTGGGGTCTGGGACCACTTGAGGGGGCGCATGGCTTCGGGCTTCGGGAGAGCTACGTTCACCTCCCGCGTGTACTGGTTGAAGATGCGGTTCGACGCTGGGGCTTGGGCGCCGCCCAGGATACAAGCTGTCACCCTGACCTCCTGGAAGCCCCCAGCCCCATCGTCTTGCCTGTCCTCCTCCTTCCTTCTGGGTGGCGGCGGTAGTGGTGGTAGGCCAGCCTCATGAGGATGGGCCTCACGAGGCTGGCCATGGCGCGACCCCTCCAGAGGGTCGTCGCGCCAGCGGTCCTCCCGAGGCCGGTCTCGCCACCCCTGACGCGGCTCCCGGTTGTCCCAACGTCCTCCGCCGCGGCCTTCGCCATGTCCGAAACCGCGGTCCGCGCGTCCAGGGTGCCGGCCGAAGTGCTCGTTGTGGACCAGCTTGAGCTCCTGGCAGTCGATGGTGTCGTGGTTGTTGGTACCGTGGAAGATGCAGGTCGGCCGCCTTCTTGCGGGGGGTTCTTCGCCTCGGCTGCGCTTCGCCTCAGGCTCAGCGGCAAGCACTGTGGGGGCCTTACGCTTCGCCTCCTTGGCCTTGGGCTTCTTGTCCTCTGGCTCTGCCGCCGGAGTCTCGCGGAGCGATAGGCGACCCTCTTCGGCCTTGGCGCACCTGCTCGCCAGGTTGAACATCTCTAGGGCTGAGCATAGTTCATCGTTCATGGCGAGCTCCTCCTTCATCTTGAGGTCCGTGACGCCGTCGGTGAACGCGGAGATGATAGCCTCATCCGACGCCCTCGGGATCTTGAGGCGGGTGGACATGAAGCGCTGTATGAATTTGTGTAGGGTCTCTCCCTCCTGCTGCTTCACACGTCGCAGGTCGTTCACGATGAGCGCTCGGTCATGGGTACCTTGGAAGTTGGCGACGAAACGCTTGCGCAGGTCATCCCAGGAGGTGATGGACCCCTCCGGGAGGTTGAGGAGCCAGGAGAGCGCGCCGCCCTTGAGTGCCATGGGGAACCAGCATGCCATGACCTTGTCGTCTCCACCGGCCGCCCGGATGCTTAGCGAGTAGAGCTGTAGGAACTCGGCGGGATCTGGGGTGCCGTCATAGCGAGGGGGTAGGTCAGGCTTGAACTTGCAGGGCCATGTGGTTGGATGGAGCTCCGGGGCGATGGCGCGGCACCCCACCGGCTCAGCGGGTGCTGCATGTGTGGGAGGGCCCCAGTCTGGACGCTCCTGAGGGGCCGCCTCGAGCGGTGCCCGGTCGTGACATTGGTTTGGTAACGCGGGGAGCGCACGCGCGTCGACGCACGGCTGGGGCACCACCTGGCAGCTTACTTCATCTCTCGCCCTTGCCCGCGGTTTGCGGGGCTGGTCGCGCGGGCGCGCTTGACGCCTGGGCTCAGGGTCGACGTCGCGTTGTGGAGGAGGTGGCGGCGCGTCATGGGCCACGTCGTCTGCCAGGGAAGGATGGGGTCGAAATGAGTAGGAGAGCGCTGAAGCGTCATCAGCAGCATTGACGAGCTCCGCGATGCACCCGAGCCAGTCGTCATGGAGTTCGGGAGCAAGCATGTAGCGGAGTAGCTCGCGCGCCATGGCGAGTGCGCCCGAGCCATGCGCCGGCCCCTGGTCGAGCGTGGGAGGATGACCCGGTAGCCGCAACGATCGACGGAGTGGCGGTGCGGCCGTCGTGCCGCGCGGTGACCGGCTGGGAGGAGTCCTATTGTTCGTGGGCCTCCGGGCCCGTGGCGGCATCGGCCACGGGAGAGGGGGACCGGCGTGTGGCGGCGCGGGCCACGGGTGCCGTCTGGGCGACGCGGGCCGCTCGGTGCTCGGCGCGGGCTCGGCAGGCATCAAACATCGGAGTGGTGAGGCGAAGAAAGAGCGTGGCTTGAGGAAGACTTTGACACGCCCCTACCTGGCACGCCAAATGTCGGATTTCGGGCTCCGCAAAACCCTCAAGGTTCGAACACAGGGGCGTGTGCGATGGTCCCCTGTAGCCTCGCCCTACCTAGATCACTACTCGATGGTTAGGACAATGAACTCGCACGATGACGAGGAAGAAGATGCACACGATGATTTACCCAGGTTCGGGCCGTTGCGAAGCGTAATACCCTACTCCTGCTTTGGTGGATTGCCTCTCGAGGAGGTTTGGTGGATGAACTAGTATAGTGGTGAGGAGCCTCGTGAGGCGCTCGAGTGGTGTTCTTGGCTCTCTGCCTTGTCTTCTTTTCTCTCCTCCGTTCTCTCATTGTTCGTTCCCCCCTCTATGGTGCTACCTAGCCTCTATATATAGCAGCGGCCTGGGTCCTCTTCCCTTACCGTAATGGCGGGAAGGGATCCCACAACAGCCAAATTTGAAGGGGGACAGGAGTACATCCCCGCCCTGTCCAAAGGTGGTCTTCGCCTGCAAAGTGGCTGTCGATGATGCAGAGGTGGGCTCGGCGATGACATCCGTCCTGCGGGGCTCATGGTCGTGGTCTTGTTGCACCGGAATAGAAACCTTTGGGTGGCGCTTTGGGAACCCGCGTACGTCCTTGCTCCCTTTGCACCAAAGGGGAAACTGCACCGCCTGGCGCGCTGGCACCCGCCTGTCCCTCCTTGCGTCATCTTTGACTCCTGAGGCCGGGTTCTGCATAGAGTTCTCCGCCGCTCCGGAGGGGGCCTGAGGAGGCCCACTCCTCGCTGGTCTTGGCGCTGCTCTTCCTCACGAGCTCAGAGCCCTCGCGAGGGTCTTGTCTTGAGTGGGGCTGTGCCAGGCCAAGCTTGGCTGACAAAGTGGGCCATGCCCTGGGCCGCAGGCAGGAAGGTCTGGGTACCCTCGTTCCCAGAACGCCGACAACATGTTATATGTTCAATCTCACCCTACCGTGGTTGGCATGTCCTAATATTATGAGCATGTACTATACATTGCTAAATTTTGATAAAAGGTGTCACATGCAGCATAGAGGTCAAAGAGGATTTTTTCTTCTAAATTAGGGAAATTTATGTTGTATTGTTCTTTCAACTACCCTCATATTTGGATGTCATCGTGGTTATATGTTTAATTACATGCAATTGTTTTTCGAGGAACCGGCAAGAGCACTCCCTTTTCATATATAAGGTGAGAGAGAATACACGATATACAGAGTGGCACACATTTTTGGGAACATGGCAAAACCCACAGCTACCCTAAAAAACTAGTGCCTAGTTAGCCGATGCCGACAGTTGGCAAGGCCCCAGCAAATGCCAGATCCCGTTGCTTAATTTCCTCAAAAGCCAGGAGAGCGACCTCATGATGTGTCTTCCTTTGTCCCGTGAAAACACGCCTGTTTCTCTCTTTCCAGGTAGCCCAAATGGTGTAAATGATGCTTCCACTCCGGCACCGTCGTGCTTGGGCTCGTACATTCAACAACATTTGCATGCAAATATGGGAGTACATTATCTGTTTAATTACATATTTTTGTACTTTGATTTCAGCTATTGCTATGTTCTCTCAATTTCCCTCATAATTGCTTTGTTGCTCTATTATATGTAACGATCTTATCATTTCCCGCAGTACATCCCCTGCTTTGAAAGACACCTGTACACGGAAATCTTAGCCTTTACTTAGTTGATGACTCCATGGATGTACAATGAAAGTATGGGTAGAAAATGATAATGTTGGTCGCCCCTATTTTCATGCGTTCCTTTGGAAGAAATTATCTCAGTTTTATGAACTTAAAGCTGACAGTAAAATTCTAGTGCGTACACCGAAGCCTGGTTTTAACATGGATGTTTACTTCCCCAACGGCATCATCCGACCAGATTTTGATCCAGGTTAGTGTTCTTTTGACTTTGTTTCCTAGCCAGCAACCAATTGGGACTTCCTTTTCTGACCGTTTCCTAGCCAGCAACAACTTCTAATTACAATGTATGCCCACTATTGTTCTGCACCATCCTGAATAAATAAGCACTTTCAACTTTTTACGCAGGATATGTTCGATGCATAGCTAAAAATTTGTATGTTACCCACCATACAAAATGTCACTGGAAAGACTTCGAGCATGTCATAAAATTTGTTAATAAACTACCAATAGAACGTTTAAACGCTGGATTTGGGATGGAACAAATCTGCCACTGCTGCACGCATTGAACAAGACCAATTATGTCAACAAAAATGCTGGTAAAAAATATTATTTTTTATGTCGTTGTTCATAAACTATAGATAGCTTCAATGGTAGGTTACAATTGGTTTTTCTTCTTCATTGCCACAGAAATTGCCAGCTGCAGCTGTTCCTAAACATATTCCCCGGTGTGGTCCTATCACACTTGTTCCTACTTGGAACGCCAAAGTGATTGCAAGGTACTGCATTTCCCGCACAAATGGAACCCTTCAAATTATAGATTCTCCGTTGTCCTGGCAATGCGTCCACATTTGAAAATTGGAGAAACTGTTATACTCATGCTCTACAAAGGCAGTGAAGGGATCTACTGAAAGCACATTTGCTCCCTTGGTGGTTTTGGTAATTAATAACAACATATAAGTCATTGAACTAATGTTTCCACCAAGTATATTTCAGGAAATGTTCAATGATAGGGTTGGCAAAAGGAGATTGTGGAATACCCCAAGATGCAAGGAAATAGGTTGGCCAAGCTTCAAGCAAGAGGACTCTACATTTTACATTTGTGAGAAATCACCTTGAATCCATAGGAAAGCCAATACTATTAAAAGGGGGTAAGGTTTTGTTGGTGAACAAAATGCTCATACGTGCACCAGTGATAGTCACCAAAAACATCCACAAGCTCTCCCACCAAAGTCTGTCCAAAGCCAAATACTCAAAATCGGTGCAACCAACTTTCCCATCCCGGTGCCACCGATTCCAAAACCTAGACAGACCCAGCCAAACCCTAGCCACTTCGGTGCAACCGATTCCATACCGGTGCCACCGAGTTTAGGTTGCCAACTTTCTGTTACGCAAATCCACATTTTCGGTTCCACCGAGATTGCTGGATCGGTGTCACCGAGATTGGGAATCTGACCGTTGGTCACCTTATCGGAGCAACCGAGTTTACTATATCGGTCTCACCGAGATACAAAAGTTGCCACCTTTTGGTCACTTCGGTACCACCGAGATTAACACATCGGTGTCACCGAGTTGGTCATTTTGTGTGTAACGGTTGGATTTTTGGGGATGCCTATATATGCCCCTTCACCACCACCCACTCGACAAGAGAAGCACTCAGAACTATTCCATACTTGCCCCATCCAGTTTTCTGAGAGAGAGCCACCTACCCTTGTGTTGAGGTCAAGATCTTCCACTCCAACCATATGGATCTTGATTTATAGCCTCCCCAAGTTGCTTTCCACCAATTCCATCTCTTCCACCAAGCCAAATCTGTGAGAGAGTGATTGTGTGTTGAGGAGTCTATCATCTTGAAGCACAAGAGCAAGAAGTTCATCGTCATTACCTAGCCTATTACCTTTTGGAGGGTGGTGCCTCCTAGATTGGTTAGGTGTCACTTGGGAGCCTCCTACTTCGTGTTGTGGAGTGAACCAAGAAGTTTGTAAGGGCAAGGAGATGGCCTACTTCGTGAAGATCTACCCATAGTGAGGCTAGTCCTTCGTGGACGGAAGTCGTTATGGAATAGTCAAGGTTGCTACTTCGTGGACCCTTATGGGTGGAGCCCTCCGTGGACTCTCGCGACTACCCTATCCCTTCTACTCATGCTTGTTATTACTTTCCGCTGCTATACTCTTAGACTTGCATGTGTAGGGTGTACTTGACTTGCCATGAAATGCTAAAACTGCCAACTCTAAAATTTGGGAAAAGGCAAAACTTTTATTTGGTCAAGTAGTCTAATCCCCCCCTCTAGACATACTTTCGGTCCTACAAGTGGTATCAGAGCTTTGGACTCCATTGCATTGGTCTCACAACCTAGGAGAGTATGGCGTCTAGTGAGGGAAGTTATCATCATAGAGGTCCGTACTTTGATGGCACTAATTTTGCTAGTTGGAAGCACAAAATGAAAATGCATATTCTTGGTCATAACCCCGCCGTTTGGGCTGTTGTTCATGTTGGCTTGCAAGGTGAATTCTTTTCGGATGGAAAGGAACCGGATCGTGAAGCGACCGCGGATGAGTTGAAGATGTTGCAATACAATGCTCAAGCATGTGACATTCGCTGCAACTACTTATGCCCCGAAGAATTCAACAAAATCAGCCGTCTTGAGAATGCAAAAGAGATTTGGGATACTTTGGTTGATATGCACGAAGGAACCGAGTCCGTGAGAGAATCCAAGTTGGATGTTCTTCAAGGTCAGCTTGACAAGTTTAAGATGAAGGATGCTGAAGGAGTCACGGAGATGTACTCTAGGCTAGCTCTCATCACTAATGAGATTGCCGGCTTAGGAAGCGAAGAAATGACCGAAAAATTCATCATCAAGAAGATACTTAGAGCTTTGGATGAGAGATATGACACCGTGTGCACATTGATCCAAATGATGCCCAACTACAAAGATCTCAAGCCGACGGAAGTCATTGGAAGGATTGTTGCTCATGAGATGACACTCAAAGACAAGGAAGAGCTACATCACAAGTCTAGCGGTGCTTACAAAGCCACAAGTGATGCTCCCGCAACTTCAAGCAACAACCTTGTCACCAATGAAGAGATAAGCCTCATGGTCAAGAAATTCAACAAGTTCTACAAGAATAGAGGCAAAGAAAGAAGCTCCAACTCAAGATATGAAGACAAGCATTCGTCAAGTCATGACCGCAATTGCTACAATTGTGGGAAGCCCGGACACTACTCCAATGAGTGCACGGCTTCCTACAAACAAAGAGAAGAGTCACCAAGAAGATGAAGCTCAAGGAATGAATCACCTCAAAGAGAGAGAAGGAGTAGAGATGATCGTTATGAACGAAGACCCTTGAGGAGAAGTAGAGATTCGGAGAAGAAGGACAAGTACACCAAGAGCTACACAAGAAGAAAACATCAAGCTCACGTTAGTGAATGGGTTTCTGGCTCCGACTCCGACGACAACTCCGAGAGAAGCTATCACTCCGACTCCGACTATAGTCAAGATGATGGTGTTGCCGGAATTGCTCTAGTGACTACCAACTCCTACGATCTATTTGATTCACCAAATGAAGGGAGTGGAAGTTGCTTCATGGCTAAAGGCCCCAAGGTATCACACCCCTAGTATCTTGATTTCAATAGTGATGAAGATGATTTGCTTTGTGATGATGACTTGCTATGTGATAAAACTAGTGATGTTGATCAAAATGACTTGATAATCCTCATGCTAGTCAAGATAAGTCAATTGATGATGATAAGATGAAAATAGAAGAACTAACTAAAGAACTAAATACTCTTAAGTTAGCTCATGAATCTACTCTCGAAGATCATAGAGAGCTTGTGAGAACTCATGAGAAGCTACGCTTCGAGAAGCTCAACTTGGAGCAATAGCATGAGTTTCTCAAAGCTATCAATGACGATCTCCGAAAGAAGACTTCATCTTTTCTAGCCAAATGACTACTCTTGTCTACATTCATGCCTCAAGTTAAAACTAAGCAATCTAGTAACAAAGGCAAGAAAGGTTCTTCATCTAGTAGCAACAATAAAAATGCTAAACCCAATGATGTTGCTTCTAGTAGTTCTATTGATTGCACTAATGATGATTCTCTTAGCCAAGTTACACTTGAGCAAGAAAATGCTTTATTGAAAGGAATTATAGAAAAAGGTATCTACAAGAGTCTTGCCAGGTGTAAGCAATTTGAGGAAATTGTACACAAGCACGGAGGATACCGGAAGAATCGTGGTGTTGGCTACTTCAACGCAAATGGAGTTGAATGGGAAGAAGGTCAATATTCCGAGCCCAAGTTTGTTCCTCAAAAGGAGAAGTATGAAAATACTCTTCCCAAGGGGACAAACACTCAAGATGACCTTCCACCACAAGACCACAAGCTCAAGGGCAAGAACAAGCTTCAAGAGGACATTGACTCATATGAAGATAAACCCCTAGCTTTGGTGGAGTGGGTTCCCAAGGCTACTTCAAGCTCAACTTCTACAAAGGCTACTTCAACACCAAGGATCCCCATCAACTTGATGTGGGTCCCCAAGAAGAAGAACTAGTAAGTTCTTGAGGGGTGACTCCGCCAATGAAATTCACTCATATTCATTATTGGCAAGAACTATTTGCAATCAACATCAACTCTATGCAATAGTTCAAGGAGTCACACATTCCCTCAAAGGTAAGCAAGGGACAAGGTATTCAACAAATCAATGGACATCATAACACTTGCTTTGCACTCCATGTCCATAGATATCCTTGTATTTGTCTCTTGTGTGTTGGGACTAACCCATGTAAGTGAGAAGGGTATGGAAACAACAAGGATGCTCCCAACTCTTGGTGATCTTCATCAACCTTGAGCATCCACAACTACCTCCCAACATGAAGTCTTCATCGACAAAACCCAAGGTTAGTTTATCCCTCTTATGGGGGTATGTCACATCAAGGGGGAGCTTTACTCTAAGACTTGAGTTATTGCATCTCTTAGTATGTGACAACATTAAATGCTTTATGTAAAAGTGGTAACCCCACTTGTGCTTAAACGATGAGTATGACCTATGATCAAGTACTCTTACTTGGCTCCTAAGTCAAATACTCATATATAGATGACTTCGTCATCGCCCAAGTGCTTGTTAGATGCTAGTGTCAATGTGCATGTTTGTCATGATTTCATTTCATTTGACATCTTATTGTGTGAGCATGTTGGTCTGCATTTATTTTCTCATTCGAGGACATCCAATTGTTGCTATTTGGCTTTTGATTTATCCTTTGCCAATTGGATGAACAAGAATGCCTAGGACCACTCTTTAGCTATATATGCTTTCTCACCTCATATTCTATTCATGCTGCATCACAAAATTTGAACAAGTACTTTTCGATACCTCTGTGTGCGGAGCACTCGGAGTTCCGTATCGACAAGGACTGACCATTAAAACCTCCCAAGTGCATCTCGGTGGAACCAGCACCAAAATCTCGGTCTCACCAAATGCCTAGGGTTGATCTGGTTTTCTATCTTGGTACTACCGATTCCATATTCTCGGTTACACCGAGTTTCTCTGTCAACTGACAGTTAAGGAACTCGGTGACACCAAAAATTTAGAATCAGTATCACCGACAGTGGTGGGTATATATACTGTGGACCCCGACGCTTTGAAATTCATCCTCAAAGCATCGCGCCTCAGAACCCTAAGCTACCGTTTACGAGACCCCTGGTCATCGCCCTTGTCTCCCTGCGCTCCTCCGCCGCTGGGAATCGCCGCCGTCGATGAAATCTTCTCCATCGTCGCCGCCGTAGCGGATCCATCGCCGAGTTAGGGTACGGATTCGACCTTCCTTGTGCTCCCCATCTGATTCTCATGCACTGGATTTGTTTTTCTCTATAAGCCACCTATTGCACAACTTCCTATCCACAAGAAATTCCTATAGACTAGCGAATGCTTGATTTTCTAGGGTTTGCCTTCCGCCCAATGGAACTCGGTGGAACCAAAGCAAACAAATCGGTGTCACCGATTTGCCTTTCTGTGTTGCTGAGAACTGTCTCGGTGAAACCGAGTACTTCTTTTTGGTCTCACTGAAAAGAGTGCCAAGTTTCTGTTAATTAATGGGATAGTCAGTCTCGGTAGCACCGAAAACTTTGCTTTGGCTGTACCGATTTTCATGTGATAGAATGCAAAACCTTGCAAATCTTTTGTTCAATCTTTCAAAAACCAGCCTCATTTTGTGATGACTCATCTTCTTCTGCTCATCTATATTCTATTCATAGGGTCAGTATGTCAGATGCTGAGGACAGTCAGAATGACCTGAGAGAGCAGAGTGTTGACATGAGTTCAGGCACTAGTCCTGAGGGGAGCTATGATGATGTCCCTAGCTCTCCTGATTTGCCTAAAGCTGCTACAAGGACCAGGAAGAGACTGAATTCAGATGAAGAGGATTCAGATTTTGTGCCTGAGGAGATTCTTGCCAAGAAGCAAGAGAAGGCTACCAAGAAGTCTGCTACTGAAGCCACTTCTTCCAGGAGAGTTGTTGGCAAAGTCTATGCTAGCTCTGAAGCTGTGAGAGCACCTGAGAGTGCTAGGGCAAGAATGGATCTTCACCTTGAGTCACCCCCAAAGAAGTCTATGCCTAAGAAGGTAGGGGAAAAGAAGAAAGCCAAAAAGAGGATTATTCATGTTGTTGGCAGAAAGACCTCCATGTTTGAGGATCCAGAGGAGGCTGCTGGTGCTGATGCTGAGGAGGAGGAAGAACAGGTTGAGAAGGCCCCTCCCAAGAAGAAAAAGAAACTTATGTCTGATGCTATGCCAAAGTCTGGCACTTCCAAGAGCACCAAATCTGCACCCAAGAAGGCTGCTACTGAGAAGCCTAAGAGGACATCAGGGGAAATCCCAGCTTCTGAAAAGAACAAGGGAACCACCTCCAGAGTTGAGGATGAGGATGCTATGTCTGCCCTGATGAAGCTCAGACCTCACCTTCCAGTACATAATGCCAGCTACCCACTTGCTGAGGATACGAAGAAGAGGAAGGATTTTGGATTGAGGACTTGGAGAGCTGCTGATCCATATGCCCAAAGGAGGAAAACAGCTGTGGACTACAGATTCTACACCAAAGAGCAACATGATTTCTATGAGACTGTGCTTTTTGACAAGAGTCTAGCTGTGAGTGATATGAGGTATGTGGACTGGAAATTCATCGAGGAAAACAAGGACTATTTTCCAAGTGTCCAAGACAATTTCCACTACATAGGTTTGGATGAGTTTGTTGGCAGAGAGTTTACTGCTTGGAATGATGAGATGATCATGCAATTCTACTCCACTGCACATTTCTATGGAGATGGTAGGATTGTATGGATGACTGAAGGTGCAAGATATGAGTCTACTGTTGATGAGTGGGCTGCTATTCTAGGAGTTCCAAAGGTACAGGATGGTGATTTGGATGTATACTCAGAATCCAAGGAGAGCCACAATGCTATGTGCAATATGTACAATGAGATCCCTATTGCTCATGTGAAGTCCCACAAGCTAGGATCCATCTACTTTCTCCAGGCTGGCCTTCGTACCATGAACACCATTCTGAGGCATACTTTGATGCCCAAGTCAGGAGATGACAAGATGATCCGAGGCTACTCCATCAACATGCTGATCCATCTTGATAGACACACCAGGATTAGAGTCATGGACTTGATTGTTGAGACAATCAAGAGGGTTGCTGCTGATCAGAAGCGCTCTTGCTGCTACGCACCCTATATCCAGATGCTCATAAATTCTAAGTTGGAGAACCACATCTTTGCGTTGGACAGACCCCACTTGCCCCTACAGCCAGATCTTGAGGAAAATGTTGTGGTGATGGATTCAGGACATCCCACATCTGCTGCAGCTCAGGCAGAGGCAGAGGCAGCTAGAGCCACTAGTGCTCAGGTCCCTAAGTCCAGAAATGAACAAATGGATCTTTTGATCTCATCAGTTTAGAGTATGAAGAAGGACATTAAGGGGATTCTGGACAACCAGAACAGTCTTGTGAGGATTTTTGAAAATAGGATCAAAACCCTTAATGATAAGGTGGATGTGCTGACTAAGACAGTCAATGAGCTCAAGAAGGAAGTTGACTCAGTACTTCTTCCTCAGACTACTTTAGATGATGATGATGATGAGGATGGATCACCTCTCAGGACAGGCACACAGTTTCCCACTCAGGCCAGATTAGCCACTGTGCCAGCTCCAGACTTGAGGCCCTCTTCATCAGCACCTGCTGCTGTCACCTCAGCTCCTGCTCCATTAGCTCCAGTTCCTCCAGCTGCCACTCCAACTCCATCCACGACATCTGCAGAGATTTTCGCCGACGCTGTTCTCTCGACTCCTTCATCAACAACCGGAGGAGATCAGGCCAAGAACGTTTAGATATATGCCTTTGAACTTTTTGGTAACTTGTTGCCAAAGGGGGAGAAGTGTATATAGATCTTTAGGCTTTGAGTGAGAGAGCATTTGGTTTTTTATTCGCTTTTTCAAAAACACCAACAAACATGCTTTTGTGTTTGATCATACACCTTATGTGTGATGCTACTATTTCCTATCATCTTAATGCTTATGAGATGATCTTTCACCTTTGCTTGATTGTGTTGTGCTATGATGTTCATTCTAATTATTCTCGCACACCACCAAGATGTATGTGACATGGAAGAAGTGCCCCATGTACCTAATCGATTGTGCATTTGCATTCAAACACAAATCTTAAAATAATGCACAAATTTAGGGGGAGCTCTTGCTTATCACATACTTCTCAAAGCGACAACTATATTCATTGATTATATCATATGTCGAAGCTTTGATCTATATGTTGTCATCAATTACCAAAAAGGGGGAGATTGAAAGCACATTTGCTCCCTTGGTGGTTTTGGTAATTAATAACAACATATAAGTCATTGAACTAATGTTTCCACCAAGTATATTTCAGGAAATGTTCAATGATAGGGTTGGCAAAAGGAGATTGTGGAATACCCCAAGATGCAAGGAAATAGGTTGGCCAAGCTTCAAGCAAGAGGATTCTACATTTTAAATTTCTGAGAAATCACCTTGAGTCCATAGGAAAGCCAATACTATTAAAAGGGGGTAAGGTTTTGTTGGTGAACAAAATGCTCATACGTGCACAAGTGATAGTCACCAAAAACATCCACAAGCTCTCCCACCAAAGTCTGTCCAAAGCCAAATACTCAAAATCGGTGCAACCAACTTTCCCATCCCGGTGCCACCGATTCCAAAACCTAGACAGACCCAACCAAACCCTAGCCACTTCGGTGCAACCGATTCCATACCGGTGCCACCGAGTTTAGGTTGCCAACTTTCTGTTACGTAAATCCACATTTTCGATACCACCGAGATTGTTGGATCGGCGTCACCGAGATTGGGAATCTGACCGTTGGTCAACTTATCGGTGCAACCGAGTTTCCTATATTGGTCTCACCGAGATTCAAAAGTTGCCACCTTTTGGTCACTTCAGTACCACCGAGATTAACACATCGGTGTCACCGAGTTGGTCATTTTGTGTGTAATGGTTGGATTTTTGGGGATGCCTATATATACCCCTTCACCACCACCCACTCGACAAGAGAAGCACTCAGAACTATTCCATACTTGCCCCATCCAGTTTTCTAAGAGAGAGCCACCTACCCTTGTGTTGAGGTCAAGATCTTCCACTCCAACCATATGGATCTTGATTTCTAGCCTCCCCAAGTTGCTTTCCACCAATCCCATCTCTTCCACCAAGCCAAATCTGTGAGAGAGTGATTGTGTGTTGAGGAGTTTATCATCTTGAAGCACAAGAGCAAGGAGTTCATCGTCATTACCGAGCCTATTACCTTTTGGAGGGTGGTGCCTCCGAGATTGGTTAGGTGTCGCTTGGGAGCCTCCTACTTCGTGTTGTGGAGTGAACCAAGAAGTTTGTAAGGGCAAGGAGATCGCCTACTTCGTGAAGATCTACCCATAGTGAGGCTAGTCCTTCGTGGACGGAAGCCGTTATGGAATAGTCAAGGTTGCTACTTCGTGGACCCTTATGGGTGGAGCCCTCCGTGGACTCTCGTGACCGTTACCCTCTGTGGGTTGAAGACTCCATAAACGTGGATGTACGATAGCACCACCTATTGAAACCACGGGAAAAAAATCATCGTGTATACAAATGCGTTTGATCTCCCTACACTGTCCCTTCTACTCATGCTTGTTATTACTTTTCGCTGCTATACTCTTAGACTTGCATGTGTAGGGTGTACTTGACTTGCCATGAAATGCTAAAACTACCAACTCTAAAATTTGGGAAAAGGCAAAACTTTTATTTGGTCAAGTAGTCTAATCACCCCCCTCTAGACATACTTTCGGTCCTACATCTACCTTTTCATTCACGAGATGCCGAAATGCCGTGATCAAGCTGCTTCTAGTGTATAGTTGTGGTTGCTGGCCATGTGGTTCATAAAATGCGTTGGTTGTTACTATCTTAAGTATGTAGTTATGGATCATATGGTTGTCAAGATTGTTAAGTTATGGATCATATGAAATCCATGTGTTTCCAAGTGGTGATCAGCGCCGATTTCTAGAAGGTATTTGTCATATTAATTGTTCACATTCCAAAATGAGATGATATATATAGATAGGCCAACACATAAAATTGACACATTTGGCATGCATGAACAATTCAATCGAGCATTTACATGCTCAAATTGGTCCAGTGCCTAGTTGGCAGAGTAATTTATAAAACATTAGCTCGCTAATTTATATCAATATAATATATATGAACTACGCGCGCACAAAAGTGCTTCTGCCCCTAACGTCGACCTAGCACGCACACCTGCCATCGTCCATCGTGTCGTTCCTTGGGTCAGGAGGATAGGAGGTCGCCAAGTCGATGACCTACACCTTGATCGACCGAGGCAGGGTCAGCCTCGACATTGATGATCGCTGGTACTACCTCGGGTGTAGCTCTCACCAGGACTGCCTCATTCGCTGGGTCTTCGTACATCGTCCCGGCAGCCGACGAGACCCTGGCAATCGCCAGTGCTGCAGCCACGGCCGCCAGGCCTCCCCTGGCATCCAGAGCTGCACCCTCCTCCATCTGGGACATAAACCTGCACCTCGTGCGGCGGCTGCTGCCGCAGTTGTCCTTGCGGCGTCGCGGTTCTACTCCGCCGCCCGCACCATCTGGCGCACTCTGCACCGAGCCCGCAATATCGCCTGCTGGCGATCCCTAGCTGGTTTCAAGATGACCCTGGCTAACCTATTGGCTTGCTCGTGTCATGATTCCTGCCTCCTCTGTCTGTTGTTGGGAGAGGTGGCGACATGGTCGTCGACCCTCTAGCCGACCATCGCGCCGACAACCTCGATTACACCGTCGCCTAACTCCATCCCATCGTCGGCCATTGGGGGTTTGACGGTATGTGTGGCAACTAGACAGGGGATCACTGACTTGCCATTCCGGCCATCACTGTGGTTATTTATAGCTAGCTGGTGCCAAGGGGATTGGGGATTTTACAATTTACCGCTGTGGCTGGCGCTTGCGCTTGCGCGGGAAGCATTGGCTGAAGGGCGGGAAGAATAAATGGAGCCCATGAGCGATGACCATCCACCATTGGTGAGGGTATAGGCGACGACGGGCGGCGAGTCGTGGCACACAATTGTTACTTACACTCATGTGTGGTTGCGTGACTCATCGGAGGCGCTTCGTATTTTACACCTGGGTGTGATATATCTATTCTGCATGGCACACGGTTTGCGGGAAATGTGTATAACGTCACAATTTTTGAATTCTTTTCGGTGCACACATAATCGCACACAGAAAAAATGTAGCAACTGTCTGCAATCGTGTATAGGGTCATAAATAGATGTCACCACTCTTCGCTCTCCAGTCTCCATCATCTCTTTCCCCTCTCACAGCCCCCAAATCTGGCCTTCTTCTCCCCACTCTCCTCACCTCCACAAAATCATCAACATTAAACATGCCATCAGAATGTTGGCCCCACCTCTCCATTGTGGAAAGCGCGCGGTTGAGGCAGATCTTACGGGTGGAGGAGCCCACGGCGGTGGCAGCGGTACGCGATGATGAGGGTGCGGAGGCCTTGGCGGCAAGAGTGGAAAAGATGGAGGTTGCATCAGATCTATTGCGGGCAAGCATGGTTCTGTACGTGGAACGCATGGCTTTGGCCTTCTAAAGGGTAGCACGCACCGATGAGGTCGTCGTTGCCTTGACGGCTCGCGTGGATTTGGCTGCGGTAAGGGCATCAACCTCCTTAGAGTTTGCTATCGCTCTAGCAGAGCGTGCAATTTATGGCTTTCTTGTTTATGACCGCTTGGAAAATCTCCGTCATGTGAGCCACGCACGCCCGGCTTTGGCCGTGGATGGGATTTTCCATGAGACCGGAGCTACTATGATGGAGCAGGAGCAGAGGAATGGCCGGGCCTATGAAGTGTTCAAGAACATGGTCCTCGCCGACCCGGATGTGGATTATTCTTCCGTAGAGAGGATGTTGCATGTGTGCAGACAATATTTCAACATCGTCGAACCAACAGGCCAGCCCCGCAACAACGCCGATGAGTAGCTGTGTCCATTTTGCTATTTCCTGAACCTTGCTGATATGTAATGTCGCTATTATGTTGTTTAGTTGATTATGTAGGAGTACGAACGATAATTTGTGCAATCATTTTCTAAATCAGGTGCTTATTACCAGGAATTGTCTGTGTTATTTTCAGTCTTTCCACACAATTTAGATTACTGACATGTTTGTTGGGCGTCACACACATATGTCTCATCGCGCACAGTTCAACCGAGCGCATTGTATGTCATCTGTCGCACACATCTTGATCTATGCAACCGTTTGTGTTATTTTGGCTCATCGCAAATACTTCACCGGAGTGACCTGTATGCAGCATAGATGTGCAAATAGAGAAAATCATAGTACACAAGGACTAATCTACGAAACCCATCGGCAATGATTTCATCAATCACTAACAATTGTATACCAGCAAGCGTTTCCCCACAATACACACAGGTTATTAGCACCAATTGTCTGTGTTATTTCTGGTGTTCGCACATGATTCTGATTACTCATGCGTTTATTGTATACCACACACATCTTGTTATGCCGAATCGTTTGTGTTCTGATGTATCATCACACATAGTTGATGGTAGTGAACTGTGTGCCCTCTATCGCACACATCTGGATCTCTATAACTGTTTGTGTTATTTTAGCTAATCGCAAACAGTTTGTATGGAAGAACTGTATGCCACAAATCACACATGTAAGTCTTTTCTGAATCATATTTGATCGGTTCGCCATCGCACACATATCGCGTTGTTGATGACGGAGCTTGAACTATACCGTTTGTGATACATGCATCGCACACAGTTTCGTCTAACGGTCTCTTATTGATGTGTCTTGTTAGGACCATCCTGCAGTAGTGTAATAAGCCATGTGTGTTGTGGGAAAACGCTTGCTGGTATACAATTGTCAGCAATTGATGAAATCATCACGGACGGGTTTCGTAGTTTAGTCTGTGTGTAATGTGATTTGGTCTGTCTGCACAACATCTATGTTGTGTCTATAGAACAACAAGATATATACTTATAAAAACATGATTGCATAACCAAAAAAGAACACAATGCCATTTCAAACATTGTATCACAAATACCAGAAATATTACAAGGTTCAAAGATTATAGAGTTTAAACTGATAATATAAATCAAATTCATCTTCTTCAGAATCTTTGGCATGAAATATTTCTGTGAGGGGATTAGCCACCGAGAAGTCATATATCGGATCGATAGAATGCCTTCTAAATAATCTATCATATGAACTTCCAAAATGAAATTTAGCTTCTGTAGGGCCTTTTCCATTCAGCTGTCAATGCTTGCACTGATCGGCACACCATTCATTGTGGCACACTAAACATAGGGAAAGCTTCATTACCTTGAGCACCGTTGCTTTCTGAACAAAGAACCTGGCGAATTGAATCTCTGGTTTGGTGCCTCGGTACTCATTCAAAGTAACTTTTGTGAGATGGAAATCAAGACATTCGATGGGATTGTTATATTGCGCCACATTTTTCACTTCCGGGCCTGCATGTATCTGCAAACGAAGACAACATATCAGTGCCTAGATGCAGTTTTGAACACTACTTGCCTCTTTGATTTGCAGGATTTATAAAATACACTAATAGAGTGACATGCCATCTTCAATCGTTCATGATTAACATCTAAAAAAAATATGTATTGAAATCCTCCAATTTCTTTTGGAAATCATAATACATTTGTCATTGTAATCATGGGTAAAAGTACCAACAAATTGAACTCCGTTGTGGTTAAAAATTAATAGGAAAGGAGCATCACCTCAATGTATACCTTCTCCATGCACGGAGAGCATCTAAAGAATCTAACAATTTCATCCAGATCGGGGCCGATAGATTATAATGCTAAAATCTTCACTGTGCGTAAAGATAGGGCGAGGCCCGTGGAAATCATTTTACATAGATCAACAAAAGATAGATAAAATGTGATGTACAATAATAAGAAGGAGAAGAAGATTGTTGTACCTGAACGGATATGGATCCAGCTGTAACAAGTTCGGAGAATTCAGCACACGAATAGCCCAACATTGTCAATTTCAATGCGTTAATGACCCTGATTCTTGTTGGACCTTCTCATTGACCATATCATGAAACACCCCAACTGACAGCCTGTTGTGGCATCAGCCATGCACATAAATCATATAGACATTCATCGTAGCAACGTGGAAGCTAATGAACCCAAACATCACCTGAAGATGAAGGTACTCGAGCGTTGTACAGCCGCGGAGCATGTGCTCCAAATCCTCCTTCGAGATCCTGACGCCAATGAGCTCGAGGTACTTCAGTTTAGGGAGATGAAGAGCGTGCGCGACATAAATCTAGGGGGAAAAGCACTCCCTGAACGTAGCACGGCGCGACGTGGGGGCGAGGCGGAGCACGGACGGAGGCAATGAGTGCTGATGTCCAGCTTCAAATCTGAGCTCCTCGAGCTGATCTAGGGTAGGGGATAAGAACCACTCATGAAACTTGGGTTTGACCTTGCAGTTGGAATGGAACTTGCCGATGGCAAGGTGACTGGTGCAGTGTGCGTGGCGAGGATGTGGGACAATGCGTCCAAGTGTTAGCGTTCCGTGCTACAGATCTCTTCGTCGTCGATGAGGTTGAAGGGGGTGGAGTGCCAGAGGGGGTGCCACCGCCGGGAGAGGACGGTGGTCCGCACGATAGATTTGATGCGGGGGAGGAACATGATGGTTACCAACATCTCGTCGGGGAGGCTGCTCATGAAGTCTACGCTCGCCGGAGGATCTTGCGGTTCAGTCTCAACCCGCCTCCGCTTGTTGGCCGCCTTGTCCTCCATCAGATAAGGAGGCGATCCTCGGCGGCGACGCTTATAGATAAGAACGAAGGAGAAGGAGGAGCATTACTAGAGAATTCGGGAGCGATGCGAGGTTAAAGGGCTCGATTCCCCGTGAGCCAGCTGCGGGGCGGATTGCTCGCACGCATTCCGCTGAGCCTGCACGGCGGACTGCTCGCACACGTCCCGTCTAATCAAACCTGCCTCCGCAACACCTCCTAGCCAATAAAATAAGAGGGGCCCATGGCGGCACGTAAATGTTTAGTGCAATGCACACGATTCAAATAAGACAACCGGTTGCAATATTAACTTGGCAGCTGGTTGTTCCAAAAATGAACGTGGCAGCTATTTTGAAATTCATTCCCATTTCTTGTTCGAGAGCTAAACATGCCAAATGTAGCATGTGCGTGTATAAAAATGTCCAAACGAATATATGATTTTTCAACTCATTTTGGTACACTGGAGCATGTGCGTGTAGTTCAAATTTGAATTATGCACACTAAATGCCTAGAAAACTCAGTTAATGTATAAAAATGTCCAAACGAACCCTAAATAATTCCAAATTTTAACACGACACCCCTAATAATCCATGTTGCCTTTGGAAAAATATTCAAGGGGAGAAGAGGCAACGAATGTCATTTCGTCCACAAAGGTGACACGTTCCCTACCGGAACCACGAGGCTTCTAGTGAGAAGCTCTGGTTTGTAAGAAGCTTATGCCAAAACTTTTTCAAATTAGAAAAAAAAATTACCGTGGCATGTTGGTGTCATTTGATGACACCATGCCAAGTTTCATGAATTTTAGACGAGTTTTGCATTTATAGGAATTAAAAAAATGAAGCTTCTCAATGTTTGCGGCCGATTCACGATGCCGAGGTGTTTGAAATTAATTCCCATTTCTTGCATGGGAACTAAACATGCACCCATGGACACATATATGATTTCTCAACCCATTTTGGTGCATTGGAGCATGTGACTGTAGTTCAAATTTGAATTATGCACACTAAATGCCTAGAAAACTCAGTTAGTGTATAAAAATGTCCAAATGAAGCCTGAATAATTCCAAATTTCAACACGACACTCCTACTAATCCATGTTGCCTCTGGCAAAATATTCAAGGTGAGAAGAGGCAACGAATGTTGTTTCGTCCACAAAGGTGATACGGGGCAAACCCGTGGGGGCCGATCTTTTCACACTTGGAGGGGAAAAGGAAGAAAAAAATCAAGAGAGGAACACGAAACTCAAGTACGATCTCCGATCACACATCCACTAAAACCACATAAAAACACAAGAAGTACATAGATCCAAAGTCAAACAAGGAGATACACATAACCAATAGTCGTCTCACTCCGGAGGAGATGAGGTCTTGAAATCCCTCGGGATCTTCCCTTCAAAGGGGCCTTGGCATCCACTTGGATCTTCTCAAGGAGAGGTCATCTCCAAAGAGAGGAGGAAAGTAGATGAAGCTATGCTCAACAAATCTCAATGCTAAACATAAGCTAACCCTAACTCAAGGGGGAGAAGTCTCTTATATAGTGCTAGGGGAAAAGGGGCGAAGGAGAGGGTACATGGCCACTCGGGCCCGAGGCTGCCCACACAGGGGACGGATGTCCGGGCTTGAGGGGTCGGATGTCCGGGGCTTCAGTAGGGGGCCGGATGTCCGGGGCCTGGAGCCGGCTGCAGATGCTCTCTGGATAGGCGGTGCCGGATGTCCGGGGCTGGGGTGCCGAATGTCCGAGGGTGGGGAGCCGATTCTGATGCTCTGTGGATAGGCTTGGTCAGATTTCCGGGGGCGTAGGCCGGATGTTTGGGCCAGGCCACATGTCCGGGGCTCGGGGGCCAGATGTCCGGGCCCCGTAGCTTCGGCTGCTGGTCCTTGGTGCTGGTGTAGTCTCCAGGGGCCGAATGTCCGGAGCCTTGTCCGAATGTCCGGGGCCTGGAAGGTGTTCTTGCCTTCCTTTGTCGGTCTTGTCCATCCTTCTTCGTGTCCATCTCCATGGGGCTTGTCCTTCACTCCAAGTGTCTTCATGGTACCTGAGCATGCATAGAATCTCCGCTTGAGCTAGCATCCAAGTCCCATGAACATCAAAAGGAGAATCGAATAGGAGAGAAGTCACTTCGTCTTGGATTGCACGTGCACGGGCTCTTGTCATAGGACCCTTTTGAGTTTGCGTTGTAGGAGATGGGTCCATGCGGATGACCATGGGATGCTCCACATCATCCCCACCCCTTGGGAAAGATCCGTCCTCGGATCAAGATCTTCATCACAATGGAAAGGGAAAAGTTCCATGACGTTGAAGATATCGCTCACATTGTACTTGTCGCGCGGGATGTTGATCTTGTAGGCATTGTTTTTGTAGCATGCCAACACCTTGAAAGGTCCATCGGCTCGAGGAAGTAACTTGGACCTATGCTCGGCGGGGAAGAGATCCTTGCGTAGGTGTAGCCACACAAGATCTCCGGTCTCGAACAACATGGGGTGCTTGTTGATGTTGCGCTTGTTGGTGACGCGTTCCACTTGATGTTCAATCGTGCGCCTTGTATCCTCATGCATCCTCTTGATGTAGCTTTCCCTTGCACTTGCGTCCATGTTGACACGCTCCTGGAGTGGTATTGGAAGGATGTCCAATGGGGACAAAGGGTTGAAGCCGTACACCACTTCGAAAGGAGACTTGCCGGTGGTGAAGTGACGCGCGTGATTGTAGGCGTACTCAGCAATGAGGAGGCATTATTCCCATTCCTTGATGTTCTTCTTGATCAACACGCGTAGGAGAGTAGATACCGTCTGGTTCGTCACCACCGTTTAGCCATCGGTTTGTGGATGATAGGCCGAAGAGAATAGTAGCTTGATTCCGAGCGTGGTGCATAGGGTCTTCCAAAAGTGGCTAAGAAACTTGATGTCGTAATCCGAGACAATGGTCTTGGGGACGCCATGTAGTCATAAGATGTCCCTACAAATGAGATTTGCAACATGTGAAGCATCATCTATCTTATGACATGGAATGAAATGAGCCATCTTGGAAAATCGATCCACAACAACAAAAACGAAATCATGGCCATTTTTAGTTCTTGGCAAACCAAGCACAAAATCCATACTAATGTCTTCCCAAGGTTGGAAAGGTATAGGAAGAGGCATGTAAAGACCATGGGATTGAGATTTAGAATTAGCTTTGCGCCATGTAGAGCATTGGTTGGTGAAGCGTGCAACATCACGAAACATCTTTGGCCAAAAGTACTTGTTGGATAGGGTGGCATATGTCTTGTCGCATCCAAAGTGACCCATAAGTCCTCCTCCGTGAGCTTATTGCAAAAGCAATAAATGAAGAGAAGACTCAGGTATACAAAGTTTGTTAGCACGCATGAGATAACCATCTTTCATGTAGTAGTTCTCCCAACAAGGTTTCACTTGACACTTAGCATATGGAGTAGCAAAGGAAACATCATGCTCATACAAATCTTTGATATGCTCAAAACCAATGACATTCAATTCAAGTTGAGTAACTAGCATGCATTTGTGGGAAAGAACATCAGCCACAACATTTTCTTTACCCTTAATGTATTTGATGACATAAGGAAAAGACTCAATGAACTCACTCCATTTGGCATGCCGTTTGTTCAACTTAGTTTGACCCTTAAGGTACTTTAGAGTTTCATGATCGGTATGAATGACAAACACATGGGGTCATAGATAATGCTCCCAAACATGTAACACTCTTACCAAAGCATAAAATTACTTATCATAAATTGGATAATTAAGTTGAGCGCCAGAGAGTTTCTCACTAAAATACGCAATGGGGCACTTCCCTTGCATTAGCACACCACCTATTCCATTACCACTAGCGTCACAATGCACTTCAAATGTTTTGTCAAAGTTGGGCAAGGCAAGCAAAGGTGCATGAGTGAGCAAATTTTTAATCTCATGGAATGCGGTGTCTTGGGATGGACCCCAAATAAATGGTGCATTCTTCTTGCTCAAAGCATGTAGAGGAGATGCAATAGTGCTAAAGTCCTTAACGAAACGACAGTAGAAACCCGCTAATCCTAGGAAGCTACGCACTTGTTGCAAATTTATGGGTGTGGGCCAAGTTTTAATAGCAGCAATTTTAGATTCATCAACATGAACACCCTTAGAAGATACCACAAATCCTAGGAAAACGACCTTATCAACACCAAAAGTGCATTTTTCCATGTTTGCATAAAGTTTTTTCTTTCCTAAGAATTTGCAAGACTTTCCTAATATGAATAGCATGCTCCTTGAGAGACCCGCCAAAAACAAGAATGTCATCAAAATAGACCATAACACAATATCCAATTAGGGGTCGTAGGACATAATGCATGACACGCATAAATGTGCCCGGTGCTTCGGATAAGCCCATTGGCATAACCAACCATTCATATAGACCAAACTTAGTCTTGAACGCTGTTTTCCACTCATCACCCTCTTGCATTCGTATTTGGTAGTAACCACTTTTTAGATCAATTTTAGAGAATATAGTGGCACCACTAAGTTCATCAAGCATATCATCAAGGCAAGGAATAGGATGGCAATATCTAACGGTTATAGCATTGATAGGACGTCAATCGGAACACATGCACATACTACCATCTTGCTTAGGTACTATTATCACCGGAACCGCACAAGGACTCAAACTCTCATGTACAGGCCCTTTATCTAAGAGTTTTTGGACTTGCCTTTTTATCTCCTTTGTTTCTTTGGGGTTGACGTGGTAGGGTGCCTTGTTAGGAAGCGGTGCTCCAAGGATGAGGTCGACGCGGTGTTCGATCCCTCGTTTTGGTGGTAGTCCCGGAGGTACCTCATCGGGAAACACGTCTTGAAATTCCTGCAATAAATGAGTCAGAACAAGAGGTAGATGTTGTGAAGTATTAGTCCTCATGACCTCATCTTTGCACACAAGCACAAAGTGAAGTACACTCGATGGGCTCTCACTCACATCCCTCAAATCTCTTTTGGTGGCTAAAAGAATTAGATCTTTCTCGTCCCTCATCGTGGAGTCGCTCAAGTTTGGCTTGTGTCTCTCACTCTCTTTTAGGTGGATCACTCTCTCACTTTTGTCTCCGTGATGGGATGAAACTTGCCTGTCGGCGATCACTTGACTTGGAGTCATGGGTCGAAGAACATATTGCTTTCCCTTCATCTTGAAGCTATAGTGATTTGTCCGACCGTTGTGGTTGACGTTGCGGTCGAATTGTCAAGGTCTACCAAGGAGGAGATGGCAAACGGACATGGGAACCACATCACACTCCAAGGTGTCTTCATCAGTGCCTATCTTGAAGGAAACTTGCATGGTGTGTTCAACTTGGTGGGTGCCAGAATCACTTAGCCATTAAACCTTGTAGGGGCAAGGGTGCTTCTTCTTGACCAATTGGAGCTTGGCACAAAGGTCCTCACTTGCCAAATTGTGGCAACTTCCGCCGTCGATGATGACCTTGACGGATTTTCCTTGGATGCCTGCCTTGGTATGGAAAATGTGGCAACGTTGGTCCTCATCTTGTTGTTGTTGAAGCATCAAAACCTTGGAAACAACAAGAGCGAGGTTCAGATCATTGTCGCAAAATATTTGCAAATCTTCATCTTCATTGATTTGATGATGCATGGCCGCGTGCTCCAATGCTTCCATCTCACCATCACTCATAGAGTTATAGGTGCCATCGTCTTGAAGGATCATGGTGCGTTTTTTCAGACACTCGCAAGTCTTGTGGCCTCGGCCTTGACATGTCAAACACTTGATGGATCTTGATTTAGCGGTAGCATCCGGTGTTGGTGTAGAGTCTCGATTTGTAGTTGCTTGTAGGAGGTTGGCTTGATGAATTCGTCTTGTCCTTGTAGCTTGACTTATCGCCGGTAGTGATTGGAGGTTTCATAGTCGAAGACGTCGTGGTTGGAGAAGATTGAGCACTTGAACCGTAGGTCTTGGAAGAGAACTTGGAGTACTTGTAGTCATCTTGCACTTGGCATTCCGCCTTTTTCGCTTGATGCACTAGTTCAAGTAAGTTGGAGTACGGTTGGAAGTCCGTGATTTTCTTGACTTGGTAGCTGAGGCCATTCAAGAAACGTACCATTGTTTGCTCGTCATCTTCCTTGACATTTGCGCGGATCATTGCGATTTCCATCTCTTGATAGTACTCTTCTGCTGATTTGGTGCCTTTCTTGAGTTGTTGTAGCTTCTTGAAGAGATCCCGTTTGTAGTGTGTAGGCACAAAGCGAGCTCTCATGAGATCCTTCATTTGGGCCCAAGTGGTGATAGTAGGTTCACCTCTTTCTCTTCTTCGCTCAATCACTTGTTCCCACCAAATAAGAACGTAGTCTTGGAACTCGAGTGAAGCCATGGCTATCTTCTTCTCTTCGTCATAGTTGTGGAGACGGAAAATCTTCTCAAATTTGAGCGCCCATGAGAGGTAATATTCGGGATCATTGCTTAAGGAGAACTTTGGCATTGTGAACTTGAGCTTTCCGAAGCGTTGTTCATCGTTGTGGTGGTGAGGCCGAAATCCTTGTCTTGGAGGTGGAGCCTCAATGTCGTGGGCTTGTTGACGATGTTCTTTCCCTTGTTCCTCTTCACCCTCGGATTCATCGTGATGAACTTGAGGACAACGACGAGGTCCACGCGCTCGATTCCATATTTCTTGGTTCTCCTCTTGGCGATTGGCTTCTTCTTGTTGTTCACGGTGAATTGCTTCTTGCTCTTGACGTGCTTGACGGTTGCGTTCCTCCAAAGCATGAGTTGCATCACGGAGTGCACGTTGGGCTTCTAGCTCTTGTTCTTCGCGGAAGCGTAATTCTTCTTCACGGAGTTGTTGTTGGCATTCTTGTTCCAATGCTTCTTGTTCTTGTTGGTGACGCCGAGCAAGCTCGCGAAGTCGATCTTGTAGTCCATTGCCATGGAGTGGATTCTCCAAAGCTTGACGTTGGCGATCTTGGTGTGAACTTGGACCGGAGCGGTCATCTCGGTGATGAGAACGTGCTCAAGGTGGACTCTCTCCGGAAGAGTACTACGATGAGTGGCGACTTGAGTGGCGCCGTCTTGACGATGTAGATGTAGAAGAAGCGCGCTTGACCATCAAGGCGTGAAATTACTCCATTTGGATTGAGAGCTTTGTGTCGAGGTAGTCCCTTGTTCGCACTTCGGATTCGCGTACGTCAGTGGCGAGTTGCTCGATGCGGTCGTTCAAGACGTCATGCGATTGGCGCATTGCCTTTTGCGCTCTGAAGAATAGTAGCTTGGTGACATAAGCGGTTGCATCGTCCTCTTGCTACTCAAATGCCGGGTTGTGGATGCTTGACCTATCCATAGAACTCAAGTAGATATAAGTGAAGAATGAGACGACAATATCAATTACCGTTCCACAAGTTTGAAAATGGATCATGGATCACTCAATATGCAAATGTGGAAGTAGTAGAATTGGTTTCGAAGATTGTCCTTCTCACACCTACACAAATAAGGCTTATGGAATAGCTTGGTTAGGATAGTGGCACAAATTTCAAGCAATCCAAAAGATAAGATTCAATAATGTTGAAAGAGATTAGCAAATTCGCAAGTAAGACAATGTAGATCAATAGCAATGAGTATACACGGAAACACACACACGGATAGAAAAGTGGGGTCGTGCAACCAAGGATGAGCCAAAATGTGGGATCCACGGAAAATGCTCGTGTTGCACAACACTGGAGAGATGCTAGCATGATTGCTCAAATGTGCGTGATACGAACTTGTGCACAACCTATAAGAAACAAAACTTGTCGCCTTCCTATTCCCGACTTGCTATGTATGTATGAGGCATGTGTCACTCGCTCAAGTGATCCAATATGATCAAATATGATATGCAAAATTGGTGATGCTATTGCTCTTTTGCTCTTGCTTACAAGCTTTGCTTCTGTTTTCTTTTGCGATAATGATTGTATGGTCACAATGCGGAACATGCACACCAAGATAGCAATTATGTATGCAGGTACTATGATATACCAAGATGATACCAAATGATACTATGATATATGCACGCAATTTGAGTTATGCGGAGTATGTATCACTAAAGTGCACAAGTAGTGTAGCCCGGCAATACTCAATGGCTAGTCTCGATAGGCAAGTACTGCAAATAGGCTCGGGGTACATGCAATGGCAAGGGTATATGTCAAGAGTGTTGTCGCGGTTACCGTCCTTGCTTGCGGTGTAGTGTCAATGTAGTGGTGGTTGGCGACGATCCGGAGTGATGATGAGCGGCGATGTCGGTGAAGAACCACTCCTAGTTAGCCGAAACACCTTAGGAAGTGGCGAAGCTCACGGCTCAAAATCTCAAATGCAAATGGGTTGCGGAAGAAATGGTGGACGGTTTGCGGAAGAAATGGTGGAAACGAAGAAAATCTGCCAAAAATGGGCAAAACAGCTTTGCTGTCCTCCAGGGGCCGGATGTCCGGGCTGCTTGGGCCGGATGTTCGGGGCACTCGGGCCGGATGTCTGGGCCTCCCGTCTCAGATCCAATCTGAGGAATCCCTATGAACAAGATGATGAACACAATTTTTCCCCAAAAGTGGGGCGATTTGGCGGTGAAAAACGATAGGGATGGTGGGGAAACACTAGATCTACCTGTCCACAATGAAATCCACAGATCCAAATCAACAAAATCTCCTCAAATCCAACGAAATCAAGAAAATTTGTTAGGGCTATTTTTGTGGCTATTTTTGAAATTAGGTCAAAACAAAACAAAAATCGGCTAGAAAGTGGAGGGAGAGACTCTATGGTGTGAATCAACCATGGCTCTGATACCATGATGATACGGGGCAAGCCCAATGGTGGCGATCTTTTCACACTTGGAGGGGAAAAGGGAGAAAAATCAAGAGAGGAACACGCAACTCAAGTACGACCTCCAATCACACATCCACTAAATCCACATAAAAACACAAGAGGTACATAGATCCAAAGTCAAACAAGGAGATACACGTAACCAATAGTCGTCTCACTCCGGAGGAGATGAGGTCTTGAAATCCTGGGGGATCTTCCCTTCAAAGGGGCCTTGGCATCCACTTGGATCTTCTGAAGGAGAGGTCATCTCCAAAGAGAGGAGGAAAGTAGATGGAGCTATGCTCAACAAATCGCAATGCTAAACATAAGCTAACCATAACTCGAGGGGGAGGAGTCTCTTATATAGTGCTAGGGGGAAAAGGGGTGAACGAGAAGGTACACGGCCACTCGGGCCCGAGGCTGCCCACACAGGGGCCGAATGTGCAGGCTTGAGGGGCCTGATGTCCAGGGCTTCAGTAGGGAGCGGGATGTCCGGGGTTCGGGACCGGATGTGTGGGGCCTAGAGCCGGCTGCGGATGCTCTCTGGATAGGCGGCGCCGGATGTCCGGGGCTGGGGCGCCAGTTCTGATGCTCTCTAGATAGGCTTGGCCAGATTTTTGAGGCCGTAGGCAGATGTCCGAGCCAGGCCGGATGTCCAGGGCTCGGGGGCTAGATGTCTAGGCCCTATAGCTTTGGCTGCTGGTCCTTGGCTCTGGTGTAGTCTCTAGGGGCTGGATGTCCGGGGCCTTGTCCGGATGTCCGGGGCCTGGAAGGTGTTCTTGCCTTCTTTTGTCACTCTTGTCCATCCTTCTTTGTGTCCGTCTCCATGGGGCTTGTCCTTCACTCCGAGCATCCTCATGGTACCTGAGCATGCATAGAATCTTCGGTTGAGGTAGCATCCAAGTCCCATGAACATCAAAAGGAGAATCAAATAGGAGAGAAGTCACCTCGTCTTGGATTGCACCTGCACGGGCTCTTGTCATAGGACCCTTTGGAGTTTCTTTGTAGGAGATGGGTCCATGGGGATGACCATGGGATGCTCTGCATCAAAAGGTGACACGTTCCCTGCCGAAACCACGAGGCTTCTAGTGAGAAGTTGTGGTATGTAAGAAGCTTACGCCAAAACTTTTCCAAAATTGGAAAAAAATTACCACGACATGTTGGTGTCATTTCATGACACCATGCCAAGTTCCATGAATTTCAAACGAGTTTTGGATTTTACAGGAATTAAAAAACCAAGCTTCTCAATGTTTGCGGCTGATCCACGATGCCATGGTGTTTGAAATTCATTCCCATTTCTTACCTGGGAACAAAACATGCACCGTGGGACACATATATGATTTTTCAACCCATTTTGGTACACTCGAGCATGTGAGTGTAGTTTAAATTTGAATTATGCACACTAAATGCCTAGAGAACTCAGTTAATGTATACAAACGTCCAAACAAACCCTAAATAATTCCAAATTTTGACACAACAATTCTATAGTTGCATGTTCACTGAAGATAAATGTTCTAGCAATTAAAACACTGTCCTTTTCGGCCATAACCATTTTGTCCTTCAATTCAAAATGAAAAATCAAGTGCACCTCAAATAGTTCATTAGCAAGATTGTGCGATGCAGTATAAAATATCTTGGGGTCTGGCTTACTCCGGAAGCTTGGACGACTACAGTCCAGCGCCCACGCGTCAACCACACTTGCGCGCCACCTTTTCACCGTACCGAGCAAAAAATTTTGACAACCGTGGAAATATCTACCTCGCCCCTATGAAAAGCCACATTACCAGTGTTTCCTCCTTGTTTTCCAAAGTCCAGACGTGCACCACCTCCTCGCCGGCGACACTCCTTCCTGCTGATCGACCTCGTCGATCTAGTCAGGTAATCCACACCCCACCCACATCCTGCTCCTCCTCCTCCTTATCCACCCCACATGCCCTGATAGCCGGCGCACCACCTTCCACTCAAATCGTCGCCCCATTCTCCAAATAAGCGCCGCCCTAAGCCATGGTGCATGCAGTATAGCTAGGAGCTCAAGGAGCATCTCACAGTGGAGAAGCAAACCGCGGATGCATGCGCGGATGAGGTCACGAGGGCTGCCATGCGTGTCGACCACCAGATACTTGAGGAGCACCTCACCGTAGACTCCACTGTCGATGCCTCACGCACAGACGCCACAACGCGGTTGGCTTCTTTAAACGATAGTTCTTGGTATTTTCTCGTGGCCACCGCCGGTACCTTCTTGTGATGTTAATATGCAATCTGATCTTCTAGTATATATGTTATATATAATGTGCAATGTGGTGCTCAGTTAGCCGTTTGGTTCATTTGTTGTGATGTTCAATTAATTGTTAGGTCCATGTAACACCCCTATGTAATGGTGCACAGTAATGACATGATCAGTGCCTAATCATTTTGCTAAAACAGGGCTTGATCAAGTTTGGATTCAAATTCCAATTCAAATTTCATTTCAAATGCCCTAGGATTTATTGTGATAATTTTAAATCCTCAAACAGCAAGGGAAAAATGTTGCATACTTGTGGAATATTCCAAAACCATTAATGTTGAGGAAAACAACATCACCAATTATGCGGTGTGGACCCCCACCATCCAAAACAGAGCCTTTTTGAATTTTAAAGTGCTTCAAGAATTAATTGGAAAATGCAAACATATTCCAAAAATGCCCAAACTTTTTGTGGCCACTCTGGATTTTGCCAATTAATATTTGGGCCCAGTGGCACATTTTGTAATGAAGAAATTAGGCCAAAAGAAAATGGAAAAGGAGCTGTGGATTAAATCATAAAAGGAAAAGAAAGGAAAAAGGAGAAATCCCCCTGTGCACTTAGGCCCAGTGGCCACAGTAGCCGGCCCAGCCCGCCTAGCGTCGTCTCCCACCTCCTGACGCCGCAGCGCGCGCTGTCGACGCCAAAGAGAGCGCATGCGCGCACGCCCGCCCCCCCCCTCGCTCCCACGTGCTCGCGCGTGTGTGGATGGATAAGAGAGCATCTACGCAGCCCCGTGGATGCCTCTGATTCGCCTCGCTCCCTCTCTCTCGCTCGCCCCTTTCCTTCCCGAGCGCAACCACCGACATGGACGCCGGCTAGCCGCGGCCACACGCCCTCCCTCGCCTCCGTAGCCTGTCCACAAGCTCCACCGCGACGAGCCCTTCCTCCCCGAGCACCGAACCAAGCCCCGGAGCCCCTGCATCACCCTCACGTCATCGTCTTCTTCCTTGAATCCAGGAGCTCGTCATCGTCGTTTCATCGCTGTCAAGCCGTCCCCACGCACGCTTTGCTCGGCTACACCTCGCTGTGAGCCTCTCCTCCCTCCTCTGTCCCCTCTCTCGCTCACTAGCTTGCCGTAGCCGCTGTGCCATGATTGCCCAAACAAAGCTCCACCGCCGTAGGCATTGCCATCGCTATGGCCGCTGTCGAGCTCGCCTGAGCTCGCAGTCGTGCTCACCGTCGCCGTAGGAGTCGAACGCGCCCGTTGCCGCTGCTTGCCGTGCCCGGAGTCGCCGTGTCCATGTTTGCCCGAACGCAGCCGCCGTGGAGCTCGTCGCCGACGAGTCTCTGGTGACCTTTTGGTCCAACCGGGCCACCATTCGCCTGCGGTGCGTGCGTAGAACCCATCCCGCGCAAAAGCCCCGCATTTTGCTCTCTGTTCGCGCGTGCCCGACCTGACCCGAGCGCCGCCACCACTGGCGTCGATGTGGTGCTCGACTCCGGCCACCTCTGGTCCGGCTGCTTGCACTATTCGCCGCGGCTCGTCGCCAGGAACCCGTAGGAGCAAACGGCGCGCGATTTGACCCCCTGTGCGCCATTTCCGAGCCCCGCTGCGTTTCGGGAGCTCGCCGGAGTAGCTCCGGCGATGGTCGCTGGCCGTCGCTGAGCTGGCTCGACCGGGGCCACCATCAGTGACACTGGCCAGTGGGCCAGGGTGACCCAGTTGACTAGTTGACTTGGTCAACTAGCTGACTGGCCTCAGCCCAGTCACTGACATGTGGGGCCCCAAGCCCCTGTGTCTATGACAGTGGGCCACCCCCTGTCAGTAGCTAATTTAGTTAATTAAGTTAATAAAAATAATTAGTTTAGCACTAATGTCTCACTGACATGTGGCCCCCACCTGCTAATTAACTCTGTTTAGTTTATTTAAAAATCTGATTTAGAGCTGAGTCTATGACATGTGGGACCCACTGGTCAGGTTTGACCTGGTCAGCCCCACTGTTGACTGCTGATACAATGCTGACCTCATGCTGATGTCACCCTGCACTGTTCTGGATAATGTTGATTTAATAAATAGAATTAATTCCAAAAATTGATTAAAACTTTGAAAAATCATAGTAAATAATCTGTAGCTCAGATGGAAAAACTTTATATATGAAAGTTGATCAGAAAAATCCCACGAACCAGAATATGCCCTCCATTCATCTGTCACATGCTCCTAGCATGATGAACATGGAACTTTCCCCTCCGATTCATCTGTCCGATAAATCAACAGACCTGGGAAATATCGTCAGATATTCTCCCGCTCCGTCTGATACGTGTAGTACTACGTTAGACAACCCCTAGCATTGCGTATTGCGATGTCATGCATCGTGTTGCATCTGTTTGCTTGTATTTATTGTTTCTTCCCCCTCTTCTCTCCGGTAGCTTCCGAGACTGACGCTGCTGCCGAGTGCGACTACGCCCCTGATGACCAGCCTTTTGCAGCAGAGCAACAAGGCAAGCAAAAAGCCCTTGAGCATTCCAATATCACCTATTCTTTCTCCCTCAATGCTTGCATTAGATTTTGCTACTGTATTCAAACAAGTACCTATTTTGATGCATAGCCTGATTTTGAGTACTGCTTTCATACCTGCTTTCATATAATGTTGTAGTATAGGGATGGATAGTGTCCCCCTGTGAGTCCCATTTTACTATTGTCGTTGCCCCTACTTTCATCACCGTCGTTATCGAGGACTTGAAGACAGAAGACTCAGTCATCATGATTGACAAGCCGTTACAGACACATCACCTCACACACCCCGAGTGTGCATTCACTTGGGGCACTGATTCACGGCCACTTTGACTTGTTACTGAGTGATTTGAGAAAGACGGGTTGGCCCCAAGGGTACCCGCGAGTGTGAGATGTGGTGGGGTGCGCCGGTAAGGCACCATTATAGACGGGGCGTAGCCGGACAGTGATGTCCTTGCCACAAGTTCTCGAGACGGGGCGACGGGATGGGGGACCGATCATCATCGCAATAGTACAAGTCACTAACAGGTTTGGATATGTGATCTGAGAAGGCCTCTCGCCTCTGTCACACTAACCACCACGCGGGAAAAGTTATGGGCACTCTACGGCGTACATTCTCCCGAAAGTTCTTCAGATGTCACATGGAGCGAGCTAACGCATGGCTCTTGTTACTAAGGCATGCTAGGACTGATCCCGGCTGAGGGCGTAACGCGCAGGATGGCGAGGGCGATGGTCCAAGACCCCGAGCTATTAGGATGTAGTCCGGCGTGCTGGTCTCTCTATTGAGCCTAGGTAGGACTACGTCATGTCGATCGGCCGAGGCCGGGTATGACCCGAAAGTCGTATCCGGCCAGAGTTTATCGAGCGTGTTGGGTAAGTTTGTGCACCCCTGCAGGGAAGTTAAAGTAATCGACTAGCCGTGTCCACGGTAACGGACGCTCAGAGTTGTATCCCGATCTATGATAACTAGAATTGGATACTTATGTTGTTACTTGAATTATTTGGCTCCGGGATTGCTTTCTCGTAGGGAGTCGAGGAAGGATCTCTAGGCCTTGCTACATAATAACCTATTAATTAAAATATGCTGCTCAACTCTCTTCTCATGCTGCAAGACGCTGAAGATGCTAGTCTTCGATAGGACTAGGCCTTCTCTCCTATTCTGGCATTTCTGCAGTTTAGTCCAAAGATATAGCTCCATTCCTTTGATACTGGTGCATATCTAGTTTAGTTCTGATGTAAGTCTTGCGAGTACTTTCGATGAGTACTCACCGTTGCCTTGCTCCCCCTTTTCTCCTTGATACGATACCGCGACCAGATGATGGAGCCCAGGAGTCCCAGGATCCAGGTTACCCGGTGGACGACTACAGCTACCTTGACGAAGGCCACTACTACCAGGATGGAGCCTACTATGACGTAGACTTCTCCGACGTCCAGGAGTAGTTCGGAGGTTCCCAGGCAGGAGGCCTGCACCTTTTCGATCTAGTTTGTCGTTGTTATGCTCAGTCTTCTTAAGGCAAAACTTGTGTACCTTTATGTCTGTACTCAGATATTATTTGCTTCCGCTGACTCGTGCTTTGTCGAGCTTTGTATTCGAGCCCTCGAGGCCCCTGGCTTGTAATATGAAGCTGTATGACTTTAATTTGTGTTTAGTGTTGTGTTGTGATATTGATTAGTGAGTCCCTAATCTTGGTCGTACGCATTGTGTGAATGTTTAGCATACGGTCGAGGCTGGGGGCGTCACAAGTTGGTATCAGAGCCGACTGCCTGTAGGTAGCCCCCTTTCCACATCCTTGGCCGAAGTTGAGTCTAGTCATTAAAAAACTTTTACTAACACTGATGCTGTGGCTTACGGGCCCACATCTCAATCGGGTGGTATTAGGATCTTTTATTCCTCGTCTATACTCTGGGTTCTGATCTCTCTTCACTTTCGGGTTAAAGATTTCCTAACTCTAACATTTGGTTCTCGTGATCACATCCACCGGAGAATTGTTTCGTTGAAAGTTGTCTTCTTTGAAGTTATGATGCACACACTGTCTTTTGACATCTTGAATCTCCTTGTTACAGATGCGTCCCGGTAGGCAGATCGTCCGTCTGACCTACGCGCACGATACGACTGGGTTCCCGGCCATTCTGATCGGCCTCTTGTGGAAGCTGGGATATCGCTGGTACCCCGAGTACACTGTTTACGAGGACTACCGCGAGTTCAACCAGGAACAGTATGAGGCTGAGATGGTTATCTGGGATCGACAAGATCTCTCCATCACTGAGCTACACACCTTCCATGGCATTGGAGTGACTATTGAGATGGCAGTACAGGATGCTGCCTATGCTGCTATTGTTCGTCTCCGTGCAGCGAACTCCTGTTTGGAGGACACGGCATACAAATACATTCCGTATGTCCTTGCTGGAGTTGATACGGCAGCCGACGCTAAGGTCTTGACTCCTTTCGCTCGGCAGCGTACCGACCGATCCTACACTGCTGTCTGCACTCCCTACGTGTGTCGTCGTTACGACCCACAGGTTCTGATTCAGTACACTGAGGCTGTATATCGCACTGTCAGGGCTCTTAACGTGGAGCTGTACGCCACTCGAGCTCGTCTGTATCAGGCTATGGAGCACTTGTTGCCAGCAGTCCGTGCGAGGATACATTCGGAGCACATCCTTTACCCACGTCGGACTGAGTTTCCTCCAGGTCTTGAGTGGCCTGAGGTTGGAGGTCGTACTCCTGCACGTGGACCTGTGCTCCCGCTTGGTATGCAGGTTCTGCATCGGAGTCTGCACGGCATGCAGGACCCTGCCACCGGGTTTCACAATCAGGGTCATCTGTAGTTCCCTGGCTTCTTTCGTTGTCCCCGACGTTGATGTAGCTTCCAAAAGTGAGTTCTGGCTAAATGAAGTGACTTACCTTGGTCATGTGATCTCCAAGGATGGTATTGCCATCAACCCTGAATGAGTTCAGGATATTCTTGACTGGACTCCCCCGAAGAATGTTAAGCAAGTCAGAAGTTTTCTTGGACTTGCCAGCTATTGCCATCGCTTTGTCGAGAACTTCTCCAAGATTGCAAAGCCCCTGACTAATCTGCTTCACAAAGGCGTTAAGTTTGAATGGACAGATAAATGTCAAGAAAGTTTCCAGACTCTCAAGGACAAGCTTACCTCAGCACCAGTGCTTGCTCCTCCAGATTCTCGCAAGGACTTTGTCATTTATTGCGACGCTTCTCGTCAAGGATTAGGCTGTTTCCTAATGCAAGAGCGCAGAGTAATTGCTTATGCCTCAAGATAGTTACGTCCTCATGAAGAGAACTATCTAGTTCATGATCTTGAGTTAGCTGCAGTGGTCTATGCTCTTTTGAATTGGCGACATTACCTTCTCGATAATCGTTGCGAGATCTATACTGACCACCAAAGTCTGAAGTACTTATTTACTCAACCAGACTTAAATCTCCGTCAGCGAAGATGGATGGAATCACTCACCAACTATGATTTCGGTATTTCATATACCCCTGGCAAGGCTAATGTAATGGCCGATGCTTTGATCAGAAAATCTTACTGCAACAACTTCATGGTTGAGAAAGCTAATCCCCGTCTCCGTGAAGAGCTTCGCAAGTTGAATCTCCACATTGTACCAAAAGGTTTTCTCAATAACCTTTTTGTGGAACCGGACCTCCACAGAGCCATTGTAATTGCACAACAGGGCGACAGGTATTTATAACCGATTATGGCAGAAATTGGAACAAACAAAGTCAAGGACTTCTCATTGGGTGAAGATGGAGCTTTATATTTCAGGGATTGTCTTGTCGTTTCCCAAATTGATCTTATGACAGAGAAAGTTATGAAAGAAGCTCATGACACTCTCTTGTCTATTCACCCTGGAAGCACCAAAATGTATCATGACCTTCGTCAGCGATACTGGTGGCCCAATATGAAGAAAGATATTGCTCGGTACGTTGAAGAATGTCACACTTGTCATCAAGTTAAAGCAGAACATCAGAAACCTGCGGGACTTCTGCAACCATTGCCTATTCCTGAATGGAAATGGGATGAAATTCAGATGGATTTCATTACTGGTCTTCCCCGCTCACAGAAGGGTCATGATACTATGTTTGTCGTCGTTGACCGATTCTCCAAAGTTGCACACTTTCTGCCAGTTAAGGAGACTATCACTGCTAGTCAGTTAGCGGACTTGTATATTTCCAGAATTGTTCCACTGCATGGCATTCCAAAGGAAATCAGTTCAGATCGAGGCAGCATCTTTATCGAGAAGTTCTGGGAAAGTTTCCAACAAGCTTTGGGCACTCATATAACCTGGAGTACTGCTTATCACCCGCAGACCCAGGGTCAAGTGGAACGAGTTAACCAAGTGCTTGAAGATATGCTACGTGCTTGTGTCCTCTCTTTTGGTAAGAAGTGGGAAGAATCTCTTCCATATGCTGAGTTCTCCTACAACAACAGTTATCAAGCTAGCTTAAAGATGGCCCCCTTTGAAGTGTTATATGGACGTAAGTGCCAAACCCCTCTGAATTGGTTTGAAACTAGGGAACATGCACTCATTGGTCCGGACATAATTCAGCAAGGAGAAGAACAAGTTCGAGTTGTACGAGAGAATCTTAAGACGGCTCAGTCACGTCAGAAAAGCAGTTATGATCGCAAACATTGGGGACCTAAATACCTCCCCGATGATATGGTTTATCTACGTGTCACTCCTATGAGAGGCACTAATCGATTTGGTGTCAAAGGCAAGTTAGCTCCTCGCTACATTGGACCATTTCGCGCTATCGATAAACGTGGCCTAGTGGCGTACCAGTTGGAGCTGCCACCACAATTCTCTCACCTGCATGATGTCTTCCATGTTTCTCAATTGCGTCAATGCTTCAAGGATCCGCAACGAGCAGTGTATTATGAGATGCTTGATCTACAAGATGATCTCTCCTACAAGGAGCATCCCATCTGCATTCTTGATGAAACTGAGCGAAAGACTCGTCAGAAGACTATCAAGTTTCTCAAAGTTCAGTGGTCGAATCATTCAGAAGATGATGCCACTTGGGAATGCGAGGATCATCTTCGTGAAGAATACCCCGAGCTTTTCCCTTCTACTTCTTAATTCTCGGGACGAGAATTCTTGTTAGTAGAGGAGAGTTGTAACACCCCTATGTAATGGTGCACAGTAATGACATGATCAGTGCCTAATCATTTTGCTAAAACAGGGCTTGATCAAGTTTGGATTCAAATTCCAATTCAAATTTCATTTCAAATGCCCTAGGATGTATTGTGATAATTTTAAATCCTCAAACAGCAAGGGAAAAATGTTGCATACTTGTGGAATATTCCAAAACCATTAATGTTGAGGAAAACAACATCACCAAACATGTGGTGTGGACCCCACCATCCAAAACAGATCCTTTTTGCATTTTAAAGTGCTTCAAGAATTAATTGGAAAATGCAAACATATTTCAAAAATGCCCAAACTTTTTGTGGCCACTCTGGATTTTGCCAATTAATATTTAGGACCAGTGGCACATTTTGCAATGAAGAAATTAGGCCAAAAGAAAATGGAAAAGGAGCTGTGGATTAAATCAGAAAAGGAAAAGAAAGGAAAAAGGAGAAATCCCGCTGTGCACTTAGGCCCAGTGGCCACAGTAGCCGGCCCAGCCCGCCTAGTGTCGTCTCCCACCTCCTGACGCCGCAGCGCGCGCTGTCGACGCTAGAGAGAGCGCGCGCGCGCACGCCCGCCCCCCCCCCCCCCCCTTGCTCCCTCATCCTCGCGCGTGCGTGGATGGATAAGAGAGCATCTACGCAGCCCCCTGGACGCCTCTGCTTTGCCTCGCTCCCTCTCTCTTGCTCGACCCTTTCCTTCCCAAGCGCAACCGCCGCCATGGACGCCGGCTAGCCGTGGACACACGCCCTCCCTCGCCTCCGCAGCCTGTCCCCAAGCTCTGCCGCGACGAGCCCTTCCTCCCCGAGCACCGAACCAAGCCCCGGAGCCCCTGCATCGCCCTTACGCCGTCGTCTTCTTCCTCGGATCCAGGAGCTCGTCGTCGTCGTTTCGTCGCCGTCAAGCCGTCCCCACGCACGCTTTGCTCGGCTACACCTCGCTGTGAGCCTCTCCTCCCTCCTCTGTCCCCTCTCTCGCTCCCTAGCTCACCGTAGCCACCGTGCCATGATTACCCAAACGAAGCTCCACCACCGTAGGCATTGCCATCGCTATGGCCGCTGTCAAGCTCGCCTGAGCTCGCAGTCGTGCTCACCGTCGCCGTAGGAGTCGAATGTGCCCATTGCCGCTGCTTGCCGTGCCCGGAGTCGCCGTATCCATGTTCGCCTGAACGCAGCCGCTGTGGAGCTCGTCGCCGATGAGTCTCCGGTGACCTTTTGGTCCAACCGGTGCCACCATTCGCCTGCGGTGCGTGCGTAGAACCCATCCCGCGCAAAAACCCCGAATTTTGCTCTCTGTTCGTGCGTGCCCGACCTGACCTGAGTGCCGCCGCCACCGACATCAATGTGGCGCTTGACTCCGGCCACCTCCGGTCTGGCTGCTTGCACCATTCGCCGTGGCTCGTCACCAGGAACCCGTAGGAGCAAACGGCGCGCGATTTGACCCCCTGTGCGCCATTTTCGAGCCCCGCCGCGTTTCGGGAGCACACCGAAGTAGCTCCAGCGATTGTCGCCAGCCACCGCTGAGCTGGCTCGACCAGGGCCACCGTCAGTGACACTGGCCATTGGGCCAGGGCGACCCAGTTGACCAGTTGACTTGGTCAACTGGCTGAGTGGCCTCAGCCCAGTCACTGACATGTGGGGCCCCAAGCCCCTGTGTCTATGACAGTGGGCCACCCCCTGTCAGGAGCTAATTTAGTTAATTAAGTTAATAAAAATAATTAGTTTAGCACTAATGTCTCACTGACATGTGGCCCCCACCTATTAATTAACTTTGTTTAGTTTATTTAAAAATCTGATTTAGAGCTGAGTCTATGACATGTGGGACCCACTGGTCAGGTTTGACCTGGTCAGCCCCACTGTTGACTGCTGATACAATGCTGACCTCAAGCTGATGTCACCCTGCACTGTTCTGGATAATGTTGATTTAATAAATAGAATTAATTCCAGAAATTGATTAAAACTTCGAAAAATCATAGTAAATAATCTGTAGCTCAGATGGAAAAACTTTATATATGAAAGTTGATCAGAAAAATCCCACGAACCAGAATATGCCCTCCATTCATCTGTCACATGCTCCTAGCATGATGAACATGGAACTTTCCCCTCCGATTCATCTGTCCGATAAATCAACAGGCCTGGGAAATATCGTCAGATATTCTCCCGCTCCGTCTGATACGTGTAGTACTGCGTTAGACAACCCCTAGCATTGCGTATTGCGATGTCATGCATCGTGTTGCATCTGTTTGCTTGTATTTATTGTTTCTTCCCCCTCTTCTCTCCGGTAGCTTCCGAGACTGACGCTGCTGCCGAGTGCGACTACGCCCCTGATGACCAGCCTTTTGCAGCAGAGCAACAAGGCAAGCAAAAAGCCCTTGAGCATTCCGATATCACCTATTCTTTCTCCCTCATTGCTTGCATTAGATTTTGCTACTGTATTTAAACAAGTACCTATTCTGATGCATAGCTTGATTTTGAATACTGCTTTCATACCTACTTTCATATAATGTTGTAGTATTGGTATGGATAGTGTCCCCCTGTGACTCCCATTTTACTGTTGTCGTTGCCCCTACTTTCATCACCATCGTTATCGAGGACTTGAAGACAGAAGACTCAGTCATCATGACTGACAAGTCGTTACCGACACATCACCTCACACACCCCGAGTGTGCATTCACTTGGGGCACTGATTCACGACCACTTTGACTTGTTACAGAGTAATATGAGAAAGACGGGTCGGCCCCAAGGGTACCCTCGAGTGTGAGATGTGGTGGGGTGCGCCGGTAAGGCACCATTATAGACGGGGCGTGGCCGGACAGTGATGTCCTTGCCATAAGTTCTCGAGACGGGGTGACGGGATGGGGGACCGATCATCACCGCAATAGTACAAGTCACTAACGGGTTTGGATATGTGATCTGAGAAGGCCTCTCGCCTCTTTCGCACTAACCACCACGTGGGAAAAGTTATGGGCACTCTCCGGCGTACATTCTCCCGAAAGTTCTTCAGATGTCACATGGAGCGACTCGCGCCCGGGTGGCCCGAGCTAACGCATGGCGCTTGTTACTAAGGCATGCTAGGACTGATCCCAGCCGAGGGCGTAACGCGCAGGATGGCGAGGGCGATGGTCCAAGACCCCGAGCTATTAGGATGTAGACCGGCGTGCTGGCCTCTCTGTTGAGCCTAGGTAGGACTACATCGTGTCGATCGGCCGAGGCCGGGTATGACCCGAAAGTCGTATCCGGCCAGAGTTTATCGAGCGTGTTGGGTAAGTTTGTGCACCCCTGTAGGGAAGTTAAAGTAATCGATTAGCCGTTACCATGGTAATGGACGCTCAGAGTTGTATCCTGATATATGATAACTAGAATTGGATACTTATGTTGTTACTTGAATTATTTGGCTCCGGGATTGCTTTCTCGCAGGGAGTCGAGGAAGGATCACTGGGCCTTGCTACATAATAACCTGTTAATTAAAATATGCTGCTCAACTCTCTTCTCATGCTACAAGACGCTGAAGATGCTAGTCTTCGATAGGACTAGGCCTTCTCTCCTATTCTGGCATTTCTGCAGTTTAGTCCAAAGATATAGCTCCATTCATTTGATACTGGTGCATATCTAGTTTAGTTCTGATGTAAGTCTTGCGAGTACTTTGGATGAGTACTCACCGTTGCCTTGCTCCCCCTTTTCTCCTTGATACAATACCGCGACCAGATGATGGAGCCCAGGAGTCCTAGGATCCAGCTTACCCGGTGGACGACTACAGCTACCCCGACGGAGGCCACTACTACCAGGATGGAGCCTACTATGACGTAGACTTCTCTGACGTCCAGGAGTAGTTCGGAAGTTCCCAGGCAGGAGGCCTGTGCCTTTTCAATCTAGTTTGTCGTTGTTATGCTCAGCCTTCTTAAGGCAAAACTTGTGTACCTTTATGTCTGTACTCAAATATTATTTGCTTCCGCTGACTCATGCTTTGTCGAGCTTTGTATTTGAGCCCTCGAGGCCCCTGGCTTGTAATATGAAGCTGTATGACTTTAATTTGTGTTTAGTGTTGTGTTGTGATATTGATTAGTGAGTCCCTAATCTTGGTCGTACGCATTGCGTGAATGTTTAGCGTACGGTCGAGGCCGGGGGCGTCACAGTCCAATTCTTGTGGATTCAATTATGTATTGTTATGAAGTGAGAACTAAATCGAATTTGGCTATACTAAATACATGAGAAACATATACAGTTAATATATTTCCTAGTTCTTAAGCATGCTTGGTATGGATAACTTGCTTTTCCATGTGGCTCAAATTAATCTGTTGGATCTGTAATGTGTTTATTTTTCATCAACATATTTTACTTATAGTATGCCAACTCTCACTTAAACTGATCAATAACTACCTTATATGTGTTACAGGGAAACAATGGGAGGCACTGAGGTTTACCATCGAGATTTGCACATGCATGGTCCTTTGTCTAATAGCACATTATTGTGCAATTGCAGCAACCATTCTAATATCTAGGTTTTTAACTTTTTGGTCTTGCACATGTAGGTCCTACTGTCAGAGGTTTAGACCCACTGTTCGATCCATTGTGCATATGGGGAAATGAGATGTCCATGAATATTAGTCAAGTCAAAAACTCAGAAAGATTGCTAGGATAAAAAAACTAGCGATGAATAACAAGAAGATCTTTTTTTGTACAATGAAGAAGACATTAGTCAACTATAGGATGGTACTAACTCTTTTACCTAATTTTTTCCTTTGCGCCATTTCAAAATTTAGAACAGATATTTATGCATATCTTTGTTTTCAGTCCTTTAAAAAGCAGTTCACCGATGATTAACTCTCAAACCACCTGCATGGTCAGGGGACGAAGAAGGTATTCATTCAACACCCACGGTACAATATTGAAGTCTTCCTCAAGAGGACGAAGGTTTGGCGGGCAGTCATCCACATCCACTAGCCTAAAGTTGCAAGGACTTTCAGCATCACTGGAGGCTCAATATTCGCCTTCAGATTCAACAGTTTTCCAGATGAGATTCATCTATCTATTTACCAAGTATGATGATACTTTCCAAGGGTTTTAGATGTTGCATGTAAAACTTGGTGCTGTTGAGTAATGTCGTAGCTAGCTATACGCCTATATGATGTAACTGAGTGCTGAAGCTATTTTATGTTATACTCTGCTGTAGTTCAGTTGTGAAATTCTGGTTGCCATATTATGAATATGAAATATATTATGCATTTGATATAAAATGTCAATTTGATTACTAAATGGATTATCAATAATAGGCTGATTAGCCTGCTTATTGGGGTTTTCTATTGCATACGGTTTCTTAGACACTATCGGAGCCTAGGATCAGCGTCCAAGAACTTCTCCATGAAGAAGGTTCGAACACTGGGGGGGCTTGGCTTGGCGGCCTGTAACACGATGATAAGCATAGCAAGATCGACGACGAGCGCGCACTTTCTCGCCGAAGACTACGGGGACGCACGAGCTACCCAGGTTTGGGCCACCGAGCTGTGTAAAACCGTACTCCTGCCTGTGATTGGATCGCTCTGAAGGGAAGAGCTTGTGACTCGTATACAGGAGTTGTGGGGGAGAGAATGGCTCTATCCCCTTACATGGACGCGGCCCAGTCCCCTTTGTAGTGCCTTGGTCCTCTTCCCCGAAAATATCGGCGGGAAAGGGTGGCCACAGGGCGGTAATTCAAAGGGGGACAAGGGCTCAGACCTATCCTTACTGAAGGTGGTCTTCACCTGATAAAGCAGTCTTCATGACGTGTTCGTGGGCTTCGCAATGACCTCCGTCCTGGCGCGTTGACCCACCCTGGTCTTTTTTCACCAGAACGACAATCTTCGGGGACCTGCTTTTGGAGAGGCATCATCTGTTGCTCCCTTATCACCAACGCAATAACTGTGCCTCTATCTTGCCCCACCGTCCTTATCCTGACAGCTGGACGTCATCCATGTGGTGGGTGCGGGCCCCGCGGTCGGCACCATACGCCAAGCCTCATGAGGCCGCCCGGCGGGAGGAGCCTCGCGAGGCGACCTGGCGCCTGGCAGCGTCGGCAGGGCTTGACCTGGTGGCAAAGGGTCCCGATGAGACACGCCCCTTGCGAGGTGGCTCCCTCTGGAGCGGCCGGGGCAGAGCCATCTTCCTGGGGCCGACCGAAGTTTTGTCCTTTGGCCCAGCGGTAGATGGGCCGTGGTACTCCGGGCTCCATTTGGCCGACAGTAGCCCCCGGGCCCGTGGTGCGCACGTTCCGTAAGTGAGGCATGAAATAGAGCGGGTCGAAGTGCCAGGGGCCTTGAAAAACTGCTGGGCCAGGAGGTGACGCGTGTCAGCCATGATGGGACGTGACATTCCCACTCCCCCATGACGCCTCGAGAACTACACGCTTGCCTAGAAAACTACCGCGCATGCCGGGCGAAACCATCATTGTTAGCCTTCCTCCGCATGCTTCCCATGCGCATTGCTCCTCCTTCCTCATGCACACGCCGCTCACCGCTCGCCGCTTCCTCTCCGCCTTCTTCTCCGCCTCCGGTGCTGCTCCCCATTGCCATGGCGCCAAAGAGGAGTGACCTCCCTGCCGGAGCGCAAACGGAGCTCGCACCACTGCCCTCCTCCCCTGGAAGTGGGGGTAGCCAGCGGCCAAGGGCCCTTCTGACACAGAGGCGCTGGGCCGCCGTCGATGAGTAAGTTCACCAACCCCCCTCGTTCATCTTTGCTCGCAGCGTTCGAGGCTAGTAGACTGAATCATTGATCCTCGCAGGGCGCCCACGCGCAAGAGGCAGAGGGCCGCCTCATCCATGACACCCTCGCCTGCTCCCCCGCCATGTCCTCCAAGACTCCGAGACCTCACCCGCCGGTCCGGGACTGCGGTGGAGCAGGTAGAGGTCGAGGAAGGGCGGGGGGTGGCTATCGCCCCACGCAACAACCTGCCTTCCCCACCCGGGGAGGGAGATGCGCCCTCAGGGGTGCCCGATTCCAAGGATGCCCACCGTGCGGCCGCGGAGAGGCGCCAGCACGTGGCCGGCGATGCTTCCCTAGCCAAGGTCAAGGTCCCAGCGGAGGGCGACACCCCCACGGGTACTTCGCGGGTGGCCGCCACAGTGGGTGGCGCTGGGGGCCCCCCAGCATCTGGCCCTTCAAGGGATGAGCGGCAGCGCCTTGGTCATACGCGGGGCCTTCATGAGCGCTCAGGCTACTCTTTGTCGGGACCCCGATCCTAAGCCATATGAATCTAGCCTGTAACATGTCACACCACTCTGCGGCCTCACGCACGGTAACCCACGGCTGCCACCTTACCTTGGCCGGGACCGTTTGCGCCTTTTGGCTCACGGATATGAACATGTCGCCAGCATTCACACGTCAAAGAACCCGGGTTGACATGACTAGTCGTAGAACCCAAGTGGCACATCCGTACATGGACAGGCATACGTAACCCAACAATGCAGGTGTCGGTCTCAGCGTGTGTAGATGAGTCATAGCAAGCTACAGGGACTCCATTATGTCATGGGACATAAATGTCATCAACTGCACGTAGACGAGTCATAGCAGGCTACATGACCTCCATTACACTGCGAGACATTTCCCCGAAGGGACAGACACAACAGCAAAGAAGGATACACGCCAGTCAATCAATGTGTTCGGAGCAGTAGCAAGCTACCAAGGCTCGGTGGAAGCACAAAGAGGCATTTCCCCGTAAAGAGTACTACTAAGGGCACACAACTAGGCGTCGAATCCCATGCATACCAATGCATTTCAAACATACACGCAAAATGCACGATATGCGTAGATACAACATGGCATCACAACATAACTCTATGACTCAAGTATTCATTAATGACTCAAAAGAGCCAACATAGTGTGATATTACAAACAGGGGTCACATGACCCAACACTCAAGTCATACAAACAACAAGCGGAAGCAGAACATGTCTGGGTACAGACATCTACTAAAAGTGGCTGGAGGAGCTTGAAAAGCTACAACGACACTACCAAAGGAACCAGACCTCTATCTGGGATTCCCAAGCTAACCCGGTCAATGTCGAACTTCACATCGTAAGAATCACTAATGAGACTGAGGTCTCATCTGCAAAAACATAGATAAGCAAACATGAGTACAAAGGTACTCAGCAAGACTTACATCAGAACTATCTACATATGCATCATTGTCAACAAAGGGGGTTGTGGAGTTTATTGCAGCAAGCCAGCTTTGACTCTTGGCTAACCTGTACTACGACTACCAGTACTTTCTTTGAGGTGGGGTAGCACACACGAGTCCACATATTCACCAAATCAAAACACCACTATGGATCCACTCCCGTCTCCCTACGAGAAGGCCATCCATAGCACTCATGCTTATCTTGCGTATTTTAGAAGTATCCATTTCACTTTTCTATGAACCACATAAGTTCTCCAAGTAGTCCATATCTGAGGACGCGACTATTTGAACAGATTCATAACCCTGCAGGGGTGCACTTCTTCACACACGCTCTCGCCATTTATCGCCATGTGCACATAAAAAGGCACCTCGGCAACCTTCAAGCGGAAGCCCAGCGAGGGAGTCGGCCACGACCGTCAATCACACAAGACCCTAGTCCAAGTTTATCACCTATTTGAGACTGAACCCGCACTGAAGTCCGGCCGAAGTTTCTGCTACGGCCTCAAACGATGTGCGCAGGGTTCCCAAGCCCACCGTTTGGGTGCCACTTGGTACACCGTGCCACTATGTCTATACCGCATCAAAGCCCACCCCATCGGGCAGCTCTATGCACGGCCACCAACACTTTCCCTACAAACACCAGAAACTAGTTGCAACTCCTGGACAGAGATCTAGGCAATTAATAAGTCGAGAGGGGTCGAGTTACCGGAACCCAATGTGTGGTAGTATCTTGTCTTGGATAACAAACACAGAACTCAGTTCTTAAGGACGGTCCCAATGAGACAACCCGCCATGTACTCCTACATGGCCTCTCATCGCTACCTTTACCAAATCGTGTTCACACACTTAGCTCTCACATAGTAGAACATGAACACTGCCAATCTGATTCATCGCCCAGATGGATCAGACCAGTCATGACACGACTCTAAGCATAGCAGGCACAGTAAGTAAGCAAGCATGGATTAGTAGGCACATCAAGGCTCAAACAGTTGCTACTCATGCTAAGTGGTTTCAACTATTTACTGTGGCAAGGACAGGTCATGCAAAGGAATGGGTTGAACTACCGAGAACAGGTAAAAGTTGAATCGTCATTGTCCTAATGCAGTAAAGGAGAGCAGGAGTGAGAGAGTGGGTTTATATCAATATACTCAAGGAGGGCTTGCTTGCCTGACTGTTCTGAAGATATTACTTCTCTTCATTAGTGTCAACGATCACAATGTCGGGACCATCGTCTACCGAGAAGGAACACCACCGACAAACAGGAAAGGAACACATTCAATGCAATGCAACAAACATGATGTATGCTATGGCATGTTAAAGCATTGAATTGACCTAGTGCAATTGATAGTCATATTAAGTGAAGTGAATTCAAATATATGCTAAATTCCAACTTCAACACTATTTATTAAATTATCCTAACCATGAAATGTCCTACTTGGTGATGTTAACTTGCTCAAACATGCATGAACATGGCATAAACAGATTCTTCATATTTTTCTGATCATTTTTCATATATAAATTATTTTCATCTGAGTTATAGATTATTTTCTATGATTTTTAGAAGTTTTAAGCATTTTCTAGAATAAATAAATCATGTATAATTTATTTTAATTCCAGAAAATATATATTGCGTCAGCATTACCTAATGGTGATGTCATCAGGTCAACAGGGCCGACCAGGGTCAAACCTGACCAGTGGGACCCACTGGTCAGTGTCTCGGCTAATTCACATGGTTAATTAGCATTAAGTTAATCCTAACTAAAACAGTTAGCAGGTCTGGGCCCACAGTCAGTGACACATTTAACTAACATTGGTTAATTAGCTTAATTAATCACTTGACCTAATTAAGCCAGGAGTTGGCCCCACCTGTCATTGACTCCGGGGAAGTCAAATCTGGTCAGGGGGGTCAAACCCACCAGCGGCTCAACGCCGGCAGGGTCCGAGACAGCGGGGCTGCTCGGAAATGGTCCTCCGATGACCAGAACGATGACGGAGAGGCTTCACAAGGAGCTGGGACTCGCGCGCATTCAGTTGTGCAGGCGGCTTCACTAGAGGTGGCCGGAAATGAGCCCAGCGACGAGGTTTTGTGGCGGCCGGAGCTCGGCTAGCGCGGGCGCGATGCTATGGTGCACGGGGAGGCATGCAGGGCACATGGATGGGTTACTGGGAGCTCGGGGAACTCAATCCCGTGCTTGGATGCATCGGTTGTGCCCACCATCGACGGCGGCGACATCGTCAGCGGCGAGGAGCTCACGGCCATGGCGGGGATCGGCGCTAGAGGAAGAAATCAAGGGGGAGAGATGGGGGAAGAGGCGTAGAGGCTCACTATGGTGATGACGGTCGACTTGGGATGCTCGAGGAGGGCCTGGATGGAGCAAATCGAGCAGCGATGTCCGGCAGCCGGAGGTTGAAGACGATGGCGATCTCGGCGCTACGGTGCTCCTGGTGACGCTTGGCTCCACAGAGAGGTCTCGGGGGTTGCAGTGGAGCTCAGAGGCACATCAGCAGTCAAGGGGGGAGGCGCTAGCTACGCGGGCGATTACGACGAGCTCGAGCAGAGCTCGGCCATGGCGACGGAAGGAGAGCAGAGGCGAGAGGGGACGAAATGGGGAGGGGAACCGATCCAGACGACTCTGGGGAGCCCTATCCCCTCGCACAGGCAGGCAGACAGGCAGGAGGTGGCATGGACGCGTGCTCGCGCGCTCCGGCCACGCGCTTGTCCTCCTGGCATGAGCTAGGAGATGACCGGCACATTGCTGGTGGGCTGGGCTGTCAGCAACAGTGCTGGGCCAACAGGTAAGTTCTTTCTTTCTTTTCTATTTCTGTTTTTGTGTTATCTCAAACATTTGCCACTGTTTTGCAATTTCAAAAGAATTCAAAACCAGTGTTAACTTCCCTCCGAATATTTTTATGTTGCAGAATGGATTATTCCAGATGCCCATAAAATGTTTTAGGGTTTTTGAAAATATATTCCATATATTAGGAATATATTGGATGCTCTACTACACGGGTTCCTAGCTGCAAGGAGGTAATGCTTGGCCTAGGTAAGGAGAATGAGGGTATCAGCCCAGCTAGTCACTCTTCCAGTGGGGTTGGTAGTCCTCTAAAGCATGTCCCCTAACAAAGTGAATCTCCTGCCCTTAGGAGAAGCTATCTCAAAGAAAAGAAGAGATAAAGAACCAATGGTGGAAACTGAGGCAAGGAGTGACAGAATTAAAAAAAGATAATAATGGATATAGGAGGAAATCTTGTGATGCAAAATCTTGCTTACCTTGCAATGCTGTTCCACCAATTACTCATAATAGAGTGGTCAAAAATCTTACAAAAACTTTTTGCAAGGTATCTGAGGAAGAACTTCAGGAAAAGCTGTCCAAAAGACTCAAGCAGAAAGGACAGGAGGATGTGGCCAAGGTGGACAAAGCCACAGGAGTAGCAAACAAACCAAAGTTTGTGTAATGATGATGTTACAACATAACACTCAGCTCAGGAGGGAGATGCTCCATCTATTTACCCTGGATTACCACATATGTGTGTATGCTGGTTTTAAGGATGTCAGTTTATGTAAAAAGTTGGTTTTTGGATCAATGTGGCACCTTTTGCTAGTTGAACTTCTGCTGCTTATTAAAGAGTCCTACCTTTGGTATTTCTGTAAGGATAATCTTGAACTCCTGGTGATATTTGGAAAACCTGTTTATAACATAATCATGATGTCAATGAGTTGTATCTGCTTTATGGAATGTGGTGAATTGTACATTTGCTATATGGGTCTGAAAAAAGAAAGACCTAACTCATATTTTAGGAATCATACCAAGGGATGGTACTTGGTATCCCAAATGAAGCTACATCTAGTTTATAATGAATAATAGTAGATGTTGGAACATATTGAATTGGAATGTCAGAGGTTTAAATTCATCTGAAAAATGGTTGGCTATTAGGCAAAAAGTTGAAGAAAGTGCTGCTGGAATTGTATGCATTCAGGAAACTAAAAGAGAAATTTTGATTTGGGATACATCAATCAATTTTGCCCACAAAGATTTAACAAATTTGAATACCTGCCTTCTATTGGGGCCTCTGGGGATATCTGTACTGCTTGGAATGGAGCTCTATTTTCTGGTGAACTCATATTTCAAAACAAATTCTCCATCTCAGTTCAGTTCACATGTACCACCACTTCCAAAACCTGGATTCTTACAAACATCTATGGGCCCTGCCACCTGGAAGAAAAAATTGAATTCATAGACTGGTTCAGTAACATTCAAATACCCAATGATGTGGACTGGATTATTATGGGGGATTTTAACTTCATTAGGGCTCCTGAAGACAGAAATAGACCTGGTGGAGATGTTAATCAAATGTTGCTCTTTAATGAAGCTATCAGCAACCTAGGCTAGTGGAATTACCTTTAAAAGGCAGACAATTTAGCTGGAGTAACATGCAGGAAAGCCCTCTCTTGGAAAAACTAGATTGGTTCTTCACTTCTGCAGCTTGGATGACTTCCTACCCTGACACTACTGCTTTACCACTGGCTAAACCCAGTTTTGACCATCTCCCATGTGTGATTAAAGCTGGAACAACCATTCCTAAGTCTAAGGTTTTCATATTTGAAAATTACTGGCTCAAGCACAACTCATTCAAAGATATAGTTCAAACAGCTTGGGCTATTCCTGTGGGACACACTGATTCAGCTAAGAAAATCAATGCCAAATTTAAAAACTTGAGAAGAGCCCTGAAGTTATGGGCCAAAAGTTTGTCATGTCTCAAAAAGCAGATTGAGGATTTAAATGCCTGCATTTTCCTGTGGGATCTGATAGAGGAATACAGAGATCTTTCTACTCTTGAATGGAATTGTAGAACCATATTGAAAGAATGCCTACTCACAGTGCTTAATAATCAGAAAATTTATTGGAAACAGAGAGGAAGAATTAAAGGAGTTAAGTTTGGTGATGAGAACACAAAATTCTTCCATACTAAAGCTTTAAATAATCACAGGCAAAATAAAATTGCAATGTTAAGGAATGATGATCAAGTGGAAATCACTTACCATGAAGGAAAGGCTGCAATTCTCTGGGAAGCTTTTAAGAAGAGATTAGGGCAATCTAATGGGCACACAATGCACTTTGACTTGAATGAGATTTATGAAAACAGAGTGGATCCCCAAGTTTTCCAGGATCTTGAGAAACCATTTACACAAGAGGAAAATGATGAGGTGGTAAAAAACCTGCCTACAGATAAATCTCCAGGTCCAGATGGTTTTAACAATGAATTCATCAAAGCATGTTGGGACATCATTAAGGTGGATATTACTGAGCTTATCATGGATTTTCATGCTGGCACCTTAAACCTTGAAAGTATTAATACTTCTTTTATCACTTTAATCCCCAAAAAAGAAGTGTCAGTTTCACCTAATGATTTGAGGCCAATTTCTCTACTGAATGGAGTTCCTAAGATTATCACAAAACTGATGGCTAATTGACTGCAAAAAAATATTCTTCAACTGGTTCATATCAATCAATATGGTTTTCTCAAAGGTAGAGTAATTCAGGACTGCCTTGGCTCGGCATATGAATACATCCACCAATGCCACAGATCAAAAAAAGAGATGCTGGTGATTAAGCTTGATTTTGAAAAAGCCTTTGACACTATTGAGCATCAGGCCATTATTGACATACTCAGAGCAAAGGGATTTGGAGAAAAGTGGATTTCATGGATGCAATTACTCTTTACATCTGCATCATCTGCGGTAATGCTAAATGGTGTTCCTGGGAAAAAATTCTACTGTAGAAGAGGAGTTAGACAGGGTGATCCATTGTCTCCTTTAATCTTTGTCTTGACTACTGACCTACTCCAATCAATACTGAATAGGGCCATGAGACTAAATCTAATTACCCCTCCACTACAAGTCAACTCATGCCCTGATTTTCCAATAGTGCAATATGAAGATGACACCCTGGTTCTGATGGTTGCCTCAGCCACTGGATTAAAAGTCAATTATGGAAAATCAATCATGGTACCCATAAACATTGCTGATGACAGAGTGGACATACTCACTAATACCTTACAATGTGCTAGGGGACAATTCCCTTTCACCTATCTGGGATTACCTTTGGGTATCTATAAACCAACTGTGGAACAATGTATGCCCCTAGTACAAACAATTGCTAAAAGGTTGGCTGGTATCTCAACTTTCATGACCCAGGGAGGGAGATTGTTACTGGTCAAATCTGTACTTGCATCTCTTTCAATATTCTTCATGTGTTGCCTGGACATACCCATCACCATCAAAAAGCAGATTAATAAATACCTGAGATACTATCTTTGGAGGAGCCCTGACTTGCAAGACCACAGACCAGCACTGGTGGCATGGCACACTGTTTGTAGACCTAAGAATCAAGGAGGTCTGGGAGTAATGGATATTTACACACATAACAAGACCCTACTCATGAAAAATCTGCATAAATTCTTCAATAGGCAAGACATACCATGGGTCAAATTAATCTGGGAGACTTACTATATCAATGGACAAGTACTAGGAGAAAATAAGGTGGGATCATTCTGGTGGAGATCAAACTTGGCCCTCATTGATTATTTCAAAGCAATTGCCAGATGCAATGTAGGAGATGGAAGAAGTGCCATGTTTTGGGATGACATGTGGCACCATTTTGTTCTGAAATATAAGTTTCATCACCTATACACTTTTGCCAACAACACAAATCTCAATGTCCAGCAAGTGATAAACACTGAATACCTCCAGGACCTATTCCATCTCCCACTGACTATTCAAGCATATGAGGAATTCTTGGAAATGGAAAATATTTGTATCACTTTGCAATAGTCTGAATACTTGAATGCAGTGGACACATGGTCTTACATTTGGGGAAATGAATTCTACTCCTCCATCAAAGCATACAAGGTTCTGATAGGATACAAACAAACACCACCTCATTTTACTTGGATCTGGAAGAGCTCTTGTCAGCCCAAACATAAAGTGTTTTTCTGGATGCTACTACATGATAGAGTGAACACAAGAAATCTTTTAAGAAGGAAGAATTTTGTGCTGGAAGAATACAAGTGTGCAGTGAGAGATTGTCAACAGGAAGAAACACTTCATCATCTATTTTGGGGATGCCCTTTTGCCATACAATGCTGGGACTTTATCTGTCCCTCAAGAACACACAACTTGTCAGTCTTAGAAGCATATCAAGATCTAAAAGATAAGCTCAATTATCCTTTATTTATGGAGATCATCATACTGGGATCATGGGCTATCTGGATTTCCAGGAATATCAAGATCTTTGAGAACATTACACCCTCTTTTCAAGGATGGAAACTCATCTTCTTGGAGGAATTAAAACTGCTCAGATTCAGAATGAAGAGAAAACATCTACAACAATTCAATACATGGCTGGATTCTATATTATAAATATAGGTTTTAGCTTCTCTAGTTCCTCTCTTTGTTTTAGCTCTTCTTCTTCTTCTTTTGTTTTCTGTTCTTCTCTTTTTAGCTAGTTAGTTCTTTTTTCTTCTTTGCTTTTAGGCTTACCTCAAGCCTGACCGACTATGTTCCCTCTTTATTTAATTTATAAAAATTGCAGTGGGGTTTTACCCTACTGTTTATAGTCAAAAAATATATAGATCCAAATTCAAATACAATAGTGATTTAATTTCAGTGCCCAAAATATTCCTTAGAAATGTTCACAAATTTTGGTTTGAATTATTTATCTTGCCAAAATTCTCAAAAACATTTTTAGAACAACATGTGATCACTAAATGCAATTTTGATGGTTCTCTGCCCTTCTCTTAATTAAAGTTTTGAGGCTTTCACTTCCCTCAATTCAACTTTCCGAAAATAAACATGATGACATGATGATGTTGATGCAACCAATAACATTATTTCCAGTAAATTTCTAGGGCTGTGACAACTCACCCCCACTAAACAAGAATCTCGTCTCGAGATTCAGTCGTAGGGTAAGAGGACAGAGGGAATACTAGACGGTCACAATCTTCATGACCCAATTGCCCTTTCCGAAGTTGTTGATTCATTGCATCATGTTGATCTTGACATCTTTGCCTTCGAGATCTTCATCCAATACGACGACAAAAGAACAGGAAAGCTCTACAGGATTCGATCTTCTTGAAGATCGAGCAATTCACGACCAAGTCGTAGAGTGAGACATGAGAACGTCTCTTGAGCTGAGACACAAAACACATATCAGGGGTGATGGAATGTGGTAGATGACAGAGGTTCAATTGGTAGGCAATAATTCCACTCTTAGGTAGGATGGAGAATGGGTTTCAAAGTAGCGAGGAGTTAGTTGCCCTTCATACCATAACGGGCACCTTAGGAAAGGTGACTCATAGGATTATCCCTTAAGTGGCAAAAAGAATTACTTTTGATACAGAGATCATTGAAACTCTTCATACCAGCCTAAGGCAATTCACAATGACCGTTTGAAGGAATTCAAAAGGATGGCATACTCAGATCAGAAGGGAACTAGAGTTATAAAACAACTCGGCAACGGAAGGCACATTCCAATTGATACCGTCGGTATAACCCAGTGTTTGAGCGTGCTCTCAAAAACTTGAGCATTTCCATATTCATCAAGGATTTACCAACATCCATGCCAAGGATCCTGGCAACACATCATACCACCATGATGAATAACAATGGAGGATGCAGATGCAAATGAAGACATCACTTTCTCAGATTTCACCTTAGCTATGCCAAGGAAACGAAATTTGGATGATCGTCCGAGAGACATTTAGCACTCCGCTTCTAATGTTCTCCTTGATGTACTAGCGTAACCCAATTAACGGTAACGTATGGTATCTAGAACATCAAGTAAAAAGATCGGACTTCGGGAGTATGACAGGGCCCATGAGGAACAACTTCTAAGATAAGTCATACAAAATCCTCATGGGAAAATGGCTACGATTGCTGATATAAGATACTACAATAATAGGTCTTCCGGTTAGGTATAGTAGCCACAACATCACCTTACCGGGTTACAGAGACCAATATTATAATTCTTGGGTAATGTTCCAACCATTACATCAGCCTGAGATTCAGATATGATTGGTGATAGGATGTTTCAGACTCAACAAGTCTGAAAAAGAAGGTTTGCAACACAAATCGACGAGATAACATTGCAGGATCCTCAGGGGATGAACTACGGAAGCCAACTCCAAGACATGAGCTGGATTGCAAGATGCATGTGAACACACTGTCTAAGACAATTGTGACCACATAGAAATCTTACAACAAAACACTACCGAGTTCTGGGTGGAAACCATCATTGCGGATAACGAAGCCGGGTGCAAATCTGTATGGTACCTTCAGGAATAGCACATAACTTCCTTTCCTTAACAAGTCAATCAGTGGTTTGGTGTGCTAGGAGATACATATAGAATGGAGATGATCAGTCTATCAAACCATAGAATACTTCGCACATGCATGACAAACTTGAGATGATTCCGAAGGAGGCAAAACAACTTTTCTCAATTCACAGCGGCAACTTGCACCAAATACACGTGAACTAAGAGGAAGTCACTTCTTACACCTAAGATATACTTCATGTAACGGACATGAAGATATTTCCTACAAAGTTTCCAACGCTAGCTTTATGTTCATCAAGAATCATGGAACACACGAGAAATGTTGCCGATGGGCTTAGCAACAATTCATCAAGACATCCATATAGATGGAAGCCCATAACTATGTGAACAAGGTGATAGCATTGGTCAGACCAAAAGATATAACGATGTATGCTCGAGGATACATCCACGAGTAAAACAACATTATGAAGATCGTTGGTTATGATTTTGATTTGACGATAGCCCACGCTCAAATCAAAGATTGGATAAGACAATAGATGCATCAATTGATCACAAGGATCAACCAAGGAAGGTATCATCTTTCTTTGACACACACACACCCCAAAAACACAAAAGATATCCCCTTTGACATGAGCTAAGTCAGGCGAAGCATTTATCTTCCAACTCTCCAAGTTGTTTAGCTTAACCAACTAGCTCAGGGGTATCCAACACAGATTCTTGGAGAAGGGGTGGTTTATCGAAAAACTAACTTGATCACGAACTCGACATAACGGTCAGGGGACAACCTGGTGATACTTCTGAGAGGATATTTGAAAAATCACGAACCACCAATATGTTATTAAGCTCGAGAACAACCTCGCTTTTCAGGGCAAGACGATATGATTAAAAGAGCGAGGGATTGACACAATCCTAACTCTTTGATCGAAGAGTGCATCATGGAAGATGGACTAGGTCGCACGATCAATCTTAGAGTGGTGATTCGATAACCATCACACTAGGAATGAGATTATTGTCCATTAACCTCCAAGCAATCGGATTGCTAGAAGTTTTGATTTCACGCATCAGGATTCACTTGTCGGTATTCTGGTTACAACAACACAAAGACCAAGGTGTGAATGTTGATGGCGAGAAGTATCACTGTATCAAGAAGTCATAAGAGGTGGTGCAATTCCCATGGCAATACTGACTTAAAGGGGGTAATACTTCAAGGTGGAACAGAGAAAAAGCTGGATTGGCATTTTGATCTGCAGAATACAACTGCTTTGACCCAATCCTAAAAATGGATGAGGTACTGGAGTTTGCTTCTCCTAGTCATTCTGAAATAGAATGGCTTGACGAACCACAAGAATAGTCAACATCGATAACAAAAATGCATGACATACTCTTGACTATCCACTGATAGATGAAGCTCGGAATACAATTGAAGAGGGGCAACTCAAGAGAACATGATTTTTTGAGTTGTGGATGCATAGATTGAATACGTCGGACAAAGTTCAACATGTTTCTTCCAGATAATCCATGCAGAAAGTTAGGATTGGCAGAGTCACAATTATGGTAGGGAGAACTCATGAAGAGCACTCTTGTTGTGATCTTTAGTTCACGGGGAACTTCTGCCATGACTGGTTCATGGTATTGGAAGAATGATAAACCACAAACCTTGAAGAATATAACAAGGTTACTAATCATCCTAAGGAAACGAGCAACACTATCAACAGGAATAAGCAGAATGATCCTTGGGTTCAAGAACCCAGAAACAGAATACCTATTAACTAAGTAGCATCACAACATGCTTTTGATAACGATGGCCAGAATTATCGCACTGGGAACTCAAAACACAACTAGACTGTTGGGTGGTTCTCTGAGACAACATGGTTTCCTAAACACCTTTAACATGTACGTTGAGGTAGTAGAGTACCTCAACACAATAATTCGTGTGCTTTGTCTGGCCAAAAGACATTGAATCGGTATGAAAGGATTTGCAATTGCATCAGATTATTTATAAACCTTGGGTAACTCGGATAGCATAACGGATGTACGGGCATGAAATATGAGGCAACCTACATGAAACTGACAACAAAACAACTGAATTCTTATAGAGACATCGATCCAGGAACACAACAACTTTCCTATAAGTCTCCAGCATGGTAACTCATCATCCTGATAGATAGATGAGAAACCTATTTCTTAACCCCGTAGAATAAGGAAGAGGGTGACTCAGAATTAGAATGACACAAGGAGGGGAGTAAAAGGAATCTTACGTTCCCTTCCACAATCAATTCCCTTATATAACTAAAGCAGTTCTAGACTCAACATCAACCAGTTTGGCTTGGTAATCCTACAGGCACTCAAGCTCTGATACCAACGTTGTCGGGACTCCGATACTAAGCCATATGAATCCAGCCTATAACATGTCACACCACTTTGCGGCCTCACGCACGGTAACCCACGGCTGCCACCTTACCTTGGCCGGGACCGTTTGCGCCTTTTGGCTCACGGATATGAACATGTCGCTAGCATTCACACGTCAAAGAACCCGGGTCGACATGACTAGTCATAGAGCCCAAGTGGCACATCCGTACAGGGATAGGCATACGTAACCCAACAATGCCGGTGTCGGTCTCAGCGTGTGTAGATGAGTCATAGCAAGCTACAGGGACTCCATTATGCCATGGGACATAAATGTCATCAACTGCGCATAGACGAGTCATAGCAGGCTACATGGACTCCAATACACTGCGAGACATTTCCCCGAAGGGACAGACACAATAGCAAAGAAGGATACACGCCAGTCAACATTCACCTCTGTCTGGGATTCCCAAGCTAACCCGGTCAACATGAAACTTCATGTCATAAGAATCACTAATGAGACTGAGGTCTCATCTGCAAAAACATAGATAAGCAAACGTGAGTACAAAGGTACTCAGTAAGACTTACATCAGAACTATCTACATATGCATCATTGTCAACAAAGGGGGTTGTGGAGTTTATTGCAGCAAGCCAGCTTTAACTCTTGGCTAACCTGTACTATGACTACCAGTACTTACTTTGAGGTGGGGTAGCGCACACGAGTCCACATATTCACCAAATCAATACACCACTATGGATCCACTCCCGTCTCCCTACGAGAAGGCCATCCATAGCACTCACGCTTATCTTGCATATTTTAGAAGTATCCATTTCACTTTTCTATGAACCACATAAGTTCTCCAAGTAGTCCATATTCGAGGACGCGGCTATTCGAACAGATTCATAACCCTGCAGGGGTGCACTTCTTCACACACGCTCTCGCCACTTATCGCCATATGCATGTAAAAAGGCACCTCGGCAACCTTCAAGCGGAAGCCCAGCGAGGGAGTCGGCCACGACCGTCAATCACACAAGACCCTAGTCCAGGTTTATCGCCAATTTGAGACTGAACCCGCATGGAAGTCCAGCCGAAGTTTCTGCTACGGCCTCAAACGATGTGCGCAGGGTTCCCAAGCCCACCGTTTGGGTGCCACTTGGTACATCGTGCCATTATGTCTATACTGCATCAAAGCCCACCCCATCAGGCAGCGCTATGCACGGCCGCCAACACTTTACCTACAAACACCAGAACCCAATGTTGCAACTCCTGGACAAAGATCTAGGCAATTAATAAGTCGAGAGGGGTCGAGTTACCGGAACCCAATGTGTGGTAGTATCTTGTCTTGGATAACAAACACATAACTCAGTTCTTAAGGATGGTCCCAATGAGACAACCCGCCATGTACTCCTACATGACCTCTCATCGCTACCTTTACCAAATCATGTTCACACACTTAGCTCTCACACAGTAGAACATGAACACTGCCATTATGATTCATCGCCCAGATGGATCAGACCCGACACGACACGACTCTAAGCATAGCAAGCACAGTAAGTAAGCAAGCATGGATGAGTAGGCACATCAAGGCTCAAATAGTTGCTACTCATGCTAAGTGGTTTCAACTATTTACTGTGGCAAGGACAGGTCATGCAAAGGAATGGATTGAACTACCGAGAACAGGTAATATTTGAATCTTCATTGTCCTAATGCAGTAAAGGAGAGAAGGAGCGAGAGAGTGGGTTTATATCAATATGCTCAAGGAGGGGTTGCTTGCCAGACTATTCTAAAGATATTACTTCTCTTCATTAGTGTCAACGATCACAATGTCGGGACCATCGTCTACCGAGAAGGAACACCACCGACAAACAGGAAAGGCACACATTCAATGCAATGCAACAAACGCGATGTATGCTATGGCATGTTAAAGCATTGAATTGACCTAGTGCAATAGATAGTCATATTAAGTGAAGTGGAATTCAAATATATGCTAAATTCCAACTTCAACACTATTTATTAAATTATCCTAACCATGAAATGTCCTACTTGGTGATGTTAACTTGCTCAAACATGCATGAACATGGCATAAATTGATTCTTCATATTTTTCTGATCATTTTTCATATATAAATTATTTTCATCTGAGTTATAGATTATTTTCTATGATTTTTAGAAGTTTTAAGCATTTTCTGGAATAAATAAATCATTTATAATTTATTTTAATTCCAGAAAATATATATTGCGTCAGCACTGCCTAAGGGTGATGTCATCAGGTCAACAGGGCCGACCAGGGTCAAACCTGACCAGTGGGACCCACTGGTCAGTGTCTCAGCTAATTAACAGGGTTAATTAGCATTAAGTTAATCCTAACTAAAACAGTTAGCAGGTCTGGGCCCACAGTCAGTGACACATTTAACTAAAATTGGTTAATTAGCTTAATTAATCGCTTGACCTAATTAAGCCAGGGGTTGGCCCCACCTGTCATTGACTCCGGGGAAGTCAAATCTGGTCAGGGGGTCAAACCCACCGGCGGCTCAACGCCGGCGGGGTCCGAGACAGCGGGGCTGCTCGAAAATGGCCCTCCGATGACCAGAACGATGGCGGAGAGGCTTCACAAGGAGCTGGGACTCGCGCGCGTCCAGCTGTGCAGGCGGCTTCATCGGAGGTGGCCGGAAATGAGCCCGGCAACGAGGTTTTGCGGCGGCTGGAGCTCGGCTAGCGCGGGCGCAATGCTACGGTGCACGGGGAGGCATGCGGGGCACATGGATGGGTTACTGGGAGCTTCGGGAACTCAATCCCGTGCTCGGACACGTCGGTTGTGCCCACCATCGACGGCGGCGACATCGTCTGCGGCGAGAAGCTCACGGCCATGGCGGGGATCGGCGGTAGAGGAAGAAATCAAGGGGAAGAGATGGGGGAACAGGCACAGAGGCTCACTGCGGCAATGACGGTCGACTTAGGACGCTCGGGGAGGGCCTGGATGGAGCGAATCGAGCAGCGATGTCCAGCGGCCGGAGGTTGAAGACGATGGCGATCTCGGCGCTGCGGTGCTCCCAGCGATGCTTGGCTCCACAAAGAGGTCTAGGGGGTTGTAGGGGAGCTTAGAGGCGCGTCGGCAGTTGAGGGGGGAGGCGCTAGCTACGTGGGCGGCGACGGCGAGCTCGAGCAGAGCTCGGCCATGGCGAGGGAAGGAGAGCAGAGGCGATAGGGGACAAAATGGGGAGGGGAACCGATCCAGACGGCTCTGGGGAGCCCTATCCCCTCGCACAGGCAGGCAGACGGGCAGGAGGTGGCGCGGACGCGTGCTCGCGTGCTCCGGCCATGCACTTGTCCTCCTGGCACGAGCTAGGAGATGACTGGCATGTTGCTGGTGGGCTGGGTTGCCAGTAACAGTGCTGGGTCAACAGGTAAGTTCTTTCTTTCTTTTCTATTTCTGTTTTTCTGTTATCTCCAACATTTGCCACTCTTTTGCAATTTCAAAAGAATTCAAAACCAGTGTCAACTTCCCTCCAAATATTTTTATGTTGCCGAATGGATTATTCTAGATGCCCATAAAATGTTTTAGGGTTTTTGAAAATATATTCCATATATTAGGAATATAGATCCAAATTCAAATACAGTAGTGATTTAATTTCAGTGCCCAAAATATTCCTTAGAAATGTTCACAAATTTTGGTTTGAATTATTTATCTTGCCAAAATTCTCAGAAACATTTTTGGAACAACATGGGATCACTGAATGCAATTTTGATGGTTCTCTGCCCTTCTCTTAATTAAAGTTTTGAGGCTTTCACTTCCCTCAATTCAACTTTCAGAAAATAAACATGATGACATGATGATGTTGATGCAACCAATTACATTATTTATAGTCAATTTCTAGGGCTGTGACACTCTTGACATGCTCGAGGCCGACCTTCGGGCGGAGGACGAGCGCCTCAAGGCCGAGCACTCAATCCTGGCCACCGGATGGCGCCAACTCGAGGGGGCCGTCAAGCTAGGCCGGCGGCAAGACGAGGCGGCCTAGGAGAAAAGGAGGAGGGACGCCCACGACACCTAGGAGTTGTGGAAGAGCACCGTCCGCGAGGCGGAGGCGACCGACGAGCGGTGCTTGGAGGCCTAATCCCGTGCTAGCAGAGTAGAGGAGCAGACTGCGATCCATGAGTAGGAGCTCTGGGCGCACGTGGATGCAGTTGCCGCGCGCGAGCAGCAGTGCACCACCCACGAGGAGGAATTGGCCCTGAGGGAGGAGGTCGTCGCCGGTCGGGAGACCGACGTGGCCCTCCAGGAGCGAGAGGCCGCCCGGACCACCTCCGACCAGGAGGCGGAGCACGAGCACCTCCTGACCCTGGAGGGCCAGGTCCTTTCTTATAGGGCTGCCTTCGAGGCAGCGCGCATCGCGGCCCATGCTCAGCTCGAGAGGAGGGTGGCCGTGGCCAGCGTTGATGCCAACATGAGGGTTGCCAGGGAGTGGGAGGCTGCTCAGGAGGAGTACCACGGCAAGCTGGCGCTGTAGGAAGCCCGCTTCCAGCTTAAGCGTGACGAGCTCTAGAAGGAGGTCAATGAGCTCAAGGCCCAGCTCCAGGATGTCGAGGGCGATCTCCAGGCCACCCACGAGGGCATAGGGGATGTCGAGGCAGAGTTGGCATCGCTCCAGGCGTAGGTTGGCGAAGTCGTTGATGCCGTGCAGAGGGCAAAGGACGATGAAGTGCAGGCGCATACTGACGGTGTCCTGGACTAAGGGGTACTCACCACGTCGTCTCCCGACCAGTGGGTCGGGCCGAGGACCCTCGTGATGATTCACTAATGGGCCACTTCGGGCAGCCCATGCCGAATACAAGGAGGATTCCACAAGACTTGGCGCACAAGACAAGGACTCCTCTAAACCCTAGGCCTACGGTGCATATATAAACCGAGGCCAGGCTAGTCGATAGATCATGACATTACATCTCATATTCATTACTACAATCTCGTGGTAGATACCTGTACTCTGTACTATCCCCCATATGAATACAATCAAAAGAAGGACGTAGGGTATTATCTCTTCGAGAGAGCCCGAACCTGGGTAAAATCCAGTGTCCATGTTACCATCGCTCCAAGACGCCTAGCTTAGGACCCCTACTACGAGATATGCCGGATTTGACACCGACATTGGTGCTTTCATTGAGAGCCTGCTGGGTAGTTGCTGCGGTGCGATGGGAATTCAGATCGGCTCCTTCGCGATCTACGCGTCGGAACCGAGCTAGATCGTCAACGTCGACATCTTCGTCGTCGGCTTGACTGGTCACCTCGGCTGAGCCGAGGACTACGGTTGACATCGGATCATCTAGATCGGACGGGTGTCTTCATCAACATCAACTCCAATCTCAACCAAGATCATGGAAGAATCCTCCATGGTGCTCGGGAGCTCAACGTCAACATTGCCCTCGCGCGATCATGTAGTTTTTTTGGACAGCGAATTTGTGTTCGTCGTCCCCACTTCCTCGAGTTCGCTTTAATGATTGCTTCGGTGGAATTGTACGGAATTGAGTCTAGAACAACCATGCAAAATTTCGTTGCGTTCCGATGGAGGAATCTCCGGCGATCTATAATATACCGGAGCCCTATCGAATCTGGACGAGAATCTGGACGAGTTTAGGGCGAGGAGTCCAGCGTCTAGCTCGGACATCCGTTGGAAAATCCCACCGTTCATCAGCTGCGGAATTCCTATACCGATCTCCCCTCAAAATTTCAGCTCGATCCGACCGTCCAAACTACGGGAAACATCCGATTAGTACAATGAATTTTGGATCTATTTTCTGCGCGAAAACGAATCCGACCCGAGTTCATCTTTTTCATGAACAGGTTGTCGGACGTCCTTTTTGAAGGAAATTTTGTCATCATCTCGGTCATTCGACCAAGAGTTCGGCATTGCGAGGGCCGAATAATCATCAAGCGAACCTCGTCATCCGCGGGTTGTACGGGTCGGGCACTCCGTTGCTTCATCAAGCCAGCATTGACCTCGTCACAAATTCCGACCTGCGTCGGCATTGCCGCGCCGTTACTTTTTCAAGCTGACGTCCACCACGCCAACCTGTTTCGACACGTCGATTGGCATGGGGCGCTAGCGTCACCTTACCGATCTGCTCCGTCACCTCGGCTAGACTGGGGACTTCGTTATCTCCTCATCAACCCGCTCCAGAGAATTCGGCGTCACCAGCCGACCAGCTTCGACACCTCGACTGGCGTGAGACTTCGGCATCACCAGTCAACCTGCTTCGACACCTCAGCTGGCCTAAGACTTCGGCGTCGCCAGCCGATCTGCCCCGTCACATCGGCTAGACCGGGACTTTGGCATCCCTTCATCAACCTGCTCCGGGGACTTCGGCGTCACCAGCCAACCTGGTTCAACACCTCGGCTGGCATGAGACTTTAGCGTCACTAGCCGACCTGCATGAGACTTCGGCGTCCACCGATCACAGCTTCGCCATGTTAACTAGACCGAGGACTTCATCTCGCCACATCAACCGTGCAGCGTCGTCACTTCGTCAAGCCGAACTCTTCGGCGCCCAGGCCATATTCCTTTACTTATTTGCTTCACTTAAATTAACTAAGTAGAAGATTTTTTTTATATTATTACCTTTATTTGTTATTACTCTTGGTTTGCACTATACTGTGTACACAGGTGATCGACTTCGACTGTGTAACACGGTCACCTCCGTCGACCGAATTGTGTCACCACTTCATCAAGCCGAACTCTTTGCTCGGGCACCTCGGGACCGGCTTGGCGGCTGGGACCTTGACCCTCTATAAGTTCGGCCCACGTCGTGAACACCGAGCACATTAACCAGCTAAGTCACTTTAATGCTCAAATTTCTAAATTTTTGTTCGGTTCTACCGAGCATTATATTTGTGTTAAATAAAAAAGTTTGTTTGTTAACAACACTTCCTTTTCCCATGATAACTAGGGGCTTCGTCGTCACGCTGCCGAACTACTCTGTCTCCTCGGCTGGACCGGGGGCTTTGCCTCGCCGCAGCAACCGTGATGTGTTGCCACTTCTCGACCCGAGTTCTTTGCTCGGTTACCTTGGGCTTGGGGGTTGGGACCTCGGCCAGGCCGAGGACTACGTCTTTGTCCCGCCACAACCCCGGACCGCACCGAGCACATTAACCAGCTAAGTCGTTTTCGTGCTCAGCTCTCTTTAGAATTTTACTTTTTGTTCGGTTCGACCAAGCATTATACTTTTTTGACAAAAAGTTGTTTGCGAAAAACTTTCTTTGTCAAAACTTTGTTTGTTACAAACAAATTCAAATACCCCGTTTACTTGGGGGCTTCCTTTATGCAACCTTTTCTCTTTGCATGTGATTATTATTGTATAGCTTCTTTCCTTGCTCGTGTATTATGCCAAAATATGCATCATGTTGACTTAAGTGTTCCGCAAAGCTGGGTTGCCTGGCTCCTGTGCTTACCCCTACGTTTCCGATTGTTTGGCTAGGGAGTAAAGGGAGCACCTCTGCGATTGTTACGATCGGGTCATCCGAACTCGTACCTCAGACGGGTGAAGCCGAAAGCTAGCGCTCTTATTGTTTTCAACTATGGCCGGCACACGACGGAACTCACGCGTACACAAATCTATTGCACAAGTCTCATAGTAATCATGAGCGACCAAAGAAAGGTACCGTTGGGGGCACTATTTTCTTTGAAGATGCTTCTTACGTTACATAAGTAATATAGCATAAGTTCCCTGGGCGCGCTTTGTCTGTTATAGCCTCATGGCCTGATTGCCTGGTTATCCGAAACACCGCCGATATTCTCGGTAGGCGGAGTAGATAACACTTTTCGGCCCTTGGCCGAAGAGGGAGAAGCCGACGGTCGGTTAAGACGCGTTCAAAGTTTGGGCGAACACATATATTATATAAGTACTTCGGTACATACAATCATTATACATAAAATTCTTTTACCCAAGTCACTTGGGGGCTCTTAAATTAATATGAGTCGTTTTATAATACATGTTTTCTTCTTAGTCGTTGCAAAGTCTTTTTCTACCACTCCTTTCTCGACTCAAGTGTATGATCAATAGCCGGGTAGCCTGGTTTCTCTCTAAAGCCGCTCGCGTTTAGTTCACTAAACTGGCCTGAGAAACACTGCACCTTCGGGATAGGGAGGTTGAAGCCGAAGGCTGACCCACTTGAAGTCTAGAGATCAGATGTGTCATGTCAAAGCACGACGGAAGCACAATTTTAGGACCAATTTTGTATTGGCACCAAAAAACTTGATTCAATCTAGACGTAAAGTTTTTTATGCAAGTTTTTTGGTCTTTTGAGCTTATAACATCTTTCACCTATTTTATGTTTTCCTTTCAGGAAGCGGGACATTCTCTTGGTTGAGGTGTTCGGCGTGATGGTCTTGCTAGGAAACTCTTTTCTAAACTAAAGTTCGGCATCTTTCTTGCCGAACTCCACCTCGGTGTTGTGAAAACGTACTTGACGGTTGAACTAGTTCCCGAGGAGATACGATCCTAGGGTCGGCCATATTGCCCAACCCAAGTCTCGGGGGCTACTGCATTGACAATTCAATGCAGAAAATTTAAGTGCAATACAGTTTCCGAGGAGATTATGATCCTTGGGTTGGTCGGTCGCACCCAACCTGAGTCTCGAGGTCTGTGCACACCGCTTTTGTGTTCCGAAGTATGCTGCCGAGCTAGGAGTTGATCCTCAGGCCGATTTTGCGAATCGACCTGAGTCTCAGGGGCTACTGGGATCAGCGGTTTTATGTCATCCTTCAGGAGCATCTCGGGTTTTAGACCGACACACACCTTGAGGGCTACTGGCTATATATCTCGGCAGAGAATAAATTGCACAAATCGGAATTAAATTTACAAAAATCAGCCCACGGTCGGGGTGGTGCACCACCTCGGAAGCAGTCCGGCATAAAGCTCGGGCGCAAGTGGCTGGCTCCATAGAGAGCGTTTCCGACATTAAGCTCGGATGAATTCCTTTAATTTTTTAAGGTCCAAGGTAGTTTATAATACCTCAGACGCTGATCATCATTGGAGCTCGGATGCAGTCCGGCGTTGGAGCTCGAAAGTAGTCCGGCGTAAAGCTCAAGATCGGATCCCCGCCTCAGAAGCAGTCCGGCATAAAAGCTCAGATGTGAATGGCTTGCTCCGCACAGGACGTTTCCGGCATTATGTTCGGGTGAACTCCTCCAAACTTTCCAAGACCGAGGTAATCTATGACACTTCGGATGCCGAACAACATTAGGCTTCGGCTACAAAAAGACAGCTCGGACGCGAGTGGTTGTCTCCCTAGAGGACTATTCTGGCATTTAAGTTTGGATGAAGTCCTTCAACTTTTTCAAGACCGAGGTAATCTATGACACCTCGGATACAGTTTGGCGTTGGAGCTCGAACATAGTCCGGCGTTGGAGCTCGGACATAGTCCGACGTTGGGGCTCGGCTGCAAAAAGATACCTCGGATACAGTCCGGCATTGGAGCTCGGACATAGTACGGCATTGGAGCTCGGCTGTAAAAAGACACCTCAGATGCAGTTCGGCGTTGGAGCTCGGATGCAAGAGGACACCGCCGCACGGGAAACCCTTCAAACCCGAGGTGTGGCGTAAAAAATAATAAGGCATTGATAAAGGCCGATAAGTTAAAGGGGCTCCTCGGATGCCCGACGTGTGAACTCTTCGGATTCAGCTCGGCGATCCTCAAGATCGGACATGGGAAGATTTGTTGAACCAGTTTTCAAGACCGACGACTGAAGACAAAGAACTGTTCAGAAGAACTGAGGAGCATCCCCAACTTGAAGACCGGTTCAGGGGGCTACTGACGGTGTCCTGGACTAGGGGGTACTCACCATGTCGTCTCCCGACCAGTGGGTCGGGCCGAGGACCCCCGTGATGATTCACTAATGGGCCACTTCGGGCAGCCCATGCCGAATACAAGGAGGATTCCACAAGACTTGGTGCACAAGACAAGGACTCCTCTAAACCCTAGGCCTACGGTGCATATATAAACCGAGGCCAGGCTAGTCGATAGATCATGACATTACATCTCATATTCATTACTACAATCTCGTGGTAGATACCTGTACTCTGTACTATCCCCATATGAATACAATCAAAAGCAAGACGTAGGGTATTATCTCTTCGAGAGAACCCGAACCTGGGTAAAATCCTGTGTCCATGTTACCATCGCTCCAAGACGCCTAGCTTAGGACCCCTACTACGAGATATGCCAGATTTGACACCGACACATACGATGCAAGCGCAGCATGTCAAGTTGTTCTTGAACCTCACCATATGCGCCAACACTATGCTCGGCCGCTTTGTCGAGGACATCCCAGCGCTGCCCCGCGCGAACTCCGACGAGGGTACCTCGACTTCTTCACCAAGGTGGTGGAGGTACTGGAGGCAGGAGTCTCCAAGGTGGATGAAGCCATCGAGGGAGGCGGCCGCGACCTCCTGGACTGCGCGGCGATGCGTGTCTTCTCCAACCTTCGCGATCACGACCCTGCGTTCGACTTTTCCCACATGGTGGAGCCAGTGCCTGCGGAGCTCCAGGGCCAGCTCAGGGACGAGGTGCGCGAGCACGTGGACACCCTGATCGAGCGGTTCACGCAGGTCGAGCCCTCCGAAGAGGGCGGCAGCCTGGGAGGGGACCTCCCCAGTGATGATGACGAGGACGGTGCCTCCTTCGCCTGGAATTTTATCTTTTTTTTCTGTTGCACCATGAATCACCCGGTCCTGCGGGGGCGTAAAGACATTTCTACGGCACTTTTGCTTTAAGTAATTGATGTTTCATGTGTTTAATGCACTTCTACATTTCCTTCGAGGCCTCCTTTTTTTTGCATTGCCTTTGTGTCCTGCATCGCTAGGACCCAGCCCCGAGGCGGGCTACACCGTCGCTGGTATGCTTGGAGCGAGGGCTCAGTAAGGCCGGATGGTGTAGGGCTCTTGGGGCTGGTAGGAGACCCTGAGGCGAGATGCTCAGGGTCCCCCCATGACACGCAGATGGCTCGTGCCGAGGAAATCAGGATGCCTCGGGAGGGAACGAGAGGAAGGAAGCCCGAGGGGTGTGTTTACACTTAGCTCCTTCAAGGTGTGCGGATTGGAGCGAGTCCTCCGTGGGGAGCGGCTTGTGAAGCGCGGTCCCTCCTGAAGCCTTCTGTCTACGGGGCAACGCTCGCGAGGCCTTCTGAGGAGGGCTCCTGAGGCCTCCAATGTCCTGTACCAGGGAAATTGCCAAGTAATGTAGTGAGGCGCGCTCGCTGGGTCGCCTGTGGGTGTCACGCGAGGAGATGAGGGCACCAAGGACCTGGTGAGGTGACATACACGGGAGTAGGCCCGCGAGCCAGAGCTCAGTCGCTTGGGTTTTGCAGTGTTGCAGGGACTGACCCGAGCACAGACACCGTGCCCAACCATCGCTCGCGTGATAGACATGGGGGAGACCGCGAGCACGCACCCCTCTTGAAGCATAATGTAACGCCCAAGATGCGGTCCTATCCTAATTTTGGCTCGAGGGCCTCGATAGGGATAGAAGCGCATCTCGTCGTTTTGCAAGAATGGATATCTTTACAAGTACATGTAAAGAGGAGATGAGTATATGGAATTGGCTTACACTTGCCACAAGCTAAATCATGATCATCTCAAATATAACAATACATTCAATCACCATACATAAGAGCAGGGTCCGACTACAGACGAAATCAAACGATAAAAGCGACATCCATCCTTGGTAATCCTAGGCTGCCGGCCTGGAACCCATCCTATGATCTTTGAGGAAGAAGGAGAACTCCAAATCAAACAAGCAACACTGTCACATCAAAGCATTGCATTACATGTACCTACAACTATTGTTGTAGTAATCTGTGAGCCACGGGGACTCAACAATCTCATTTCCAAGGGTATCAAGACTAGCAAAACTTAATGGGCGAGTTATGGATAAGTGGTGAGGCTGCAGCAATCACTAAGCATTTATTTGATTGGCTAACTTACGAGTACAAGAATAAGAAGAGTGATCTACGCATTAATGGACGTGAACTATTAATGATCAAGAAGTGATCCTGAACACCTACTTACGAGTCAATCATAATCCCACCGTGTTCTCTTCTTATTTTAGACCTCACAAGAAGAGACAGTCACGGTTATGCACACAGTTGGTGTGTTTTAATTGAGTTTGCTTCATGTTTTCTATTACCGGATGTTAAACAATTTCCAAGTTGCCACATAACCATGGGCACGGCTTGCAGAAAGATTTAACCCTGCATGGGTGCTCCAACTTATGCATCACAAACTAACGAAAAGTTGCGCCAGAAAACCTCAACCTCGAGGTAGCCCAATGTATCCTCATAATCCCGGTGCACAAGACATTCGAGAAAGGTAAAACAAATCCAGCAAGGCCGCTCGACGTGTCGACAAACCCGATAGGAGTCGCGTATCTTGTTCTCAGGACACGATCGGATGGGTCTAGCTACGAGTAAAACCAATCCCCGAGTTTCCTCGCGGTGGCCCCACAGGCAGCCCATTTTGGACCAACACCATCAGCACTGGCCCCTCGTTGTATTATGTTGAATTAATCCACGGGTAGCGCTAACTCACTATGCATTACTAACGGTGTTCAGTATTATTATGTTGAGCAAATATAGTACCAATGTTGGGCCTTGCCAGAAGAGTTTTATCCCAAAACAAATTATCAAGGGGGTCCCGATAACAAACCCAAGCATGTTAGGGGCGCTCAATATGGAACATAACACAGGTACTCGGAAACTAAGGGGGCAAGAGTGGAACAAAACACTAGGCAAAAGGCCAAGCCTTCCACCCTTTACCAAGTGTATAGATGCATCTATTATATATAAAAATTACTTGATGGGTTCATCAGAAAAAAGGAATATATTCTTAAAAAATCCCACAATAATTGGAAAGATCTGTCCGCTTAATCTGCAGGAAAAGAAACATCACCGTTGGATAGAGGAATTTTTTTTTTCACATATAGATCAGTGAAAAATTACCCACCATTGCCATTACACAAAATACCTTTTCAACATAAGAAAACAAAAACACTTACGTCTCTTTCCCAATATCTCACGGAGCCTTCCCTAAAAAAATACTCACCGGATCCTGCATCAACACGAGGCGGCCAGAGGAACAAGCTGCTCTAAAGAATTGGACCCTCAATCCAAGCATACATGCTCCATGCTCTATCAGGTTCTCTCGCCATGGCCTGGCCACGAAGGATTTCTCTTGCCAGCCGAGGAGGCATCCGAGGAGGCATCCAGCCGTTTTAATGTTTCTTGCCGATCTAAGAGAATGGACGGCCATGTGGACGTATGCATTAGTGCAGCACCATCAGCCGCTGCAACAAGGACCTCCACATGCCACCTCTGATGGGCACTCAAGCGCTCCCCTGGCCTGGCCACAAATGATTTCTCTTGGCATCCGAGGAGGCATCCGAGGAGGCATCCAGCCGTTTTAATGTTTCTTGCCGATCTAAGAGGATGGACGGCCATGTGCACGTATGCATGAGTGCAACACCATCAGCCGCTGCAACAAGGACCTCCACATGCATTAAATTAAATAGCAAGAATATTGTGATATCCCAAGATATCCATGTTGTCACATGGAAACAACCTGCACCTACAACTAGCAACGCTATAAGAAGGGCTAGCTGAGCAAGCGGTAACGTAGCCAAACAATGGTTTGCTGGGAAGGTGGAGGTGTTAGATGCTTTTCATGGCATTTTGGGAGGCTTGACAAACAAGTGGTAGGTAGCAAGACATAGCGATAGAAATGGGACAACTAGCATGGCAATGATAGTAAATGATCATCTTGCCTAAGATCCTGCTTGGAAGAAGAACGAATCCGTGAAGTAGACGAACGGGACGTAGTCGAACGAATCCTCACACTCTATCGAGGAGAAGCAAATCCAGAAACAAACAAATGACACGGTAAACACTACAACCTATTCATGACATGATGCGCAAACAAATATGATGCATGTCCATTTAATTATGCATGACATGGCAAAGCACAACAATTTAATACTACACATTAAATGAAGCTCAATATCCAACAGGTTGCATATTGACAAAACTCCATGTTCGAATCATTTAGTACACTCTTGTTTAGGTACTCATCAACATTGAATGTTGTTTAACATGGGTGGTCATGGCATAAGGTGAAGATGGAATTAAAGCAATTTTAAATGGAGAAGGAGAACATACATATAAGAAAATAATAACTGTCCATATTATGAGAAATGCGGTTAATGTTGTTTAACTAAACAATCATTTTAAAGGTTTTTCATCATGGCAAGAGGTGAGGCATACACAACTACATCATCTAGGCATGTTAAATGAGGCCGGAAGCAACATATAGCATTTCCGAAACGACCTCATATGCAAATTATGAATTTGGGCCAGATCTGTCCTAAGCATATTTTATATTTATTAAACAGTAAAAAAAGTGCACCATGTGATTCTACACGTTTTTGTAGTCAAGTTACATATATGGATCATTTAATTTGGAGCTACGGTTATTTAGTTATGAGATAAATCATTTTAACATGGCATATATGCAAATAAATGCGAACAACAAGTTAAACATTTTTATCATGGATGAAAGTGGGATATTGTGAAACTACGCGAAATTCCAAGCATTTTACATATATAAATCATTTTCATCCGATGCACGGTTAATGAGATATTAAATGCATGAAGTTGGAGGACTAAACTGTAAAACTGGTTTTCCCTGGATAAATAATAAATTCGCTAGACAGGAAAAAAAAAGATTCGGACCAAATCTCTGCAGAGGCCTAACACTGCACATGGCGCAACATAACCAAATGCGCCTGGGCGAAGGTTAGACAGGGGCGCTCACCCTGGGCTTGGGCCTCGCGGTGCAGCAGGGAGAGGTAGGCGGAGCTGGGCCAGCCTTGGCGCTCCATGGGCCCACGAGCAGGACCGACACTTGGCTAGGCTTGGCAAGGCTGCGGCCCAGGTGCGGCGAGGCTGGAGCAGGCCAGGGTTGGCGTGGCCCACGCGGGGCGAGGCGACGTCGTCCCCGATCCGACTGGATCGAGACGTACATCACCTCCCGGCGAGGTCAACGCGACGCGGCGGCGGACTACGGGCACGGGGACGGCGAGGAGGCGAGGGAAACAGGCGGATCTCCAACGGGGCTCCCCAGATCTATCCATTTTGGGTCGGATCCGGCGTGAAGAGGATCGAGCCAGCCATGGTGTCGGGCTTGGGATCCATGGACGTTTCTTGCCCATGAAGCAAAGAGAGAGAGGGAGAGACTAGAGGAAGGAGAGGAAGAAACGGGACGCATGGAGAGGGGGCACGGGGCTGGCCTGCAGTGGCCGACGGTGCTCCGGTGAGCGGCAAGGTCGCCGGCAGGAGGAGGCACGGCGCGGCCTCCGGGCGGCACGGGGAAGCAACGGGAGGAGCTCGGGAGGGGGGAGGCTGCAAGGCGCTCGGGCGTGGGCGCCACGGACTGCGGCTGTGCTTTGGGCCCGGTTCGGCCTGGGGCGGGCCGAATGTGGGCTCCGTGGGCCCTGGCGACTGGAGGTGGGAGACAGGGAAGGAGGTTGCAGCTGAGGGTTGCGTATTGCCTAAAAAAAAGCTGAGGGTTGCGAAGGCATGGAAATCGAGGCAAGGGGCTAGGATTCCATTTCAGGCAGGGGTAGGATTCCTTTTATAGCTTGGGAGTTAGGGTTAGGGGCTTTGCTCCTTTACCGGGCCCTTCGGTCGTGATCGGACGGCTCGAGTTATGGGTTTAGGCTAGGTGGGCTAGTGGGCTATGTAGAGGGGGGTTGGAGGGGATGAGAGGGAGATTTGCTGCCCATGACAAATTATGAAACACCGAAACATCCGCTAATTTAACCGATGACGGTGCCGCTAGAGTTGTTCATTGGGTTACCAAACAACCTCCGACTGCGATGAAATTTGGCAGGCGGTCTACCTATAAAAAAGTAAGACCGCACACCAACTTTCAACCTACTTGGAGACAGTTTTATACGCACTTTTAAAAACAATACTTTATCGATGTCACGGGCGTGTGCGTGTGTGGTTGGTCTCGAAACGATCGTCGACGAGAACGGGGAGAACCGGCAACTACGAACGGATGCAAGTTTTCAAAAATGATGGCAACGGAGTGCCGATGCAATGTGGATGATGCAAATGATGCAATGATGAATGCAACAACCAAATGAAACAAACGGTGAAACTCGAAATGCATGGCAGGCGTCTGGAGCGTCGGTCTCGGGCTGTTACACATAGTTAGCTACAAGCACAGAGGGAGTCTGATGGAAATAAGCTTTACTGATGCATGAAGCAAGTTCATTACATAACAGAAAGATACACGCCGCCGTGTTGGAAACGGGTCATCTTGAGGGTGTGGTCGAGAGGCGCCCCTCAAAAGGTCTAAGAAACGCCGTCGTGACGGACACGGGCCAACCTGAGGTTTGTACCGCTGAAAAGCGCCCTCATTGTCAAAAAGTCCGCCATGTTTGAGCATGGGGTGTCCACCAGCACTGAGCATGGGGCTTTCACGAGAGTGGGGAGGGACTCTCACGTGCCGATGGAAGCGTGGGTAGAGAGAGCGTGTACAGCTACATCTCGCTCATATCCGTGGAGCACGGATAGAACTTATGGTGATGGAGGGTGTTCCATGTGTTTTGTATTGGAACACCCTCCACCATCATTCGTGGGGCCGCAATGGGCCGGTCGGCGATCGTTAACCACATTCGCGATGTGGGACTATAAGCTCATGCGCATTAGCCTCGCGAAGGTGGCTGTGCCATTCTCCAGGCCGAAAAGCACGCGCATGAGCGGAGATGGAGGAGAGAAGGGCCTCGCGAGGCGAGCCTGGTTGAGGGAGACGAAGTCAACGCACATGCGCCTGTCGCTACACGACTTGGAGACGGGGGTGGGGTCGACGATCCACCTGGGGTGGGTAGCTTCACGGACGATTCTAGCGTCTTGGGGCTTGCTGACGGGCCATGCGCTCTGGCGCGCGGCTGAGTGGTGCTCGATCACCTCCCTCGGCAGGCCGGGCATGGCTGATGGTATCCAAGCTGACGCACCAGAGCTTGTCCGGAGGAGGGCGACGAGCGCGTCTTCCTATTTGGGGGAGGGACCGCCGTTGATGGAGCGGGAGGGGCCCGTGCTGCCCCCATCCGACGATGCCTCCTTGGACTCGGCCAGCTCCTGAGGGAGCAGGGGTTTCTTCTTCGCGAGCGCCCCCTCCGCAGGTCCAGGGATCTCCTCGTCGGCAAGTACGTGGTGGCAGCGGCCTTATAGGCATGCTCGAGGGTGTGCATCGCGTCCTTCTGGTCGCAGCGGATGGCGATGGTGCCGCTGTAGCCGGGCATCTTGACGAGGCCGTATGCATGGTGTGTAATGGCCATGAACTTGGAGAGCGCCGGGTAGACCAAGATGGCGTTGTAGGGCAGGCCGATGTGCGCCACGTCGAAGTCGATGAACTCCGTGTGGTAGTTCTTGTGGGCGTCAAAGGTGACGGGAAGGCGCACTTGCCCCAGGGGGATGGTGGAGCCGTCAGTGACACCTAAGAAGGGCCTGGTGGGCATCAGGCGCTCGTAGGGCATTTGAAGCATCTCGAAGGTCTCCACGGAGAGCACGTTGAGCCTTGCCCCACCATCGATGAGCGTCTTGGTGACGACCACGTTGCTGATAGTAGGAGTGCACACCAGGGGGACGACGCCCATGGCCTTCGTGGACTTGGGATGGTCGCTGGCGTTGAAGGCGATGGGGATCTCGGACCACTTGAGGCGGCTGGCGGACTGGAATGCCGGGAGGGCCGTGTTCACCTCTTGGGAGAACTGCTTGAAGTGGCAGTTGGATGGAGGAGCCTAGGCCCCGCCGAGGATGCAGGCCACCCTGCGGGGCTCCTGGTAGCCCCGAGCGTTCTCAGCGGAAGAGAGATCGTTGGCGTGTGGCGGTGCGGCATTGGCCTAATGGTCGGCCTGCCGCGGCTGGCTCTGCCAGCCCTCACGATTGTTGTCGCCGACGCCATTGCCATTGTTGTCGTCCCAACAACCACCTTCATTGCCACTGCCGCGGCCCCTACCGTGCTACTTGCGGCTGCCGTGGCGATCGGTGCAACCCTCAGTGTTGTGTGAGTTCACGTTGTGGTAGGCGCAGGCAGGGCGGTCGTCCTTCTTGGTCTCACGGGGGTCGAGGCCATGCTTGCAGTCTTGCTCTACCGCGAGCACGGCAGGGCCCTTGTGCTTGGGGTCCTTGCCCTTGGACTTCGCTATGCCAGGCTCGGTGTGATGTGGAGCATCCTACGGTCATCCCCATGTACACTCTGACTACTCCCCAAGCCCCAAGTGCCATTGGACATAAGGTGAACTCGCTCCTAAGCCCCTCTCCTTTCAATCCACTCGAGACATGGATGCTACCTCAAGTGGAAACCCTTTGCATTCTTAAGTGCCATGAAGACAATCACGAAGACACTCGGAGTGAAGGGCAAGCTTCTATGACGACGGATTCGAAGACGCATGAGAAAGAGGACCAAAGGAAGGTGACAAGACCATCCAGGCCCCGGACATCCGGCCCTTGGCCCAGACATCCGGCCCGTGGAGATCACACAGGCACCAAGGACAAGCAGCAGCCGAAGCTACAGGGCCCGGATATCCGCCCCCAGACCCCGTACATCCGGCCTAGCCCGGAAATCCGGCCCTCAGCCCCGGAAATCCGGCCAGGACATGCCAGTACCGAAGGCTCCCTGACCAGCCGAGCCCCGGACATCCAGCCCCAGCCCGGACATCCGACGACTCCCCAATGCCTGGACATCCGGCCCTCGTCCCCGGACATCCGGCGCGACCACATCGGAGCCGACTGGATCCAGCACCACCAGCCCAGACATCCGGCCCCACGGCCCAGACATCCGGCCTACCCCTGAAGCCCCAGACATCCGGCCCCAAGCCCGGACATCCGGCCCGTGTGCAGGGAGACGCGGGCAGGAGGCCTTGTACCCCCTCTCTCTCGCCCCCAACTCTACTAGCACTATATAAAGGACACCTCCCCCTCTTTCTAGGGTTAGCAATGGTTTAGCTCATAGATTAGTTGAGCATTGCTCCTTCCATATACTTCTCCTAGGAGATTGCGACCTCCACATGTTACAAGATCCTATGGATGCCAAGGCCCCTTCATAGGGAAGATCCTCCGGTATTTCAAGGCCTCATCTCCCTACGGGATTTGGGATGAACTCTACCATGTATCCTTCTTTCCCTTTGTTGTTCTTGTACCTTGTGGATCTTGTGTGGTTTTGAGTCTAGTGGATGTGTGATTGGACTTGTTCTTGAGTGTTCCTCTTGTGATTTCTCCTCGTTCTTCCCCATGTTCTTCGTGGAATCCCCCTCCGATTCATGAAAGATCAACACCCACGGGTTTGCCCCGTATCATCTTGGTATCATGAGCCACGTTTCTCACGAATTTGGAGTCCTCCCCTTCGTTTTCTAGCCAATTTTTTTTTGTTCTTACCTAATTTAAAAAATCCCCACCAAAAATAGCCTCACCAAAAAAATTATGGTTGTTGTTTCTTGTGAGATTTTGTTGATTTTGATTCATGGAATTCGAGTTTGGCAAGAACATCTAGCTTCCCCACCGCGAAATCCACCCTAATTTTTTCCCCATCAATTTTGACCCCAGAGATCGAAAGTTTCCGCCCAAATCGAGTTCCTGAGCCCCAAATCGCGATCTGGATCAGTCGAGCCGGACATCCGGGCATCTGGCCGGACATCCGCCCCCCCAGCCAGACATCCGGCTCCTGGAGCTCAAAAATCGGGCATCTCTGGACATCAGGTCCCAGATTTCCGGCCTAACCCCACGGATGTCCGGCCCCTGGGAATTCAGTGTTTCTTGTTTCACCGTTTTGTCCATCACTAATTCATCCGGAGTCCGATTTTGACGTTCTTTAGCTCGTTGGATAGCTATTGACATCCTCCATCCCACAAAATTTGTTCCACCACCATTTGACTCCATCATATTTTTAATTTTTTTGGCAAGTTTGCCTAGGCCTCCACCATAACTTTCGCATAACTTTCCCACCATACACTTCTGCCACCCTAACCTAATTTTGTCTGAGATTTTGAGTTGTGGTTTCCGTTTCCTAAGGTGTTTCAGCGAATTAGGGACAAATCGACATCGACAACACTGCTACTCATCATCGTCTCGGCCTCGACATCGACATCGGTCACTTTGCCTTTTTGGCACCCCCAACCGTAAGCAAGGACGGTAATCTCGACGACATCGTTGTCCATTTTCTTGCCATTGCATTGATCGCTTCGAGCCTATTGCGTACCTTACCCATTGAGACAAGCGAGTTGAGAATTGTCGGGCCACGTTACTTGTGCACCGTAGTGATACTCTTTTGCCGCATAGCTAGTTTTAGCGTGCATACATCTTGCTATCTACATTGTGCCATAAGTCTCTCCCGTGCATATCCATCATACTTGTCTCATATCTTGGTTCGAGCATCAAGCATAGAAAAAATAATAAGAAAATAAAGCTTTTAAGCAAAAGAGGAGATACAAAAGTGCTTGTAAGCAATAGAAATAGCATTGAGCCATTTTGCATAGTAGATACTCTTGGATCATATATATATATATATATATATATATATATATATATATATATATATATATATATATCATACTTGGGATTGAAGACGGCACGTTTACTCTTTTAGGTTGGTGCACAAGCGCGTATCTAGCCCATTTGAGCAATCAAGCTATTGTCTCTTCTAGTATCCGTGCAACACGAGCTTTTCCCGGGTCTCTCACATATTTTGTGCTCATTCCTCGGTTGCACGGATCCCATTTATCTATCTGTGTGTGTGTTCCTAGTCCCACCATAGCTATTGATGTATTTGCTTTGCATTGCAATTTTGTGAATCTTTCTCAACATTTTCGATATCTTGGATTAGCAATTACTTGAATTTTGTACTACTTGTCCTAACCAAGCCGCTCGATAAGCTTTACTTTGTAGGTGTGAGTGAAAAAGTCCGGTACCAATTCCACTATTCTCTCAATTCACATTGAGTGAAATGGGATACATCCTTAACTTTGGAAACGGTATCTTGGTATTGTTTATCTCATATCCCACTCACCTTTGCTCCAGTCTTGTGATGGCTAGGCCATCTTCGGTATTCAACGACTACATCGACATGAACAACTACATAACCAAAAACTTGAGTGACTCGCCATTGACATACGACACTCCGAAGCTCGGAAAAGAGACTACATCGACAACAAGTTGGACGCACACATGGATCAACTTCGACACATGGTGGCCAGCTACAAGTCTTCTTCCCCTTCGTCATCTTCAAGGCAGAGACGCTGATACGTCCATTTTGCATCAGGATTTCCTACTATTATTTATAATGTTTTTATGCATAATAATGCTTTATGGAGTAATTCTAATGCCTTTTCTCTCATAATATGCAAGGTTTACACAAAGAGGGAGAATGCCGGCAGCTGGAATTCTGGACCTGAAAAAGCAAATTAGAGACACCTATTCTGCACATGCGCAAATAATCTAAAACTTCACGGGGAATTATTTTGGAATATATAAAAAATACTAGAGCAAATAACTACCGGAGGGGGGCACCTGGTGACCACAAGACACCAGGGCGCGCTAGGCCCCCCAAGCGCGCCCTGGTGGGTTGTGGTCAGCCCAGCCCACCTCTGGTGTCCATCTTCTGGTACTTAAGGTCTTTTGACCTAGAAAAAAATCAGAAGGGGACTTTCGGGACAGAACGCCACCATCTCGAGGCGGAACTTGGGCAGGAGCACTTTTGCCCTCCGGCGGAGCGATTCCGCCGGGGGAACTTCCCTCCCGGAGGGGGAAATCAAAGCCATCGTCATCACCAACAACCCTCTCATCTTTGGGAGGCCAATCTTCATCAACATCTTCAACATCACCATCTCCTCTCAAACCCTAGTTCATCTCTTGTGTTCAATCTTTGTACTGGAACCTCAGATTGGTACTTGTGGGTGACTAGTAGTGTTGATTACATCTCGTAGTTGATTACTATATGGTTTATTTGGTGGAAGATTATATGCTCGGATCCATTATGCTATTTAATACCCCTATGATATTGAGCATGAATATCATTTGGGAGTAGTTACCTTTGTTCTTGAGGTCACGGGAAAAGTCATGTTGCAAGTAATCATGTGAAGTTGATATGTGTTCGATATTTTGATGATATGAATGTTGTGATTCCCTTAGTGGTGTCATGTGAACATCGACTACATGGCACTTCACCATCTTTGGGCCTAAGGGAATGCATTGTGGAGTAGTTATTAGATGATGGGTTGCTAGAGTGAAAGAAGCTTAAACCCTAGTTTATGCGCTATTTCGTAAGGGGCTGATTTGGATCCAAATGTTTAATGGCATGGTTATATTTTATCTTAATACTTTTCTCGTAGTTGCGGATGCTTGCGAGGGCGTTAATCATAAGTGGGAGGTTTCTCCAAGTAAGAACAACACCCAAGCACCGGTCCACCCACATATCAAATTATCAAAGTAGCAAACGCAAATCAAACCAACATGATGAAAGTGACTAGATGAAATTCCAATGTACCCTCAAGAACGCTTTGCTTATTATAAGAGACCGTTATGGCTGTCCTTTGCCACAAAAGGATTGGGATATCTTGCTCCACTTTATTTACCACTACCATTATTGCTCGTTACCAATTATCTTGCTATCAAACTACCTATTACCTACAATTTCAGTGCTATCAGAAATTACCTTGCTGAAAATGCTTGTCATTTCCTTCTACTCCTCGTTGGGTTCGACACTCTTACTTATCGAAAGGACTACAATTGACCCCCTATACTTGTGGGTCATCAAGGCTCTTTTGTGGCGCCATTGCCGGGGAGTTAAGCGCTCCTTGTAAGTGGAAATCGGTAAGGAAAAACTTATACTACGTGCTGAAATTTATTGTCACTTGCTACTATGGAAAACAATCCTTTCAGGGGTTTATTCGGGGTATCTTTAGTTCGACCGGAACCAGAATTAGTTGCCCCTCAACCTATTGCACCTACTGAAAATATTGGTTATGAAATTCCTTCGGGTATGATAGAACAACTGCTAGCTAATCCTTATGTACGAGACGGAACTGAACATCCTGATATGCATCTAATACATGTGGATGAAATTTGTGGATTCTTTAAGCTTGCAGGTTTACCCGGAGATGAAGTTAAGAAGAAGGTTTTCCCTTTATCTTTGAAGTGAAAAGCATTGACATGGTATAGGCTATGTGATGATATTGGATCATGGAACTGGAATCGACTGAAATTTGAATTCCACCAAAATTTTATCCTATGCATCTAGTTCATCGTGATCGGAATTATATATATAATTTTTGGCCTCATGAAGGAGAAAGCATCGCTCTAGCTTGGGGGAGGCTTAAGTCAATGCTATATTCATTCCCCAATCATGAGCTCCCGAGAGAAATTATTATTCAGAATTTTTATGCTCAGCTTTCTCATAATGATCGATCCATGCTCGATACTTCTTGTACTGGTTCTTTTATGAAGAAGACTATTGAATTCAAGTGGGATCTCTTAGAAAGAATTAAATGCAACTCTAAAGATTGGAAACTCGATGAAGGTAATGAATCAGGTATTAAGCTTAAGTTTGATTGTGTTAAATCTTTTATGAATACCGATGCTTTTCACAAGTTTAGCACTAAATATGGACTTGACTCTGAGATAGTAGCCTCTTTCTGAGAATCATTTGCTACTCATGTTGACCTCCCTAAGGAGAAGTGGTTTAAATATCATCCTCCTATTAAATAAGAAATTAAAGAACCGGTAAAAGCTAAAGATGAAACTATCATTTACAATGTTGATCCAGTTGTGCCTACTGCTTATATTGAAAAACCACCTTTCCTTGTTAGGATAAAGGAACATGCTAAGGTATCAACTGTGGTCCGCAAAAGTAATATTAAAGCACCTAAGCCCTCTAAACAAATTAAAGTAGAACCTAGTGTTGCTATGGTTAAAGATATCTTGGTAGAAAATATTGATGGGCATGTTTTTTACTTCTGTGATGAAGCTGCTAGAATTGCCAAACCCGATGAAAAAGATAAACTTAGACTCGTAGTTGGCATGCATGTTGTCTCAGTTAAAATAGGAGATCATTGCTATCATGGTTTATGTGATATGGGTGCTAGTGTGAGTGCTATTCCTTTTACCTTATACCAAAAAATCATGAATGATATAGCACCCACCAAAATAGAAGACATTATTAAACTAGCTAATACAGACACCATGACACCACTTGGGATTGTTAGAGATGTTGAAGTCTTGTGTGCGAAAATAAAATACCCTACTAATTTTCTAGTTCTTGGTTCCCCACAAGATGACTTTTGTCCCATTATCTTTGGTAGACCTTTCTTGAACACTGTTAATGCTAAGATAGATTGCAAGAGAGAAACCATCAGTGTTAATTTTGGTGATGTGTCTCATGAATTTAATTTCTCCAAGTTTCGTAGACAACCCCATAATAAAGAATTATCAAGTAAGGATGAAATAATTGGTATTGCTTCTATTGCCGTTCCTCCTACTGATCCACTAGAACAATATTTGCTAGACCATGAAAATGATATGCATTTGCATGGAAGAAATGAAATAGATAAAAAATTATTTGAACAACAACCTCTCCTAAAACACAATTTGCCTATTGAAACTCTAGGAGGCCCCCCTCCACCTGAAGGTGATCCCGTGTTTGAATTAAAACAATTGCCTCACACTTTGAAGTATGCTTATCTTGATGAGAAAAAGATATATCCTGTTATTATTAGTGCTAACCTTTCAGAACATGAAGAAGAAAGATTATTAAAAATTCTGAGGAAGCACCGGGCTGCTATTGGATATACTCTTGATGATCTTAAGGGCATTAGTCCCACTCTATGTCAGCACAAGATCAATATGGAACATGATGCTAAAACCGTTGTTGATCACCAACGATGTTTGAATCCTAAGATGAAAGAAGTTGTAAGAACTGAAATATTAAAGCTTCTAGAAGCAGGTATAATTTATCCCATAGCTAATAGTAGATGAGTAAGTCCCATTCATTGTGTCCCTAAGAAGGGAGGTATTACTGTTGTTCCTAATGATAAAAATGAACTTATCCCGCAGAGAATTGTTACTGGCTATAGAATGGTAATTGATTTTAGAAAATTAAATAAAGCTACAAGAAAAGATCATTACCCTCTGCCTTTCATTGATCAAATGCTAGAAAGATTATCTAAGCACACACACTTTTCTTTTCTGGACGGATATTCTGGTTTCTCTCAAATACCTGTATCACAACCTGATCAAGAGAAAACCACCTTTACTTGTCCTTTTGGAACCTATGCTTATAGACGTATGCCTTTTGGTTTATCCAATGCACCTGCTACCTTTCAAAGATGTATGACTGCTATATTCTCTGATTTTTGTGAAAAGATTGTGGAGGTTTTCATGGATGATTTTTTCGTTTACATAACTTCTTTTGATGATTGCTTAAGCAACCTTGATCGAGTTTTGTAGAGATATGAACAAACTAATCTCGTCTTGAATTGGGAGAAGTTCCACTTTATGGTCAATGAAGGTATTGTCTTGGGGCATAAAATATCTGAACGAGGTATTGAGGTGGATAAAGCTAATGTTGATGCAATTGAGAAAATGCCATGTCCTAAAGATATTAAAAGTATTTGGAGTTTCCTTGGTCATGCTGGTTTCTATAGGAGGTTTATTAAAGACTTCTCTAAAATTTCTAGGCCTCTTACTAATCTTTTACAAAAGGATATTCCATTTGTTTTTGATGATGATTGTCTAGAAGCCTTTGAAACACTCAAGAAAGCCTTAACTTCTGCACCTATTGTTCAACCACCTGATTGGAACTTGCCTTTTGAAATTATGTGTGATGCTAGCTAATGATTATGCTGTTGGTGCTGTTCTAGGACAAAGAGTTGATAAGAAATTAAATGTTATCCATTATGCTAGCAAAACTCTAGACAGTTCCCAAACAAATTATGCTACTACTGAAAATGAATTTTTAGTAGTTGTGTTTGCTTGTGATAAATTTAGATCTTACATTGTTGATTCCAAAGTTATTGTTCACACTGATCATGCTGCTATAAAATATCTTATGGAAAAGAAAGATGCTAAACCTAGACTGATTAGGTGGGTTCTCTTGCTTCAAGAATTTTATTTACATATCACTGATAGGAAAGGAGTTGAACCCTGTAGCTGATAACTTGTCTAGGTTAGAAAATATTCTTGATGACCCACTAACTATTGATGATAGTTTTCCTGATGAACAGTTAGCTGGAATAAATGTTTCTGAAAACACTCCTTGGTATGCTGATTATGCTAACTAGATTGTTACTAAATATATACCACCTAGTTTCACATACCAACAAAAGAAAAAATTCTTCTATGATTTAAGACATTACTTTTGGGATGACCTGCATCTTTATAAAGAAGGGTAGATGGTATCATTAGACGTTGTGTACCTGAGCATGAACAGGAACAAATCTTACGGAAATGTCATTCTGAAGCATATGGAGGACATCATGCGGGAGATAGAACTACTCACAAGGTATTGCAATCTAGTTTTATTGGCCTACTCTCTTCAAGGATGTCCATAAGTTTGTCTTGTCTTGTGATGAATGTCAAAGAATTGGTAATATCGGTAAGCGTCACGAAATGCCTATGAATTATTCACTTGTTGTTGAACCATTTGATGTTTGGGGTTTTGACTATATGGGACCTTTTCCTTCCTCCAATGGGTATACACATATTTTGGTTGATGTTGATTATGTTACTAAGTGGGTAGAAGCAATTCCAACTAGTAGTGTTGATCATAACACCTCCATTAAAATGCTTAAAGAAGTTATTTTCCCGAGGTTTGGAGTCCCTAGATATTTAATGTTTGATGGTGGTTCACACTTTATTCATGGCGCTTTCCATAAAATGCTTGCTAAATATAATGTTAACCATAGAATTGCATCACCCTATCATCCTCAATCTAGTGGTCAAATTGAACTTAGCAGTAGAGAAATAAAATTAATATTGCAAAAACTGTTAATAGGTCCTGAAAGAATTGGTCTAAGAAACTAGATGATGCACTTTGGGCCTATAGAATAGCATATAAAAATCCTATGGGTATGTCTCCATACAAAATTGTATATGGAAAAGCTTGTCATTTGCCTCTAGAGTTAGAACATAAAGCATTTTGGGAAATTAAAGAACTCAATTATGATTTCAAACTTGCCAGTGAAAAGAGGATATTTGATATTAGCTCACTAGATTAATGGAGAACCCAAGCTTATAAAAATGCCAAACTATTCAAAGAAAAAGTTAAAAGATGGCATGACAAAAGAATCCAAAAGCGGGAATTCAAAGTTGGAGAATATGTTCTTTTGTACAACTCTCGTTTTAGATTTTTTACAGGAAAGATTCTTTCCAAATGGGAAGGACCATATATTATGGAAGAGGTTTAACATTCTGGAGCTATCAAGATTAATAATGCCGAAGGTACTAACTTGAAGGTGGTCAATGGACAAAGAATTAAACACTATATCTCAGGTACGCCTATTAATGTTGAAAGCAATATTATCCAAACCATGACACCGGTTGAACACATAAAAGAAACCTTCCGGAACACTCCAGAATACTGAAAAACAGGAGGTACGTGATACGGTAAGTAAACGGACTCTGAAAAATCCGCAAAAATATTTTTGTTAGTTTTGGAATATTACAAAATTAGGAAAATAAGAAATAAACAGGAAAGCAAACGAGGTGAGCACGATACACCAGGGCGCGCGTGCCCTACCTGGCGCGCCCTGGTGGGTTGTGCCCCCTCGGGCACCTTCTCGACTCCGTTTTCCTTCCATATTCTTGTTTCCCAAGATAAAAAAACCTTTATATATACCCCCGATTGTTTTGACCACCGCATCGTAGAAAAATTCTCTGTTCTTGTTTCGTGCTATTTTTCTCGTCAGATCTAGATCTCCATGGCTCCACCAAGCTCCTTCAAGGACAAGCTCATCGAGAAGGTCATCAACTCGTACTTATCAGAGGTGATGAAGCACCCTCAAGCCATTGAGATGCGTGAGGGGGTGCTCTACATTCGAGATGTTTAGGGGCCCAAGAGGACGGGAAGCATGGAGGCTAGGCTCGATGAGGTGGAACAAGACATCTTCAAGTGCCAAGGGATGGTGGAGCGTGGACTTAGTGCCAATCACTCCATGATCACGGAATTCACCTGTGATCATATGGTGGATGGACGGTCCATGAAGCACATCGTATTCACTTTCAACGAGCGAATCAATTTTCTGCAAAGTCAAATCTATGATCTTCAAAACCAAGTTTTTGAGTATGAAGCAAGATTTAAAGGTGTGAGTTTACCTGCAAGTTGCAGGACTCCGGAGACTCATGCATCATCTTTTGATGGTGAACCCTTGCCCTGGAAGCTGGAGGACAAACCTACTACCTCATGACCACCACCTTTATCTCCACCACCAAAGGAGACTTGAGTACATGGGTATGGGCACTCCCCTTGTCTTGAGCCAAGCTTGGGGGGAGATGCCTCAGTATCGTATCACCATCACTTTTATTTGCCTTTACCTATTTTAGTTCGATCCTTAGCTCTTTTGTGATCTAGTTGAATAAAAGTTTAGTATAATCTATTTTCGAGTGCTAGTTTCGTGATCTATCTATCTATGTAATCGAGTGAGAGTTATATAATAAAGTTTAGTTTGAGCTTTTGCTTCTTTACTTTCTTGTTGCAATCAAAATAAAAAGGAAATAAATGAAAAGGATCATATGCTAATCTTATGGTAAGTAATGACATCACATAAAGAAAATTATAAGTGGTAAAATTTATTGGAGATTAACAAACATAGCATTGGTCAATGATGCAATTCATGAAAGAATTAATAAGGGAAGAGAAGATTCACATGCAAATACACTATCTTAGACATCTTTTATGATTGTGAGCCCCCATTAAATATTATATGCCAAAATTGTTGACGTTGGACAAGGAAGACAACGTAACGATTTATGTTTGTTCATATTCACATAGAAGTTATATTTTCATAGATCCTTCAACATGTGGTGCTTGCTTAATAGCTTTGCTAGCCAAAAATTCCACACTAAGTAGAGATACTACTTGTGCATCCAAAAACCCTAAACCCAAACTCATATTTTGAGAGTCCACCATACCTACCTATGGATTGAGTTAGATCCTTCAAGTAAGTTGTCATCGGTGCACTAAGGCAATAAAAATTGCTTCTAAATCTGTTTGATCAATTAGTGTAAGAGAAAATTGAGCGTTGTACGAACTTGTGATGGCAAAGTAATAAAAGTGACGGACTGCATAATAAAGGTTGCTATCATAAGGGGCAATATAACATGATGTTCTTTTGCATTAAGGGATTCGGCATACAAACCAAAAAGCGCTTGACAACCGCTGCTCCCCTCTGCGAAGGGCCTATCTTTTACTTTTATGTATTTACTTTTATGCAAGAGTCAAAGTATTCTTCCCTATTCCTTTTTTACTTTTTTATTTTTGCAAGCATCATGTGGTGAGGAAAGATCTAGGCACATATATCCAGTTGGATATGAGTGATCATGAGTTATTATTGTTGACATCACCCTTGAGGTGAATACGTTGGGAGGCAAAACTATAAGGCCCTATCTTTCTATGTGTCCGATTGAAACTTTTTGCTCATGGGTATGCTGTGAGTTTTAGCAATCATAGATGATTAAATGATGGTTGAGTATGTGTACTTGCCAAAAGGCTCTGACACGAGACCCTTTTTGAAAATATGATGAATTGTAGTTGCAAAGTTGACTGAGAACATAGTTTGTTGGTTTTCAATAAGGTTTATGCTTTATACTTCTATGTTGTGATGAATTGTTACTTGTTCATGAGAAGTTATATGATGAAGTTATATAATAAAAGTATATGGAAAATTCCTATGACAAAGTTTGTTGCTGCTATGATAATAAGCATGATGCTACTATGTCTGTATTTTGTTTTTATCGACACCTCTCTCAAACCATATGGACATGTTTTTTGATATCGGCTTTCGCTTGAGGACAAGCGAGGTCTAAGCTTGGGCGAGTCGATACGTCCATTTTTCATCATGATTTCCTACTATTATTTATAATGTTTTTATGCATAATAATGCTTTATGGAGTAATTCTAATTCCTTTTCTCTCATAATATACAAGGTTTACACAAAGAGGGAGAATGCCGGCAGCTGGAATTCTGGACCTGAAAAAGCATATCAGAGACACCTATTCTGCACATCTCCAAATAAGCTGAAACTTCATGGTGAATTATTTTGGAATATATAAAAAATACTGGAGAAAATAACTACCAGAGGGGGGCCACCTGGTGACCACAAGACACCAGGGCGCGCTAGGCCCTCAGGCGCGCCCTGGTGGGTTGTGGTTAGCCTAGCCCACCTCCGGTGCCCATCTTCTGGTACTTAAGGTCTTTTGACCTAGAAAAAATCAGGAGGGGACTTTCGGGACAGAATGCTGCCGTCTCGTGGCGGAACTTGGGAAGGAGCACTTTTGCCCTCCGGTAGAGCGATTTCACCGGGGGAACTTCCCTCCCGGAGGGGGAAATCGAAGCCATCATCATCACCAACAACCCTCTCATCTTTGGGAGGCCAATCTTCATCAACATCTTCAACAGCACCATCTCCTCTCAAAACCTAGTTCATCTCTTGTGTTCAATCTTTGTATTGGAACCTCGGATTGGTACTTGTGGGTGACTAGAAGTGTTGATTACATCTCGTAGTTGATTACTATATGGTTTATTTGGTGGAAGATTATATGTTCTGATCCATTATGCTATTTAATACCCCTCTGATCTTGAGCATGAATATCATTTGTGAGTAGTTACCTTTGTTCTTGAGGTCACGAGAGAAGTCATGTTACAAGTAATCATGTGAAGTTGATATGTGTTATATATTTTGATGATATGAATGTTCTGATTCCCTTAGTGGTGTCATGTGAACATCGACTACATGGCACTTCACCATCTTTGGGCCTAAGGGAATGCATTGTGGAGTGGTTATTAGATGATCGGTTGCTAGAGTGACAGAAGCTTAAACCCTAGTTTATGCGCGATTTCGTAAGGGGCTAATTTGGATACAAATGTTTCATGCTATGGTTAGATTTTATCTTAATACTTTTTTCGTAGTTGTGGATGCTTGCGAGGGGGTTAATCATAAGTTGGAGGTTTGTTCAAGTAAGAACAACACCCATGCACCGGTCCACCCACATATCAAATTATCAAAGTAGCGAACGCAAATCAAACCAACATGATGAAAGTGACTAGATGAAATTCCCGTGTACCCTCAAGAACGCTTTGCTTATTATAAGAGACCGTTTTGGCCTGTCCTTTGCCACAAAAGGATTGGGCTATCTTGCTGCACTTTATTTACCGTTACCGTTACTTGGTCGTTACCAATTGTCTTGCTATCAAACTACCTGTTACCTACAATTTTAGTGCTTGCAGAAATTACCTTCCTAAAAACTGCTTGTCATTTCCTTCTACTCCTCGTTGGGTTCAACACTCTTACTTATCGAAAGGACTACAATTGACCCCCTATACTTGTGGGTCATCATACACTCAAACCGCACAACTTCGGAGCGCCCATCCGATGCAAGAACAAGTCGGCCACATCCTCATCTTTGAGATGACCGCCACGACAACCATAACGCTCGTGATCTCCATCATCGCGAAGGGCAAGCCACTTCCAAGAAACAAGTGCGTGAAGACCAAGAACGCCACCAAGGACAAGCCTCGATGCCAACATCAAGGCGACCACCCACACGCATGGATGACCCTTCCATCTTCGGAGGCATCCCAAGGAAGTTGATCTAGCATGGGAATCTGCCTTCGTTCATAGAGGAGAGTGATTATGTGCCATCTTCGGCCTTCTTCCACGGCGATGGTGACAAGATGGTCGAGCATGGGATTTTCGACCACGGCGGCAAGCGTGACCCTCTTCGACAACATGAAGACGACGCCCACATGCGACTTCTTCCCGGAGTCAAGCATCGAGGCCGATCTTGGGATTGTCCCTTCGGTCCTGGAGGATATTGATGTTTGGCCACATCCTTCGACATTCATCTTTGGAGGCATTATGGATGAGGAGGTTGAGCATGGGACTATCCCTTCAACCACGGCGGCGCAAGGAGTTGAGCATGGAGATGTTAGCACCTACATATCCCCGACACCGACATATGACGAGATGCCCCAATTTCCATGTGAGGAGAGCCACCACCAAATGAGTGAGATGAGTGACTCCACCATATGTGACTTTGAGTGCATTTCCTATGAGAGAATGAGTGTGACCACCACTAGCCCCATACACGAAAACATGCCACACTTCTTATGTGAGGTTGATAGCCATCACCACCATTCGAGTGACTCAACCATCCATATGAGTGAGGGCATTCTAGAGGGAGGGAGTGAGCCACAACACTTAGTGAGTAAGGTAGTTGAGATGGCATGTGAGGCCACTATGATTTCTAACAACTTAACATCTACTCCTATTGTGTCTTCTTATTTGGTGCAAGGTCTCCTACATGACGACGTGCCTACCCTCGACGAGTCCATTCCTCCAATGGGAATGACGATGGCCATGGTGGACGATGATGCCCCACCCACATGGTTCCATGATGATGTTGACCACGAGTTGGTACTTCATAACCCACAAGTGTAGGGGATCGCAACAGTCTTCACGGGTAGTATTTCACCCTAATTTATTGATTCGACACAAGGGGAGCCAAAGAATATTTATTGGCCTTGACAGTTGAGTTGTCAATTCAACCGCACCGAGGATATCTCTCTGCAACACAGATTTAGTAGCACGGCAAATAGTAGTAGCAAAACTAATAGTAATAGTGACAGTAGCAGTTTTGTAGCAAGTGTGACAGTAACAATAGCAATAGTAACTTGGCAAGATTCAGTATATGTAACGCGTAGGCACATGGATCAGTGATGGATAATGATTTAGATGACATTGATCATATAACAGTTACACACTAGGGCAACACAGAACTAGCTCCAATTCATCAATGTAATGTAGGCATGTATTCCGTATATAGTCATACGTGCTTGCGATAAGAACTTGCATGACATCTTTTGTCCTACCCTCCCGTGGCAGCGGGGTCCTATTGGAAACTAAGGGATATTAAGGCCTCCTTTTAATAGAGAACCGGAACAAAGCATTAACACGTGGTTAATACATGAACTCCTCAAACTACGACAATCACCGAAAAGAATCCCAATTATTGTCACCTTGGGGTATGCAGATCATGACACGTAATAGTTACATATAACTTGATAGATACGATCCAAATCACACTTATATTCATGAAAACATAATAGGTTCAGATTTGAAATCATGGCACTCGAGCCCTAGTGACAAGCATTAAGCATAGCAAAGTCATAGTAACATCAATCTCAGAACATAGTGGATACTAGGGATCAAGCCCTATCAAACTTAACTCAATTATATTGTCAATTCCATCCAATCCCACCAGCGCCCATCAAGCCTACAAAAGGAATTACACACTCCCGGTGGTGAGCATCAT